>CM031234.1:992053541-992697291 GCA_018340775.1 Taxus wallichiana var. yunnanensis | reverse complement strand
CAATACATTAGGACATTCTTCATAATTGTGTGTTGTAAGATAGGGAAATTTTGATAATCTTGATTCTTGTGGAAAATCACTCAAGAGTGTAACAATGTATGTACATTCCTACATGGAAAAATATGCTTAGTATGCCCCTCCACATTACAATTGGTGCACCGTAAGCTACTACGTGTCTCATGCACTAAATTGGAAGAAATTCTCCAGTTTCTTAGCCATAGATACTATTTTTGCTTCAAGAAAAGAACTCACCCTAGTGTCTGCACTCCTAACTACTTTAACACAAAAGTTACTTCCAAAGCCTCATATGGATCAATAAATATATTATGCATTAAATCCCTTTGAAATGGAGTATGAAAACCTCCAAAAACCATTGTACATATTGGCTCATTGGATGTCATAAGACAATTTAGATAAGAGAGTCATAAACAATGTATTGTACTCATTCCCACTTTCGAAAAAAGCCTTGTTTGATGTCCTTAAATGCAATGATAATCTATTTATCAAACTCAAGAATGTGTAATTTAGCCAAAAAATCATGTACAGGTGCATCATAATCCACCATGGTCTGTTTGTGGATCATACTACCTATACCAACTATCTACATGTTGTTGAAGTGTGGTGGAAAATTAACTTACCTTTATGTCCAAAGTTGTTATGCCCTTAGGTATCCACAATAATTCACACTTATGTACATGATCAACCACATCCTCTAAACCTCTATACTCTAGAAAGTAGAGAGACATCTCAAAGAAAAATTGGGGTCTCTTTTGTTGTGCTTGTTGCTTTATTGTAATGGTTGTTGAGGTAGCTATTGAGGAGGTTACTTTGGTGGCTATACTCGCCTTGGGTTAGGACCACATCGAGAACCCAATCCTCCATCATGATTTCATCCATGGAGTAGCTGTCCTGATCCTCCAGAGCCTCCTACCATCACATGTGGACCATTAGATGAACTTGATGTGTCCCACTTGTCTTGATATGGACACTAACTATATGTGCTATAACAATGCCGATAGGGTTATTTCCAACGGTGATGTGTGCCAACATTTTTTTGATAGTGCACATGTAAAAATACACCCAATATTACTTCCAAACACTTTGGATCCTACTACGCTACCATGTGCGCATCCCATATTTGTCACGCCTCTAAGAAGTAACTAAAATATACATACCTATGTCTCCTACCAAACATGGATATTTTTCTTTCTCGCATTCACTATGATGTTCTTCAATAACTACCTCTATATATGGAACACCTTGTGCAAGATATAGGTAGTCGAGGCTAGGTTAGATGCGTGTCCGTGGTCATTACTCTCTCTTTAAACATGCTCTCATCAAAATTGCACAGTGGGGTTTCTCTACTACGCTTTCTGAATTTTAGGAAGACATGATACTGCGACTCCTCATCTTCCAGAGGATCTCATCACTTTTGCCAATCATCATTCTTCTCTGTCTCATCCCTTCATCAAATTCCTTCTATCACACCTCATTATACTTGAGTCATCTCTCCTTCCTATGTATTTATTTTGCTAGGGCTGCCGTCATCCTTCCCGAACCTTCTTCCCGTCTATCACATCCCGTAATTTCAGTCTGTTGTTTCATAAGGATAAGTCAAAATTTGTGGAGTGGTTGTGAGAGCTAGGAAATAAGCCATTTTATTTAGTTGGGTATGCAACTACATGTGTGTATGTATATCTTGAAAAGGATATACACACTTACATGCGATTGCAAATGTGCAACTACCACGCAATGAATGCTTGTCACCTAGCGTTTGTAAAGAACTTAGCATTTATGACGTATTATTTTTTTTCTTTGATGTTTTTATGTATTTGCCTTGTTGGGTATGATGATGCAATGCATTGCGGGACTATTTAGTTGTTTCACTTGTAATAGATATTGTTGTATACCTTACTATGTTGAGTTTTATGGGTTATTTAATTTGATAAAAGTGTGATGATTTCAATAATTGGATACTTTTCTTGGTTGTTGTAACTGATATTGAAATTGATAACTTTATATTCTTATTGAAAATAATGACTTCCTAAAGTGAAGGATCTATACATGGTTGCAATACTATTATTTCAGTATGAAAACATAGTTGACTACATGATACTAACCTTCTTTTGTTATCATGGTGGTCAAAGGACGTAAAGCATAATAGTGGTCTTCAGCAATGAGAAGGTAAAATTAGTGATCGTAAAAGGTAAAAATGTAATTGTTAAAGAAAAAAGTAAATTGATGGAAATTCAATGGATCTTAGATTAATTACTTGACTACTTTAATAATCTTGTTTGTGGAGCATAACGTGTTATTGGATAATTGATTTATCATACTATGCTTGGGATCAAAAAAACTTGTTATATTAATTTCCTCAAACTAATCATGACTCCTTGTTAAGAGGTCATTGCTAAGATTGTTTATGAACAACATGGTCTTGGGATAGGCACTATAATTGCATGGTCTTTTCTATACCCTTTAGAACTTGAAAATAATTTGAGTTTGATTTGTATTGACCATACTTGAGAAAAATTATTGATCGCCATTTTATTGATAATAGTCTAAGACCATGATTGAACGACATAAGTATGTTGGTTGTTATGAGGTTTTTGACCACACTCCATAGCAATTGATTGTAAATTGATTATTTTTTTAATGATTTAATCTTGTGTTCTATGGTTGACCCAAGCCATAAAAAGAATTGTTTAATTTCAAAATTATTCGATCAAAATGTTGTTATGCGAGCCATGCATGATGGTTTCACTGTTAGATAAGTGAGATCTATTTTCAGCTAAGCGAAAGACTAGTTATATTAAATGTGGAAATAGTAACGAGGAAATGGGTGTTTTTACGGGTTTGAGTTTTCGAGCTTGCTAGAATGATTTTTTGTTTGATTCTGTGTTGGAAAAATCCTCTGGTTGGCTTGGAAATTATTGGAAAAGTTGCAAGAAAAATAGAGGACAAGCTGCCGAAATTTTATAAAATAACATGCATGGTTTTACGTATCCACACCTAACTGTTTCATTTCTAAATAATTCACAGTTTTTAAATTACTATTGAATGATAATTTTGATATTGTGAACTGCAAATCGTTAGATCTACAAACTGGATGTTATGCTTTTACTTGGGTGCTCAAATATATAATCTGGACTTTATTGTTTAATTGAGTGCTATATTATGTACTCTAAACAGTTATATTACACGAGATCTTGTGCGTGAACTAGGACTGTGTTTACCGGGATTATAAAAGTGCATTTCCGTAAGATAAGTTAATTCTGGGTATGCTCACCTTGTTGAGTTTGATCATATTCGAGGGTCGAGGAATGGACTCTGACTGTAATTTATTAAAAAAACTTGCTTGGGCGAGGTATTTCATTTAGCCATGTCATTAAATAATTGGATGGGTCAGTTTACTAGCTAGGGTAGAACTGTTTCAGGCCCTTGTAGAAGAGACTCACCATTCCCTTAAAGATGGAAAACAAACTGGGTCTCTTCCCTTTTAGTTCAAGCTATTGGTAACTGTTTTAGGAACAATGAAAATAATATGAAAAGGGTTTGGTGAGACTATGGACTCGGCTTCGATAATATCAACCCACTTGTTTAAGCTTATCCATCATGATTTCGAGATGTATATGACTCAATTTGGGTTGAGGTTTGCAAAAACTTGTTTATCAGGTAGGGGTTAATCCATTAAGTGATTAAATAATTACTGACTAGGGATTACATTTGATTCGAATAATACATAGATACCCGGTTATTTTGGGGTAAATCAATATTCACCACTATTCATGAGGATGTTTGTTGTTTTTAACAAAAGCACTAGGAGTCCTCCTTTATGTGAATCAAATCTTTTATTTAGAAATATGTTTGGGGAACAAACTTTAAAAATGAATAACTTTCAATTAAGAGAAGTAATCGATTGATTATTAGTTGTGGATAGTTTGAGTAGTTACATAGTAATTAAGGTCTTGTTTATCCTTTCAATTTTATTAAATTTCAATTAGGCTGAGAATGTACTATATGTGAATAAGCTTCAAGTCATTAAAAAATTATATTGAGGGATAATCATCTTTACTTTTCCACTCTAGCAATTGATAAACAAAGTTTTTATAGAGGATTGACTACTTCCCTAACTTCTAGTTGTTCTAATTTTTAGGAATGATGTTCAAGTGTTAAATATAATGATTAATGAGCTAAAACAACTAAGAACATAATGATCTTATTGGTATATTATTTTTATCTTAGATAGTTGAAAATCGATACTTTGCAATCATCAATAGATTATCACCTTGCAGTTAAAAAGATGATTAATATGAGATTTGCTAATTTACGTTTTTTTATAATGAAACATTTGATGTTAATTGTTTCATAATGAAATAGTTAGGTAGGGAGTTGTAATTCCATGCTAGTTCTTACGAAATGAACATGTATAATGTTGTACTTTAATAGGTTCATATTGTAGGTTTTGTAAGTGATTATGAAAAAGAAATAAAGAGTTGACATGATATTCTTATTTGATATTGTTCGATTGTGAAATATCATAAATGTATTGTATTTAATTTAAGGTGAAATTATTTACTTCGCAAGTTGTTAATAAGGTATTTCAAGGCTGCCATACTTGTTATTGATTTCATTATCATTATGTAATTTAATGATGAGGTTTTAATCTCCATTATATGAATTTAAGATTCTATTTTTACATCGTACTTGTGTATTTACAAGATGTTATAATGAAAAAATTATGATGATTATGAATGCAATAATGTATGTAAGAAAATGATGTTTTGATTTTGCTATGTATGAATTTTTTTATGATAAGGAATGACAACGTATTTCAACAAACACAACAAAATTGTTAAGTTACATTTGTTATTTATTTAATATAACGACAAATTTAACTATGTTTACAAGAAATATGTAAAATGACTAATCATACGTTCATTGATTAATCACATGTCAACGATATCGGTAACCTAATGTTATGATAATGCAAAATAAATAGTCATAAAAAATTATATCGAGCTGTTATGCTATGATTTCTAATCATTAACAAATGATGCATAGTAAGTTAAGAACATAAGTGTACCTTTCTTATTATGAATATATAACATTGGATTAAATAAGATTGAAATTATATGCCCACAAGGCAATGCGGCAAAGATATCTTGAGAAATCAACTTGGAATGGCTAAAGGAAGGGTGATGGTACACGATGACACAACTCGTCACGCATATGCACCTTTCCCATAGGGATTCAAAGATGGATCACTTAGTGTACTATTGTATGGCTTGGCGGTTCACAATTGTTACGAGATTGTAAATTGTTATATTTGACTGGTATGTGGTTAGAAGCATATAAATAATCGGTGTCTCGTATAGATCATTAGATATCTCTATTATGATCTAGATGACATAACAAAAAGTACATGAAGATAAGAATAATGAGATGACCTTTATGTCATACGAGTCATACACGTACCAGTTTGGGATGGCTACGGGAAAAGGATCAATTACGTAATGACTTAGGTCATTCAATAAACATATTTTTTCCTATAGGGATCACAAAGTGGTACTGGCATGAGCCACATGACCTAGATTTCGAGTTATGATATATGTAGCTTCATGTTTGATCTTAGTAATTAAATACATTATTACTAAAGATGATTCACAACAAACTTATAAAAAAAATGAATCCTGATTTCTATGACCGGAGAAGTTATGAGGTGAAGGGAAAACATGTTTTACATTCTTATGTGCAGTCTCAAAACCAGCTTACTAGAACCAATGCTAAATAACTATGGCCATAGTAGTGCATATTACTAAATGCATTGTCTGTTCACTTGGTCTACGTGTTGAGGCGTCAAGATTCATATATGTGTTATTGAATTAACTTTCCAAAGGATTATAAGAAGACTCAAAATTTCTCTTACCCTATAATATGGCTTAAACAAATGATATACTAGGTATATTGGCTCATAAAGAGTGTTTTAGGGGGATCAAGTAGGATCTCTGAACCCTTGCAGTTGCACATGGTTATCATAGATTCTCCATATGGATTCTAAACATTAATTAATGTTGGAATAATTCAAAGGTTGTTGTAAATGATGTTACTCATTTTAACATAAGATAACTTAAGGGAATTTATAAACTTTTGTATGTTGGAATTTATTTATTACGTGTTAAATACGGTGAAGGCATTAAGCGTAATTAATAAGTTGGTATAAAGAAAATTACCTTTGTTTTTGATGAAGTGTACTATAGGTGCTACAACGCTTACTTGCGCATGGTGGGGGTTTAGATCACCATGGTTAATCTCTCTATTCCTAGTTCTACCATAAAGATATTCATAACTAAGGGTATTGCACACAAGTAAGATTATCTTGGCTCAAGAAAGAATTAGAACTCTACTTCCTCTAGGAAAGAATAAGTTGAATGTATATATTCCAAGGTATGGCTACACAATACACATTCGCATTCGCATGATCTACAACTTTAGTCCATGTCACATATGAATAAAAAAGTTTTTGATAGTTTTCTTGTGTCCAAACATACTTTCATATATGGACACCTCACATTATCCACATTAGTTGCAAACCACGGGTACAAGTCTACTTTTGGGAAGAAGCTAAAGAATTTCACATATAAATAGTGATATAGGTTGTCTTCCACCCTCTTTCACATGTTAAATTTAGGACCAGTGCAATATATTTTTGTAAACGCATCATGTCCTTGAATAACCAATTCTTAATATTCTCCAAAGATAAGCTGAAACACCATCTGCATGCAACATCCTAGTAGAAAAATTGAAAAAGGATCTTGGAACTAGAAAAAGAACAAAAATCTAGTCTTTATTTCCCCAACACATTTCTATGCGTGTTGGCACTTCATCCAGACAAGGATGAAATCTCACCCAAAGTTCGTGTAGCCACTAGGTCCCTCCTATTTATATGTATAAGTATGTTAACATGCATATTTATATTCTTAACCATAACAATCATTTAAGAATTCATATCAAACATAGTAATTTGGTGACATATATACTATAATTCTATCTACCAATTCCCCTCAACTTTTCCCCTCCTGAAATCTGCTTTCCCATAATCCCATACCAACTTTCACCTCACCCTTATCTACCAACCAAAACATGCTAGGGGGACACATGTGTGATTTTTACACATTTTTCCCCTCCTCAAATAATCTCTGGGCATGCCCTCGGCTTAAGGATAAAAGTAACAAACTTTAAATATGGATGCATATTATCAACAATATATAGATTGATCCCTCGAAGGACATCTATTAACCATATTATCAAAATACAAAATTACCCCTCGAATGACAACTTTCAATAAAAATATAGACCAATCCCTTGATGTATGGCTGTTAAAAATCAAATAAAAATTATAGACCACTCCCTAGAAGGATACCTACTTAATATAATTTCAAAAGGCTTCCCACATCGATCAACATTTATATAAAAATGATAAATCATCCTAGAAATCTTCCTAAATTGATCGATTTTCCATCGGTAAGAATAATTCCCACATTGATCAATTTTTATAATAAAATATAATTGGGGAATAATCTTGCAAGCCATCTAAGGAAAATCTACTCCACCATACGAACTACATATAAACCTCCTCCATATCATAAGAAGGTATATGAGCACAATTTTACATACATCCATGATACTACATATGACTAATTATTATTAGTTATATGTTAGCATCTATTACAAGGCCTCAAGTGCATTGTTATACATATTTAATTTACCATCAGATCACATATGTATCAAATCTAGTTCAAAAGGAAAACATTTTACCTTTTCTCTCAACCATGATTAAAACACACTTTGACACATACATTAAGATCACTACATTTAGAGTCACATCACATCAACATCAAACATGACATGAAATATCATATAAAAATTTATACATATAAACATCATATCAACATCTACGCATCTAACATCATATCAAATACATCTAAAACATCTAAATTATTCAATATATCATCACAAACTCAATAACACAAGAATATAGTACCATAATAATCTATATATATCATCAAAATGTTTAGAAAAATTTCTCAAGAGGTATCATATACAAAATTTTCTACATCTAATTCATATAAAAAATCCACATATTATGTGGAAAAATCAAAATCAAACACTCGATCTCCACATTAGCCTCATGTCACTCCTCCATCAGGGACTCAAATCTCTCTGAGACCGTGCGACACTCTCAATGATCGTTGAGGTGTCCTTTCAGATTTATCTGTGATCACTCTCCTATGCTCAACATAAAGAGGTACACTA
Source organism: Taxus wallichiana var. yunnanensis (assembly GCA_018340775.1). Lineage (NCBI taxonomy): Eukaryota > Viridiplantae > Streptophyta > Pinopsida > Cupressales > Taxaceae > Taxus > Taxus wallichiana. Next base: position 992,688,975 of record CM031234.1, on the reverse strand, counting down.
GGTAAGAACTCTTTCACCAAACTCTCATAATATCTCATCTCCTCTCCTAGTTCCTAAAACTAATAAAAATCACAAAACTAGGAGGTCCCATATTCCCTCCTACTACTTGGCACTCCATCTCTAGGTACTAATTCCTACGACACTTAGTCTTGCACCCTATGCTACACTTTGAAGATTTCTCCATCTCTCTTTACTTCACACACAAGTGCCTTTCACGTCCATCAATACCTATCCTTTTACTACTTATATGTGTTACACTCTAAACATGCACGATATCTCTCCTATTATGGAGTATCCTTCTCCTAATGATAAGTGTCCCAATAAACTACCAGCCTATATATCTCCAACCATAATGCATACAAATATGCCTAGAACTAGGCTAGTTCCTCATCCCCATGACCCTCCTCTTCAACCTCTCCACCCCTCTACCTTATCCCCACCTTATCTTCTTGAGTGTCCCACTCCAGGTGTCCACCACTCACTAAATCCCTCCACAACTCCATCATCTATATATATTCCTCTCTAGCTCCCCTACGTCCTCATCCTTCATTGCCTCATCATCCTTCCCCGCCTCATCCTCTAATGGTATAAGAAATTCCCTCTCCAATTTATCCCAGTGATAGACAATCAGCTCACCAAATATCTTTTGTGGAAGTCAATACTACCTCCACATCCTAGGGAACTAAACTAACTCTATCATTTCTACCCTCCTCTGAATCCAATGCACTCGTATCAATCCTACCAACTCTAAATCCATCCTAGGACATGCGGGAATCTCACATATGGTTTCCAGATCATGTGTCATCTATGAATAAAATCCATAATCAATCAACATATTAGGTCTGGTTCCTCTCCACCATATCATCCCTAATCCAATCAAATCTCCACCCCACGAATCCTAAAACATACTTTGTTGGGTCTCCTTATCTCGCATGGTATTCCCGGTGGCCTCACAAAAATATATGCTCATAAGCCCAACAATGTAATAGAAACCCCACATCCAACCCAAACCTCTGACTTATCAATAACATCGTAATCTTAGAATATACCCGAGCCAATACTACACATCCCCATGAATATATTATCCGGTTCTCCATAATCTCTGTTATGACACCAGGGAGTGTCCATGGAAATATGTGATCCCCTAAATCTAGTAGTGCATGAAAATAAATCACCAACATCACTAATAACATCTTCCGGTCTCCTCGCACCTTTGTATCATAATAGGTCTTATTATGAAGTACCCCTACTATATATCCAATATTTGGGGGATAATAGATTCATGGGGTTGCATATCCATAGAAATATGTGACCCCACGAATCTAGTAGTTTATAACAATAAATCTCCAACATCACCAATAACATCACCCAGTCTCCCAACACCTATGTATCATAATAGGTATCAACATGTGAATACTACTAAAAGTTCAAACAAGGCTAAACTAACAAGACTAACACCACATAGTCTACTTAAAAAATTCTTATTGAATCTAACAATAGTTACATCAATGATTAAATCTTAATGGAATGCTTAAAAGAACTAACATGATATATTGATCTATCTTAGCTAAAGCATGCCTACTTAGTATTCAATTTCTAACTAACATAGACCTAAATACATCTATGAGCAATCAAATTGGAGGTTTTTTTGCTACTTCAAAAAAGGTGAGATGGTCTCTCCAAAAATGAATATATGGTCATCTTGGATACCCATCTACTAATCATTATCCAAAATGTGCCCCCTGCTCATTTTGTGGCTAACTCCTCTCATTCTTCCCTCTCTTGTGCCTCAGTCACAAAATTTTTCTTTTCAGGCACTCAAAACCTTCTGGAAATGGCACCATTGGATAGAGCTCTTTCTCAGCTTTCCAGAAAGGTAAAGTTTTCCTCCTAACTCCATGTATTTTTCAAGTTATGGCTCGGCGGAGTTTTTGTGGGAAATTTTCCCCTAGAAGGCCCGCAGCCAATCAGGACATGCCACGTGTCCAAAGAAGTGGCGGGGGTCGGAGGAGAACTTGGTTTTTTACCAAGTGTTTTGGCAAAGGTTTCAAAAGGAAGAATTTTTCCCGTGGGCCCGCCGACCAATCATTTGCTGCCACGTGCCCAGGGGAGAAAGTTGGAAAAATTGACTAAGTGTTGGTGCAAGAAATTTTTTTGAAGGATGGCCCCACGGCCAATAGAAACATGCCATGTGTCCAAGGAGGTTCGACCAGCAGAGCGCGGGTGGAAATTGGGAATTTTTCCCAAAACATTGGCGCAAAAGTTAAAATGCCTGCGGAGTCTCCGCCAACTAATCACATGAGGACACGTGTCAAGGAGTGGCGGGGCGCGGGGAATATTTGGAAAAGTTTCCCAAGGAGAAAATAAAGGAAAATTCAGAAGGGAAAACCCACCCCCTTATTGCGAGCCAATAGAATCTCGCCACGTGTCCAGGTGGGGCAAAAAATTCAGAGCAAGCCCGCGAGGAAATTTAGGAGGGTCAAACCCACATCCAATGGGGTTTTGACATGTGTCCAGCCAAAAATATCAAAGCGACCCGCATGAAAATTTGAAAGAATGGGCCCGCTCCCAATCAGAGCGTGACACGTGTCCCAGCTCGTCGGCACGGCGGGAAATTTTGGAAAATCTTCCAAAGGCTAAAACAAAGAAAAATGGAGTAGGAAGGGGCCCATGCCCAATAAAATTTTTCCACGTGGCACCTGGACTAGTGGGGCACGGGAAATTTTGAAATTTTTCCAAATGACCAAAAAGGTAAAAATCAAAAAAATTCCCATCGACCCGATTTGGCCCTATTTTGCCCTAAAACTTCAAATCGCCATATCTTTCGATCCAGAGCTTAGTTTTTCACGTTCTTTATATCAATGGAAAGATGGTAAAATTATCTACAATATTTAGGGTTATTTTTGCATTTTGGTGGAGTTTGGAGAGAGAAAATAAAGAAACACCTCTAGCACGTGGTCATGGATAGAAATGACATTTCAACCACCGTTTTTAATGAAGAATGGCTCGCATTCTCTCCCAGCATGGTTAAAAATGTCAGGGAATGGGTCTTTCAGGGTGCCCATGCTGTTTTGATGGAATTTTGGTCAATGGTTGAACCCCTTGCACTTTTTCCCGTGTTTCTCTCTCCTAGGGTCGTGGTTTACACTGTAAAAGCCAGAATGAGTTCATTTTTGCAAAAGAGACACTTTTTAAGCTCTGCAACTTCCTTTTTCTTCCTCCTTGGTAGAATTTGTGAAGAAATTTTACCTTTCCATGTAATGCAACACCTTTTCTTGCCTCTGGATCACTGTAATGTACTGTATTGGATCTGAGATGTTGATATATGTTCTGTGATTAAAATCCCTCAATCCTTTCATATATCTATCATTGCTTTCTTGATCTTTCATTACATTTTGAGAATTTGTGCATGTTTTGTGCTATGTTTCCTTATGGATTGTGTATTTCATGCAGCATCAGGTGTCTACAACTCCTTTGGTGCATCACCTATTAGCATTAGTTCTTTCTTTTTGCATTTTCTATCCTTGTCCCTTTGGAATTTAGAGTAGATTTAGGATTTTAAACCTCTGCAATTGTGCAAGAAAATATTTGATCAGAGGATTTGAGGAACCAACCTCTAATCTGGAGATTCCTCTTCCATTTTTACAAGTCCCACACTTGGGAAGAGGATTCAATGTTGTGCAATCACATTGGATGCTTAGAATGATCAAATTAGAAGCCTGATCAACATCCGGGGGTGCTGCTGATTTGCCACAATATTTTGGCACACTCGGTGGGACCTATAAGTCTATATTTTCATTGAAACAAAATTGATGTGCATTTGTTGCAAGTTTCTTGCTTAAAAGAGCTATAAATTGCACATATGGCGACTCCAAGGAAGAAGAATCAGCTGGTTTTAGCAGTCAGGCCTGAAAACTCATGAGAAGAATCACCACAAGGTCAAGAGCTGGAGAAGAAGAGGTGTTGTTTGAATATCTACAGTTATCTCCAAGAAGAAGGAAAAGAGGGAGGAGAATCCAAAGGTCTCCATCTCCACCAAACAGAACTCTCTCAACTCCTCCACCTAGCAGGCCTTTCATTCAATCAACAAGGGTTCTAAGGCCAATCAGAATGGCACAAAACAACCCTTATGTCAATTTCACTGGCAGCAGCCCACTTGCTCTCAATGCACAAAATCCAATTCCAGTTGCAGCATTGAAGAACATCCCATACTTCACTGGAGAGAATCAAACTACTCCTAGAGATCATGTCAAGGACATTGCCAACATTTGTGCAATCCATGAGATTAATGAGATGCAAGTTGTTGTCAAATTGCTTTGGCATCTTCATTCAAAGGGAAAGATTTGCAATGGTTTAAGAGTCTTGCCTCAGGTTCTATTCAAAATTGGAATCAACTATGTATAGCCCTCCATGAGCAGTTTGGGGAAAAGGGAGACAACTTGTCCCTTTTGGAGCAGCTGACAACTATCAAAAGAGCTCCCAATGAGCAGCTGAATGATTTTAATTTCAGATTTTAAAGGACTTGGGAGAGAATTCCAATGGCAGTCAGGCCAACAATAGAAGGTGCTTTTCTTTATTACCTTAAAGCTTTAAATTCTTATATTTCTATGTTAATTCAGTCCATGGGAGGCACAACTATCCCCATTGCTTATAGCATTACCATTAGAGCTGAAAATTATTTGATTCAAGCTAGCAAGCTGGCTCCTAGACCTCCAATGCCATTATTTCCAAGTTTAGAGAGCCCAAGTACTAGCCAAGTGCCTAATTTAGCTTCTATTCCCACTCCTAGAAATCAAAATTCAAGTGAAGCTTCCACTTCATCTTCTAGTGCCTCAAATAAACTTCAAGAAGTCATGAAGCAATTGCAAAATCTAGGTAATGAGCTGGTTACACTCAAAAGGCAGCAAGCTCAAGGTTTTAGACCTTCCTTCCAGCCTCAAGCTTAGCCTAGCAGTAGCCATATCAACCTCATAGACCACCCAATCCAACTGCAAATCTAAATCAAGCAAGGCCTCCTACCAATAAACCATTTCAGCCCTATAATCCCAATGCTACATCTGCATCTAAAGCATTAGTGCCAGTACAAAACAATATAGCTCAAGAGTATGATTGGTGTTTCCCATGTAATGAACCTCATAACCAGTCCATGTGCTTCAATGGTGCCTTGAATCAAGCATTAATGGTGACAGAAACTGGTGTGGAGGGTGAAGGTAGTCAAGGAAATAACCAACAACAAGAAACATTCTAGCAGCAATCAGCTCCAAATGATACCACACTTGTAAACTAGCAGGTAGAAGATTTTTGTGGCATGAATCAAACAATTTCCCAAAGTGTTGCAGCCAACACAAGGTCAAAGAGAAGAAATTTGGGTGAAGAACAGCCATTGGCCCCAAGTAATTCATGACCTTCTGTCACTCCACAAACTATTGGCAAACAAAATGCAATCCCAAGCACGCAAGGATTGCCTAAAACAGCCCCTAGGCCAACCCAAATGCCAGTTGTTGCTGCCCATTTTCAAGGAATGAATTTGTAGGCCAAGGGACATCAGAGGGATACTTCATCTCCATTCAGTATCATTGATCAGATGAAGAAGACAAATGTAAACATATCAATATGGGATTCACTATCTATCCTAGGCCAAAGAGATTTGCTACAAGCTGCCATGAAGGACTGGTCAACTTCAAATCAGCAAGTCCAAATGTAAGAGAAGGTGCTCACAAATGCTGCCCAACCTGAGGGGAATCATGGAGGACAGCAAGGTAAAATATTGAAGCCCCCTCCATTCTATGTTTCATTGATCATTGGGAACCAATTAGTACACAATTACATGATTGATTCTGGGGCAAGTAGTTCAGTAATGCCCAAGCAAATAGCTGATCAGTTGGGAATTCAGTATGAAACCATATCCAAAGGGGTGGTGTAGTTGGATGGGACAACAGTAACAACAGTCGGGTGATTAAAAACTTGAGTCTTACTTTGCATGCCTGTCCCAACGTGGTTGTTTTGCAAGATGTCTCAGTAATAGACCTTCCACCACTCTTTGCCCTATGTTTGTCAAGGGATTTCATAGCTAAGATTGGAGGTTACTTGTCTGCTGATTGGTCACACATGCTATTCAGAACAAGATATGGAACCAAAGCCACAATCAGGTCTGAACCTATTGCAAACTTTCACATTGAGCCTTACACTCCAAGTCAGATTAATGCCAATTGTTCAGCATTTGATCAAGAGGATTATCCAAGCACTGATGAAGCTGACACCAAGGTAGGAAGCATCCCAGATCTAACTCTTGATGAATGGGCAAGCAAGGTGCATGCTTTTGATCCTTATCAAGAAATAGAAGAATCTGAGCTGGGAGTCTATTGCATACATGAAGAAAATCAGCCTATTCCTAGCATCACCAAGCCAAACCACAAAGATGACAATGAGGTATGGCGCTTTGTTTTGATGGATCAAGGATTAGATAAGGTGCAGGAGGGGGATCCATGCTGGTTTCACCTCAAGGAGTTAAGTATTATTCAACTTTTAGATTTCAGTTTGCATGCTCTAATAACACTGCTGAATATGAAGCCTTGGTGCAAGGACTGCATTGGGCAATCAAGAGAGGAATAAAGAACTTGCAAGTCTTTGGTGATAGTGAGTTGATTGTCAACCAAGTCAAGGGGTAGCATGCTATCAAGAATGATCTACTCAAGTGCTACAAGAACAGGGTGTGGGACCTCATTGAAGATTTTGAGGGTTTTGGCATCAAATCCATTCCTAGGAAAGAGAACCAAGCTGCTGATAGGCTTGCAGTAGTTGGGGCAGCCTTTGACGTTGTGGAGAGCATTCAAAAAGACAAGGTATAGCCAAACATCCATGTGATTGTGAGGCCTTCAGTGCTAGACAACAATGTAAGTTGGCAAGTGTTTGAAAATGATCAACAAATCATCCATTTCTTATAAGAAGAGGCTGAGTTCTTAGCTAAAAATAAGGAAAAGTTGGAGTAGCAGTATGGTGACCAAGTGGTACAGCTGAGAACCAACAAACTACCAAAGGGACTCATTACTTTGGAGTCCATTTTCAATCCTAATGATCAATTTAGGAAGGAGAAAGCAAACATCCAAGTTAAGGGAGAGGATTTAGTATCCACCTTGGTGGGAGAAGGTAAACCATTCCAAGTTGGTAAAATGACAACTGAAAAAGAAAGGTCTGAGTTCATACAAATTTGTTAAGAATTCCCTGATGTGTTTTCTTGGAGCTATGAAGATTTGAAAGGTTTCAATCCCAGTTAGCTCAACACACCATTGAATTGGACCCAAATGTTAAGCCCATCGGGAAAAAAAAAGGCCACCAATCCACACATGGAGCCTCTCATGAGGAAGGAATTGAATAAGTTGATTGAATCAAGAATCATATTCCCAATCAAGCATTCTAGTTGGGTTGCCAACTTGGTTCCATTCAGAAAGAAGAGTGGGGAAATCAGATTGTGTGTTGACTTCAGAGATTTGAATAGAGCATCTCTCAAGGATCATTATCCACTTCCTTCCATGGAGCATATTTTACAAGTTGTTGCTGGCTCCGAGAGGTTTTCACTACTTGATGGCTATTCAGGGTATAATCAGATTATGGTGAAGGAAGAAGATCAGTTCAAGACAGCCTTTACAACTAAATGGGGAACTTATGCATACAGGAAAATGCCATTTGGGCTGTCCAACGCTGGAGCTACCTTCCAAAGAGCAATGGACATGGCGTTCAAAGGTTTGATTAACAACATTGTACTGATATATCTTGATGATATCACTGTTTTTTCAAAAAATACAGCAGACCACCTCTTTCATTTGAGACAAGTGTTCCAAAGGTGTAGAAGATTTGGAGTCTCCTTGAATCCTAAAAAGTGTGTTTTTCTAGCCCATGAAGGAAAGCTCCTTGGCCACATTGTCTCCAAAGAAGGATTAGCAATTGATCCGGAAAGATTCAAAGCCATAAGAGCACTACCATTTCCAAGCCACAAGAAGGCCCTTCAAAGTTTCTTGGGAAGAATAAATTTTGTTCGGAGGTTTGTCCCAAATTTTGCAGCCCTTGTCAAACCTATCACCAAGATGCTAAAGAAAAGCATGGCTTTCAAATGGATAGCAGAAGGAAAGGAAAGTTTTGAAGCAATCAAAGAAGCCATCTCTCAAGCCCCAACTCTCATCAACCCGGATTTCTCCAAGGATTTCATCCTCTATGCATTTGGAGGTGATGATACTATTTCTGTAATTTTGGTACAGCAAAACAAGGACAATGATGAGCAGCCAATTTCTTTCTTCAGCTAAATCCTAGAGGACTATGAGGTGAGGTATTCTTTTATTGAGAAGCATGTTCTTGCAGTAATCAGAAGCTTGAAGAAATTCAAGCATTTAGTCTCAAACAACAAGGTCCAGTTGTTGGTTTCTCACGTGGGAGTTAAGGACTTCCTCCTCAACAAAGATTTAAATGAAAAAAGGGCAGGTTGGATCACTCGTGTCATGGAGTATGACATTGAAATCAAGATCACCAAGCTGGTCAGAGGGAAAGGATTGTGTGAGCAGCTGATTTTGGCAAACAAAAGGAAGCATGTAATGAAAAGGAGGCTGTTTTGGCATTACAAGATAGCCATGAGTAAAGGAGCACCCAAGAGGAAAATAATGATGTCCCCACTCCTTGCTAGACCCAAGGTATAATGCACTTCCTAAGAAAAAGTCTATGCCCTCCAAAGATGAACAAGACCCAAAGAAGACACTTCATATTGCAGGCTGTCCCATACGCCCTTGTTGATGGTGTTTTGTTCAAGAGAGATGTGAATGGAGTGCTGCTGAGATGCATCAGTACAAATCAGATTCAAAGGATGTTGGAAGAGTTCCATGGTGGACCAGCTGGTGGTCATTTTGCACCAAGAGTGATAGCTCTAAAGATCATGAGGGCTGGTTATTATTGGCCCAAGATTTTCAGTGATTACTACACATGGATCAAGAGGTGCAAGAATTGTGCATTCTTCACAGGTAAAGAAAGACTAGCTACCCTTCCATTGCATCCAATTTTAATTGACCATCCATTCATGCAATGGGGTTTGGACTTCATTGGAGTCATTAATCCCAATTCAAGTCAAGGGCACAAATAGATTTTAACAGCCACGGATTACTTCACTAAATGGATTGAAGCAGTAGCTCTCAAGGAGGCAAATGAATCTAGTATCCTAGAGTTCTATGAGGGAATAGCAACCAGGTTTGGCATACCAGCTACAATAGTATCAGACAATGCATTGGCATTCATTGGATCCAAGGTGACTGAATGGGCTGTCAAGAATGGGATCTACCTAAGTAATTCATCAAACTATTACCCTCAGGGTAATGGCTAGGCTGAATCCACAAACAAGAACTTGTTGAGGATCATTAGGAGGACTCTTGATGAGAATCAGAGGTCTTGACATACCAAATTGAAATCAGCCTTATGGGCTGATAGGATAACTCCCAAGAGATCTACAGGTAACTCTCCATTCAAGCTTGTTTATGGAAGAGAGGAAATCTTGCCTATATCACTTGAGTTGCCAACATTGGAACTCATGAAATAGTTGGAGTTGTTGGAGTTTGAGCCCATGGGGGTTAGATATGTAGAATTGATGGAGCTCTAAGAAATCTGAAATCAAGCATCCCAAGCAATGGAGAAGGATCATGATTTGATAAAGAAGACCTTTGATAGAAATGCCAAGAATAGATATTTCCAAGTTGGAGATCTAGTGTTAAAATGGGATGCAGATAGAGAAAAAATGGGAAGGCATTCAAAATTTGATGCCATTTGGAGTGGCCCATACATGGTCACAAAGTGTAAGGACAACGATGCCTTCCAATTGTCTTCATTGGATGGTGAAAAAATGTAGATTCCAGTCAATGGAATCCATCTAAAGCATTGCTACTAAAGGGAAATTATCCACCTTGTAAATATTAGCTTAGGTTTTCATTCCTCCAAGTGCTTGTGCACGTTGTTTTGTTGTAGGTTAGTTTTTCTTTCCCTAAGTGCTTGGGCACAAGCTTGCTATTCTGGGGATTTTTTTGCAGGCCTTGCTCCATCAGGTGATATTCCATCTCCCTCCTTGCAACGTTCTAGTCAGTTGGGGTACCAAACAAAGAATCAGGTGACTCCATGCCCAATGGATTGCTTTAGGCAAATGGTAACTTCATCCAGCAGGTAGATGACCCCTCTGAGTCACCAAAATTGTTATCCAAAATGTGCCCCCGCTCATTTTGTGGCTAACTCCTCTCATTCTTCCCTCTCTTTTGCCTCAATCACAAAATTTTGCTTTTAGGCACTCAAAACCTTCTGAAATGGCACCATTGGATAGAGCTCTTTCTAAGCTTTCCAGAAAGGTAAAGTTTTCCTCTTAACTCCATGTATTTTTCAAGTTATGGCTCGGCGGAGTTTTTGTGGGAAGTTTTCCCCTAGAAGGCCCACAGCCAATCAGGACGTGCCACATGTCCAAAGAAGTGGTGGGGGTCAGAGGAGAACATGGTTTTTTACCAAGTGTTTTGGAAGAGGTTTCAAAAGGAAGAATTTTTCCCCGGGCCCGTCGACCAATCATTTGCTGCCACGTGCCCAGGGGAGAAATTTTGAAAAATTGACTAAGTGTTGGTGCAAGAAATTTTTTTGAAGGATGGCCCCGCGGCCAATAGAAACATGCCACGTGTCCAAGGAGGTTCAGACCGGTGGAGCATGGGTGGAAATTGGGAATTTTTCCCAAAACATTGGCGCAAAAGTTAAAATGCTGCGGAGTCTCCACCAACTAATCACATGAGGACACGTTTCAAGGAGTGGCGGGCATAGGAATATTTGGAAAAGTTTCCCAAGGAGAAAATAAAGGAAAATTCAGAAGGGAAAACCCACCCCCTTATTGCGAGCCAATAGAATCTCGCCACGTGTCCAGGTGGGGAAAAAAATTCAGAGCAAGCCCACGAGGAAATTTAGGAGGGTCAAACCCGCATCTAATGGGGTTTTGACATGTGTCTAGGCCAAAAATATCAAAGTGACCCGCATGAAAATTTGAAAGAATGGGCCCGCTCCCAATCAGAGCGTGACACGTGTCCCAGCTCGTCGGCATGGCGGGAAATTTTGGAAAATCTTCCAAAGGCTAAAACAAAGAAAAATGGAGCGGGAAGGGGCCCGCACCCAATAAAATTTTGCCACATGGCACCTGGACTGAGTATGGGGGAAATTTTGAAAAATTTCCAAATGACCAAAAAGGTAAAAATTCAAAAAAAATTCCCACCGACCCGATTTGGCCCTGTTTTTCCCTAAAACTTCAAATCGCCATATCTTTCGATCCAAAGCTCGGTTTTTCATGTTCTTTATATCAATGGAAAGATGGTAAAATTCTATACAAGATTATGGGGTAATTTTTTCATTTTGGTGGAGTTTGGAGAGAGAAAATCAAGAAACGCCTCTGGCACGTGGTCATGGATAGAAATGACGTTTCAACCACCGTTTTTAATGAAGAATGGCTTGCATTCTCTCCCAGCATGGTTAAAAATGTCAGGAATGGGTCTGTCAAGGTACCCATGCTATTTTGATGGAATTTTGGTCAATGGTTGAACCCCTTGCACTTTTTCCCGCGTTTCTCTCTCCTGGGGTCGTGGTTTGCACTGTAAAAGCCAGAATGAGTTCATTTTTACAAAAGAGAGACACTTTTTCAGCTCTGCAACTTCCTTTTTCTTCCTCCTTGGCAGAATTTGTGAAGAAATTTTACCTTTCCATGTAATGCAGCACCTTTTCTTGCCTCTGGATCACTATAATGTACTGTATTGGATCTGAGATGTTGATATATGTTCTGTGATTAAAATCCCTCAATCCTTTCATATATCTATCATTGCTTTCTTGATCTTTCATTACATTTTGAGCATTTGTGCATGTTTTGTGTTGTGTTTCCTTGTGGATTGTGTATTTCATGCAGCATCAGGTGTCTACAACTCCTTTGGTGCATCACCTATTAGCATTAGTTCTTTATTTTTTACATTTTCTATCCTTGTCCCTTTGGAATTTAGAGTAGATTTAGGAGTTTAAACCTCTGCAATTGTGCAAGCAAATAGCTTATCAGAGGAGTTGAGGAACCAACCTCTAATCTGGAGATTCCTCTTCCATTTTTGCAAGTCCCACACTTGGGAAGAGGATTCAATGTTGTGCAATCACACTGGATGCTTAGAATGATCAAACTAGAAGCCTGATCAGCATCCGTGGGTGCTACGATTTTCCACAACACTAACCCCATTGAAGATTGGAGGAAAATATTAAGCTTGGATATTAATCATATTTGTTATGTGATATGCAATTCAAAGCATGGTGTAAAATTTAAAGGTATGCGGTTAGTCCTTTTTGTAGTTTTATATTAGGAAAACTTGTATCTCGATGCATGTAGGACTAAAAGTAAAAATAGATTAAGAATTGATAATCTCGATTAAGACTTGTTAATCGTGATTAGTGAATTAACAAGTGATTGGGATGTGAGGAGCCATAATCAACCATATAGTGTCAATTAAGAGGCTAGGATAAGATTTTGAAGCCTTATGAGATGTTTTGGAGGGAAATGTGGTGATTTAGAATGGTTGGAAGAGGGGTTTGAGAAAATAATATGGTTTATTGACCAAAACAAAGGTAAAATGGGCATAATTAGCTAATAATCACTAATTGTCTGCATTTTGGAAGAGGATTCTGTCTTACGATTTGTCGTAAAGTGGCATCCTAAATTTGAAAGAGGATAGGTAATTAAAAAAGCACTCTTAATTTCCCAAAATGGTAAAAATGTTAGTTAATTAACAAAAATCACCAATTATAATGGAAATGGTATGAATGAGAGTGATTTATGTGCTTTTAGCAATAATATTGCAAAAGTGGAATTTAGGTGTCTACAATATGATGCGAAAGACCCTACTATGTATTTAATATCCAGGGCATCAACTCCATACATTTGTGTCATGGTATCTAGATGAGCCTCTCAAGTGATGGACATTATCTTCTCATCACAAATATGAAATAAAAATATCCAAGTACACATCCTCCAATGTGATGGTTATTTCACTAGTATGGAACGAAATGTCCTTATACTCGGTTCCCACTTGTCTATCAATGTAACCATCAACCCCGCATTTTGAGGAATCTTCTAGTAATTATAGAATCCTCTAAAACAAAAGGACATGAAAAGGACCCACTTAGCATCTATGACATCTTCTTTGATCATCTCCAAGATCTTGGGACTCTATCATGAAGACAAATGGTTTCTCTCACCTTCCAAATTAATAAAAAACACATCACTTAGTAATCTCATCAAAACTCAAGATGATCGTCGTGATTTCTAATCGAAAAGTTTTTATAATATTGATTAATGATGATCCAATTGATCACCTTAGATTGTATGATTGACATCGAACAAGTGTTTCCACCCCAAAATTTCAAAAAATAATAAAATAATAAACCATAAAAATCAAACCAAAATACAAATTTTAAAGATTGTTACCCCTATCCTAGTTTGTTGCCTCTTCCTATTGTTGTCACTCACCTCCATCTCTAAAAAAACTCAAAAATAATTAACCATACCTTTCAAATTACACACTAACACGTTTAAAATGATCCATTTGTGCACTTGGAGTGGCTTATATATTTGTTTTTATATAATCTCCGCTGATCTTAAATCACTTCCGATTTCCTATACCTAAATGTCGGTGATCCATAATCACCACCGATTTTAATCATTTTTTACACACATTAACTATTTTGGTCATTTAGACGTTCCTTATCACATCATGATACCATCAAAATTTTATATGCCTTTGCTTTGATGCCCAATCCCTTGTCAAAAACTTTGTTTTTGGCCCTATATCATTTTTAACACACCTTAGCGATGTTACCTTTGACCCTTTAGTCCTATGGCATCACACATCCTCACAATAATTCTCCCATTGGATCCTCTCCATGTATTAGTCATCCCGAAGCATGCATCTATAGGTGGTCCATATTTTTGTCACCCTAGATGTTGTATAATGTTCGCTACCAAGTTTCTCCAAGATTAGTACCATATCTACAAACTCCCCAACATGGTATTTTCAAACTAAAATCAAAATCCTGGAGCATCTTAAATAAAACCTACCTAAACAATCTAACTCTCTTCAATATAATGATTGAACACAAATCATCCATTGGGTTGATGGGGGAATAATGTCCTTATAAAAAAATTGGGGCATCCTTGCATAACTTTTTGTCTTGCATCCTATGCCTATAGACATCTCAGCAAAGAAGAGGCAAATGCAGACACCATTTTTCTTCACCCCTTAGTGACCTAACATACATTAATCATGTTAGCATAGTCTATGTATTTGTTTTTATTATTAGACTAGTTGTTCTATCTATTCCATTATTCTGTCCTTCTTATTTGTAACATCTCCATCCATTTAGGGGAGTATTTTTTATTCCCATACCTATAAATAATGTATGTGGGTTATTTGTTCTTCAGAATAATATGAGATAACATATCTCTATTCTTTCTCCTTTATTTCTGTCTCACAGTTTGGTATCAGAGAAAACTTGATCTCTACATGTGCGTCCGAAGGAGTCTTCTATTTTTTGTGCGTATAAAGGCTTATTCTTTGTCTTGCGTACAAGGGAGAGGATCTAAGTAAAGAGCCAGGAGACAAGTGTGTGAAGCTGCATACACCAAAAACTTTCCATAAGAGTATTTCATCACATGTTGTTCAAAAAAAAAATCCACGTGGAAGTCTTCTACAACCTGCTGTGTGGGAGATTGTGCAAATTCACATCCATGTGTCTAAATGTTGCATGAAACATAAAGAATAACAAAAAAGCATCTACAATTTTCAACATAGAATAAACCTTCAGCCCACGGGAGAAAGGATAGATCAGTGGTGTGGATAGAAGCATTTCTATCTGAGTAATACGTGGAAAGGAGAAGTTTCTAGTGGCCTACGTTGTGGAGAAATAGTGGCCTACATTTTTTTTTGTCTTTTTGTTATCAGCCTATATTTTTTTCTTGTTCTGTCACATGCTTTGACACCTGTGTGGAGGAATTGAGGAATTGGAGCATCCTGAAGTTGATGGACCATGCGTGGAAGTATAATAGTGATCCTACTACTACTACTACGTGGAAGGAGTCCTTGTGCTGCGTGAAAGAAAAAAATGTGGGAATCCACTTGTTTTTTATGTATTTTATCTTATTTGCTACAACCAATACAAAACAATCTCAGCATGGAAATTTTTTTCACCTGCGTGGAGAGGAGAAAGGAGTGTATCCTTCAGCCTGCGTGGAGAAATAAAGCGTGACCTGAGAAAAAGACTACACCAGCAATTCTAACATGGTTGATATTATTATTTGGACGTGGAACACAAAGCTTGGCTAAATTAAAAATATATTTTTTTCCTGGCAAAGAAGCATCTCTCTAATAGCCTTTCCACCAAGACAACAAAGGACAAGAAGTAGATCATACAACACTTCGTCGAATGTCGAGTGTAGACAATTTGATTGAGAGCGTCAATAACATGGTCACCACAATTTGAAAGCCGAATATCAACTCGCTACCGATCGATAACACCATAAAGAAGCCCCTAAAAGATCCAGGTTCTACTTTTCTTTCTGGCGAGCGAGCTTCGAATACTTTGAAAATCTAGCATTCGATAAACTAGTTTGAGAAGGACTTCTTGAATACTTTATTTTCGACGTAAACTGCCAAGAAAAGTGAGTACGAGAAGAATTAGAAGCCGGGTATGACGTTGACTGTGATGACGAAGATGAATTCCCTACAAAGCGTCACTGTCTCACAGCACATGAATATCGTGAGCATCTACAAGCTAGTAATTCTCATCAGTGATTCAAAATTGGAATAACTCTTGAAATAAATAATTAAATATTTTATTATTATTATGATGTTTGCTCTGAAGTTACTTCTGTCTGATGCTCAATTGCTCAAAGGGTCTGATTTTGCGGCCTGGAAGACAAAAATGAAGACAATCCTTTAGTTTAAAGGATTATGGGGAATAGTCATAGGGTCTGTGCCCACTCCCACAGCCCTCGATGAACTAATAAAATATGAAATGGCTAGTGCTAAAGCCTTGATGCTGATAATGCTCAGTATCAGTGACAATGTGTAACCACATGTTAGGAATGTGGAGAAACCCAAGGAGGCTTGGGACAAGTTGGCAACCATTTATGAAGCCAAAATTAGATGAAGATACTTCATCTTCAGTCAAAGCTGCACACCCTCTCTATGGGGTTAGATGAGAAAGTGGAGGAATTCTTATGTTGCGTGGCTGAGCTGAGATCGGAGTTATTAGCACTCGGTGAAATGGTGGATGATAAAATTCTTGTCACAATCACCTTGAGAGCACTCCCTTCTCAATTCTGAGTGTTCGTTATGACACTAAATGTGTCTAAACAAACAGTGACATTTGAAGAGCTTGTGAATTTCTACAGCAACAGAAGAGGCCATCACTTCATCCCATGAGGAGTCTCAGGATAAAGCCTTGTTCTCAAAGCCTTACCATGGCCAAAAGAATCGAAGGGTCCCCCAGAGAAGCCAAATCAAGCGCAACCAAAACAACAATAGAAAGATCAAAAGTCAAAGAGATGGTGTCACATTTGCAGAACCAATACTCACGAAACTGATCACTGTTGGCATAATAGCTTGAAACAGGGGTCTTCAAGCCATACAAGCACATCCGGAATGAAGATTTTCAAAAGTCCAAATGACATCCCCATTGGAGAAAGCACAAGGGACATCTCGCAGCCCAACAAGAAGATGATGAATTTGATGAGGAGACATCAGAAGGATCCCATTGTGGTAAGAACCTTGTACTCATCTCTCAAACTTCTCAGCCCATGAAGAAAGTTTGGTTGATAGAATCTAGTGTAGAAAAGCATATGTCCGGTGACAAGAAGCTGTTTGATTCACTACATGAAGAACCAATTAGAGATCGAGTTCGGATAGCGGATGACAAAGAGTACATTGCAAAAGGAATAGGGAATGTCACCAATCCTCTGGGACCACAAAAATGTACACTTACAAAGGTAATATATGTTCCTGGCTTGACTAACAACCTCTTGTTAGTTACTCAGCTCTTGAATCATCACCTTAAGGTAGAATTTCTTGTTCAAAATGGCATTAAATCATGCTTAATCTCCCAACAAGGTATGGTTCTTGCTAAAGCTTTTGTAAAAGATAATTTATTTGCTTTAGATACTGTTTCATCTTCTGCAGTAGCTTTATTTGCTTCAACAATACAATCAACTACCCTATGAAATTTTAGATATAGACACTTGTCGGTCAATTCATTGCACCAGATGAGTTCAAAAGCAATGGTCCATGGACTACCAAAATTGTCCAGTTCCTTACCTATTTTCCCTAGCTTTCTTGCAGGAAAACAACACAGAGATCCGTTTCAAACGAGAACATTCCATACCAAGAAGTGTCCGGAGCTAGTTCATATCGATCCGAACGACCCATTGCCGCTTCATTTTTAGGATATAAGTACTTCCAACTATTTTTGGATGACCACTCTCGTAAGATGTGGGTATATTTCCTGAAGAATAAAAGGGAGGCTCTTCAACATTTCCAGAATTTCTATCATCGTGTTTTGAAAGAGACTGGACAACCACTTCTTCTAGTTCACTCGAGATAGAGGGGGAATTCACATCAAATAAGTTATTAGCCTTCCCGAACCAACATGACATTAAGTAACACCCGACTACTCCCTACACACCCTAGCAAAATGACATTATTGAGTGTTGCAATCGCACGTGATGGAGATGGCTCGCTGCATGCTATCAATTGCAAAGCTAGAAGAACGCTATTGGGCTAAAGCGAAAGACAAACAGTGTATATATTCTCAATAGGGCACCGATAAAGATTCTATAGAACAAAACACCGAGAAGAGGTATGGAGTGGTAGAAAGCCATCAATTTCTCATTTGCAGTATTTGGTTGCCAACATATATATGCATGTCACATGCTCAAAAGAGAAAGAAGGTTGAGCCAAAAACACTCCTGTGTATCCTTCTTGGTTATAGTACTACCTCGAAGGCATAATTTTTCATGGATCTTGAGACAAATAAAATATACGAGAGTTGGGATGTGGTTTGTGACGAGTCATCCTTTGACTCAATAGTATAAACAAAAGATCCTCTTCCAACCACATCTCACCGATTAGTCTCCGAATCGATGATGAGCTGAGGGGGGACTACTCATGCCCGCTTCATTTTTAGGATATAAGTACTTCCAACTATTTTTGGATGACCACTCTCGTAAGATGTGGGTATATTTCCTGAAGAATAAAAGCGAGGCTCTTCAACATTTCCATAACTTCTATCATCGTGTTTTGAAAGAGACCGGACAACCACTTCTTCTAGTTCACTCAGATAGAGGGGGAATTCACATCAAATAAGTTATTAGCCTTCCTGAACCAACATGACATTAAGTAACACCTGACTACTCCCTACACACCCTAGCAAAATGACATTATTGAGTGTTGCAATCGCACAGTGATGGAGATGGCTCGCTGCATGCTATCAACTGCAAAGCTAGAAGAACGCTATTGGGCTAAAGCAGTACAAACAACTGTATATATTCTCAATAGGGCACCGATAAAGATTCTATAGAACAAAACACCAGAAGAGGTATGGAGTGGTAGAAAGCCATCAATTTCTCATTTGCGAGTATTTGGTTGCCAACATATATGCATGTCACAGCTCAAAAGAGAAAGAAGGTTGAGCCAAAAACACTCCTGTGTATCCTTCTTGGTTATAGTACTACCTCGAAGGCATAATTTTTCATGGATCTTGAGACAAATAAAATATACGAGAGTTGGGATGTGGTTTGTGATGAGTCATCCTTTGACTCAATAGTATAAACAAAAGATCCATCTTCCAACCACATCTCACCGATTAGTCTCCGAATCAGATGATGAGCTAGAGGGGACTACTCAGAGAAAAGAAATGCTGCCAGAAGAACTATTTGTTGACCTTGGAGAACTAGAGAATGTGACTCCACATCAAGCCACACAACAACGACACGGTTCTTCTCAAAATCAGCCAAATTCTCATCTAAAGTGGGTACAAAGCACTATCAAGGACTCACATTTGCAACAACTCTCAGATACATCATCCAGATTCAAAACAAGGAGTCAAACAAGAAATGAGGTAAACTTTGCACTCATGAGTTCACTGATAAATAGCTCTGAACCAAATAATGTTCATGAATCACTCAGTCAACCTCAGTGGAAGGAAGCCATGGATACAGAATATGACTCACTCATGAAAAATTGAACATGGGAACTTGTCGATCTGCCCACAGGAAAGAAACCCATAGGCTGCAAATGGGATTTCAAGACAGAATATATAAGGCGATGGATCCATCGACAAACATAAAGAATGACTTGTAGCAAAAGGATATGCTCAAAAAGAGGGCATTGACTATGAAGAAACCTTTGCACCCACTGCGAAGATGAAGACCATCAGAGTAGTTTGCACACTTGTAGCATAGAAAGGATGGAGGCTTCAACAGATGGACATA
The DNA here is from genome assembly GCA_018340775.1 of Taxus wallichiana var. yunnanensis. Classification (NCBI taxonomy): domain Eukaryota; kingdom Viridiplantae; phylum Streptophyta; class Pinopsida; order Cupressales; family Taxaceae; genus Taxus; species Taxus wallichiana. The sequence continues at coordinate 992,669,420 of CM031234.1, read as the reverse complement.
TAGAGTGCTTTCCTAAATGGTGATCTCAAGGAAGAAGTATACATGACCCAACCTGAAGGATTTGTTGATGAAGAGCAGCCTAAGAAGGGATGTCATCTCATCAAATCACTTTATGAACTGAAACAAGCTCCCAGGGCATGGTATATCAAGATTAATGATCACCTTTTGCAACATGGGTTCACTCATAGCCCTCGAATTTGAATTTATATATAAAGAAGGTAGGCAAAGAAATTGTCATTCTAGTTGTATATATAGATGATCTTGTGATCACTGGTAGTTTAGAAGATCAAGTTGATATTGTAAAGAATGATCTCAAAAGAACCTTCGACATGACAGATTTGGGGCTACTACATAACTGTCTTGGCTTGGAGATATGGTAAAAGAGCATCACATTTTTGTCTCTGAGACAAAGTATTCCAAGACACTCCTAGAAAAGTATAGAATGTCTGACTGTAAACCTATATCCACTCCCATGGAAAAGGCTTGCAACTTTCAAGATTCTAGGACTCACCTCAAGTAGATGCTACTCTCTATAGGCAATTTGTTGGAGGGCTCATCTATTTGACATATACTAGACCATATCTCTTCTATGATGTTAGCTATCTTTCCAGGTTCATGCAGGAGCTGAAGAAATGTCACTAGAATGCAGCAAATCATGTTTTGAGATATGTCTGAGGAATAATTGATTATGGTCTAGAATATAGGAAGAATGATCAATTCTTCTTACATGAATACATCGACTCGACCACACCGGATGCATCTATTGATGACAGGAAGTCAACTACAGGATATATATTTCATCTCAGATTTTGACCTATCTCATGGATAAGCAAGAAGTAGAATGTTGTTTCTATCTCATCCACAGAGGTAGAATATTGCACCGCACGAGGAGCTATGTGCGAAGTGATATGGATACGTCACATTTTGGATGACTCTGGGAATTCCTAAAAATAGTCACCTATTCTCTATTACGATAATCAAAGTGTGTTGAAGCTCATGCAGAATCCAGTCTTTCATGAACAAACAAAGCATATTGAAATTGACTACCATTTCATTCAAGAGCACGTCTTGAACCATCAAATTCAGCTCCAGATAGTCCTATTGAAGCACAAGTTGCCGACATTCTCACTAAATCTCTTGGCAAAGTGAAATTTGAACTTTTTAGGGGTCACATTTGCAAGAATAATGTAATAAGGGGGGGAATGTTAGCATAGTCTACATATTTGTTTTTTATTATTAGACTAGTTGTTCTATCTATTCCATTATTCTCTCCTTCTTATTTGTAACCTCTCCATCCATTTAGGGGAGTCTTGTTTATTCCCGTACCTATAAATAATGTACATGGGTTCTTTGTTCTACAGAATAATATGAGATAACATATCTCTATTCTTTCTCCTTTATTTCTACCTCGCAAATCACATTATCATTATTATACCTATCCTAATTATATTATAAATTACCATCGTAAACCCTCATTTAATGTTATATAACTTCATTTACCCTCTCCTAACCTCTTAAAACAAACATATCCTAATTTACCCTACCCATCCTAACCCCTTAACCTCTTCCAACCCAAATCCCTAACCTCCCACTATTTATCAAACAACTTAAAACCTCGGATGGAAAGCAATTTCAATCTTTTCCCATATTTCCTTTATAGGGTTTTAACTGTTTGGATAAATCAAAAATGATTAATGATCTTCATGATCGTTGCAAATGCCATCATTTTCTACTTAAGTCACCTTCTTGACCATTTTCTCAAGAACACAGAAATATAGTCAGAATATGGATTGGAGAATAGAGTGTTGAAATTTCATAGATCACCATTACACTTGAGATCATCAACACACCGCTAAAAAAATATTGAAAGAACCTCATTAGATCACCATCTAACTCTTTTTAGAGATCTATCATCCTTAAGACATCTATCGGGGTTAGTAACTTTATCTTTCATCTTTATCAATCTATTTTACATCAATTATAGCCTACAACCAATCATTTCTACCATCTTTTATTACTTTTTTTAAGTTCGGTCTCTCCCATTGGGCCATTTTCTCAAGTTTTGGAATATTTGTAATTTCAACAACGATTATTGTTGATTCCCGATCGCCGTTGATTGGTATCCATATACTCTTTTCTTCTCACTAGCCCATGAAACACATCTAATTTTATATTTTCTGAATCTCATAGGTTATAAGACTCCTTCTAGTGTACCTAAGCATCATCAATATTCATTAGGAATTCTTTTTATCAATGTTTATCAAAAGAATAATTTCATCCCCAATCACTGTCAATCCCTAGTGACTATTGAATCCTTGTCTTTCTAGTTATTTTTAATATATATCACACTCCCATCAATCTATTTGTATATAATCAATTTTTTGCAAGATGTATGTTGTGTGGATGAATGTTTCAGTCCTTCACACCCCATCATCAATATATATAATCTCATGATCATCCAATAGCCTTTTATGTGGGAAAAATTTGACATTTTCCATAAAATTATCTTTTTACCATTTCATTCTATCCCAACATAGAATATATATAATATCAACTTGAAATCTTACAAGAAGAGCGAGAATCCACACAAGATTTTTAGTACAACTACTTTGAGTATTTCAAGCTTGGTACTGCACTAACTTGGGCTACTTAAAATGTTGAACATAATATTTTCATCCCTCTTTAGTTCTAAATTATTTTCATTTATCTTATCATTATCAAATCACTTAATTTCATGAAACACATTGAAACCCTTCAAGGAACCCTTTTAGATTCTTGGGATCGTATTTGCTGAGAAACTCATTACATAATTTATCTAATATCTCTCTATTTAGTTTTCTTTGTATACATGTCTTCTCACTTGGTGAAAGGAGAATATTTTCACATTATTAGTGCTCGATCATCTCAAAATTTTGTTTTTCGAGAAGGTATCAGTAAAACCTACCTTATTTAAGTTTCTCATACTTTTAGCATACTAACAATAACCAAAAATCACCATAAAACATTTTCTCAACATCTTCTTCTTAAACTAGGAAATATTGTCATTATTCAATTTATCATAAAAACTAGAAAAAATAATGTTCAATTAGGAAAACCAAGTTTTTGAATATCCAAAATATATTTATGAAGGATTTCTCCTCCAACTTTACACAACTTCCTTTCAAAATGGAACAAAAAGGTATCCATAATATTCCCTCTAAATAAATAAAAGGTTAGAAAGGATCCATTTGTCAACACTAGGTGAAAAAAAGCTATGCACCAATGAATGGAGAGATGTAAACTTATCTAGATCATACTTTACCAAATTAACCTAGATAAAACACATTTTTTACCTAGAAACAAGATAAATTTGGCAAAAAGTGATCCTTGAGAAATCAAAAGTGGATATCCATGGAAAAACACATGTGAATCCCTAAAAATTTGGAGGATGAATGGATAAGAGTTTATCATTTGTTTATTCAAATAAAAACTTCACCTCTTAATCACAATTATAGATTTATTCATTAATAATTAAGATTTAAGATCTCTAACATGTTCTAGTTGTCCATGGAGAGAATATGCTACTAATAGAGAATATTTACATGTGAGAGAAACAATATAGAATCATCACAAGGTTATTTGGAGCTAATTTGATCAAGAAAGATAGCTAAAACCACCCCAAAAATTTTCATTAAAATTCCCTAACCCCCTCGCATCTGAAACAAGTTTCTAAGTTTGGCCCTCTAAATTACATTCCAAATGATAACAATAACAGAAATCATAATTTTGTTAAGTTTAGACATTTAACAATCTAGATTAAATATTGAAATCAACTATATTTGTGTTTCTTATACCAAATATTGGAATTTGATTTGGCTATTATTGAGTCTAAAAGAGAATTTTGGAATTATATATCATGTATGAGGGATTTTCATTTTAGGATTTTACAATTTTATAGTAAGATTAATAAATACTTATTAGAATAGTTAATACATTTATAACATTGCAATGATAACAAATACTTATATTGTTCATTCTCATACAAACAAACATATTTTATATTGTATTGAATGGGCATATGTCCATTCTCATACAATTTTTTTTTTTAATCTTTTATTGAGTGCGGATATGCCCCTTCCCATATAAGAACCATAAAAGAAAAATAATCTCAATATAGAAAGAAAAAAATTGAGATGTGATTTATTTTAACTATGGTGTTGTGTGCATTTGAATATTGTATATTTTACATATTTTGATCATATATATTTGTGTGACAAATGTTTAATTATAACATGGATTTATTTTCATAGAATGAAGGTAGGAAATGTGTTATGAGATATTTACAACATAAAATGATGGTAATAAATGAATTGTTAAGAGATAGTCTATAAAAAAACCAATTTTAATATATTGTTATGAGATAGACTACAAAAACAAGCCAATTAATTTATATTTATTAATCAACATAATAGTAACAACTAAACTCAATTAGATGAGTAATCGTCGAAATGTGTTATTATGAGATAATACAAGTCACAATTTTTTTGGCATAAAATGATGGTAACAAATGCAATATTAATGAATTTTTATGAGAAAAAGAACAATTTTTTTATCTATATAAACTCAATCACGTTCAGTAATTATTTTTTTAAATGTTTCTGAAGACCGATGTAAATTTTGGTGTGAACCCACATGATTTAACCATGTACATATTAAGTGTGAAAATTTTTCTATAATGCATTCAAATTTCCACCCCAAAAACCAATAACTTATTTTCATGGAAAATGAGATCTTTGTATAAACCTATCAAATCTAGTTTTGAGCATTATATACTAATCACATCATTTGGATGAAATGTGAAGAAGAACTATTTTTTTAATAAACACAATTTGAGAATTACATACTAATAACCATTAATAACATCACTTCAAATGGAAAATGGAAAAAGAACTAGAAAAATGTAATAAACACAATTTTATATATTGATTTGTTCCATTATTGTTTGAAATAGAGAACATCCCTTTAAGATGTCTCTTACATCATCCGCAACCCCTACCAAGAATAGTTTTGTAAAAATGATGACATAATCCACTTATTATTTTTAAAGTCTTTTTAAGAAACCTTTAGAGACACCAAAAAAATTCTTCAGAAATCTTTTTGATTACTTTAACTACAACAATAGTTTCACATTTGTATGGAAATTATGGTGTTTTCTGAATTGTTTCCAAATATTTAATAAATATAGCTCCATCTTTTTTAATCCTCCATACCACAACAAAAAAAGGATGCACATCCAATATAACTGTGTGTAACATTTTCGTTGCTAGTTTTTCTACATTGGCATCTGTATCCAACGTAGACCATGAGAATTTTATTTGATAAAAAAATTAGTTATAGAAGTTATAAAATGGGAAATAGACATTCATTATTAAATTTCATTATCAACTTGTATGTATTTGAAATACAACAATAATATTTCACAAAAATTATTTTACCTATTTCTTTACACATATTTGTTAGTTGTAGATTTTATAGATTTTAGCTAGTTGTATCTCAACATAAAAATTAAAGTTAGGATATATTTATCGAATTGATTCCAAATAATATTGACAAATGAAAATGTTTAATATTTTTACCTATTTCTTTACATATATTTTTCATATATTCTCCACTTTATCTCGCACATAAAATTAAGATATATATATATATATATATATATAAAATCCATTTAAACAAATATTGACAAGTAAAAAGAATATTAATTTTTAAAAATACTTGATAATTGTTCATGAGCCAACTATCATAATTTATGGTGAAGGGTTTGATGTAGCTTCAATATGGGCATATACCCATTCAATACAATACAAAGGCTATGAGAATTCACTACTTCCCATTCTAAAACAAAGTGAATATTTAGAGGTATTAAAATGTTTGTTTTTCCGAGAATGGACATATGCCCATTGTAAATATTCAACTACAAACAATACTGAATTCAATCATTTTAATACCTCTAAATATTCTGAAACATATTTAATTTTGTTTGTGTTCATCTTTTATGATATCTATATGAGAATGGGAATATACCCAAGCAATATTGAACTTAATAATTTTAATAAATCTATAAAGTTATGAGAATGGAAAATTTTTAACTCTATTCTTCTAATTAAAATTCTAACTATTTTTACATATATTATATAACATGAAAAGAAATTTTAGGAGTAAAATATATAAAGGATGTACATCTTAATATTTGAATAAAGTAAACATTGTTAAGAATTAACATATACATAATGACTATAATAAAAAGAACACAAAAATCATAGAGGGGATGCACCTGGAGGCATAGTTAAACATTTATAATATTGTTGGAGCATGATATCCTACTTCCAATTCTCCACCATAAAGATAAGTGAGGAATTATTTATTTAATGCATTTGTCCCACCATATAATATTAATACAGGGGATGCATTAGAGTTTCATCTCTCAATCATGTGCTCCCAAAAATGCATTGATCTCGATCATTTGAAATAATGTTCAGGATGACAACTCCAATTTCATTCAATTTGATAATATCCAAGGGCTTTGAATGTTGCCAATCCAGATCCATTGTCACATCTTCCACCTCCATACCAGTTGAATTATGAACACCATATATGTAAAAATAACTAGATTCCCTTGAAATGCATTCATAATTGTTTAAAATTGTATCATATTTTCTCGGGATATCCTTAACAGATCCAAGTTATGCACTACATACCCTCTAGAGGGATCAAGAGTTTTGTAGTTCACATTTTATAATATATATATATATATATATATATATATATATATATATATATATATATACACACACACACACACACACACACACACACACTTAGGAAACATAGAAGAAGAATATATATTTTGAATGGTCATATGTTGATTGTCATATAAGAATTAAATAATATAGAATTGGAAGATGTGGATTGTGATAGTTTCAACAATATTTGAAGAAAATTTTTGTGCTAATTTTACTCTCTCCACTTTATTCATTAATCCTTTTCTTTTTAACACTTTAAGAATAGATATAACTTTAAGTTCAATATATTGTATTTATTTTCTTTTAACATGGAAAGAAATGGGAAGATGTGCATTTTGAAAGCCTTTATAGAATTTGTGCACGTTTATAATGGGCATAAGCCCATTCTCATATAAACAAACATTTTTTGTTTTGAAGTGCTTTAAAACTTTAAGAATATATATAACTTTAAGTTCAACATATTGTATTTACTTTATTTTAACATGGGAAGGAATGGGAAGATGTGCATTGTGACATCATTTATAGAAGTTGTGCACATTTATAATGGGCACAAGCCCATTCTCATACAAACAAACATTTTTGTTTTGAAGTAATTAATAATTGTATTATACTAGCTGGACTATCCCTGGCAGAGCCAAGTGTTGCACTACATACCCTTGAGAGGGATCAAGCCTTATGTAGTTCTCATCTCAATATATATATATATATATATATATATATATATCCATTCTCATGTAGTTTATTTTATATAACTATTAGAAGAAGAATAGAGATAAATTTAAGTTTAACATGGGAAGTTACCATTCTCATGTAGTTTTTTTATATAACTAATAGATGGAAAATCAAGATTTGCAAGGATTTGTTTTTGGGCTTCCATTGTATGTTTCCCATCAATAATATAGAAATGAGTTTAAATATCATGAATTTCATGCTCAAACTCCATGTTAAAAATAACACCAGTAATGTTTTTGAAAGGAAGAAAAATTACATCCCATTTGAAAAGGTACAAGGTTGCATAACATAGAGTGGACAAGGAAATTGACACTTGCTAAATCAAGTGATCTATATTGGTATTTTGTAGGAGCTACATGAAAACAACCAATATCAATTTTGAATGAATTTTCATCAAATAAAAAAAGATGAATCTTTTCATCAATTTTGAGCTTGTTTTAATAATAATTTCTCTTTTGTAGATCGCTTCACCTCTTGAAAGTGTGATTTTGAAATGTCTTTTTCCAACATAGATAATTTTTGTCTTCTGAGCATGGTAAACATTTTTTAATGTAATTTTCATTGGCCCAATTCCTTATCCATATTCATGCGGTGGGAAACAGATGAACCAAATGAGCCTTATGTAGTTCTATTATTTTGTTTATAATTGTTACTATCATTTTGGTTGGACTAACCTTGGTGGAGCCAAGTCTTGCACTGCCAAGTACTACACTACATACCCTCAAGAGGGATCAAGCCTTATGTAGTTATATTATTTAGTTTTAGAATGGGTGGGAAATATTGAACTCAATCATTTTGGCTAGACTAAGCATTGCATATTTTGTTTATAATTGTCTCGTTTTGGTTGCTATTGTTTATTTTTAGAATCGGTAGATGCCCATTCTCATATAAGAATCATTAAAATATATTGTTTACCACCATGACATCCACCCATCCTCATATTATGTAGTTCTATTATTTATTTTTAGAATCAGCAGATGCCCATTCTCATTCTCATATAGAAATCATTAAAATTTAAAAATATATATTTAACATAGTTTATTTATTAATTAAAGGTAATTGTTTTGAAACACGTCTTCCATTGAAAATGAGGAGTGGCCCATTGTAAAACAAAGTAATCTTCATCTTCATGTCAAGCCCATTCAAAATGGGAAGATGCCCATTCTCGTATAAAAAATGTAGAAGAACAAATGGAAGAAGAATAAATGTTTAGAATGGGAATATGTCCATTCTCAAATAATAATCATAAAAGAATTGTGAGCATTTTTTTATCTCATATAAAAATAGAAGAATGACAGATGGAAGATTAATAAATGTTTAGAAGAGGCATATGGAAGATAAATATTACTTTGTTTTAGAATTAGGAAAATGCACATTTAAAATACATAAATCATGTAATAAGAATGAATCACGAAGAAGAATTTACTTTTTAAAAACAAAATTGAAGATAAGTTTTAGATATACTTCAAACTCTTCTCTGCTGATTTATTATGAGATGAAGGATATCATATAGCTTTCTTTCTTTTTTATTATGATCTGGGTATAAATATAATGCCATTTTTTTATCTTTTGTATTTTTGATGTGTTTTTAAGAATATCATTTTGTAAGACTTCTACAGTATTATCCTCCATAATTATAAAAGGATGCATCTAAATATGACTATTTATTGCATGTTTTAGAGTCTCAAAAAGATCATTCCCTTGCAAAAATGTATAAATACATAGACAAAATGGGAAATCATTCAATGCAGGTGAATCATGTCCATGTGTGTGTGTGTGTGTGTATAATTATCTGTATTTTTATGAAATACAGGTAGCCCAAAGCAGAAGGACCTAGGAAGGGTTACTTATTTTTCGAGTTGGGTGGCCTAGTTGCATAGGCCTAGATGGGTGGGCGAGCTGCACAGGCTGAGCTGGGTGGGTGAGCTAACCATTCGAGATCGGTGAGCAAGTTGACATCCCGAGTGGGCGGGTGAGTTGATCTTCTTAGCTAGCGGCCGAGCTAGGTGGGCAAGCTCACCTATTGAGATAAGAAATATTAAATGATGTATCTAATGAGAAAATTCTTGTTCTCATAATTGGAATCATAAAATAAGAACAAAGATAAAATGTAGCTTGTTTTATAATGGATAGTTTCCCATTCTCATAACCTTCATAGAGTTATTGAAAATAATAAGTTCAATATTTCTTATATTACAATGATTAGAATTGGCATACGCCCATTCTCATACAAACAAACTTTTTTATCTTTCATTGAATGGTTAGGTATCCATTTCTATAGAGGTATTAAAATGTTTAAGTTTAATATTGCTTGTATTGAATGGGAAGATGCCAATTGTCATATAGGAATCATATATGAAGAATATAGATAAAATTTAGTTTGTTTTAGAAGTGCAATTATTAAACCTAAAACATGGCTATAATATTGTTTAATATTTATATTTGTTTTTGACCATGGCATAGTGAGACCATTAATTTACAAATAAATTGTTTACCACCTTTTATTAATTGAAGGTACTTATTTTTAAAAGACATTTTCACTACCCATTCAAGGGAAATGGACAAAATTAATGGCAATCAACTCACACCACTTTTTGGCACTATAGAGATATTGACGGAAGTTACTATTTTTGATGTTGGTAGAGGTCATGGAAATCAAAACGGTTATCACGGGTGGGCAAATCTATCTTTTCTTGTTCATCCTTTCCATTTTATTTTTCATCTAGTTTCTATTGTTTAGGTTTCCCTGTATTTCATAAAAACATAGATACTTATATTAATATATATACACATGGAGACCATTCACTGGTATTGAATGATTTCCCATTTTGTCTGTGTAGTTAACCATTCAAGAGGGGATGCAGGGAAACTAAGCTTGTAGGAGAGGGTGTTAATATAGTACAATTATTAATTATTACAAAAATAATAATTTTTGTTTGTATGAGAATGCCCGATTGTGTTCATTATAAATATGCACAAATTCTACAAAGGAAGTCATAATACAAAGCTTCCCATTATAAAACAAAGTACATTCCCATAGACTATTTCATCCTGTGAAGTGGAATATTTGAGCAATATTTATGAGATGTGGTTTTTACTCTCTACTAGTTTTTGTTGACTCGTTCTACTTTGGGCTCCTCTGTTTCGTAAGACCATTTTGGCTTGTGAAGAACCAGATTTGAAGAAAATTTGAGGCATAGATTATTCAACTCTTCTCTATTGAATTATTATGAGATGAAGAATATCATTTGGTTTTCTTTCCCTTATATTCTTTTTGTGTTTATAGATAATGCCCTATTTTTGATGTTCGTATTTTTGATCTGGGTATTAAGAATATCATTTCAATGTTTTATGAGACATGCGTAGTTGTTAACCTAATTATAGTTGCTAATACGGGGAGTTACTTATTTTTTAAATTGAAGATAAGTTTCAGAGATACTTTTTCTCTGGGTATAAAGGTAAATTATAATTTCATATTTTAGATCTTTTGTATTTTTGATATGGGTTTTAAAAATATCACTTAAATATTTTGTAAGACTTGCATAGTTGTTATCCTCCATATTTATAAAATATTGCATCTAAATATGACTGTTTCATGCATGTTTCAGAGTCTCAACATGATCACATTCCCTTGAAAAAAATGTATATGATTCTCCTTCTTGGTAAGATGGGGAGTTACCTAAGAAATCCACGCCAATCCTTCATGCTAAGATGGGGAGTTATCTATTATATTTTTAATAAAATATAGATTTGGATTACCACATGGGAGGCATTTCTTAGTTTCCAAATTGGGTGTGACAATTGATCAAAAAAATGATAATTCTATAATTCTTCTTTCATCCATAAAATTATATTTTTTTGTCCATGATCGATGTTCATCAAGGTTAGATAATATTAATAAAATTAAATCATTTTATCCCGAAGGTGAATCATTTGCAAATTGGCCTTGCATCAATGGTGAATCATGTCAAGTAAAGCATTTTATCCTGACAGTGAATCATTTGCTATTTGGCCTTACATCAATGGTGAATCATGTCACATCTATTAGCCTTGATATCGTATGTTTCTCTTTGCATTGTTTAATGATTTACCACATATGCAAGGACAAGGTACACATGGTTTATCCTTCAAGATTAAATGTTGCACTTCCATTAGTATTGTTGTCACCACAGATCATGCATCCGTTAAATCTATTGAGTGATCCCGTAAAACGTTGGAACATCCCATAGGTGTGGGACTTTGAAACCTTGCAATGAACCTCCGTAGAAGTCCAAATTCATTTGAACACTTGGAACCATTGATTTAGGATCATTTTGCAAGGATACAACACTTGAAATAAACTAGTTTGCTATTTTATTGAGATAAAGGTAAGAGAATCTAAACAACAATGATTTAAAATGGTGATGCACTAAGAATGAAATGAATAGAAAGATAAAATTTGGTTGCACAATGAATATCTCAAAACAATGTATGTCATGCACATCTCATATAATATTTTTAGCCTCTAATGTAATTGAATATATTTCTTCGAAAAATAGAAATGAAACAAAGTTTTCCACAACTGAAATTTAGAGAATTTATATCACATTCCACAAAGATTAAATCAATATAACTGATCTAAAGGAAAATTAATTCATTATATCCAAGTAATTAAACATTCACAAGCAACAAATGAATCAATAAATACACAATATCCCAGATATTAGACGGAAAAATATTGTTCTAAATATAGGAGGTTGAGACATTACAAGATCTAAATTTTAAAGGTTTATATTTTTTTCAAACTCTTCCAAGATTAAAGAGTAATCAACAAAAGATCCAAAAGTTCCTCATAACATAATGCATCTAACTATTTATAGATAAAGGAGGTTGAGCCATTACAACTCTACCCCTAACTAATTAATTACTAAAAATAGAGTGCATTAAAGTCTTAGGGAATAGCCTCCCACAAAAATAGAAAAATAAGTTACACATGTTTGACCAAGTCAACCCTACAACTTTGACTAATTATGAGCTTGGGAGTTGTCCATCAATGGATACCAAGCCTAAATGGGACTAGCAGCATCCTTTCATGGTTCATATTCTTCTTAATTCTTTTCCTATATGGCTATTATGTGCCTGTAATCAATAAAGCACATAATAATTCCCTAGAATTCCTCTTCTTTTCTCCCACACACATATCAATTGATTACTTCTACAAAATCATTTTCCTTATAAACTTGAGAAGAAAATCTTCTAAATATTTTAATGATCTCCTTCAAATGGCTCACATAGTTTTGGTAAGAAAACAATTTGTAAACATAATCAATACTAAAGGATTTAGTGACATCTTCATCCTCCTTAACTAAACCCAGTAAAACTTGCAATAATCTGATCAATTGGAAGAACATCAAAAGTTTGGTTTATGAATTTGTAGTGAATCTTGTCAAATTATTCCGTCATATCATTCAATGCATCAAATTACTCAATTCATTTCTCATCAAGTTTTGTAATCGAATCTTTTAAGACTCGGCTCCACGAATTCAATAGCCTTTTGACATTCAAACTTTTTTCAAACATTATCAATTGCTCCTTCATTTAAAAGTAAATCTGAATCAATAGTTTAAATCTCCTTCCTGGTTTCCAAGGAAAGATCTAGGTTATCACTTTATTTAGTAATGAGTGCATTCAACTTCATAATCGTAACCTTTTCTTCATTCAACTCGTACAAATCTACAATATTCTTGATTAAAGGACTAACATCTTGTATTAAACATTCCATCTAGGATCCAATTTCTCTACCTTTCTCGACCAATTTTCTCACACGATATAACAGGATGTATATTCAAAACATGAAGAAATAACAAGAGCAATTGTTGCTTAGCTTACAGTTGTGTAATCTTAGTAAGAAGAGTAGTGAGCTACCCGACTTTTCATTTTAGCTCATCCTTGGTTGCCTTGTCCTTATCATAATTTTCAAAACAAATCCCAAGAGCTACATGTATGTCTTGTTTGGCTCCTTTGTGAGTACCCTTTCCCAATGCAAACTTATAGATTTGATAATTTGGCGTAGTGATAGTTTCTTTTGTCTTTCCTACGGCGGGGGTAGCTATTTCTAAAAATATCTCTCCCGATCAATCAACTTAAATATTGGAGACAACTCTTGGAAGCTTTTCCTTCCTCGTGGGAATAATACCTAAAACACTTAGGTATATCCCATCAACAAGTGGGTACCTTTTTATTCTTCTTGGGAGTTTAGAGATATAGTCGTTCGGGTATAACGAGAAGATGACGTAGATGACATCAATGGCATGGTTATACTAGAACCTTGTGAAATTGACACTACAATGGCACCGACAACACTTATGGAGAGTGGAAATGTCATAGTGATAATGGAGGGTGCAGTGGGTCAAAATGGCCTCGGGAGCATATGATATGGAAGTGGAAGTCGGAGGGAATTGTTGAGGAAGTGAAGTGGAAAATGGGGATCATAACACCTCTCCTACCGAGAGTGTAGGGAGAGAGGGAAAAACTTGCGCCATAGATGGATACGGAAAGGAAGATACATGAAAGGAAGAAATAGAGGATGATATTTGTTGGGCCACAAAATATTGGCTAAGTACCGAAGGGAACGTGTGCGTGTAAGACCAATAAAGAAGAAGGGCACATGGGGAAGAGTGCGCAGGACAAGGGGTTTTATAAGGGTTTAGTAGAAACCACAGGGCATGCATAAGGTAGAACAAAGGATCTCAAGACTTAGCCATAATCATCTCTCCAAGAATCACTTGAGGAAAAATGTGACTGAATAGGTTTGCTTTGAGTGGATAAGGTGCTAGCTTGGTGAGTTGGTGGTCAAGGAAATAATATTTCACGAGTAGAAAATTCCTGAAAGACATCATTGTAGAAAGTGGAGAGCTTAGATAAAAGAAGCATGCTCCATTGGAGGACCACATGGACACTTGGAAATAAATATACTCCTAGAAGTAGGCATGGTAGTGGGTGCTAAACGTATGTATAAGAGATGCTCTAGAGAAAGGAAGAGACAAAGACACACCAATTGAGAGAGCTTGATGAAGGGAAGCTTTAAGATCATCACATAAATGATGAAAGGAAAATCCCTACGAAAAGAGTAGGAGACTATAAGGGTTGGGGTTACCATTAGAGGGTCATAGGAATGACATCATATCTAGAGGGATGGATCTATGAAAAATTATGTAATATGGGAAGAATATATAGGGTCTCGATACATGAGTCATGTCTGTCTTGATACATTTAGTCTGTTATAACCTTTAATGTAATGTGGTTCTTGGAACTATGATCAATATAAATATATGTTTATATTTTGAATATATTGTTCATGGGTGCAAACCCTAAGTGTCTCTTATTTAATTTATATATATGTTCTCGTATGATGTTTCTCTTATTATCCGAATGGGTATATTGATATAATAACTCATCTTATGCCTTCGAATGTATACATGATAGTTTATGTTTCTACAATTAATTTGTTATCAATGACATCATCTTCTCACGATGCACACATGAAGAAGGGTATCGACGCCTATGTGTGCCTCGGTGAGTGCATGTTTGGTGATAGGATGATACACATGGGATTAAAGTGTTTTTCTAAGGGCACATAAAAATGACTACATCTTGGTTTTGTTGTCGGGACGTATTTTCAAATATATTGTGAGAATGATGAGTGAAGACAAAGTTATTGATCTTGTAAATTGTCGAACCATGGTTTAAAATCATAGAGAATGAGTTTTCTCAAATATTTAGTACTAGAATTGAGTTTGATGCATGTAAATGTGTATAAGAACACTTATATCATGAGTTATATGAGGCCTTGTTTTACTATTTTCTAGTATAATTATATGAATGGCTCTCATCATATGCATCCAGGTCAAGATGGTACTATAGATCACACATGTGGACCCAAGATGATTACTAGAGGTTGTAGGATGTGGATCTAACTTGGACACATGTTTTTGATCACTGGTGGAGAAGAGTGTTGACCAGTTATACCCTAGAATATGATATTTATATGTATTCTTATCCAGAGGTTGCTGAGTTTGAGTTCTAAGGGAACCTAGAGGATCATTTTTGTGAGATATCCCATTGGATATGCGGATCTTGATCATTACGATAAGTTTGGAGGCATTCCCTATGACTGGTTAACCTTCTCTAAGTGTTGGGTGAGAAATCTAGGGTGGAGGAAGATGACAGATCTTGCGGTGGAAAAGGAGAGGGAAGAGAGATGAATAAAGTATAGTGAAGCATCGAAAAGGTGGTTGGCTAGAAAATGTGAGGTTGTGGGAGTGATGGATCTGTGGAGGCATATGTTGCATGAAGAAATTGAAATTCATGCAAAGGATGTGGAACATGAGAAGTTTGTGCTACCCCATCTTGGCAAGAGTGGGAGAGAAACCCCTTCGGCTTCGAATGAGAGTTCTTCATGTGGAGAAAGGAAAGTTGTCGGCACACATCTAAACCCACCTAGTGACCAACCATTAGAGCTTAGTTTTCCAAATAAAGAAACACATATTGCTAACCCAGTTAGTATTAGTGGAAGTGACTAATCTACACTTAGGATGTATAAAGTATAGTTTGGGACATCTATGGCCACACAAAAATTCCTATGTTTGGAGGGATTTTTGGGAAAAGTACAAGTACACAAATTTTGGGTATCATGTCTAGGAGTGGTGAAGGATACATGTCTGGTAGTGGAGGAATATCACAAAATATTGGCACATAGTTCACTGGAACCTTGGGAACACTAGGCATAGCCACCTCAGGCCTGTTACTAGCTACAGGAGGAGGATCTGGTGGATTAGGAGCTAGAGGACCTAGTGGATCTAGAGGATCTAGAGGATCATGAGGGATAAGACCTAGTGGATCTACTAGATTTGGTGGGGGATGAAACACCAGAGGGAATGAAGGTTTTAGATCAATAGGACAAAGACCTCAGCCACCTCTGTAAGTATTTTTTGAAATGTCCTTACAACAACCAGATTACAAGGGTGTTGAGGATGCTTGCAGCATGTGCATAAGTGTGGGTTTCATGGTGTGCGAAGGGGATCACTACACCATTTTGAAATGGAAGTCGATTTGCAACAACATTGTAGGGGTGCGTGTATAGTTGGTACCAGAAGTATGACCCCCATAAGAAGATGGTAGGTTACACCGCATTATGGAATGTCTTCCTAGCTAAGTTCCATATCCTTGAGTTTGAGCGAGAGAGCATTGGCTCTTTGAAAGAGATCCAATGGGGAATGATAGAGAGTGTGTAGGAATATGACGTGCATTCTAAGACTCTCTTGTTAAAAATATCTTATGATGTTCATCCTTCTCAACATGCTCAATGGTTTTTTGGAGGGTTGATAAAACTATTTAAGAGAGTTATTCCGTACAAGACATTCTTGGACTGCGTGAGTCCTTGGAGGATGCCCTATGTGGTGGGGCTATTGGAAGTGTAGATACTAGTGTTAGCCCCTTCCTTGAGGCTCAAATTATTGTAATGGTGAAGTAGATGGAGAAGCTATTTGTGAACTCAGGCGCATGAGACTCACAAAGTGGTCTATGGTGCATGGATTGTGAGATAGAGGGGCACACAAAGGACAGTTGTCCTTAAAGGTCGGTATGCACCATGATGGTGGACTGTGAGATTTTCCATGAGGATCATGATGCAAGTAGATTCCCACTACTACAACATGAGATCTATAAGAATGTGTCTTTCTATTGCAATATTTTTACCTTTACGACCCATGACACCAAGGATTGTAGGTTGATTGAAAAGATACATGATACCAGTGATCTTGGTGTGCACCAAACAAGCCTTGCAATTAGTTCCAAGGATGATGATTGTTGCTTTAAAGGACACACGGATAAAGGAGCATGCGAGAGGGGATTTTGAGGAGGATTTCATGGCCATGGTAACCACAAATGAGGAAGAAGTGAGTTCCCATGTGGGATGTGTTATAATTGTGGGTCTATAGAGCATTATAAGCATGAGTTTCCTAATTTGATGTAATGCTTGTGGTGTAGGAAGAAAAATAACTGCAAGGAGTGCCCTAAGTTGCTTAAGCACATGAGCCAGTAACACCAAAAAGAAAAAGTCACTAGGAGGGTAAGCATAAAGATGGTCAACTCACAGTGGATGCCAAGAGTGGCGCATGAGTCAAGACTAGAACCTGTATTGGTGACGAAGCGAGAAGAGGCCAAATGCGCCAGGGAGATACCAAGACAAAGAACATTGGTTACAAGGGAGGAAGTGGTACATGGAAAGTATGCAAACCTTACTCATCAAAAGGAGGTGTATCAAGAAAGTATAGATGTGATTCGAGTCTACAAGGAGAGATCCAATGTCCAAGGAGCGATTAAGGTTGTTAGAGAAAGGGAAGAATGATGAGGATCCATATAAGGATCTAACTAAGGTTAGGGAAGTATGCAACATGTTAAGGAAAGATAATTTCATCCCCTTACTAGGATAATGGTTGCATGGACAAGGCACCATTCACTGGAGGAGAGTGAGAGGTAGGTTCTCGCATGCTAACCTTCCTCCCCATATCCTTGACTATGAAAAAGAGATAACTTTCAATTTTTTTTGTATATGGATGACTTCCGAGTAATATTTTGATTGATATGGGTGCGAATTCAATGTTGTCACCTTGAATGTATGATATCAAATGGGAATTCCCCCATTACAACCATCTTTGAATGTGTTTTAAATGATGAAAAGACAAAGGAAATGCCCATTAGTGTCTTGAAGGATGCGTATATCACTATTTAAGAGGCCAAGTTCACTAGAGACTTGAAATCTTGGTACTAACCAAGGAAAATAAATTTCCAACATTTATTGGGTTCCCCTGTCTTACAAAAACAATGCCAACCTATGGTTTAACAAGGGGTATATCAGTTTTAAGAAAAAGGAAGAATGGGTTATTATCCCTTTGACAGATGGGAAGTTAGCACCCTATACTTGAGCCCTTGGGAGAGGAATTCCTTGATAGAATCTATGTGTGCTCTATTAGGGACCCTAAAGTAATTCATCCTATGGAAGGGGTTATTCAATTTGAAGATGCTCAGTCTATGAGTGATATAACCAACATAACATGTGACAATTGAGCACACAAGACTTATGAGTTAATTGGGTAATTTTTTAGAGGTTCTATGACAAGGGTAACAAATGCATGCTTAGTCAAGCTCTAGAGATGGAAGAAGTTACCAAGTTACTCTAGAGGATCCAACCCTGATGAATTCTTATGGGAGATGGAGGCTTAGTGGAGAAATGAGGTAGAAAGAAGAGGAATGGTCATTTATAAATTTCTCAGGACTACAACACGTTGGTGGGCAACACATCATGACATCCTTCTAGAATGACATGAGGTGAGAGTCGTGTTCTCTGTTAGGTTCTCTAGAAGCAATGTGCCCACTATCATACAAGACTACCATGGCAAAGAACCCACCTCATTTCACATCCAAGCATGTGAGAAGGTCTGGATGGAAGGCATGGAAGGTTTTTCACCTTCTTTATAGGTGCATATTTTGTATTCAACCTTACAAGGCTATGCATGCACATGGTATTTAAACTCCGAGATGGGCCGCTAGATAGGAAATTGGCAAGAACAAACAACTCACCTTCTTCAAGATTTCAAATATCAAAACACTAAACCACCAGTGGATAGAGTGTTATAGGTTGTTAAGTGCCTAAAAATGGGAGATAGTTCCATGTAAGAAGATAGGATATCAGATTTATTGGGTGAACCTGGCCTAGAACCGTACCTTGATGAGGATGAGTCAGAATAAGTGCAACTTGAGCAAGCATGCATGGAAAAAGAAAAAGGAAAGGTGGTCTATGCAATACATGACAAAGAGATGGAGATTTTGGATGCTAACCATACTAAAGGTATGCATGAAGTCATAGATAGTGCTGATGAGTGATCACACACTTACCATGAGCCCTTAAAAAAAAGGTTAACATTAGTTTACAAGCAGAACCTAAGGAATATATCATTGGGGATTATTGGTCGAGAGAAATATATTTCTAATATCATTGACCTTTTGCATGAATTTTAGGACTTTTTCCTTACCGGTACCATGAAATTAAAGGCGTTCACCACTCCTTGGGAGAAATGAAGATAAATTTGAAGGAAGGTGCATGCCCGATCTAGAAGAGTTTGTATTAGATGAATCCAAATTTTCACGTATGGGTCAAAGAAGAGATAGACAAGATGATCACCTTAGGCATCATTGAAGATGTGGAGGAACTAGAATGGGTAAGTCCACTAGTCATAATAATTAAAAAGGATAAGAATTTGTGTTGATTACAAGGAGCTAAATGTAGTATATGTCATTCACCCTTTTCCAATCCCCTTCACTTTGAAGAGATCTTGGAGGGAGTAGCTGGGCACAAGGTTTACTCCTTCACGAGATGAGTTCTTAGAGTATCACAAAGTCAAGATTGCAAAGGAAGACCAGAAAGAATATGAATTTCACAAATAAATGAGGAATATTTGCCTACATGGTCATGCATTTTGGATTGAATAATGTGCCTTACGTGTTCTCGCACATTTTAGTACAAGCATTTCAGGACTTCATTCATAAGTTTCTACAAGTCTACCTAGATGACTAGACTGTGTATGGACTAGTAAAAGATCATTGTGACAATTTGAGGCTGATGTTTAAGAGATGTTGGCAGTTGATGATATCCCTCAACATTAAGAAGTGTGTTGTTTCTACTCTATTTGGAACCATGTTGAGCCGTATTATATGTAAGAAAGGGTTGCTTGTGGATCCTGCCAAAATCACATTTATTGTGGGATTAGGGGAGCCTACCATTCAGAGTGTAGTATGTGGATTCCTTAGACATACGAGATACTATAGGAAATTTATTAAGGGATATGCCAAGATCACCATGTGCCATTGGAAAAATTTCTAAAACACAAGAGTGCCTTTTACTGGGGAAAGGTGCAACAGTTGGTGTTTGACACTTTGAAGGATAGACTTGTCACTTTGTGCCCATATTACGGTTTCCCTCTTGGGATAAACCTTTCCACATGCATGTTGATGCCTTAGGGAAAACCATTGGAGAATTTATAGCACAACTTGGTGAGGGGATTGTTGATCACCCCTTTGTTTTGCAAGTAGGAAGTTGACACTAGCAGAACATAACTACACTACTACTGAACACGAAGGACTTTCAATGATCTACACATTGCATAAGTTCAGATAGTATCTTCTGGTAACACCCTTCATATTTTACACATATCACATGGCCTTGAAGTACTTGGTGAAAAAGCCCATTTTGCAAGGGCACATATGTTGTTGGGTTCTATTATTTCAAGAATTTGAGTTTTCAGTTGTGGTAAAACTAGGAAAGAGTAATTTAGGACCTGATCATTTATCAAGAATTGAAACAAGAGAGGATGCATAGATAATTGAGGATACCATGCCAGATGTGTAACTATTTAGGTTATGGTACATGCCCTCTGACTTAGAGGACATTGCAGTATTTCTCGAAATGGGTGTGGCACCAGAAAGAATGAAGGATTTGGAGAGAAAGGAGTTGGCTATATGTGTCATGCCATACATGTTGATTAGTGGAGATATGTAAAAGTTAGGTTGAGATGAGGTTCTATGCCGATGTGAATTAAAACATGAGCATATTGAAATTATGGAAGAAGCACATGGTGGGATGACAGAAGGAAACTATGTAGGAAATGAAACCACGCTGAATATTCTATTTGTAGGACTTTGTTGGGAGATTATGGACCAAGATTGTATTGAGTTTTGCATGTCCTATGACCATTACCAACACCTTGGAAAACCTGGAAGGAGGGACGAGATGCCCCTAAGACCAATAGCCAGTGTAGAACCATTTGAAAAATGGAAAATTGACTTTTTAGGACCTATTTCACCTGCCATGTGAAGGAATTTCTTGTGTTACATCACCACTTGCACAGATTAATTGATAATATGGGTAGATGCATCACCTACAAAGTGTTGCACTATAGCGACAACAACTAGATTCTTATGGGAGAACATAATCGCTAGGTATGGATGTCATTTATGCCTTACCAGTGATAGGGATACACATGTTTTGAATGAAACGACCATGATTATGTTAGTAGAATTTATGGTGGTGCATCAAAAGACCACCCCTTATCATCCCCAAGCTAATGGAACTGTTGAGGTGTTTAACAAAATTTTGAGTCACACGTTGATGAGGATTTACAATGTGGGAAGAAAAGATTGGGATGACAAGGTATCAACCATCCTTTGGGCATACAGAACAACCTATAAGAGGTTGAATAAGGCCACACCATTTTAATTGGTATTTGGTATGGAGGCTATTTTACAAGGTGAATTTATGTTACCATTAATGCGTATATCGCGTACATGAGGATTGGTTGATGAACAAGCACTTGAAGATAGGATTGATAAATTAATGCAGCTAGATGAAAGGAGATCAGTTCTAGATGGATTCAAAACAAAGAAAAGGTAAGACGAAAAGCATGGCATGATCGTCATATCAAAAACATAATTTGAGGTTGAGATGGTTTTTTTATATTACTCTAAATTTCTGCATCATCACGGGAAGTTGAACGTCCATTGGTTGGGACCATACATCATCTTGTACATTCTTGATTCAAGTGCTTTCTAGTTACAAGCGCTGGATGGGACGAGACTACTGGTCATTTCAATGGGAGTAGGTTGAAGCCCTACTATAAATAAGTCTTGTGTTTGTAAATAAGGCAATATTTCCATTTAGCCTAGGATTTCCCCTAATGCTTTTTTACTTGTGTTTCCATTTCTGTTTCTTGTTCCTTTCGTTTATTTTTTTGTGCACCTTGTGCACCAAGAATCTTCTTATTACTTTCAAGGGTTGTGTATGTGCAGAGGGTCATGCTTAATTTTTAGTGTTGGGTGGAGTAGAGCGAAGTGAAATAGAGGTTGGAAATGAAAGTAGTGTTTTAATGGCTCGGGTTAAAATCTCAAAATTACATAAGGTAAGAGAGCGCGTGTGGAAAAATGTGAACGGAAAATTTTGGTGTTAGGATAAGGCTTTACGATGACCACATACATAGGATGAGAAGCACAAAGATAACATGAGGTAGGTGAGGGTAAAAATCAAGTCAAGGACAAAAGAAGTGTCTTCACCGCTGCAAGAACGCACGTAAGAGTCTTCGGTCATTAAGTATTTTTACGCACTAGAAGGTTGTAAGGATTTTCACGCAGGATTGGGTGCATGGGCAAGAGTGCTTAAGATCATATTTATTGGAAAAATATGCATTTAATGTTAAGTACATTGGTAGGTGGCATAACATTTATTTCAGGGATAGATAAAAAGCTATAAATAAAGGGTCGGGCACATCATTATTTACCTTTCTATTATGATATTGAAGAGCTCTTGCAAACTAGGGCATCTACAAAGAAATATTTGTGTGAAGGAAGAAGAGTGAAAATATGAAGTGTGTGACTAGGGTGATTTGCAAACCAGAGTGGAAGGAGTACATGGGCATAGGGAAGAAGGTTTCAGTAGAATACATTATCTTGTGGAAGGGTTTTACAGGTTAGGGTTCCGTAAATAGGGCATGGGAATAGAAGGATTTTTCATGGAGTTGAACCATAGGTTTGAGAAGAGTGAGGAAGAGGAGCAAAGAATTTTTTTTTTAACCCGACAAGAAGATGGCACCAAATAAGGAAATTGTTTCACCTAAGAAGGGATGGTATGCAGTTTCAATGAGGAGTAGTATGCGGAGATGTAATACCCGAATTGAGTTTTACTTAGGAAAGAGTGGGTATCCCATGTGAGGAAGATGGCCGTGAGAGACTATAACCATTGCAAAAGTACCACAGAGAAGGAAATGGCATCAGAGATGGTTCATCCAATAGATAAGAAGACACTAGAAGGAATACCAATCTACAATGATGAGGTGAAGGTAAAATTGGAGAAGGATGGGTTGCTGCAACTTTACAAGTTTCCCTATTTTGGCAAGCCTTAGTGGCTATACAAATGGTTGATGTCACGTGTACACAAGGACCACTTATACTTTGTGGGCTGCAGAATGTGCATCACTCCCCAACTCATCTCTAAGTTTACCAGCCTCGTCTATGAAGGAGATTTGTTAGATGATGACCTGAAGGATAAAGAGGCTATTAAGAAGACCATGGAATAGTATGACTATAAGAATGGGTCTCGCTACTTCGACATCCCTAATATCTCTGACCCAATGATGAGGATGGCCACATTCTTAGTAACCAAATTGAATGATCAAGAGAGGTAGACATAGGTAAATAAGGCATGGTTGAATGTGTGTCAAAAAATTTAGAAGGAACCATCTATAACTTGTCTACCTACATTGCATAAGATATCATCAACGTCACGTAAGAATGAGATAAGATTATGTTTGGAAATGTTCTTATCACCATCGTATTCTCAAAGATTAGAGTGCCCAATGGGCCAAAGAATCTCATATGGGAATATCAAGATGAAGACCCCTCTCCCACAAAAAGTTTCATAAAATACACATGTGACACCATGACGGACGCCCACAAGGCGTGCCTGAGAAATGGTACAAGCGAATGCGTGACGCATTTGAGGCTGAGTGGAGGATATCGTAACAGATTGCTAAAACTATTAGACAAAGAAGTTGAGTTTGTTTTCAATCAGCAATTTTGCATTGGCAGGTTCACTCTGTTAGATGTGACTAAGAGCCCATGGTATAAATTACCCTTCTCTTTCTATGCACGATATTTTCAAGCGAGGTTCAACCGCTTCAAGGAAGCGAAAAGACTAAGTTTTGACCTTAGAGAGGTGGAACAAGACCACTTTGTGACTTATGGAGGAAGCTTGTATACGCCAAGAAGCATGAATATGTAGAGAAGTATGTCTCTAATGAGGCACGCGTGATAAAACCCATGATGCTTTGCCAATTCTTTGGAAGAACCACATCAAGATTATACTTGTGCATTAGGCCTAAGTATGAAAAGGTAATTTTTGGAGAATGATGTCTCAATCCAAAAGGATCTCACTTGTAGGAATATAGTCATGCCAAGGAAAATGGAGAGGGAAGAGGCACTAGAGAATAAAGCACTAATTGTGTAGACAACACAATTTATGGGTATGCTAGAGGAAGATGCCAAACCGAGCACATACATGTCTAGGAAGAATTTTCCCATAAAGGAGAAGGAAAAGACACTGAGGAAGAGGTGCCGAGAGAAAGAAGAGTCACCAAGGAAGGAATAACCTGCTAGAGATGAAGAGGAAGAATAATTCATAGTTAAGAAGAAGAAAAAGGTAGTGGGCAAGGCAAACTAAGAAGACACGGAGAGCTTGGAGGCCTACAAGGGAAAAAGAGACGATGGTGAAGATGAAGAAGTTTAGGATCATCCCGTGTATGATGCACATGACTTAGAGGAAGAAGGTAGTGAAGGAAATGATAAATAAGAGGAAGGTGCTCAAGGAAAATGGAGGAGTGAAGAAGTAAATACTAAGGATAAGAGGACCCCACCTCACCAAAGAGCAAGCGATAGAAGAGGCCACAAAGAGAGAAGTAGTGGGCATAATAGAGAAGTTAGTGGAGTAGCAAGTCGAGTGAAGCGCTGATGATGAGATACTCGGGAGGTAGAAGAAGAGACCATAAGAAAGGATTATGGAATCATGGGAGGAGATACCGGCTTACTAATGAGCTTTCTAAAGGCAACACACATAAGAGGAAAGAGCGTGGTAGTAGCATAGGTTTAGGGAATGGGTTATATCAATGATCCAAACAATGTATTGTTTACACGGTTCTAAAGCACCGTGCCTACTGAGACCAAATCCTTGAAATTTCTTTAGTTGCGAGAAGAATGTGCATACCCATGAACCGGGAAAATGTTATCTTGGGAGTTTAAGTTGCATGTCGACAAGCTTTGAGTTTAAAGTTAACCGGGGGTGTTGATGACGGTGCTTGAGACCAAAGGAATAAACCCACTAGTAAATGCTCAACATTTTTCTAATGAGAAGGTCTGCAATGCACTTAACAAGGTGTCCGTTAAGGTGGAGGCAAGAATTTTTAGGAGGAATGACAATGTGAGATTTACGGAAGGATAATTAGAGAGGAAAAGGACGATCTCTTTGAGAATAGAAAGGATCTAAAGCATAAATAGTTGATCGGTGTATAGTTAAGGTGTGTGTTGAGGGAGAAAAAGGTAAAGGTGCATGAGGTATACAAGATAATTAAGATGATTACAGATGCTATTGTCTTGAAGTATCCAGACCTACCACTACCCGAGCAGAAATATGAATCGACCTTGCAATGCTTAGAAGATTTGACTCGCATCCTTATGATGGAAAGGTGGACACTCGCCTTAGAATCAGTAGAAGAGGCACTCATGCACTAGGAGAAGGAGGAAAATCAAAAGGTTTTCCAGATAGTTACTTGATACACTAAGCTCCTTGCTACTATAAAGGTCACCATGTAGATAGGTGAAGCTTCTTATGACAATTACACTGACAGGGATAGAGTAGTAAGAATTCTAGTTGCTTTACATGAGGCGATCTCAAGGAGTTTCGGAGAAGAATAAATGAAATAAGGAAGAGTGGGATAAAATCATGGTGAGGTAGAGAGAAAGTCGAATCCATCAAGACTTTACTGGGGCTTAATAAAAAATTGGCTTAAGTAATTATATCCCTAGATCACCCACAGGATGGATGTGTTGGATGGCCTTGGAAAAATATTGGAAGATATTGTGAGTACACTCAATGCGAAGGATGATGAACTGAGTTTTCATGAGGTAAGTGCTCTAGTAGGTGACCTTTGTCAATAGGCACAGGGTCAAGGAGATGCCTATGAAAAGATTGAGGCAGATATAAGGAAGGATATCCCACTCATCCTTCAACAACGAAAAAATTCTTCTTCATTCTTCCATTTCTCATTCTTCATTTCTTCATTCCTTATTCCAACCTTTCAAATTATCGTCATTATTTTTTATTTGAGGAGAGGATGTTTTCAAGGATGGAGAACAAGCTTAGTGTGGGGTGATGTTGGGCCTCGAAATATTGGCTAATTACTAAGTTCGCGTGTGTGCACAAGACCGATATATAAGAAGGGCACATGGGGAAAACACACTGAAATGGGTTTTAGAAGGTTTTAGTAGAAACCATGGCATGCGCGTAAGGGAGAGAAAAGGATATCAGTACTTAGCCATAATCAGATTTCCAAGAAGCACTTGAGGAAAAACATGACCCGATTAGGTGTGCTGAGTGGATAAGGTGCCAGCCTGGCAACTTAGTGGTCAAGGAAAGAATATTCCACACATAGAACATTCCCGAAATACATCATTGTAGAAAGTGGAGAGATCGGATCAAAAGAAGCATGCTCCATTGGAGGACCACATGGACACTTGGCAAACAATATGCTCCTAGAAGAAGGCATGGCGGTGGGTGTTAAACCTATTTATAAGAGATGTTATAGAGAAAGGAAGAGAGACATACACATGTGAATGGAGAGAGGTCGATGAAGGGAAGCTTTAGGATCATCATAGAGAGGATGAAAACTAAAGCCCTACAGAAAAGAGTAGGAGATTCTAAGGGTTGGGGTTATCATTAGAGGGTTGTAGGAATGATATCAAATCTAGAGGGATAGGTCTATGAACATTTACGTAATATGGGAAGCATAGCTAGGGTCTCTAATACATGATTCTTATCTATCTTGACACATTTGGTTTTTTATGACCTTTTTGAATGTAATTTGGTTCCTGGAACTATGATCAATATAAATATGTCTCTGTTTTGAATATATTGTTCATGGCTCCAAACCCTATGTGTCTCTTCTTTATGTTATAGATTTGTTCTCTGGATGATGTTTCTATTGTTATCCGAATGGGTATATTGAAATAATAACTCATCTTATGATTTTAGAATGTATACATGAGAATTTAATTTTCTTCATTTAATTTTTTATCAATGGAATCATCTTCTCATGATGCTCACATGAAAAAAGGGCTCGACACCTACGCGTTTCTCGGGTGAGCACCCAAAGTACATGTTGGGTGATAGGCTGATGTGCATGGGATTAGAGTGTTGTTCTAAGGGCACATAAAAATGAATACAATATTGGAGGAATTAGATTTTAAGGTGGTGAATATGGTAGATAGGGAGAAAAAGAAAGTGTGAACACCTGAGATACAACCGAAGAAGTGCTCAAATCGACTACTTCAAAAACATGAAACCTAGGAGATGTAATATTAACATTGGAATCCTTTGTGGAAGATGAACCTCCTTTAATAAATGAAATATTTCATGGATTTATATTGGCCCTTTGGGTTTACATTTTACCCCTTGAAGGTGTAGGTCGACCTATCATTGACTCGACCTTGAACTATTTCTACAAGTTGATCTAACACTTTGGGTGAGATTGTAAAAGTTACTAGCTAATCATATATTCTCCTCAAAATGGACCTTGCCATTTATTTTGTATTGCTACACTCTTCTTTATACTAGTCAATTCAAGGCGCGAGGTTGATTGGCAATATTTACCCTTTTGTAGGCGAATCAAGTACCTCTTCATCATCCTCTAAACCTTCAGGAATATATGTAATGCCAAATTGTACCACTTCACTTAAAGTTAAACGTTCAAAATATCTTTCCCTTATAATGATTTTATCTCTACAATGAATACTAATATCCTCTAATTGACGAACATGTGTGCTACCCAAACCTGTCTCACCGAACTTACCCCAATAATATAAACTAGTTCTCATATGAAAAGTCTTGAGTGACTTGATACATTTCTCCTACCACATTCTTAGATTTATAAATTTTGGCACAAGTATATATCCCCATTGAAATGGGAAATTGAACACATACCTTATGCCATTTATTTTGGATTTTGTTGTAATACAACAATTGATGAACTAACTCTAGTAATACTCACTTATCGCTTGGACATCTTGGTAACTTGTTTGGAGTACCTAAGAATCTAGGTATCCTGATATAAGTGAATCTTTGAAATTCTAGATGAATCCCTCCCAATTCTTGAAATTCTCTAAAAGTCTCATCGAAATCCTTTGATTGTACAAGTCCTTATCAAAATGATACAAAAGAACAACAAAGAAAGCATCATTTACTCTTTTGAAGTGCTTGGATCCTTCTTCCATGGTGAGTTGAGGATAGAATTCATATATCTAGGAGGTGCTCCTAACCCCTTTTGGGTTCAAACTCGTATAATCCCCAAATGCAGCTATTGCATAGATGAGAAAAGAGGTCATGAAAAATTTCATTGAGGTCAGTACATCTCCTAGTTGGAAACATATTGAACTACTGATATTTTCATCCCACTAAATAAATTCCTTATTTTTATTAATGGTGGATATGTAAAGAAATATCCACTCTTGAAATTCTCTTGCTGAGGTGAGACCCGAAAACATACTTAACGAGATGATGATATCATTCACTTCATGGATGAATTCTAAATGGGGAATTATCTTAGGAGTTTTTGTTGCGGTACCTTTATCCTTGGCTAAGTAACTCTCGATCATAACCTTTGTGAAAACTTAATATTCTTTATCCCAATGTTCAATTGTAGACTTAGGGGAAATTATAACATACTCTTCCACATCAGGAAGCCTAAACAGATATTCAAAAAAATCATTGTCCAACCTAATCATGACCTTACCATTATCATCCTTCACCATTCGAGTGGCTTTATCAAAGTGTGAAGTTGTAGTTACAAAAATTCTAGACACTACACGGATGCAGGAAATGCACTGGAAAGAGGAATCCCACTATGTTGTAAATAGCTTGCATCCAAGGCTTCTTATTAGGATCTTTCACTCTCTCCTAGAATTCAGCCATATCTATGTGCCCAAGATCGGTGTCCCCAATATTTTCAACATCTGAAGATAAAAAGGTGGGAGGAGATACTCCCAAATAAGTATACTTCATCTTATCTTTTCCCTTCGAAGAAGAAGAAAACATTGGTTCACAAGAAATTTGAATTTTGGAACTTGAGTGGAAGCCCAAAGAAACTTGTGAAAACTTTTTTTGACTTCTAAAAGTCCAAAGTCCAATAATCCAAAATATTCAAAGTCTAAAACCACTTGAACATCTGAAAAAATGACTTCTAAAATCCGAATAGCCATGTTTCTAAAACATGAGGGTTAAAAATCCTGAAAGATCATACCTCAAAAATAAGAAGACAAACAAAGTCCAAAAGTGAAAGGTTCTGAAGTCTAAAATTTTATATCTCTAAAATTTGAAGTTGAGAAGTTCTAAAACCCAAAGTCTTGCACTTCCAAAAACCCGAAGAGGGCACTTTAAAATTGTTTATCTTTGAAACTCCAAAGCTTTTGGATTTTGATGACTCAAATTTGATAAAATCCAAAAAATGCCAAGTTTAAAAACCTATAAGATGAAATAAAAAAATATTCAAATCCCACAAAATGATAATTTCTTCAATGCTTCGAGGTAAAGAGGAATTTGATTCCTGTAAATTAAAAATCTCATGATTTTCAATTAAAACTACATTTCCTAGACTAAGGAGAGTTGAGAATGATTAAAACATAATGGCAGAAGCCATGATTGAGATAACAACAAGATGAAATAATGAAGGAAAGAAAGCCAAAAGGAAAACAGGAGAAAATAACAAAACAAGACCCTGAATATCAAGCCTAACATAAAAATGAAGAAAACACAAAAATTACCTTAAAAAGATGCCTTGGAAGTATGAATGGGGTTTCAGTAAAAATTAGAATGTCAGAGTAAATAGTTAGGTGAAAATCAAGATTTATATAGGTAAACCAAAAATTTAATGCTCAAAGGACGACACGTGTGGGGTCATTGACCCATTAATTCTTCATAATTCCAAACCTAAATTTTGTGTGTAGTCATTCTACCAGGCTATAGAATCCCGTAGTCCAAACACGAAAAATCTAAAGTTCCAAAATACCTTAAAATTCAATCTAAAACTCTGAAACCCAAAAACTAGAAGTTCTAAAATTTTGGAACTTCGGTCTTTTAGACTTCGAGCTTTTGCGAGTATTTTCACAAGAAAACAATAAACTGTGAGTTTCTGAAATTAAGAATGTCGTAAGTCCAAGTTTGAACTTGATTTTGGAAAATTTCTCAATTTTGTAGATAAAACATAACTAAACCCCGAAATTGAATTTTTATGACAAGGAAAAATTCTTAAAGAAACATTTTTTAATGGAAAGGTAGAGAATTTCTTTAAAATTTATAATGGCCCTCCCAGTAAGGTAACTTGTAAATTTAACATTTTTGGCGAGATCTCGGGGATGCTTTCCTACTAAGCACTATCCCAAAGAGACTTAAGCAATCCATTGGGAAAATTAGTACTTAAAGTTAGAAATACTCGAACACACAGAGAACAAAACAAAACAAACAAAATGAGGAAAATTAGAAACATACAATGACAACAATGTGCAAAGCACTTGAAGGGAAAAACCTAAAATAAACTTTACAGGGTGAAAACCTATCAAAAATAAGCTTTGAGATGTATCCCATTCACATGAATGGGAAATTCTTCCCCATTCATTCTTATTAAGCAAAAGGAATTTGCCTCCTTACAACTTGTGATAATATATGGTCCACTTTGCAAAGGGCATCAAACTTAGTGTGCATGTCGGGCTTGGCCTGTCAACATCCCATTTGAGGAGTAAATATCCCTCTTGGAACTTTCTTTTGGATGCCTTCCTATCAAATGATTTTTTAACTCCAGATTGATGTTTCTCCAAAGTCTTCATTGCCTTGTTTTGAATTTCTTCTAACTCGGTAAATTTAGTGAACTTTACCGTCATATGATCATTATCCATAACTTCATGTTGGTTTTCCTGCTCCAAAGAAGGTAATTCTAGAGATAATAGAAGTTTTTCTTCTCTCCGTAGACCAGCATGAAAGGAGAATTTCCAATGGATCTCTTAGGCATGATTCGATCAGCCTAAAAAGTAGTTTCAAGCTATGTTATCCAAGTCCTATTAATTTCCATTGTGTGCTTCATAATCCATATAAGGTTATTTTTACTAGACTTAACTAATCCATTTCCTTACAGATAGTATTTGGATGAGGTCTTAAGATAAACCACATTTTTGATGTCCCATTCACTGACTTTCAAAACAAAAAAGGCCATTTCTGTTATCCAAAATTCACCCCCCAGGGTAATTTTGATAACATGCATCAGATTATTCAGTCCCGAGCAAGTAAGATTGATTCGAGGCCCAAAATCATGTTTTTTGGGGGTCCCTCGGCCATTTTCTAACTCCACACCCAAGAAGAAATCCCAACAGTTGAGAAAATGAAAGAAATGCAAAACATAAGGTTGCAGGATTGTGTTAAGGCACTTAGGGTCTGAAGGGTTCGAGTTGTAGTGAGGTTCGTTGTACCAAACTTAGGGCCGAAAAAATGAAGAAAATCAGCTAAGTCCTAGTCCAGGCGGTCTGCGGGATAGTTGGGACGTCGGGACGCATGGGACGCGAAAAGCCAAATCGGCCGAAAGAGGAAAAAATTGCCTAAGTCTTTTGTTTCACGTAGTTTGGGACAGCTGGGACAAAGGTACGCGCGGGATGCGGATCGGCTAGTTTGACACAAGTTGGTCCATTTCAGGTGGTTCGGAGATATTTGTCCCGGTAGTTCGGGACAATTCATGACAAAGTACGCGAGGTACACGTGGGGCGCGAATCGGTCGGTTTTTGCTGCAAAAAGGTCCATTTCGGGCGGTTCGAGAGATTTTCATCCGGGACATCCGAGCCAAAGGGACACACGGGACGCGTGGGATGTGAAAAGGAGAAATGGCCGAAAAGAGACAAGGAGGCTCATGGATGAATCGGGAATGTGCCACGTGTCAGAAGGTTGAAAGTTGCTAAGTGTTTGGCGCAAGGTAAAAATGTGCCCCTCGTGTCCGAACCAATAAAATAGTGCCACGTGTCCAAGTTTCGGGGCCCGAAAGGAATTTTCAGAGGATGAACCCACGGATGAATTAGAGCCTAACACATGTCATACAAGTGGTGGAGCGAGGGAAAAATTCAAATATTTTCCCGCCGATCCGTTTTGGCCTGTTTTTGCCCTAAATCTTCAGATCGCCATAACTTTCGATCTAGAGCTCGATTTTCACGTTCTTTATATCAATGGAAAGATGGTAAAATTATCTACATGATTCTGGGGTCAATCTTGCATTTTGGTTCAGTTTGGAGATATAAAATTAAGAAACATCTCTGGCACGTGGTAATGGCCAGAACTGACGTTTCAACAACCAGTTTTAATGCAGAATGGGTCACATTCTTCTTTAGCATGGTTAAAAATGTCAAGGCATGGGTCTGTAAGGATGCCCATGTTGTTTTAATGCATCTGCATTCAATGAGGAATGGATCCCATGTTTTTCACGTTTTCTCTCTCCTGGGCTCGACCCATGCATTGTAAATAGCCATATTTGGCTCATTCTCTGGGGGAACATTTCTTTGGATAGCAAGCTTCTTCTTTCACCTTCACAGGTGATTTTTACAAGTATCAGACCTCTTCTAAAATTGTAACAGGTTTTCTACCTCTTTGATGTTGTAATGAAGGGATTTTGACAATGGAAATGACAATGCAGGCTCTATGACCAGTTTTCAGTCCTCTGTTTGTGTTACTTGTTTCATTTCAAACCTCTAATTACATCTTATCAGCCTGTGCATGATGTTTTATGTTGCATTTTATAATCTGTGTCCACCTGTAAAACAAGAAGTGTTCACCACTCCTCCTTTGGTGTATCACCTGTTAGTTTAGTTTCATTTTTGCACTTTCTATCTCTGTCTCCTTGGATTTTAGAGTAGGATTAGGTTTCAAACCTCTGCAATAGTGCAAATAATAGATCTGATCAGAGGAGTTTGAGGAACCAGCCTCTAATCTAGAGATTCCTCTCTCATTTTGCAAGTCACACACTTGGAGAGATGTTTCAATGTTGTGTAATCGCACTGGATGCCTGAAACATCAACCTAGAAGCTTGATGTGCATCCAGGGGTGCTGCTGATTTGCACTAACAGTTTTGGCATGCCCAGTGGGACCTTAGAGGTCTCATTTTCATTGCAGCAAAGTTGATGTGCATCTGCTGCAATTTTCTTGCTTAAAAGAGCTATAAATTACACATCTGGCAACTCTAAAGGGAAGAATCAGCTGGTTTTAGCAGTGCAGGCCTGAAAACTTATGAGAAGAATCACTACAAGGTCAAGAGCTAGAAAAGAAGAGGTGTTTTTGAATATCTGCGAGTTATCTCTAAGAATAAGGAAAAAAGGAATAAGGATTCAAAGGTCTCCATCTCCACCAAATAGAACATTGTCAACACCTCCACTTGGTAGGCCTTTCATCCAATCAATAAGGGTTCTCAGGCCAATCAGAATGGTGCAACCACCGAATCCATACGTCAATTTCACTGGCAGCAGCCCACTTGCTCTCAATGCACAACATCCAATCCCAGTTACAACATTGAAGAACATTCCATACTTCACTGGAGAGAACCAGACTACTCTTGGTGATCATGTTAAAGACATTGCCAACCTTTGTGCAATTCATGAAATCAATGAGATGCAAGTTGCTGTCAAATTGTTGGCATCCTCATTCAAAGGGAAAGCTTTGCAATGGTTTAGAAGCCTTGCCTCAGGTTCTATTCAAAACTGGAACCAGCTATGCATTGCTCTCCATGAGCAGTTTGGGGAGAAAGGAGACAACTTGTCCCTTTTGGAGCAGCTGACAACTATCAAAAGAGCTCCCAATGAGCAGCTGACTGATTTTAACTTCAGATTTCAAATGACTTGGGAAAGAATTCCAGTGGCAGTCAGGCCAACAGCAGAAGGTGCTTTTCTTTATTATCTCAAAGCTCTAAATTCTGATATTTCTATGTTGATTCAGTCCATGGGAGGCATAACTATCCCTATGGCTTATAGCATTGCCATTAGGGCTGAAAATTGTTTGATCCAAGCTGGAAAACTAGCCCCTAGACCTCCCATGCCATTGTTTCCAAGTTTAGAGAGCCCAAGTACTAGTCAAGCACCTGTCTTAGCTCCTATTCCCACTCCTAGAAATCAGAGTTCAAATGAAGCTTCTACTTCATCTTCTAGTGCCTCAAACGAACTTCAAGAAGTCATGAAGCAATTGCAAAATCTAGGCAATGAGCTAGTTACACTCAAGAGGCAACAAGCCCAAAGTTTTATACCTTCTTATCAACCTTGAGCTTAGCCTAACAGACAGCCATATCAACCTCAAAGACCAACCAAACTAGCTGCAAATCGAATCAAGCAAGGCCTCCCGCCAATGCACCATTTCAACTCGATAACCCCAACGTTGCATCCACATCCGAGCTTTGGTACCAAAGCAAAATAACATGGCCCAAGAATATGATTGGTGTTTCCGTGTGGTCAGCCACATAACCAATCAATGTGC
The DNA here is from genome assembly GCA_018340775.1 of Taxus wallichiana var. yunnanensis. Taxonomy (NCBI): domain Eukaryota; kingdom Viridiplantae; phylum Streptophyta; class Pinopsida; order Cupressales; family Taxaceae; genus Taxus; species Taxus wallichiana. Next base: position 992,634,515 of record CM031234.1, on the reverse strand, counting down.
TTTAATGGTGCATTAAATCGGCTCTTATGGTGCAAACCATTGGTGGGTCGCAAGAGTCCACCACGAAGAGTATCAAAGCAGTAAGAAGAAGCACCTCAAGCAAGGAACATCTCCGAACGAAACTACTCTTGTCAATTGGCGGTGAAGATTTCGTGGTATGAATCAAATACCCTCTCAAAGTGTTGTAGCCAACGGAAGGATAAAAAGGAGAAATTTGGGTGAAGGACAGCCATTGGCTCCAAGTAATCCACAACCTTCTACCACTCCACAAGCTTTTGGCAAACAAAATGTAGTTCCAAACATGCAAGGAGCACCCAAACCAGCTCCTAAACCAACTCACATGCCAGCTACTACTGCCCATGTGTAAGGGATGAATATGCAAACCAAGGGACAGCAAAGAGATCCTTCATCACCATTTAGTATCATTGATCAGATGAAGAAGACAAATGTAAATATATCAATGTGGGAATCCCTATCTATCCTAGGCCAGAGAGATTTGCTACAAGCTGCCATGAAAGACTGGCCAGCTTCGAATCAACAAGTCCAAATGCAAGAGAAGGTGCTCACAAATGCTGCCCAGCCTGAAGGGAATCATGGAGGACAACAAGGTAAAATGTTGAAGCCCCCTCCTTTTTATGTCTCATTAATCATTAGAAACCAATTGGTGCACAATTACATGATTGATTCCGGGGTAAGTAGCTCGATGCCCAAGAAAATAGCTGATCAACTAGGAATTCAATATGAAACCATATCCAAAAGGGTAGTACAATTGGATTCAATAGTAGTAACAACAGATTGGGGTGATTAGAAACTTGAGTCTTACTTTGCATGCATGTCCAAATGTTGTTGTTTTACAAGATGTATCAGTTATAGACCTTCCACCACTCTTCACCCTATGTTTGTTAAGAGATTTCACAACCAAGATTAGAGGATATTTGTCTCGCTAATTGGTCACACATACTGCTTTATTCGAATGAGGTATGGAACCAAAGCTACAATCAGGTCTAAACCTATTGCAAACTTCCACATTGAGCCCTACACTCCAAGTCCGATCAATGCCAATTGTTCGGCATTTGATCAAGAAGATCACCCAAGCACTGGTGAAGCTGACACCAAGGTTGGAAGCATCCCAGATCTAACTCTTGATGAATGGGAAAATAAGGTACATGCTTTTGATCCTTATCAAGAAGTAGAAGAATCTGAGCTAGGAGTCTATTGCATACATGAAGAAGATCAGCGCATTTCTATCATCACCAAGCCAGACCACAAGGATGAAAATGAGGTATGGCAGCTGTTTTTTGATGGATCAAGGAGTAGATAAGGTACCGTAGGGGGAGCCATGCTGGTTTCACCTCAAGGAGTAAAGTACTATTCAGCTTTTAGATTTCAGTTTGCATGCTCCAATAACAATGTTGAATATGAAGCCTTGGTGCAAGGGATGCATTGGGCAATAAAGAAAGGGATAAAGAACTTGCAAGTATTTGGTGACAGTGAATTGATTGTAAATCACGTCAAAGGGTGGCATGCTACCAAGAATGATCTACTCAAGTGCTACAAGAACAGGGTGTGTGACCTCATTGAAGATTTTGAGGGCTTTGGCATCAAATCGATTCCTAGGAAAGAGAACCAAGATGCTGACAGGCTTGTAGCAGATGGGGGAGCCTTTGATATTGTGGAAAGTATTCATAAGGAAAAGGTACAGCCAAACATCCATGTGATTGTGAGGCCTTCAGTGCCAGATAACAATGTAAGTTGGAAATTGTTTGAGAATGACCAGTAAATCATCCATTTCTTATAAGAAGAAGCTGAGTTCTCAGCTAAAAATCAGGAAAAATTTGAACAGCAGTATGGTGACCAAGTGGGTAAAGCTGAGAACTAACAAGCTGCCCAAGGGACTTATCACTTTGGAGTCCATTTTCAATCCCAATTATCAGTTTAGGAAAGAGAAAGCAAACATTCAGGTCAAGAGAGAAGATTCAGTATCCATTTTGGTGCAAGAGAACAAACCATTACAAATTGGAAAGATGACAACTGAACAAGAAAAGTATGAGTTCATACAGCTGTGTTAAGAGTTCCCTAATGTTTTTTCTTGGAGCTATGAAGGCTTGAAAGGTTTCAATCCCAAGTTAGCTTAGCACACCATTGAGTTGGATCCAAATTTCTAAGCCCATTAGGAAGAAACAAAGGCCAGTCAATCCACACATGGAACGTCTCATGAGGAAGGAATTGAATAAGTTGATAGAGTCAAGAATCATATTCCCAATCAAGCATTCTAGTTGGGTTGTCAACTTAGTTCCAGTCAGAAAGAAGAGTGGAGAGATCAGATTGTGTGTTGACTTCAAAGACTTGAATAGAGCATCTCTCGAAGACCATTACCCACTCCCTTCTATGGAGAAAATTTTGTAAGTGGTGGCTGGCTCCAAGAGGTTTTCACTACTTGATGGCTACTTGAGCTACAATCGATTATGGTGAAGGAAGAAGATCAGTTCAAGATAGCCTTCACAACCAAATGGGGAACTTATGCATACAGGAAAATGCCATTTGGGTTATCCAACACTGGAGCTACCTTCCAAAGAGCAATGGACATGGCGTTCAAAGGTTTGATTAACAATGTGGTGCTGATATACCTTGATGATATCACTGTTTTTTCAAAGAATGCAGCAGACCACCTCTCTCATTTGAGACAAGTCTTCCAAAGGTACAGGAAATTTAGAGTGTCTTTGAATCCTAAGAAGTGTATCTTCCTAGCACATGAAGGAAAGATCCTTGGCCATATTGTCTCCAAAGAAGGATTAGCAATTGATCCAGAGAGGGTTGAAGCCATAAGAGCACTACCATTGCCAAGCCACAAGAAGGCCCTTCGAGTTTTCTCGGGAGAATAAACTTTGTTCGAGGTTTGTCCCAGATTTTGCAGCCCTTGTCAAACCTATCACCAAAATATTAAAGAAAAGCATGGCTTTCAAGTGGACAGCAGAAGGCAAGGAGAGTTTTGAAGCAATCAAAGAGGCCATCTCCCAAGCACCAACTCTCATCAACCCGGATTTCTCCAAGGATTTCATCCTCTATGCATTTGGGGGTGATGATACTATCTCTGCAATTTTGGTACAGCAGAATAAAGACAATGATGAGCAGCCAATTGCTTTCTTCAGCCAAATCCTAGAGGACTATGAGGTGAGGTATTCTTTTATTGAGAAGCATGTTCTTGTAGTAATTAGAAGCTTGAAGAAATTCAAGCATTTAGTCTCAAACAACAAGGTCCAGTTGTTGGTTTCTCATGCGGGAGTTAAACACTTCATCCTCAACAAGTATTTGAATGAGAAAAGAGTGGGTTGGATCACTCGTGTCATGGAGTATGACATTGAGATCAAGGTCACCAAGCTGGTAAGAGGAAAAGGATTGTGTGAGCAGCTGATTCTGGGAAAAAAAAAAGGGAATATGCAATGAAGAAGAGGTTGTTTTGACAGTTCAAGACAACCATGTGCAAGGTAGCACTCAAGAAGAGGATAATGATGTCCCCACTCCTTGCTGGACCCAAGGTATAATGCACTTCCTAAGCATGGGCCTATGCCCTCCAGAGATGGACAAAACCCAAAGAAGACACTTCAGATTGCAGGCTGTCCCATATGCCATAGTAGATGGTGTTTTGTTCAAGAAAGATGTGAATGGAGTGCTGCTGAGATGCATTAACACAAATCAGATTCATAGGGTGTTGGAAGAGTTCCATGGTGGACCAGCTGGTGGTCATTTTACACCAAGAGTGACAGCCCTAAAAATCATGAAGGCTGGTTATTATTGGCCCAAGATTTTCAAAGATTGCTTCAGGATCAAAAGGTGCAAGAGTTGTGCATTCTTCACGTGTAAAAGAGACTTGCTGCCCTCCCATTGCATCCAATTTCAGTTGACCAGCCATTCATGCAATGGGGTTTAGACTTCATTGGAGTCATTAATCCCAATTCAAGCCAAGGGCATAAGTGGATTTTGACAGCCACAGACTACTTCACCAAATGGACCGAAGCAGTAGCACTCAAGGAAGCAAATGAGTCTAGCATCTTAGACTTCTATGAGGGGATAGTAACCAGATTTGGCATACCTACTACAATAATCTTAGATAATGCATTAGCATTCATTGTATCCAAGGTGACTGAGTGGGCTTTCAAGAACGGGATCTACCTAAGTACTTCATCAAACTACTACCCTCAGGGTAATGGCAAGGCTGAATCTACAAACAAGAACTTGTTATGGATCATTAGGAGGACTCTTGATGAGAATCGAGGTCTTGGCATACCAAACTAAAATAAGCCTTATGGGCCGATAGGATAACTCCCAAGAGATCCACAGTAATTCTCCATTCAGGCTTGTTTATGGAAGAGAGGCAATCTTGCCCATGGCACTTGAGTTGCCAACATTGGAACTCATGAAGCAATAAGAGTTGCTAGATTTTGGGCCCATGGAGGTGAGATATGCGAGAGTTGATGGAGCTCCAAGAGATCGGAGATCGGCATCCCAAGTAATGGAAAATGATCAAGCTTTGATCAAGAAGACCTTTAATAGGAAGGCCAAGAGTAGATCTTTCCAAGTTGGAGATCTAGTATTAAAATGGGATGCAGAGATAGAGCAAAAAGCCGGGAAGGCATTCAAAATTTGATGCCATTTAGAGTGGCCCATACATGGTCACAAAGTGTAACGACAAAGAATGCCTTCCAATTGCCTTCATTGGATGGCAAAGAACAATAGATTCCGGTCAATGGAATCTATCTAAAGCATTCTACTAAAGGGAAATTCTCCATCTTCTAAATATTAGCTTAGGTTTTCATTCCTCCAAGTGATTTTGCACATTTTTTTTTGTAGGTTGTTTTTCTTTCCCTAAAGTGCTTTGGCACATGCTCGCTGCCCTGGAGATGTTTTACAACCCTTGCTTCCATTAGGTGATTTTCCATCTTCCTCCTTGCAACGTTCTAGTCGGTTGGGGTATTAAACAGAGAATCAAGTGACTCCATTCCCAATGGATGCTTCAGCAATCGGTAACTTCATCTAGCAGAAAATGACCCCTCATTGAGTCACCAAATTGTTATCCAAAATTCACTCCCGGGGTAATTTTGATAACATGCATCGATTATTCACCCTGAGCAAGTAAGATTGATTCGAGGCCCAAAATCATGTTTTTGGGGTCCCCTTGGCCTTTTTCTAACTCTCCCATCCAAGAAGAAATCCCAACAGGTTGAGAAAATGGAAGAAATGCAAAAAATAAGGTTGCAGGACTGTGTTAAGGCATTTCGGGTTGTATTGAGGTTCGTTGTACCAAGCTTGGGGCTGAAAAAATGAAGAAAATCAGCTAAGTCCTAGTCCAGGCGGTCTACGGGACAGTTGGGACATTGGGACGCGTGGGACGTGAAAAGCCGAATCGGCCGAAAGAGGAAAAAAATTGCCTAAGTCTTTTGTTTCGTGTGGTTTGGGATAGCTGGGACAAAGGTACACACGGGACGTGGATAGGCTAGTTTGGCGCAAGTCACCCATTTCGTGGTTCGAGATATTTGTCTTGGGCAGTCCAGGATAGTTGGGACAAAGGTACGCGAGGTACGCATGGGGCGCGAATCGGCCGGTTTGCCGCAAAAAGGTCCATTTCGGGTGGTTCGGAGATTTTTGTCTGGGACATCCGGGCCAAAGGTACGCACGGGATGTGAAAAGGTGAAATGGCTGAAAAGAGACAAGGTGGCCCGCGGATGAATCAAAATGTACCACGTGTCGAAGGTTGAAAAGTTGCTAAGTGTTTGGTGCAAGGTAAAAATGTGCCCCTCAGGCCCAAACCAATAAAATAGTGCCACATGTCCAAGTTTAAGGGCACAAAAGGAATTTTTAGAGGATGAACCCATGCATTTATTTTTAGAGAATTTTCACGTTCTTTATATCAATGGAAAGCTGGTTAAATTATCTACATGATTCTAGGGTCAATATTGCATTCTAGTTCATTTTGGGGATAGAAAATCAAGAAACATATCCGCACGTGGTAATGGCTTTAGAACTCGACGTTTCAACAACCGGTTTAATGTAGAATGGGCGCATTCTTCTTCAAAGACGGTTAAAAATGTCAAGGCATGGGTCTGTAAGGATGCCCATGCTATTTTAATGCATCTACATTCAATGAGGAATGGCTCCCACATTTTTTCACATTTTCTCTCTCTTGGGCTCGACCCATGCATTGTAAATAGCCATATTTGGCTCATTCTTGAGGGGGAACATTTCTTTGGATAACAAGCTTCTTCTTTCACCTTCACAGGTGATTTTTGCAAGTATCGACCTCTTCTAAAATTGTAACAGGTTTTCTACCTCTTTGATGTTGTAATGAAGGGATTTTGACAATGGAAATGACAATGCAGGCTCTATGACCAGTTTTCAGTCCTCTGTTTGTGTTGCTTGTTTCATTTCAGACCTCTGATTACATCTTATCAACATGTGCATGATGTTTTATGTTGAATTTTATGATCTGTTTCTACACCAGAAAAAACAAGTGTTCACCACTCCTCCTTTGGTGTATCACCTATTAGTTTAGTTTCATTTTTGCACTTTCTATCTCTGTCTCCTTGGATTTTAGAGTAGGATTAGGTTTCAAACCTCTGTAATAGTGCAAATAATAGATCTGATCAGAGGAGTTTGAGGAACCAACCTCTAATCTGGAGATTCCTCTCTCATTTTGCAAGTCCCACACTTGGAGAGAGGTTTCAATGTTGTGCAATCGCACTGGATGCCTGAAACATCAACCTAGAAGCCTGATGTGCATCCAGGGGGTGCTACAGATTTGCACTAACAATTTCATTGTCTAAAATAATTGTAAACATGAACACCAAAACTTATCATTTTACCTTCTATAAAATCAAGAACAACCTTTTCATTTCCTTCGTTTAACGCCACAACCTTTACCCATCGAGTGAAGTAATTCTCTATGGTAAAGACGCATTTATGTCCATCACTGGATGGAGGATTAATCATTCCAATACATTATAACCCCCATTAGACAAAATATTAATCAATTTGAATTGGATGAAGGGGAAGACCCACCAACCTTTATTTCCCAATGAAAAAGGCACACTCCTTGCAGTTCTTTACCCAGAGATGCATGTTTTTAAACAAATATGGCCAATATTATCCATCTCAAATGATATTTGTGGAATTTTTTCATGTAGAGTAACGCCCTCTTAATAGACCATTGTGAAACTCTTAGAATATATTATCTACCTACTCCGGCCCTATACATCGAAGGAGAACACCATTTAAATCCCTATGAAATAGAACACTATCTATGAGAACACAAGGAATATATTGAAGACAAATGTTCCATCTTTGTGTCCTTTCCATGTCATAAGGATGTTTTCCGAGAGAAGGAAGGTCTTCATATTTGATAACCAGTTAAGCTAATAATCTCCTATATCATTATTTAGAGGCATCACATCCTCTTAAATTTTTTATTCCAAATTTGCAACATGATTTTGACACAAGCCTTTACTTCAAACTAGCTTAGTAACCTTGATGTGTATGTCATACTCCATCACCTAGGTAATCCATTAGGCATGTTTCTCATTAATATATTTATTCATAAAAACTACTTAGCACCGGATGAGACACAATTAGATGTATTTTATTATTGGATAACATGTGCCTAAACTTATTCAAAGCTTGAATAAAAATAACAACTTAATTTTCAACAAATGAATATTTGATCTCATAGTATTTTAGAGACTGGATGAAGAAATAAATTAGTTGTTCCATCATATCATCATTCTACTTTGAATGAGGATCCCGAAATACTTTCCTAACCTATAAAAGTGTAAAGGATAAAATCCTTATCAAAACTTGGATCCACCAATGTAGGTGCTTGAGAGATGGTTGTTTTAATGGCTTCAAATCTCTCCTTCCCTTCCTTTTTCCATGAAAAAGGCATATTTTTATTTAACATGGTTGTTAATGGTTTAGCCAAGGTTGCAAATTGAGGAATGAATCTCCACACAAAATTTATTGTTCCTAAAAAAATATGAAGGCCTTTCTTGTGACTTGGAAGATATAGGGACAAAATTAAGTGAATCCAAGCCAGGTCGATAGAAATTCCTTCTAATGAAACCATGTTCCCCAACATTTTTCCTTCATGTACAATGAAAATACATGTCTTAGGATTCAATGAAATCCCGAACTCCTTTCCCCTCCTGACAACCTTTCTTAGATGGGCAATGTGATCTTTTGCATGTTTGTAGAACACAGTTATATAATCAAGATACACTAGAATTATATCATTAATCAATCCTTTAAAGGCCATATCCATATCTTGTTGGAAATTAGATCAAAAATTAGATAATCCAAATGACATTTTTTTGCAGGTGTATGTGCCCCACTTGGTAGTGAAAGCCATTTTGGACTAATCAGATTTTTGACCGAATCTGATTATAACTCAAATACCCAAGATGAATCCTAGTTTAAGTCCCTGAAATCAACACACAATCATATCTCTCCATTTTTATTCCTAATGGGAACTAAATTATCTACCCAAGAGGAATTCTTAATTAGAAAAATAATACAAGATTCAACAAGCTTGGAGAGCCCATTTCTCATCAGTGACTCAATCTTGGGGTTCATTGGTCTCTCGTTTACATTTTTAACCGGATTAGCATTAGAATCAATATAGATAGTATGTTGTGTCAAACCTAGGTCAAAAACATGAATATCCTTATAACTCCAATCTAATACGTCATTAAATTATTGACAAAGTTCAAAAAAATCCTTCTTCTCTTTTGGCGTACACACTTTTCCAATCTTCAAAGTCTTTTCCTATGCTACTTCAACTTCTTCAAAATCATCTTCTTTGATTACAATGTTAGCAATTTTCCTTCTAGCCTGACCATCTGAATTAAATATTGACTCAAGAGTAACTAAAACCTTTTGCAACTTGTTTCTTTTCAATTGTATAATCTGGTCACCATATGCTTCTGCATCTTAGCTTGATTTTTCACAACAAATTCTGCTTCTTCTTGTAAAAGGAGAATGATTTGTTTGTCACTATGGAACAATTTCAAACTACCCTCATTATTACAAATTGAGGGACGAATGAATATTTTAATAGGGTGTCATTTTTCTTTCATTATATCAGTACAAACATCATATTGTGAGCCAAAAATTACAAGTCGATTTGCATCTTGGTTTTGACTTCTAGGAACCACATAGATTCTGAAAGCTTCAAAATATTTTATTAAAATCTAGACCCTATTCCTATAATACCTTAATAGATCCTTTTTTGATGCACTCTAGGATCTTACCTGATGCACAACCAATTCATTGTCCTAAAAATAGTTAAGGATTTAATTCCCTTCTTTAGAGCCCATTGAATTCCTTGTACAAGAGCTTCATATTCAACAACATTATTAGTACAACTAAATTTCATTCGAAAGGAAAATAAATACTTATTTACCTCCGTATAGACTAACATATCACTAACACCTGCCCCATTTTTACTCCTTGAAGCATCAAAGAATAGTTTCCAAAGTCCTTCGAGATAATTATGTGTTTTTACAAGTTACGATATAACTATAATTTCTTCGTGGATGCAATACATACCCAACCTCATTTCTTTGAGAAGAAAAAAGTCATATTCCTCTTCAACATAAGGGTCAAAATAATGATCTATACTTACCTTATCCAAAGATAGTATCGGGAAATTCCTCTATAATAGTAGTTGACTCATGATCAACAACCTCTTCTTCTTGATCACAAATGGTGTAATTTCCATTTATAGGACTAGTAGTATAAGGCTCCACATGGTTATGAAAAATTGGCTCTTCCCTTATAGTCACTTTAGTTCCATACTGAGTCCTAAGAATCATGTGTGACCAATCCGATAGATAACTACCTAGTTTGGTGGTGAAATATCATAAAAACATATAAATAAGAGAGGGGGAAGATCAATAATTGATATATCTTATGTGACTGATAGGTTGGTACACATATGGATAGTAAGACAAAGTATTTTGATAATCCCAACACTCTAAACTACTATTCCATCCAACTAGACATCTTCTCTAGAGACCGGTGTGTATGGTATTCCTAGTACATCTGCGATTTTCTTAGATATGACCAAATTGCTTGCACCAGAATCAATCATACAATTATGTACCAAATTCTCACCAATAATTAAAGAGATATAAAATGGTGGGGGTTTATTATTTTTAGGAGAAACCCTTCCTTCTGGTTGGATCAAACTTTTAGTAGTTGATGATCCACATTGTACTACTTCACTAGATGTACCAATACTTTTAAGGCTTCTTGCAACAAATTCCTCTAAGAGGGAATCACGAGTGATTCCCACATAGTAACATTCAAGTTGGTATTTTTCATTTTTTCAACAATACTAAAAGGAAGACCACCTACCTTTTCAACATTCTTCTATATGCTAATATCCTCTTTTGGAAAATGCTTATTGGGTACTGTGATGCTTGGAGAACCTTCTTTCCTTACGACATGAATAGCTGTGCTTGTGACAAATTTTTTTCATCTTTATCGACCACCACTTATGGATGAGGATGAGAAGTGGATGCTTGATTAGATTTAGAAGGTTGGGATTCCATTGCCCTCTTTTTGAAATGAGTATTTGCTGCTACCGATGAAGAATTTGTATTCAACCCACAAAAATATTCCTCCTACCAATTCAACAAAGTTGTTTCCTCAAACTCCTGTGGCTATTCTATTGCTTCTTTTGTAGATGAATCATCAACTAGATCAATATGAACATATATGATTTGAACCATAAGAGCTTGGCTAAGAACCCCATTGGGACAAATATTTTGATTGTGAGGCTGAGAACAAGGATAACACCACTCATAATCTTGAACTAGATTTTTCCTTGGACAGGTACAAGGGTTCTAGAAGAGCTAGTAGCAAGAGGATTCCTAAAGTTCAGAGGCTTAACATTTGCAACTTGAGATTGGTTATTACCTTGAGGGGGTTTATGGGTAGGTTAATACTACTGATTTTGGGGTTGATAAGGACGAGCATACTGAGATTGTTTCCTTTTGAGGGCCACAAGTTCATTCCCAAAGGTTTGTAGCAGTGACTTGACTTCAAAGATATCATTTGAAGGGGTTGATGTAGAATAGGTGGCTTCTTAGAGGCTACCAGAAGATGAGCAATGGTAGGTTGGTTATTTGGGAGATCCGATACAATGAAATTGGCATCCTTGGAGCTATCTTTCCATCCTGAATTAAGGAATTATTTACTCTTATAACAACATCATAAGCATCAAACAATGTAGTCCATCCCATAGATTAGATCATAACTGCTACATTAATATTTAAAGCTCTTAAATAGTACAATAATTCATTATTAGGAGAAGGCTTTATAAGTGTTGGAATCCTATTCCAAGTCTTCTGGAATCGGAAGTTGAAATCACTCATATACTCTTGAGGAGATCTCTTTATAGTAGTGAGTTATTCCATGAGTGACAGGTGATCACTCTTATCATGGAACTATTTATATATATTTTATCCCAATTCATCCCAAGTGGTTATAGTGCTAGGGTATAATCCATGAAACCACTGAAGTGCTTTTCCTTTAAATGAAGTAGCAAGGAGTTTGGCCACACCATTGTCTTCTGTAATATTATGTACTGCAAAGGTACTAGCCACATCAAAAATATGTTCCACATGAGTAATATGGGTTTCCCATGTGTAAAGGGTAAATTTTTTTATGCCGCAACATGTATAGGATCATGTTGAGCCAATTGGAGAGGACCACTTGCATTGAAAGGAGGGAAACCTTAGTTTCTTACAGGGGTAGCCATAACAAGGAGATGTTGATTGTTATTGGGTGGAGGAAACCTTCTGTAAGGGGGCATTGAATGACCTCTACATGGTGATGTTGTACCAGGTGATACTAAAATTCCTCTTCTCCTTATTCTTGAATGGGACATGTATAACTCAATATGCCGAGAATTTCCTTGAAGAATATCTTGTCCGAATTCTTTGCATAAGTTCACACAGTGAGAATTGAAGTCCGTAGAGATATGGATTTACCAAGTAATTTGATTTATGCAAGTATGAAGAGAAGTACCAAAACTCTCCCCACTGGGCATGCTAGAAACTATTGTCATGCGGATCATGCACCCGTTGAATCTCTTGAGTGATCCCATGCAACATTGGAACATCCCCAAGGTGTGGGACCTTTTTGCCTTGGGATGAACCTCTAGAGAAGGCCAAATTCCTTTGAACACTTGGTACACTTGATTTAGGATCAATGTGCAAGGCTACAACACTTGAAATAAACTAATCTACTATTTTCTTGAGATAAAGGTGAGAGAATTTAAACAACAATGATTTGAAATGGTGATGCACCAAGCATGAAATGAACATAAAGACCAACTTTGTTTTCAAAAATATATCTCAAAACAATGTATTACATGCACATATCATATAATATTTTCATCCTCTACTGTAACTCATGAATCGAATATATTGCTCTAAAAAAATAGAAAGGAAATGAGGTTTTCCACAACTGAAATTTAGAGAATTTATATCGCATTCTACGAGATTAAATCAATATAGCTGATCTAAAGGAAAATTAATTCATTATATCTAACGAATTAAATATTCACAAGAAACAAATGAATCAATAAGTAGAACAATATACCAGATATTAGACAGAAAATAATTGTTCTGAATATAACTGAAAGGTTTAAATTTATTTTCAAACTCTTCCAAGATTGAAGAGTAATAAATAAAAGATCCAAAAAGTCCTCATAACATAATGCATGTAATTATTTATTGATAAATCATGTTGATCCATTAAATCTCTACCCCTAACTAATTAATTACTAAAAATAGAGTGCATTAAATTCTTAGGGAACAACCTCCCACAAAAATAGAAAAATAAGTTACACAAGTTTGACCAAGTCAACCTGTAACTTTGACCGATTCTAAGCTTGGGAGTTGTCCATCAATGGCTTCTAAGCCTAACTGGACCGAAAAATCCTTTCCTGGTTTAGATGCTTCTTCATTCTTTTCCCATATGGCCTTTATGTGCCTATAATCAATAAAGTGCTTGATAATTCTTTTGGCTTCCTTCTCTTCTAGCCCGCACACACATTGATTGATTACTTCTACACAATCATTTTCCTTAGCAACATGAGCGATACAATCTTCTAACTCTTTTGACGATCTCCTTCAAATGGCTCACACAAATCTTGTAAGAAACCAATTTTTAGACATAAGAAACACTAAAGGATTTAGTGACATCTTCATCCTCCTTAACTAAACTTGTAAAACATGCAATAATATGATCGACAGAAGAACATCAACATTCTGATTTATGAATTTGTATTAAATCTTATAAAATTCTTCCATTATATCATTCAATGACGAATACCTCAATTCAATTATCATCAAGTTTTGTAATCAAATATTGTAATAATCAGCTCCTAAATCCCATATCCTTTTGAAATTAATTTTTTTGAAACATCATTAATTACTCCTTAATTTATAAGTAAATTTGAGTCAATGCTTTGAATATCCTTATAGTTTTCCAAGGAAAGATCTAGTTTATCATTGTCTTAAGTAAGGAGTGCATTCAACTTCATAACTACAACCTTTTCTTCATAAAACTTGTTGTACAAATATACAACATTCTTGATCAAAGGATCAACATCAAACATTCCATCAATGTTTGATCCGCTATGTCTTTCTAACCAATTTTCTCCACTATATGATAGGATGTATCATTGAAACCTGAAGAAATAGAAAGATCGGTTATATCTGGAAAAGGTTGTCTAATCTTAGTAAGAAGAGAAATGAGCTGCTCAAATTTTCCTTTTAGCACATCCTTGGTTGCCTTGTCTTTATAATAATTTTCCAACAAATTCCAAAGAACTAATTGTATGTCCTGTTTGTCTCCTTCATGAGTAGCCTTGTTATCTCCAAATCACATCACCCTATGATTTTCACAAGTGTGTGTAATTGAGCTTGCAGTGTGATTGGATAACATGGGTACTATCTCCAAGTTGTGGGACTTGAGTCTTGAGATATACCTTTAGAGAAAGTTGGTTCTTGCTCCTAAACTACCTGCCACAATCTACTCTAATGCAGAAATAATATCTACCCTAATCTAAGTTTCCAAGGGACCAAGGAGATGGAGTGTAAGAAAACAAAGCCTACACTAAAGTAGTGATACACCAGAAAAGGAGAGTGTGAGAGTAGTCTTCCAATGTGTGAAAAGTAGAAGAAAATGCAAACTAGAAGGGGTGATAACAGTTCTCCACAATCTAGCAACTACATTCACAATAATATTTCATGCACACACAATGATAATGGATCCCTGCAATAACATAAGATAGACACAATATATATATATATATATATATATATATATATATATATATATGCAATGAGATTGAAAGGGCAAGAGGAATGCAAACAAACAAAGTATGGGAATATACATCCACAAGCTTGCATCTATTGCTTCATAAGTATGTACAGTTCAATCTATTACAAGATAAGGGCCTGGATCACCATGCAAGGAGTCCACTACAAGGGATTGCAACACATTGGATTCAAAAATCAATTTTAATAGAGTTTTTCTATTTAAAAAATATTCTCCCTTTTATAATGATCCCAACACTCCAATTTATAGAATTCTGAGAGGGGAGAGAGAGAGGGAAAAATGAAAATCCTGAAACCTATCTTTGCACCACTAGAAAGAGGGAGTAAATGAAGTGAAATGATTTTCTGTGTTTGTAAAAGGCTCATCATGTCTTCCCATGACTTGTAGCAGTGAGAAATGTTAGCCCATGCTAAATTTAATGCATCTCGACTACCAAATAAAACATTGTTCTAAATCGGCATTTTTTCTATGAAATCACCATCAATTCCTTATAAAATCTTGAATTTTTTTCTTTTGCATTGGTCTTGGAGCCATGATTCCAATGATACCAATTTTGTGCTATTTCATTGAGAAATGCAAAAGATATGGCATTCTGAGTAGAGGAAGTTATTTTGGATTTGCCAAGAATTATTGCCATTTGACTAGATTGGGTATTTAATTGATCGAGATGGATATGTTTATTTAACTTTCATATATCTACCCTCATCAAAATTAAGAAATATATCTTTTGTGGGGTAGAGGACACCGTTCCCATTCTAAAAACTCTAATTTTGTGAAAATTGGAGCTCTGGATTGAAAGTTATGGCCTTTTGAGGTTCGAGAGTCATGTGTGAGGCGTGGAAGGGAAATAGGGGAAGGTGCATGCATTGGTGCATGCACAGGAGGAAGGTATACCTATAGAAGGCATGGAAATAGGGTGCATGGGAATTCAATTGAAGGAGGGTGCATCGCATAATAGGGTGTATGTAGTTGCGCAAGATGGAGAGCAGGGATGAAAAATTTTAAGGAATGTCTGTAGAAGGGCGTGAGGGGACAGAAAATAAGGCACGCACACAACAAGAAGGGAAGAAAGTGAGCACGTAGGAGGAAGGCGTGAAAGGGGGAAATGGAAGGGGAGAAGAATGCGAAGGGAGAAACAAGAAGGTGTGTGAGGGCATGCGGATGGATTGTAGCAAGGAAGCAAGGCACAAGGAAAGATGCAAGTGTGTGAGAAGAAATCATAAAGAATGTACACGCGTAGATACATGGACCACAAAAAATAACACATAATTACAAAACACAAGTATAGAAGTAGGGCTTGAATATCTAAATGAGGAAGGGCACGCGGTGGTAAAATGAAAAGAGGGCACGTGAAAGAATCACAAGGAATTGGGAGCATGTGGAAGGACTACAGCCTATGCAAAGTGTTAAATAAGCAAGCTTGCATACGCACATCATAAAATGTAAAGCATCGGATTCGAATGAAGATACAAGTTATCCAAATAACTAGGAGATTTATTTAGATAATAAGCCTTTCCTAATACAAACTTAGAGATTTGATAATCTACTGCTATGAGATTTTCTTTTGTCCTCCTTGTGGCGGGGGTAGCTATTTCTACAAATCTCTCTCCTAATAAATCAACTATCGATTAAAGGCAACTCTTGGCCTCTTGGCCTGCCTTTAGGGAATAGTTTCTAAAACACTTACGTCAATCACATCAATAATGGTTACCTTTTTCTTTTTCTTGGGATTTTAGTGATATAGCCATTCGGGTTTATCAGAAGGTGACATAGATGAAATCAATGGCATGGTTATAGAAAAACTTGGTGTACTTGACACTATAGTGGGATTGGTGGCACTTATAGAGAGTGTAAGTGATGTAGTGATAATGGAGGGTGTAGTGGTTAAAATGGCCTTAGGTAAATATGAGATGGAAGTGGAATTAAGACGGAATTCATAAGGGGAGTAGAAAACGGAGATCCTAACACTCTCCCCGTTGAGAGTATAGGGAGAAAGGAGAACAATTCTGCCATGGATGGAGATGGAAAGGAAGAAATGGAGGATGATATTAGAGGAATTGGATTTGAAGGTGGTGAAGATGATAGAGAGGGAGGAAGATAAATTTTCAATACCTAAGATATAATTGGAGAAGTTCTCAAATTAAGTACTTCAAAACTTACAACCTAGGAGATGTAATATTAACAATGGAAGCCTTTGTGGAAGATGAACCTCCTATAACAAATGAAATATTTCATGGATTTATAGTGGCACTTTAGGTTGACCTTTTTCCCGTTGAAGTTTTAGGCCGACCTATCATTGACTAGCCTTAAACTGTTTATACAAGTTGATATGACACTTTGGGTGAGATTCCCAAAGTTGCCAGCCAGTCATATGTTCTCCTCAAAATGGGCCTTGCCCTTTCTTTTGTATTTCTACACTCTTCTTTGTACTTATCAATCCAAGGCAAAGGCTGATTGGAAATATTATCCCTTTTGTAGGTAGGATCAAGTATCTCTTCATCATCCTCTAACCCTTCAGGAATATCTGCAATGCCAAATTGTACCACTTCACTTAAATTTGCCTTATAATGATTTCATCTCTACAATGAATCCAAATATCCTCTAATTGAGGAACATGTGTGTTGGCTAGCCCTGTCTCACTGAACTTACCCCAATAATAAAAATTAGTTCTCGGATGAAAAGTCTTTAGAGTGACTTGAGACATTTCTCCTTCCACATTCTTAGCTTTATAAATGTTGGCACAAGTATATCTCCCTATTGAAATGGGAAATTGAACACCTTCCTTGTGCCGTTTATTTTGGATTTTTTGATAATCCAACAATTGATGAACTAGCTCCAGTAATACCCACTTGTCACTTGGACATCTTGGCAACTTGTTTGGAGCACCTAAGAATCTTGGTATCCTGATATAAGTGAATGTCAAAAATTATAGATAAATTCCTCCCCATTCTCATACTTCTCTAAAAGCCTCATCTGAAATCCTTTGATTATACAAGTCCTTATCAAAATGATACAAAATAACAACAAAGAAAGCATCATTTAATCTTTTGATGAGCTTGGATCCTTCTTCCATGGTGCGTTTAGGATAGAGTTCATAGATCCGAGAGGTGTTCCTAACCCCTTTTGGATTCTAACTTGTATAATCCCCCTTTGCAAATTGCTGTGCATAGATGAGAAAATAGGTCATGAAAAATTTCTTTGAGGTCAATACATCTCCCAATTGGAAACATATTGAACTACTGATATGTTCACCCCACCAAATAAATTCCTTGTTTTTCTTAATTGTGGCTATGTAAAGAAACATCCACTCTTGAAATTATTTTATTGAGGAAATACCTGAAACCCTACTCAACAGGGATGCGATATCATTCACTTCCTTGATCAATTACGAATGAGGAATTATCTTAGGAAGTTTGGTTGTGGTACCTTTAGCCTTGGCTAAGTAACTCTTGATCATGACCTTTGTGTAAACTTCATATTCTTTATCCCAATGTTCAATTGCAGAATTAAGGGAAATTTTAGAATACTCTTCGACATCGAAATCCTAAATAGTTATTTGAAAAACTCATTTTCCAGCCTAATCATGACCTTATTAGGAGCTCTCACTCTCTCCCATAATTCAGCCATATCTATGTGCCCAAGGTTGGTGTCCCCGATATTTTCAACATCTAAAGATAAACAGGTGGGAAGAGATACTCCCGAATAAGTATACTTCATCTTATATTTTCCCTTCGAAGAAGAAACAAACATTGGTTCACAAGAAATTTCAATTTTGAAACTTGAGTGAAAGCCTAAAGAAACTTATGAAAACATCTTGAACTACTTTTGAAAGTCTGAATTTTGAAACTATGAAATATGTAAATTACGAAACCATTGAACATCCAAAAAGAGACTTCTAAAATCTGAATAGCCAAATGTCTTAACCCCGAGGATTAAAAATCCAAAGCTCATTCCTCCAAAATATGAATACGAAAAAAGTATGAAGGTGAAAGGTTCTGAAGTCTAAAATTTTATATCTTCAAAATCCAAAGATGAGAATTTTTGAAACCTGAAATTTTACACTTCCGAAAAACCCGAAGAGGAAACTTCCAAAAACCTAAAGAGGACACTTTAAAAGTGTTTATCTCTAAAAATCCAAAGCTTTTGGATTTTTATGTTTCAAATTTGAGAAACTCCAAAAACATGAAAATTTAAAACCTGTAAGATGAACTCTAAAAATATTAAACTCCCACAAAATGATTATTTCTTCAATGCTTCAAGATACAGAGGAATCTGATTCTTGCAAATTACAAAGCTCATGATGTTGAGTAAAAACACACTTCCTCGACCGAGGAGAGTTAAGAATAAGTTAAAAAAATGACAGAATACATCATTGAGATAACAACAGGATGAAAAAATGATATAAAGAAATCCAAAATGAAAACATGATTAAAAAATAAAACAAGACCCCGAATATCAAGCCTAACACAAAAAATGAAGAAAACAAAAAAATTACCTTAAATATATGCCTTGGAAATACGATTGGGGTTTTAGTAAAAATTAGAATGTCGAGTAAATTGTCATATGAAAATGATGGGTGAAAATACACATATTTATATAGGTAAACCCAAAATTGAATGCTTAAAGGAAGACACGTGTTGTGTCATTGAACCATTAATGAAAATTTTCATGTGTGGTTGCGCATTTAATAAAGAAGTTAAATGTGCAACTGTTCTACTAAGATAAATAATTTCAAATTCCAAAACCTGAAAATCCAAAGTTTTGAAATTTTGAAACTTAAGACATTTAGATTTCAGAACTCTTGGCTCAAAATTCCTGAAAATGCAAGCCAAAACTCCAAAACCTGAAAACTCGAAGTTCCAAAATTTTTGTAACTTTAGTCTTTCATAATTCAGAGGTTGTGGGAAGTATTTTCACAAGAAAATAATAAATTCTAAGTTTATGAAATTAAGAAACTCCGAAGTCTAGATTTTGGACTTTGAAGTTTGGAAAATTTCTCAATTTTGTAGATAAAACATAACTAAAACCCAAAATTGAATTTGTATGATAAGGCAAAATTCTTAAAGTAAAAATTTAGAATTGAAAGGTAGAGAATTTGTGAAAATTTTAAAATGGCCCTCCCAACAAGGTAACTTATAAAGTTAACAACTATGATCTTACCTTGTTGAATAAAAGTCTTTTATTTTATAGTATTGTGTATTAGAATGTTTATAATGGGCACAAGTTAAATTTTAATTCTAAATATTCTTAAACAAAATAATTTTTATTTCTATTATTATACTTTGATTCATACATGAGAAGGGCATTTATCCATTCAATATAATTAAATATTGAACTTCAATAATTTTTAGACCTCTATAAAGATGTGAGAATGATAAGTTAGTTTGTACAAGAACTTAATCATTTTAATACCTTTGTATAGGCTGTGAGAATGGGAAACTTCCACTTCAATAAAATACAAAAATGTATGGTTTCCTAGAGGCTATGAGAATTTATACCTCTATAAAATCTATGAGAATGGGCAACTTCTGATTCAATACAAGGAAAAAATGTTTGGTTTCCCAATTCAATACAAGACAAAAGGTTTTTTTAATATGAGAATTGGCATATGCCCATGCTAAATGTTCAAATGAAAGAAATTCAGTACAAGACATAAATGTTTGTTTATATGAGAATTGACATATGCCCATTCTAAGAATTTTAATGCAATCAATGTTTTAAAAATGTTATTTTAGTATTATTTATTTTTCAGTATTCTAATAACTCTCTAAAACATTTAAAGGGGTCTAAACATTAGGATATTAAAGAATGGTTGGTAAATTTTTTTATAAAAATATTGGTCTCATGTTATGTTTCATGTCACTCCATATTTTTAAATAGGGTTTTCAACTATGAATGGAATTAGTCATATTGCAACACTACCAAACATTTATATCATTTTGGTTGGACTAACCTTGATAGAGACAAATTGTGAATTTTCCAAGTGTTGCACTACATACCCTCAAGGGGGATCAAGCCTTATGTAGTTATATTATTATTTTTTTGAAAGGGCATCTTGGATCCACTAAGTGTTGCACTACATACCCTTGGGCAGATTCCCATTATTGTATTATGTAGTTCTATTTAATAATTTGATTTAGAAATGGAAAATTCCCATTCTCTTCCCATTTTCATATAGGATAAATTAACATATATTGTTTAAGACCATGACATATAGAGACCAACATGAAAATATATTTTTTACCACTTTGTATTTGTTAATTAAAGGTAATTTTTTTAAAACAATACTTGAACGCTCCTAATAATGAGAATAAGCAGTAGACCATTCTTGAGAAATTCCAACATTTTCTTTTGGCCATATTTTTGGTCAATTGTATTGGACTATTTTGAAATATGGGCATTTGTTGGTCCTCTAAAAACAATCATTTATTTTTTTATTATTCCCCATTTTGCATCGAAGGAAGACCATTGCAATCAAAGGAGGACCATATTAGAAGAATAATAATGTAAAAACATTCTGATAGCCTTTATAGAGTTAGTAATTGTATCATATTGGTTGGACTATCCTTAGTGGAGCCTAGTGTTGCACTGCATACCATTAAAGGGGGATCAAGCCTCTATCTCTAATTTTTGTTTATTCTTTTGCTTTTGGGATCTCTTTCTTTTCATGAAGAATATCAAGGAAATTTCTAAGAAACAAAAATGAATATTTCTAACTCTTCTCAATGTGAAGAATAACATTTGGTTTTCCTTCAAAAGAAAAATGAGGCCCAACCCACTTCATCTTCATGTCATGCCCATTCGATTTTTCCATTATTTCATACAAACAAACAAACATTTTTATTTTATCTTGAATACAATTGTATCCTTTTGGCTAGACTATCCCTGGCAATGCCAAGTTCTTCCTCTATGAAGTGGTGCATTACATACCCTCAAGAGGGATCAAGCCTTATGTAGTTCTACAGTTTTTTTAGGAATAGTTATATTTATGGGCATTTGTCCATCCTCGAGAAAAAAACATCTATTGTTGGATTGTTCTATATTTTCATGGAAGGAGTACGATTGTAATGGAAGGACACATTCTGAAAGCCTTTATAGAGTTAATAGTTGTATCATATTGGTTGGACTATCCCTACGAGATAGCCCCTATGATTTTGGTCTCTCTCTCTCTTTTCATTAAAAAAATTGAATATTTATAACTCTTCTCAATGTGAAGAATGACATTTGCTTTTCCTTTTGTGGCAAAATAAGGAACAATCCACTTCATGTTTACGTCTTGCCCATTTTAGTATAAAGATGCCCATATGTATTTTTCGTTATTCCTTTTTCTCCGTGATTCATATTTATAAAGTGGCCATATGCCCATTATGAAGATGCCATAAGAAATTGATATGAACATTTTTCTAATTTTATCTTGCATACAATGAAATTTTTCTAATACGTATATTAGAATAAATTGATACGAATTGAATGGAAAGATGCCCATTCAATTATAATATGAGTAGTAGAAGAAAATTATTTTCAGTTTAGCACTTTTGTAGACTTAATCATATCTAACTCCACAACGAAAGATGCTAGTGGAGAGATATAATTTACTTTTCCTTTTTAAGAATGGGAAGTTTTCCATTCTTTCATACAAACAAACAAACATTTTTTTAATTTTATCTTGAATGCAATTTTATCATTTTAGCTTGATTATTCCTAGTAGAGCCAAGTTATGTCTCCATCAAGTGTTGTACTAAATACCCTCGAAAGGGATCAAGCCTTATGTAGTTCTCTATTTTTGTTTAAGGAATAGTTATATTTATTTTGTATGGATGGAGGATGATTGCAAAGAAAGGAAACATTCTGAAAGCACTTATAGAGTTAATAATTGTATCATATTGGCTGGTCTATCCCTAAGGGATAGCCCCTATGCTTTTGGTCTCTCTCTCTCTCTTTTCATGAAAAAAATATGAATATTTCTAACTCTTCTCAATGTGAAGAATAACATCTACTTTTCCTTTCATTGCAAAAAAATGGGGAACAATCCACTTCATGTTCATGTCTTGCCCATTCGAGTAGACAGATGCCATAGGAAGTTTTCCTTATGCCTATTTTTCTTTGTGATTCCTATTATTAGAATGGGCATATGCCCATTATAAATATGTTACGATAAATTAATATGAACATTTTTCTAATTTTATCTTTACATACAGTGAAATTTTTTTAATACGTATATTAGTATAAATTGATATGAATTGAATGGGTTAATGTCATTTCAATTATAATATGAGTAGTGGAAGAAAATTATTGTCAGTTTAGAACTTCTGTAAACTTAATCATATCTAACTCCACAATGAAATATGCTAGAGGAGAGATAAAATTTACTTTACATTTTTTAAAGAATGGTTAGTTTTCCATTCTTTCATACAAATAAACAAACATATTTTTCATTTTATCATGAATAAAATTGTATATTTTTGGCTATACTATCCCTAGTGAAGCCAAGTTTTGCCTCTGCCAAGTGTTGTACTACATACCCTCGAGAGGGATCAAGCCTTATGTAGTTCTATAGTTTTGTTTTAGGAATAGTTATATTTAAGGAATTTGTCCGTCCTCGAACAAACAAATATTTACTATTGGATTGTTCTCCATTTTTCATGGAAGGAGCGTGATTGCAATGGAAGGAAACATTCTGACAACCTTTATAGATTTAATAAGCTGTCATATTGGCTAGAATATCCTGACGGATAACCTCTATGATTTTTGTCTCTCACTCTTTTCATGAAAAACAAAAATGAATATTTCTAACTCTTCTCAATGTGAAGAATAAAATCTTCTTTTCCTTTCATTGCAAAATGGGGAACAATCCACTTCATGTTCATGTCTTTCCCATTCGAGTAGACAAATGCCCATATGTAGTTTTTGTTATGCCTATTTTTCTCTGTGATTCCTATTATTAGAATGGTCATATGCCCATTATCAAGATGCTACAATAAATTGATACATTTTTTTTCTAATTTTTTCTTGCATACAATGAAATTTTTATAATACCTATATTAGGATAAATTAATACAGATTGAATGGGAAGATGCCCATTCAATTATAATATGAGTAATAGAATAAAATTATGGTCAGTTTAGCACTTTTGTAGACTTAATCATATCTAACTCCACAATGAAAGGCACTAGTGGAGAGATAAAAAATTTACTTTTCCTTTGTTTAATAATTGGTAGCTTTCCATTCTTTCATATAAACAAACAAACATTTTTTCATTTTATGTTGAAGACAATTGTATCGTTTAGGTTTTACTATCCCTAACATACACATGTTATGCATCCACCAAGTCCTGCACTACATACCCTTGAAAGGGATCAAGCCTTATGTAGTTCTATAATTTTGTTTTAGGAATAGTTATATTAATTTGATTTAGAAATGGAAGATTCCCATACTCATATTTTAGTAATTAGCATATTTTTTTAAAGACCATCATGAGGGGGATCAAGCCTTATGTAGCTCTATTATTTTGTTTCAAGAATGGGTACCTTGGCTCCGATAAGTGCTGCACTACATACCATTGTGCACCTGCCCATTCTCATGGTTGTATTAAATTGATTTAGAAATGGCAGATGCCCATTATCATAGTTGTATTAATTTGATTTAGAAATGGCAGATGTCCATTCTCATAGTTGTATTTATTTGATTTAGAAATGGAAGATGTCCATTCTCATAGTAATTAGCATATTTTGTTAAAGACCATCTCGAGGGGGATCAATCCTTATGTAGCTCTATTATTTTGTTTTAGAAATAGGCATCTAGGCTCCACCAAGTGTTGCACTACATACCCTTGGGAAGATGCCCATTCTCGTAGTTATATTAAATATATTTGGAAATGGAAGATACCCATTAGAATAGTTGTATTAATTTAAATTAGAAATGGCATATGCCCATTCTCATAGTCGTATCAATTTGATTTAGAAATGGTATATTTCGATTCTCATATTGGAGTAATTAGCATTTTTTTAACACCATCTTGGCGAGGATCAAGCCTTATGGAGCTCTATTATTTTATTTTAGGAATGGGCATCTTGGCTCTGCCAAGTGTTAAAATACATACCCTTGGGAAAATGCCCATTCTTATAGTTGTAGAAAATTGATTTAGAAATGGAAATTTCCCATTCTCATAGCTCATAGTTGTATTAAATTGATTTAGAAATGGACTATGCCCATTCTCATAGTTGTATTAATTTGATTTACAGATGATAGACCCCCATTCTCATATTGGAGTAATCAACATATTTTTTTAAAGACCATATCAAGGGGGATGAAGCCTTATGCAGCTCTATTATTTTTTTAGGAATAGGCATCTTGGCTCCACCAAGTGTTACACTACATACTCCTGGGAAGATGCCCATTCTCAAAGTTGCATTAAATTGATTTAGAAATAACTGATGCCCATTCTAATATAGGAGTAATTAACATGTTTTGTTAAATACCATCTCGAGGGGGATCAAGCCTTATGTAGTTCTATTATTTTGTTTTAGGAATAGTTGTAGGCATTTAGAAATATGAGAATTTTTCCATCCTCGAAAAAACAAACATTTACTGTTGGATTGTTCCCCATTTGCATGGAAGGAAGACAATTACAATGGAAGGACACATTCTAACAGCCTTTATAGTGTTAATAATTGTATCATATTGGTTGGACTGTCCTTGGTGGAGAGCCCCTATCTCTAATTGTTGTTTATTCTCTCTGTTTTCTCTCTCTTTATCTTCATGAAAAATAAACAATGAATATTTCTAACTCTTCTCAATGTGAAGAATAACATCTTGTTTTCCTTTCATCGCCAAATGAGGTGCAATCCACTTCATCTTCATGTCATGCCCATTCAAGTAGTAAAATATTCATATGAAGTTTTCTTTATGTGTATTTTTCTCTGTGAATCTTATTATTATAATGGGAATATATTGATATGAATTGAAATATTATTTGAAATTTATTTGTATTATTAAATGATACGATGTTATTTCTTGTATTTAATTATTAGTATTATTAATTAATATTATTAATTAATGTTGTTAATTAATTAATTTTCTTTAGTTCTAATATCATATGTTAAATACATATTCTTTGATTTCTAATTTTTTGAAATAATGGAGTTTATGTCGTTAATTAGTTTTATAAAGTTTTATTATATTTTTCATAATTTTAAAATGCACTATAATTAATTAAGCATTATAAATAATGGTGATAAAGTTGTTAATTAGTTTTATAAAATTTAATTATATTATTTAATTGTTTTAAAAATATTGTTTATCCATTTGATAATATAATTAGATGTTATTAATATGTTTCTAGTTAATATAGTAATGTAAGTTTGTTGGCAATAATAATTCTTGTATTTATTTATTAGTATTATTAATTAATGTTGTTAATTAATTAATTTTCTTTAATCCTAATATCATATGTTAAATACATATTCTTTGATTTCTAATTTTTTGAAATAATGTTGTTTATGTCGTTAATTAGTTTTATAAAGTTTTATTATATTTTTTATAATTTTAAAATGCACTATAATTAATTAAGCATTATAAATAATGGTGATTAAGTGGTTAATTAGTTTTATAAAATTTAATTATATTTTTATAATATTATTTAATTGTTTTAAAAATATTGCTTTTTGTTTGATAATATAATTAGATGTTATTAATATGTTTCTAGTTAATATAGTAATGTAAGTTTGTTGGTAATAATAATTCTTGTATTTAATATTATTTGATAGGATAATTTTATTAATTACTAATATCATGTCTTGATTAGAAACACTTTGAATTCTATGATTACTTATTGTTATTGATTAATTAATGTTTAATAATACCAACGCGTTTGTTTCCATTTTTTTTTTTTTTGTTTTATTTTTAGAAGGATCTTAATGGTCAATTATTATGGTATATTTGATTCAAATCTCAAATTTTTGGTGCTCTTATTTTTATATTTGGTCATTTATTATGGTAGGTTTGATTGAAATTTTTAATTTTGGGTGCTCTTTTTATGAGGAACTTTTTTTGTGAAGTGCATTATAAAAATATTTATTTTGAATGAATTAGGTTTTAATTTTTGCTCTATTAGCAACTGATATTTTTTCATTTAGAGATTTACTTGGGGAAAGTTAAAAAACATAAATTTAGCTAGAGAAATACAAAGATACGTAGATTTTACTGAAGAAAGAAGAAGATATAGCTACGATAGTAGGAGAGATACAAAGATACAAAGATTTTGTAGAAGAAAGAAGAAGAAATAGCCACCAATACAATGATTTTGCAAGGGAGAATTTTCAAGATTTCTTGAAGGGAAAACAATAATGCAAAAATAGGCTATTCAAGGTTTTTATATCTCATTTTTCCATGTTTACTTTTAAATCCTAAAAAATGTATAAACACAAATCTTTTAGTTCACAATAGACTATCTAAACCATTTTTCCATATATATCATTTTTCATGTCTACAAAATGTATCGATTTGTTTCCATTCATAAGCATAACAACAAACAAATACATAAATCAATGTCTTTACATTCGTAAACATAACCGCTACAAAATATAAAAATCAAAATTATGTCATTCAAGTGTGTACCTATTTATGGTGCGAGAAAAAGTGATTAGATAGATTAAGTACCACCTATCTCTTTGTGTGCCTTTTTTTAATAAACACTGTAGAAAGTTTCTTTTTCAATAGTTTGTATATCCAATTAGGAAATATCCTTTTTGCATAAGAAACAAATGATTTTATAAACTAAGTACCACCTTTCTCTTTCTGTTTCTTTTCTTATTACCGTTGCAAAAGTTTTTTTCAATAATCTTTATGTCCAATTAGCCAAAATCCATTTGCATAACTTCTTATTTTTCATACAAAATATCTCGAATGGAAAAAACATGGGTGTAACAGAGAAAAACAAACTCATCTATAAGAGGGAAAAACTAAAAACCCTAGCCATTCAAAATCAATATTTTTATAAAGTAATTGACCAAGAAAAATTGCCTCTAAAAATGGCGTCAAAAATTTAAAATTTGAATTTAACCTACCATAATAAATCACCACCCTTTAATGATTAAATGCTTTAGTATCCTAATATCGTAAGTCTCAAAATTTGAATCTATTCAACCATTATAAATCACTACCCTTTAAATCTTAAATTCCTTTAATATCCTAATATCCTAAGTCTATCATAAATACTTAACCGTGAAAGGGTACATATTTAAATGCTTTAATGTCATATTATCCCAATGTTTAGAAACATTTAAATGTTTTGAAGAGGTATTAGAATAATGAAAAATACATAGTACTATTTTTGTACATACATTCAAAATTTGAATATATAATACATTAACAAATCACCACCTTTTAATGCTTTAATATGTTGTAATATGCTTTAATATGCTTAGATATTTGAATTTATTGGACCCATTTAAATGTTTTAAATAGATATGTGAATAATGAAAAATATATAGTAGAATTTATTGTCATACCTAAGTAGACACATGTAATGATTTATAAATGTCCACATTTATAGAAAATATGTTTTAATAATGAAATCATGAAAATTTAAAGATGTTTTTATAATAATGAAATTTAAATACATTGTACTTTTTACGTATTTACTGTGTTTTAGAATGGGCACCCACTCTCACATACTATATAAAGTTTTAAAAATGAAACTATCCTACAATAATAAATCACCACCTTTTAATGCTAAAATGATTTAATATCCTAATAATATTTGAATAATGAAATAAATATAGTAGAATTTATCGTCATTTGTATTTACTCTAAACTTTAGAATGGGCACCCATTCTCACGGCTTGTATAAAGTTATGAAATTGATTGAGCATTTTTACATTGTCTTGTATAGAATGGTCAGATGCCCATTTTCATATAGGAATCATAAGATACCTTCTTAGGTAGATAGGAATTATAAAATAAGAGTATGGATTATACATGCTCATAAGTTTAAACTAAAAGACTTGTTTGGGTAGATAGGAATCACAAACAATATTGCTTGTATGATAATGTTTAGAAAATGCACATGCCCATTGTCATAAAATAAGTATTGCTTGTTTGAGAATTTTAGAATGGGCACATGCCCATTCTCATAAAAAATACATTATTCAATCACAACTATCAGAACATGGCCATTCTAAAAAATATACTTCTATTATAATGTTTAGGATGGGCATATGCCATTTATGATAGGACTAATCAGATTTAATATGTTTTAGAATGTGCACCCTGTCTCAAATCTTGTTAAAAGAGTTGCGAAATTGATGGATATTTTTTTCATTGTCTTTTATTCAATGGGAAAATGTATTTTCTCGTTTAGGAGTCATATAAGACTTTCTTGGGAAGATAGGAATCATAAAAGAAGAGTATGGATTAGACAAGCTCATAGCTTTTAAATAGGTATGAAATTGATTGACCATTTTTACATTGTCTTTTATTGAATGGGAAGATTCCCATCACATATAGGAATCCTTATTTTGGGTAGATAGAAATAAAAAACAATATTACTTGTATGAGAATGTTTAGAATGGGCACAGACCCATTCTCATAAAGAAAATATTATTCAATCATGAATGTACAGATGCCCATCCTTAAAAAATAAATATTGTTTGTATTATAATGTTTAGAATGGGAAGATGCCCTTTATGATAGGAATAATCAAATTTACTTTGTTTTAGAATGTGCACCCATTCACACATCTTGTTAAAATATTTATGAAATTGATGGAGATTTTTTGCATTGTTTTGTATTAAATAGGAAAATTCCCCTTCTCAGAATCGTAGAAAAATTTCTTGGATAGATAGAAATAATATAAGAAGAATAAGAAGAGTATGGATTAAATAGTCTCACAGTTTTTAAATAGGTATAAATAGGAATAATAGGAGAAATCTCATAAAATCAGCATTGCTTGTATTACAATGTTTAGAATGGGCATATGCCCATTCTCATGCAAACAAAATTGTTTCATTTTGTATTGAATGGGAATCACATTTCTATTATGCCTATTCTCATATAGGATTCATAAAATTACTCACAAATTTTAAATAAGTATTAAAATGACTATGTATTGAAGAATGTGAACATGACCATTCTCATAAAATCAATATTTCTTGTATTAAAACATAAATTTTTCAATTCACGTTCAATGTGCACATCCTCATTCTCCAAAAAAAAAATATTTCCTGTATTAGAATGTTTAGAATGGGCATATGCCCTATTATAGTTCACATTCTCAATAAAAACAATATTGCTTGTATTAGAATGTTAAGAATGGGCATATGCCCTATGTTATATGAATAATTAAATTTACTTTGTTTTAGAATGGCCACCCATTCTCACAACTTGTATAGAGTTTTAAAATTGATTGAGTATTGGGTGATGCCCCTTCTCATTTAAAAATCAATTGCTGAATAAGATAGGAATAGTAGAAGTAGAATACAAATACTAGCATCATTGTTTCGAATGGGCATATGCCCATTCAAATACAAACAAATATGTTTTGTCTTTTATTTGGAATCATTATTTCCCATGGGAATATGTACATTTTAAAACAAACAAATGTGTTTTTCTTGTATCAAATGGGTAGATTCCCCCTCAAAACCATTAAATATGTATTAAAGAGTGGGCAGTTGATAATTTTTGTCTTGTATTGAATACTCATATTCTCATTCTCACATCCATTATAGAAGTATCACAAAGATTAAGTTTAATATTTCTAAAATTAGAATATGTAAAAAGGGCATATGCATATTCTCTTTAATATTTATTTTAGAATGGGAATTTTCCTATTCTCATAAGGGAATCATTAAAAATGTCAATTATTGTTCATACTAGAGATAACTGAAAATATCATAAAAAGAATTATAGAGATAACATTAGAATATGAAGAATGGGCATATGCCTATTCTCTTTATTAAGAATCATAAGAGATAGTCCATTATTGTTCATAAATATATGTGAATAAGTATAATAAAAAGAATAGAGATAACATTTACTTTTTTTAGCATGGGCACTTACCCAATATTGTTGCCTTTGTAGGTGTATCAAATCCAATGTATCACTTTGTAATGATTACTTTGATTCCTACATACCATATGAAAATAATAAATTGTATGCATGCCAGTTCATTAAAATGAAAAGAATGTTCAACTCGTAATCATGTTGAATTATTATTAAATGAATATTATAAAATGGTTAACTATCCTTTTTATCTACATAGTACATAATATCAACAAACAAGGTAATAATGCAATCTTTGTTGGAAAAAAATTTTACTACCTAATTTTATAATCATATAGACAACTAAAAATATGATAAGCAAGAAACAAAAGTCATTCATCATCACAATAATCAATATAGAAAACAAGGTAATAGTAGCATCTAATAATGATACAAATGTCAACATTAAATAAGATCATTTCATAGTCAATATTTTACATAAACAAAATTCATACATCATCACAAAAATTAATAGAGATAAATTTTATTTATTTTTAGAATGGATAGTTCCCCATTATCGTAGCCTTTATATAGCTCTCAAAATGATTTACTTTAATATTTATTCCTATATGTGAATGGGAATATTCCCTTTCTCATATATGAATCATAGAAGAATAGAGATAAAAGCTATTTTGTTGTAAAAATAGATGAAATTTAATTTTTATTGTTCGATATGACTCCTATGTGAAAATAGGCATATGATCATTCTCATATATGTATCATAGAATAACCGATATAGAATAGATATGACCATTCTCATATAGGGATAATGGTTTTTAGAATTGTAAAGATTCAAATTCCCAAGAACTCTATCGTCCTTGAAAACATTAATTTCCATTAATATCTCCATTGTGCCACATAGTGACATGGATTAAATTCCATTAATATCTCCAATTTCCCTCTAACGAGTGGTTGAAGAGGTGTTTTAAAAAAATTACCTTCAATTAATAAATAAATGGTGGTCAAAAATATATTTGCATGGTGGTCTCGCTCTGTCATGGTCAGAAACAAATATAATTTTTAAACATTTTTCATAGCCATGTTTTAGGTTATTTGCATTTAAAATACACCACCAATAATATCACCTTTGTGCAACATAGTTGCTTGGCTTAAGTTCAAATTATATTTCTTGCATTAGAATGTTTAGAATGGGTGTATGCCAACTCTCAATCAAACAAACATTTTGTCTTGTATTCAATGGGAAGTTTGTTTGTACAAGAAATATTAAACTTAATCATTTTAATATCTCTTCAAAGGTTGTGAGAATGGGAAAAAAAATTAATTTCAATATAACTTGTATTGTATTTAAGTTTAATATTTTTCTTTGAAGGACATTACTTATAAAATTGTTAAAAATCGTAAATAAGGCTTGAATATGTACTTTCATTGCAAATTATTTACTAGGTATGTGTGGGAATAACAAATGTTATTTTGGGGAAACATTTCTCACAGAAACCTCAGATAAAGTAGGTGTTGGATTTAGCAATGGAGAATTTAGATTGTTATTTGGAAATTGCTTAAGTGTTTGATATTAGGTCTAAATATAGGGATATTTCTTTATGGGTTCAACTGAATATATACCTTGACTATTTTAGCATATAATGTAGGTAGGTTTTCCACTAGTAGATATTTGTATACAAATATATGTGGTAATTGGATGGTCTACATAAAAACTATACAAAATATAAATGACATAATCTCATTCTATATTACTCATATAGAATAGGAAGACACCCATGCTCATTTGTGAATCAAAAGAGAATACAAGAATTAAAATTTACTTTATTTTAAGAGAATTCTATGATTCCTATGAGAGGTATTAAAATTATTACATTAAATTTTCCTTTATAAACACACTTTTGATTCTCACACCCCATTCTAAAAATGTTTACAATCATATAAATGTATTGTATGATCAAAACTACATAAGGTTTGATCCCTCTAGAGGGTATGTAGTGCATCACTTGGATCTGTTAGGGATAGTCCAACTAGTATAATAAAATTATTCATAATTACAAAAACAAAAAAATTTATGTTTGTATGAGAATGACCTTTTGCCCATTGTAAAACTTATTTCACTACTAATATTTTCTATCTATATGGGTTGTGAGATTGGATAGGACACTAATTTCAGCGAGCTGGATTCTCGATCAAGACTTCCACCTCTATTCCTTTCCTAGAGTTGGATCGGATCACAATCCGATTGCTTTAAATTTTCTCAATGGACTAAACCCACCGAAGCTCATTCAAATTTGAAAAGATGTGGATGGAGCATGAAAATATCTATGACAAGATAAAATAATGGTGGGGATGGAATGGTGAAGGCACTTTGCTCAATTTAGATTGGTTCAAAAGCTCAAAAATTTCAAAAAGCAAGTCAAAATCTGGAATAAAAGCGTTTTTTGGCAATGTGTTTGATAAATAAAAAAAGTTAAAACAAAAACTTCAGGATCTGGAAATAAAAATGGATACTATGGGGAGATCGGCTGAAGACAAAGTTAATGAAAAGTATATTCTTTCCGAGTTGCATACGATCTGCAGAGAGGAATCTTTAGGGAGACTTAAATCTAGAGCTATTTTGCTTAAAGAGGGAGACAGAATACAAAGTTCTTTCATATGACCACTTTGAAGCACAGAGCCTGTAATAGGATCTTAGAAGTTTCTAAAAACAACGGAAATATCATAAAAGATCCCAATAGCATCAAGAAAGAAGCACTTGATTTTTATAAAAAACTTCTTGAGGAGAGGAATATCATCAATTCTGAAGCTATTTCTTTTATGTTGGAGGCCATTCCCCAAGATAAAATTGAGGAACAGAAATTTAGAAATATCACCAAAGTGGTCACACTTGAAGAGCTGCAAAAGGCTGTATTTTCTTTAGAGGGTGACAAGGCTCCTGGTCTGGATGGGTTCTCCATAATTTTTTTCCAGAAATTTTGGGAAATCTATTCGAGGATCTTCTCAGAGTGGTGAATGAATTCTATAGAACGGGAAATCTTTTGAAAGAGCTTAATAACACTCACATTGTGCTGGCCCCAAAAAAAATGGATGCTAAAGATTTCAAAGACTTCAGACCTATCAGCCTTGTGAATGCCATCTATAGAATTTTTACCAAAATTATTACTACTAGGCTTCAGCTCATTATGAATGAACTTATCTCAAGGTAGCAGAGTGGCTTCATCAAAGGCAGGATTATACAAGATGGAGTGATTATGGTTCACGAGACCATACATTCTATGGAAAATAATAAAAAGGAAAATATGGTCCTCAAGCTTGATATGAATAAAGCTTTTGACAAGGTCTCTTGGGTTTTCCTTGACAAAGTCTTAACAAAATTTGGGTTTCCAGAAAAATTTAGAAGAATTATTAAGGCTTGTATCTCTACGGCCAGATTCTCAGTGGTAGTTAATGGTGAGCTGTGGATTTTTCACTAGTAGTAGAGGACTTAGGCAAGGGGACCTATCTCCCCTTGCTCTTCATTCTTTTGGTGATGACCTTAGTAGAACAATTGGCAAAGTAGTTAATGATAGGATTTTAAATGGCTCTAAGCCCACTTCCATCGATCCAAGCATTCGTCTCCCATCGCAATTTGCGGATGACACTATCCTTCTTATTCAGCGTCATTCATTGAATCCAAGGCTACCAAGGCTTTATTAAGGCTCTACGAATCTACTTCTAGGTAAGAGATGAATTATGATAAAAGCTCCATCTTCTTTTCAACACTCCCGAGGAAAGGCAACTTAAAATTACTAAAATTTTGGGTTGTAAAATAAGTACGCTTCTAGCCACTTACTTGGGCATTCCTCTCGGCTCTAGGAAAGTCTCTTGTAAGGTGTGGAATGATTTATTGGAGAGATTCCAAAAAAAAAATGGCTGGTTGGAAAGGAGCCATTTTATCTAGTGTTGGTAAGTGCCTGCTCATTAAAAGTACTCTTCAAAATCTACCCATTTATGTCATGTCGCTCTACAAGATCCCCTCTTCCTTTAGAGATAAGATTGAAAGGATTCAAAAAAAAATTTATGGCAAGGCATGGAAGAGAAGTTCAAATTTCACTTAGTGGCTTGGGACAAGGTTTGCACCCCGAAGTTTATGGGAGGTCTGGGTATAAAAGATATTGAGAAAATGAATGAGGCCCTCATTGCTAAAATGGCACGGAGAATGTTGTCGAGAAACAACCACGGATTGATTTAATCAAAGAAAAATACCTAAATCATCAAACTATGTACTCTTTCCTTCAAGATGAGAACCTCCCCTATGGTTCCATTTTTTGGAATAATCTGGTCAAGAGCAGAAATTTCAACAAGCAGGGCAGTAAATGGAAAGTGGGGGATGGTAGGGACATAAAATTCTGGGAGGATAATTGGTTTAATGGAAATCTCATGGATAGATTTGGGATTGTTAAGGACAGTCTTATAAGAAAGTATGGCATTAAAATCAAGGACTATATTGAGGGAAATGGTACCAACAAGAATTGGAAAAAACTTACTGTGGAGAGAAATGATCTAATGCAAATTAATTCCTCCCTTCAAGATCAATTATATCTTATTCCATTAAGTCAATTTGGATTTCAAGGATGAGCTGGTATGGAATAATTCCAATGATGGGAATTACTCTGTCAAAACTGGATATAATAATTTCTTCCACAGTAGTCAAATAGAGTTCAATTGGAATAAGATTTGGATGACTGAATTAACTCCTAAAATAATTTTTTTCCTTTGGCTGGCTATCAGAGGTAGGATTCTTACCACTGACAACCTGATGAGAAGAGGATTTATAATCCCTAATAGGTGTCATCTTTGTAAGAAATATTCTGAGGATATCAGCCACATGTTCATACATTGTGAGTATGCTACCAGAATATGGAGTTTTTCTCTCTCTAAATTTGAAGGTCTCTGGGTGGTGCCAAGGATCTTAATCAGCTATGGACTCAATGGAACCCATCCTTTAGGCATTGTGTTGTCAAAAGGATCTGGAAGCTGGTTATCCCTCATTTAATCTAGAGGATATGGAACGATACAAATGATATTATCTTTAGAAATAAGAAGCAAAACTATAAACTTAGTATTAGTAAAATTTCTAATGGTATCAAAGAGAACATTGCTAGATTTAAACCCCCAAGAACAAGAGATATCCGAGAGAATGAAGAATACATCTTATCCAATTGGCGATTGAATTGTCGATAGTCGAGCAATCCCGGAATAGCATTGATAGATCTTTGATTAAATGGCATCCTGCTGATTTTAATTGGTATAAGTTGAACTTTGATGGGGCCTCTAAGGGGAACCCCGGATTGCGGCGGGGAGGAGTGATACGGGATCATAAAGGTAATCTGATTACATTATCTTTGGGAAAATGGGAATTCAAACTAGTCATTTTGCCAAAGCATTATCTACTCTATGGGGCCTAAGAATTACCCAAATCAAAATATCCGAACCTCATTATTGAAGGGGACTCCATAAATATCATTAATATCCTTAAACAGTTCTCATCTCCAAGTTGGAGCATCAAGGATTTTATCTCGAGTCCATAAGTATTTGTCAAACATTCAATAACATCGGATCATGCATACTACCGGGGGAGGGTAATAAATTGCGATCGCTGGCTAATTATGGCATTAATGTTAACCACACTTGTTTGGGATAATAATAGCATCCCTAAGCAACTTCAAAACAACATTCATGTAGATTTCTATACATACGCAATATCTTGAGTGAGTTATGATTATTGGGTGTGGATCAACATCAATAAAACTCCCACACATGTTGACTTAAAAATATGATTATGCAAATCATGTCAAATAATCAAGATAGTGTGAAGTATATGGGGAATTCCAAGTGGAGTTACATTGATTTGAAAATCGTGCATGTAGGCTGCACCGCATCTCGCCAATTGGATACAAGGCTCCACGGAAACCGAAGACAGTAGTAATGTGATTGATGACAGGGAGCGGGCTAACAAAAAGGCCGTTATTCCCACATGTGATTTTCTGCAGGCTCAGATCAGCAGGCACGCAGATGTTCATGGGAAAAGCAACGGCTCTCATTTCCAACATTGTGCGGATTACAACAGTAAAAAGTAGACTGGCTTCAGCGCTCACAAGGATTTGGGAATTTGTTGCAAACAGTTAAGCACAGTGAAGATGGGGGGTCCCCCTTGCCAAATTGAGCCTAGTGCGGACCCAGACTGGAAGGATAATATTGAGCTATGGAGCATACTCAGCAAGGGTGGCATCACCAACTTCATGGAGAAGGTTCAGGGGCATGATCAAAGCATCTCTGTGTGTTTTGCAAAGGATTGGAAGGAGCGGACTGTGGAATATGGGGGGCAGAAGATCTTGGTCAATGAGGAACTTATTGCTGAAGCGACCAGCCTTGGCTTGGAGGGCTACCATTTTTTTAACAAAAGGGTCGACAGAGATGTTGAAGAGAGGAGATTTGTGGAGGGATCTGAGAAGCTGATCTACGTTACAACGATGGGCTGTTTGTTAGCTCGATCCCTCCACCTTATGATGAGGTTACTCGCATGATGATACGGTTCATTTCCTTGGAAGGAAGGTTTGTCACTGTACCTGCTAAGCACCTTATCTTTCTTAACCACTTCCGTAGGAATCGCATGGTTTGTTTCCCCATTACTTGCTAAACTCTCTTGAGCGCTCCATTTTGGAGTTTCAAAAGCATACTCGGGTGGTTCCTTTACACCAAGGGCTTATTTTGCTGCTGCATAAATGTTGTCTTCTTAAGTATCCTGGTCTCCCATCCTCTCCTAGCTCGGTTCCCCCTCTGCCGGGTTCTACTACTGCTAGCCCCGTTTCTCCATTCTCTACCCCCACCACCGCTGCTTGTCACCCCCTTCCAGCCGTCCAAGATTCTTCTTCCATTCCCCCTACTACTGCTCCCGCCCCCACCTTGTCTCCACCTCATCCGGACCGAGTCCACCAGGCTTCTAGAAAGCTTAACCTTGAGACTCTTGGCATGGAGAAGGGTCCTCATGAAATTGAAATTGCACATGACCTACTGAATAGTAGCAGTGCCAGTCCCTAGGATGTGCATATGGAAAGCTCTTCAAAAAGGATGGAAGCCTTAGAGGCTGATATGAAACTATTGAAGGATGAGGTTAAGAACTTGGCAAAACAGAAAGGTAAGAGGAAGAAGGAGGAGGAGGTGGATATTGATAACAAATGATTGATGATATCTACAAGAAGCTGAACTCCTTAGACTCCCATTTATGGAAGACCAAAACTCGTCATGATTACAATATGGCCATCTTTAGTGCGATTGAGGAGTTCATTGAGCAACATGTCAAAAGTGTCTCCAATCTCAAAGGAGTTCCTAAGCAACACTTTGGGGCAATGATAAGGAAAGAAAAAGGACCATTAATTAGTGGATAAGACCAAAACCAGCATACAAAGCTGCCAATAAATAGTTGTTGATGCTTTAGCTCTTCTTGTCTGCTTTTATGTTATTTTTTTGCGGTCTCTCTACTACTTTTTTGCGTGTCTTTGTTGTTTTGTCTTGTTTGCGTAGCTATTTTTTGGCTACTTTGGGCTTCATTGTCACAATTGGATTCGATCCTTTTTCTTTGGTTTTCATTCCTTTTATGGATCCTAGGCCATCTTTTGTACTCAAGGGTATAGTCCCTTTCAAAAAAATATTTTCCAATAATAAAAAAGAATGCACCTGACTTCCCATTTTAAAATAAAATAAGGTTTGTGAGAATGCACATATTTTCATTCTAAAATATATTAAATTATGTCTTTATTATCCTTCTATGATTCTTATATGAGAATGGTCATATACCCCTTCAAAATCTAATCTTATTCTACGTTTCCTATATGATGTTGGGTCTCTGCTCATTACAACCATTTTTATAAAAGGCCATTTTTATCATTTTCATATATTAAGCAACATCTTCTTCCTCTGTATTTTCTGTATGAGAAAGGACATACTCCATTCTATACAAAATACAAATATAACATCTATTCAATACAAAAATAAATGTAACGTATTTTCAATACCAAATGCAAATGTAACATCTATTCATTCGATTTCTACATGATGGACACCCAAAACCATCAACAACGCTACTTCATTATTAGCATTTTTAATCTCATACACATTCATACTATACTTCTACTTGAATAACCTCGGTCTTACATTATTGTCAAATTTTCACTTATAGTGCAACTTAAAAGAAATCCATTAGACTCAACTACACTACTTCAATATTATCACTTTATAAGAGTCGACTTTGTGCATAATAATGTATTTTCTAATTTATAATTTTCATATAATGTTATTATTCCACATTTTTTAATTCCTTGCTAATAACATTGCTTACATCATCCTTCACCATCTCGTCCTCTTTTGAGCTGCTGAGGTAAAGCTTAAGCCTACACTTTTTTCTTCCCTTCTCTATTTGAAGTAACCTCATCTGAATATCCATAACCATATTTTTAAGCCAAAAATATCCTCTCTGATGGAATTTTGAGAAGTAAAAATTTTCTTCGAGGCCTCAATATATTTCATAAAACTATATACCATGTCCACCCCGAGTCACTAAGGGAATCAACATTATTTTCTAGCTATAGAACCCTAAGGGAAATTTTTTCCAATGCCATACTCCAATCAGACTCCACCTTTTCTTTTCCTTTGGAAGGTTCCCCTTTGATATTAGACATAGAAAAACCTGGACACAATATAAATACCCTTCTTCTTGCTCCATTTATTCATTCGTTCCACCAGAGTACAATTATCATCTAGGTCCTCCAAATTTAGCTTCAAAATATCCCTCTCCATATTACCAACAACATCTAAAATTTTATCGACAACATAAAAGAGTCTTTTATATCATCTAATCCCAAAGAGGAGGAATCCTCATCATCCTCATGCTTTATATACTTATCATCCTCAACATACATTACATCATAATTCAAAAAGCCCCTAAACCTCTCAGATTTGGTGAAATATGTAGAACCCAAATGGAATAAGACCTTTGAATTAATCCATAATGAAGAGGGATTTTCAACTTTCCTTTTTAGAAATTCTTGATTGATTTGTGGAGGTAACGAATTTACAAAGGTCATCATTTGAAAGAAATGGGAAATTATAATGCATACCATGGCGGATATGACTTAACATAGGGAAATGGTGGGCATAAAATACCTTGTACCTACCCTCCAAGGTGATAAATTGCATCAAGTGTAGGGTGATTTCATTGAAAGGATCAGGTAAAGAATCTCTCTCAAAATCTGCACAATGATGTCTTAGTTTCTCTTTACCCACCAAACATTTTCCCATCTCCTCATCACATTTTTCTTTTGTTTGTAAATCTCCCTGCCCTTTTTGTTCATCCCAACCACTATAGTAATACAATCCAAAAAAGTTTTTATTTAAAAACCCTAATACTAGCCCAACCATCCTTCAAATGACTAGAAAAATCCTTGCTTAGGGATTCTTTGTGGCCTTTAAAATTTTTAAAGAGAGATGACATACCTGCATTTTCTAATGTCATCCAAACTCTTCTACTAATCCCATTCGTCGAATCAAGTTCTAGACAAACCAAATCACCACATATATTTTTTTCTCTATTAAAATGGAAATAAAACCAACCCAGTTTGAAACCTTCTTGTCCATTCTAAAACCAATGATCTTACTTTATCAAGCCCTTGTCTAGAAAAATGTCCTTTCTAAACCCAACGCAAGAACTTATATCATCCAACCTCTCACATGTCTCCTCATTACTTCTTACTCTTACTCTACACCCATTACTTGATATAGAATGATTTTCAAATCATTAGAATGACACAGAAATTTTAGCCTCTTGAACCTCTATTTGCAAGGTAAACATCAACCTTCTTCCCTTCCCTATAGACATGATTATAGGAAATCGGTTAAAGTATGTTCCCATGGCATTCTACCATTATTTTTATTTTACTTAAATAAATAGTGAACTTAATCATTTTAATAACTCTTTGTAGTTAGTCATTCTAAATATAATTCAATTATATCTCTATTCTTATTTTATGAATCCTATATGAGAACTCAAATTTTCTCATTCAATACACAATTAAACTTATTAAATAATTTTATAACTATGAAGACAAAGCGGCATTAGTTTTTGGGGTTATGATAATGGAGGGATACCCACTCTTAAATAAAGTAAATTCTCTCTATTTTTCCTAATATATGACTCAAATATGAGAACAGAAATTTCCCATTCAAAAACAAATTAAATTTAATCTCTATTCTTCTTCATTTATTCCTATAAGAACTGGGCATTTTCCCATTCAAGTTAAACTTTTTGTTTGTATGAGAATGAGCATATTCCCATTCCAGTTAAATTTTTTTGTTTGTATGAGAATGATCATATTCCCATTCTAATCATTGTAATACAATCAATATTGAAATTGATCATTAATAATGAGAAAAGTTTTTATTAGATTAGGTAAAAACCAGATTTTGAAAGGATTGGGAACCCTTTACAACAGGATAAAGCATACAAAGCCCAAGTGAGAAACAATTACAAACAGAGCCCACCAGCCAAAAAAGAAACAAACAGACAAGCTAGACTCCAAGGGCGGGAGTTAAGTACCACAGTGAGTAGGTCAAAACAACTTGACCCACAAACCCAGGGACTCAACCTTTCCCTATATGAGATCTAAGGCTCATTGTGAGAGGCTCAATAATCGTAAAAGTAATAGTATATAAGAGAGAAAATAAATGGTTAATATAATACAAATAATTATTTAACTTAATCAATTTAAAAACTATATGAAGGCTATGAGAATGGGAAAATTTCCATTTTAAAATGAATTAGATTTCATCTATTTTCTTCTTTTATGATTCCTATAAGAGATTGGGTATTTTTAATTCAATAAGAGATTGAACATAATCATTTTAATACTTATAAAGGTTGTGATTAAGGGAAACGCCCATTCAAAAACAAAGGAAATTTTATCTATTTTTCTTATATGATTCCTATATGATAATGGGAAACTTCCCATTCTAAAACAAATTAAATTTTATCTATATCCTTCATATATGATTTGCATATAACAATGGGAATCTTCCCATTCAATACAAGAAATAACTTCTTATTTGTATGTATAAGGGCATAAGCTCCTTCTAGACATTCTAATACAAGCAATATTAAACTTAAACATTTTAATATGTCTATAGGAATGGAAACCTGAAAATTCAATGGAAGATACAAAAATCATTTAAATGAGAATGGGCACATGAAAATTCTAATCATTGTAATACTAGAAATACAGAACTTATTATTTTCAACAACTCTATGAAGGATGTGAGAATGGGAAACTAGCCATTATAAAACAACCTAGTTTATATCTTTGTTCTTCTTTTATGATTTAATTTTTGACAATGGGAATTTTCGCATTAGATACATAATTGAACTTAATCATTTTAATTCTTATATGAAAATAATTAAGTTCAATTTTGCTTAGCTTGGCAGGTGATCTCGCCCACCTAGCTTGACAGGTCAACCTCTCTCATCTCGCTCAGTAGGTCAACTCATCCACCTAGCTT
Source organism: Taxus wallichiana var. yunnanensis (assembly GCA_018340775.1). NCBI lineage: Eukaryota > Viridiplantae > Streptophyta > Pinopsida > Cupressales > Taxaceae > Taxus > Taxus wallichiana. Next base: position 992,592,527 of record CM031234.1, on the reverse strand, counting down.
GGTAGGTCAGCCCCTAGCCTAGATCGATAAGTTAACTCGCATGCCCAACTCAAAAGGTCACCTTGCCCACTCAGCTCGGTAGGCCAACTCACCCAACAAGTTTGATCATCCAACTCAATAGGATAGCATAACCACCAGCTCAATAGATTAGCTTTCCCACCCATCTTGGAATGTCAACTCACTTGTCGAGCTCGGTGGGTCAGCTCATACACCGAGATTGGTGGGTCAAGTTTTCCACTAAGCTTGATGAGTCATCTTGCTCACCAATTTCAGTGGGTTGAATCTCCTTCCAAGCTTGGCTATTCAACTCACCCACCCAACTCAACCTGTGTAGCTCACCCACCCATCTTGGCCTGCATACCTAGGCCATCCAGGTCAAAAAATAAGTAACACTCCTTAGGTGGTAGCTCCACACTAAACTTTTGTAATAACAAAACAATTAACTCCCCGTCTGAGCATTAAGTATTGGAAGTGGTTTTTATAATCAATTTTTTTTTCAAGAGAATTATCTTGTTCAGACTCTAAAACATGCAAGAAATGGTCATATTTAGAGGCATCATTTTATAACTATGGAGGATAATACTATGCAAGTCTTTCAAAATATTGAAGTGATATTCTTAAAACACATATCAATAATACAAAAGATAAAAAATATGAAATTATATTTATACCCAAATCAAAATACAAGAGAAATAAAGTAGGATGATATTATTCATCTCATAATAAATCAACAAATAAGAGTTAGAAGTATCTCTGAAACTTATCTTCAATTTAAAAAAGAAGTAAAAAATTTCCTCACTATAAAAAAGTAAATTTTTATTCTAATAATGAATCATTCTTTTCTGCTAAACTTGCTCGCATGCAGACTTAGAAAAAAAAGCAATGCCCCCAAGTGGTAAGTATTGACCAATTTTGCCCCTTAGGAAAATTAATCAAACATGACCTTGTACGAAGAAAATTGAAGAGTCGGTTCAGTCATGCGAGCCCACATTTCAAAACTAGCAATCCGGTTACAAACAAGCTTGAAATGGCAATCCGGAACAATTCAATCCTAAGCAAAGCAACGGACTCGCAGAAAGCACTACGTGTCGGCTCAACGCAATAAAAAGAGTGATAGGGAATAGTGAAACTCAAAACCCCATGGGACTTCCACGTGGATTCAACAATGAGGGACCCACCAAGGAAGCGCATATAATTTGTTCACTCGAGGCCTAAATTGGTTAAGTATAAAAGGACCGGTGGAAGGAGATGCGTGTTAGCTCGGCGAGAACTTCAGAGTTAAAATATGAAGGCGGTCCCCAAACGAGTGCCAGCCTGCCATGTCACTAGAGCCTTAAAGTTGAACCAGCCATTGAAAATTCTAGGGACTAGAGGATCCCTCCACATGTCTCTTTAGTGTAAATTTAGAGTTAAAACCCGAAGGCGGTCCCCAAACTAGCGCTAGCCCTCCAAGTGTCACAGGTCTGAAAAGGGGACACTATTCGTTGAAAATTCCAAAATCCTATGAACTACTCTACATGTCAGCTTGGTGTAACTTCAAAAATAATTCCAAATTCAGCCCCAAAACATATAGGCTCACCACGTGTCCAGAGCCCGAAAAGGTAGAACCGTCCATTGAAAAGTCTAAATAGGACAGAGCCAGGCGGAGAAGGTGCCATGCGTCATTTCGGTGTAACTTCAAAGATCAACTCCGGTGGAAGGTCCCAAAAAGTGCAAGCCCTCCACGTGTCTAGGGTCAGACATAGTTGCTCTGCTAGTTAGGGGAGGGGACTTAGCCAAAACACAAATAAACTGAGCAGGCCCACGGGCGAGACCAAGTGTCCAATAGTCGCAACTTCAAGAGTGCAAAAAGGGCAACGAAATCTTGAGAACGTGTGGGGATTTATGTATATCTCAATGGGTAAAATCCAAACCCAAAGCAGTTTGGAAAATATTTGGCGAATCATGTAGCCCGCCAATATTTTTAAATGCTTGGATCTTGAAAAGATTGTGAGATCCCGCGTTGAGTGCCCAACCCTGACCTTCAGATGACCTCGACTACAACTAGAGTAAATACAGGCTGCCATTCTTGAGGTTGTCATGCTTCTCACCCACCACCATAATGAGGTATTTCTTGCCCAACAAGAAATGGAAATAGAGGTGTGGATTGCTTCATGAGACCGGTTAATTTAGCAGGTGGATTCAATACATCTCTAGGGTGGTTTAAAAGGAGTCCATATTTCTTCTCCCCTTATCTCTATTCTTCCTATATATTTTAAGGAGGTGCATTTTTCTAAAGGTGGGACATTTCTCCTTTTCATCCTCCCTTCTTCCCTTATCTACAAGTGATTTTGTGGAGTTTCAATCCTTCCATTCAAATTGTAATGCAAGTTTATGCCTCTTGGCCATTGTAATGTTCTATATTAATATTTGGAGCAATCATACAAGTATTTGAATGATTTTCAACCCTATCTTGCATTCATTGTCTCCTTTCTAGTCTCCCATTTTAGTCCCGGTTAATTGTGCATGGTGATTGTATTGCATTTTTATGGTTTGTGTTTATTGCAAAGCTGGTGTTTCAGCATTCCTTTGGTGTATCACCCTTGTTAGTTTAGATTTTATTTTCTTATATTTTCTTAACCCTGTCTCCTTGTAAAATTAGAGTAGGTTTTAGAGTAGATACTCTGTAAATATGAACATGTGCACTGAACAAAGGAATAGGAACCAACCTTCATCAGAGAGCTCTATCGATTCACAATATCCTATAGTTTGAGAGATGCTCCATGTTATGCAATCACACTGAGAGTATTAACCCATCGAGTTACAGACTCTAGGGGTGTTGTGATTACGCATCAACAGTTTTGGCACGCCTAGTGGGACCAGACTGAAGAGCTTTACATCTTCATCTTAGCAGGTTCGATGTGTTATTGCTGAGATCCAGCCTCTGAGGCATGTTTCAACACATCTGGTGACTCCATCTGGTCAAAAACCCATCCTCTAAGTTCTGAGACCTTCTCCCCATCCATTTTCATCCATTCTTCTTCCACCTCTCTCATCCTCTTCCATTCTATGAAGTTGTGCAATCATGGCTTCATTCCCACGGTGGAACTCACATTTACAGCAGCTACCATACAATCCATACTCTCCTCCAAACATACAAAATTCATTCTCAAGTTATTATCAACCTCCTCCAGACCCATGTTATAAAGAAAATCAAAAATGGGCATACTCACAAGAGCAATATGTAGATCAGTGTGGACATGAGCCGACTATGCAGTTATGGAAGAACAAGAGTATATCAGCTATGGGGATATCTTACACCCAAGAATGTGGAGTTGTAGCTAAAGATAGAAAAATTGGAGGTAGGTATGATGCAGGCCCGAGATATGAATCAAGAGAAAGCATTCAAGATTGGATTTAGGGTCCCTTGTCCATGGGAAGGCCCTGCTCCAAGCTATTTTAGCCTGCAAGAGAAACTCAGTTACATCATTGAGATGCTACCCCAACTTGAAGAATGGGTTAAGGATGTTGAATATTTTGTAGGTCAATGGGAAAATTCAGCATCACCGCTGTACAATCCTCTTCCCATTCCCCAAGAAGCACCATCTTGTTCTGAGTTTCAATTTTCAAGTCTCTCACATGCTACCCCCATTGTGGATTTCACTCCTCCAAGTTCTAGTCTTCCATCTCATCTCAGTTCTTCTGCCCTTTTCCCTTCTAAATGGTCATTCCCTCCAAAGAAACATGAATTTTCATCTCTCCCACCACCACAAATAATTGCAAAACCAGTTGTCCCCAACCCACCCTCCTCTTACCTTCTTGCCAAGTTCGACTTGGGAAGAAAACAATAAAAAAACCAGCCAAGGAGGACAACAACAAGAGCTCAATCAAAAAAAAATAATAGAGGACTTGAAGAGATGGTCTCTTAAGTTCGATGTTGAAAAATTCCCTTGATGGTGAAGCCAAGAGAGGAGGTGAAAGTTGAAGAGAAACTTGTGGTCGGGGCTGATTTTGGAGCCAATGTTGTAGTAATGGAGCAAAAGGAAGAGAAAGAACAACTAACTCCAAGTCTAGTTGAGAAGGAGCACATGGAGGTGAACAAGATGAATTCAGAGGCACCGAATCATGAGCGGGTTATACAAGAAGTTGTAGATTTCTCTCCCACTCAATCTCTCCAAAATGTTATTTTTGGAAGAATTTGAACTCACTAGCTTAATGTTTGAAGATGGAGCTACACATGGTGAAAAGAATGTAGATTCGAAGGGCGCCATGCAAGAGGGAGAAATCTTGTTGCAACAGGATAACAAAGATTTTGATTTCCTGTCAGAGTTGGAGGAATGTTTTGATGAGGAGGAGCCCATAGAAATTACAACTTTCACTACCCCATCATTCATTCTTCAACCACAAGAACCTGCTGCCATGGAGGAGGATGTGCAAGCACAACCTACGAGTTTGTAGCATGCCTCTTGAATCAAAGTTGGAAGAGTTTGATCTTCCAAGTGCCATACCAGAAGTAGAGGAAGGAAAAGAATAGGACATTGCCATCCCTTTCATACCACTCACCAAGGTGACACATCAGTTGTCTGTAGATGTGAAAGAGGAAGAAAATATAATTGTAGACAGTCACCTCTTCCAGGAAGGCTTGTAAGAAGAATTCCTTTTAAATTTGGAATTCAGAGTATTGGGCACATTCAAAGAACTAGACCATGCCCTATAAGGTACTTGGCTTCACTAGAGCCAAGAGAGGAGCCAACACTAGTCATGCTTTCTCCTAAGCATGGGGATGAGTTCCAGAGAACCAAGGATCAACTACAATGCCTCTTTAATCCAAAGCAACTAAAAGAGGTATTTGTTTTGTTTCTAGTTGATACCTTGATGATTTGGGTGGAGGATTGGCCTATTGTTATTTTTCACTCATACCAACAACCAGATTCAGTGCCAAATCATCTTCATGGCTGAAAATTGTAAGAAAGGGAAGCTACTTTGCATTTCCAGTATCAAGTTTTGTTTGAAATTGCTTGTCTCTTTCATTAGTGTAGGGTAGCAGTAGGTTTTAATTCCTCTAAGTGTGTATGCACATTATCTTGTTGTAGTTTAGGTTTCAATTTCCCTAAGTGCCTTTGGCACAGTTCTATTGCTCCCATGTTGTATCGTTGTGTAGTTCAGTTCACCTCCAATCCATTTCCAGAGTAGGTGAAAGCCCCAAGTCAATACAATTTTCTACTCTCAAAACCTCATTTCAATATTTTCTTATGAAAATTAAGAGTGAGGACATCGGGGCAAGCTCAAGGTCATAGGTCGCAAGAATTCATGCTCAAGGTTTTAGAATAGGATCAATACCAGGCTATCAATTCATGACTTTGCGCCCAATGGATACTTCAAGGAAACTAATCTTTTCACCTAGCAGGCAGGTGACCCCATGAGTCACCAAATTGTTGACCAATTTTTCCCCTTAGGCAAAATTAATCAAACACGACCCTGCACAAAAGAAAATTGAAGAGTCGGTTTAGTCATGTGAATCCACATTTCAAAACTATCAATTAGGTTACAAATAGGCTCGGCAATGGAAACCCATAATGATCCAACCCAAAGCAAAGCAATAGACTTGCGGAAAGAATTATGTGTCGTCTCGACACAATTCCAAGAGTGAGAGGAACAGTGAAACTTAAAACCCTATGGGAATTCCACATGGCGTCAACAATGAGGGAGCCGCAAAGGAAGCACATATAATTTGTTCACTCGAGGCCCAAATTATTTAAGTATAAAAGGACCAATGGAAGGAGAAGCATGTCATCTCGGCACAACATCGAGTTAAAATCAAAGGCGGTCCCAAAAAGTGCCAAATTTCACCACATCACCACCAGAGCCCAAAAAGTCTAACCAACCATTGAAAATTCTAAGGAGTCAAGCGAAGGCCTCCACGTGTCTCTTTAGTGCAACTTCGTAGTTAAAATCCAAAGGCGGTCCCAAACTAGCACCAACCCTCCACGTGTCCCAGGTCCAAAAAAGGGACACCACCTGATGAAAAGTCCAAAATCCTATGGAGGCCTTCACATGTTAGCTCGACATAACTTTAAAAAGAAAATCCAGAGGCAGCCCCAAAACGAGCACATGATCGCCACGTGTCTAGAGTCCAAAAAGGTAGAACTAGTCATTGAAAAGTCTAAATAGGACAGATCTAGCGAAGGTGCCACACATCGATTCAAACAACTTCAAAGATCAACTTTGGAGGCAGTCACAAAAAGAGTAAGTCATCCATATGTCTAGGATCGGACACATAGTTTCTCTACCCGATCAAGGGGAGGCACTTAGCCAAAACACAAAGAAATGCAGAAGCGAGGCCCACGGGTGATAAAATGTTTCCAATAGTCGGAACTTCGGGAGTGAAAAAGGGCGGTAAAATATTCGAACGTGTAGGGCTCCATGTAGATCTCAACGGGTAAACTCTAAACCCAAAGTAGTTTGGAAAATATTTGGCGAATCATGTAGCCCACCAATATTTTTAAATGCTTGGATCTTGAAAATATTGTGAGAGCTGCGTTGAGTGCCCAACCTTAACCTTCAGATGACTTCGACTACAACTAGAGTAAATATAGGCCACCATTCTTGAGGTTTTCACGCTTCTCACCCACCACCGTAATGAGGTATTTTTTTCCCAACAAGAAATGGTAATAGACGCATGGATTGCATCATGAGAACTGTTAATTTTGCAAGTGGATTCAATGTATCTCTAGGGTGGTTGAAAAGGAGTCCATATTTCTTCTCCCCTTCTCTCTATTCTTCCTATATATTTTAAGGAGGTGCATTTTTCTAAAGGTTGGACATTTCTACTTTTCACCCTCCCTTCTTCTCTTATCTGCGAGTAATTTTTTCAATTTTCAAGCCTTCCATTCAAACTGTAATGCAATTTTGTGCCTCTTGGCCATTGTAATGTTCTGTATCAATCTTTGGAGAAATAATACAAGTCTGTGGATGATTTTCAACCCTCTCTTGCATTCATTGTCTCCTTTCTGATCTCTCATTGTAGTCTTGGTTATTTGTGCATGGTGATTGTATTACATTTTTATGGTTTGTGTTTATTGCAAAGCAGGTGTTTTAACATTCCTTTGGTGCATCACCCTTGTTAGTTTAGGTTTTATTTTCTTGCATCTTCTTAACCTTGTCTCCTTGGAAAATTAGAGTAGGTTTTAGAGTAGATCCTCTATAATATGAATGTGTGCACCTGAATAGAGGAATAGGAACTGGCCTTCATCCGGAGAGCTCTCTCGATTCATAAAGTCCCACACTTTGAGATATGCTCCATGTTATGCAATCACACTGAAAGTCTCAACCCATCGAGTTGCATACTTCAAGCGTGTTGTGATTGCTCATCAATAGTAGGACCACTTGGTAGTTTGGTAAAATCATAACTGATAACTCTCTGTATTAACAACTACGATTTTGTTAACTACGCATGTATTTCAAAACATTGAAGTGATATTCTTAATACCCATATCAAACAATAAAAATATCAAAAAATGGAATTATATTTAAACCCAAAACAAAATATAAGGGAAAGAAAACCAAATGATATTTTTCATATCATAATAATTCAATAGAGAAGAGTTTGAATAATTCATGCCTCAAATTTTCTTCAAATCTTGTGCATTATAAGACGAAACAGTCTTAAGAAATTGAGGAGCCCAAAAGGGTAAGGGTCAACAAAATTTATGGAGAAATCGAATAATATCTCGAAATATTTTTCAAATATTCTTCTTCACAAGAAAAAATGGTGTAACGAAATGGGTAGCCCAAAGCGGAAGGAAAAATAGAAAAAAAAGAAACTAGATGAAAAAGAAAGCGGAAAGTATGAACAAGAAAGATACAGCTTCAACAACCCACAATGAACTTTAAAATTCCCAATACCTATCCCATCATCAAAAATAGTAACCATTTTCATTTTGTCTACAATACCACTTGTATGAATCAATTGCCATTAATTTCACCAATTTCCCTCCAACGGGTGGTTGAAGATGTGTTTGAAAAACAAGTACCTTTAATTAATAAACAACAAGTACCTATAACTAATAAAAATTAATAGTGGAAAATAATTTATTAAGTAACTTAATGGTCTCTCTATTCCATGGTAAAAATAATATAAATATTAAAAATATTGTAGCCATGATTTAGGTTTTATAAATGCACTTAAAATAAAATTTAAATTTTCAAAAATATTCATCGTCATGTTTTAGGTTTATTGCATATAAAATAAAATATAAATTTAAAACTTTATCATATTCGGGATTTAGGTTATTTACATTTAAAAAAAAAAAATTTTAAAACATTATAATAGTCATGTTTTAGGGTATTTTTGCATTTAAAATTAATTGATATTAATTTATACTAGAGAGGGGATAGTTACGAAACTATATATGACACGTGGTTTTCACGAAATCTCTCTAATGTTGAATAATTTACTTACTTCAACCACTCCTGAACTCTAGAGGGGGATTGTTGACTTAAATAGAAAGATGGGATGGGGCATATTGATACAAAACATATATTATTATTTCTTCATTGAGTATAAAGGAAAATCGTATTATTTTGTACTAATACCATATTTCATGATATCTAAGTTTTTTTCTTATTTAGATTTTTCGTCACATTTAACCTTGAGTTGTATTTTTAATATATTTAGATAGTTATCTTCGATATCTATGAAATTTAATTATAAATATATTGAATGTAATTTAAAATAATTACATCTCCCGGACACGTTTGTGTTAAAATCAACGATACTATACTATGGTTGTGAAAATGATAAAAACTATATAAATTATTGTAATCACATTAAAGGTTAATATTATATTTTTCTAAATAATGTTATAGTACCGTGGAAGAACATTTAGAGAAATTATATTTATTCCTTTTGAGAAAAAAAGGATTATTATTATAGAAATACATATGGACAAAATGGGCATATGTCAATTCTCATACAAACAAACACTTTTACCTTGTATTGAATGGGTATATCCTCATTCTCATATAAGAATCATAGAAGAAAAATCGAGGTATTATCTTGAGGCAATACACATAGACAGAATGGTCATATGTCCATTCTCATATAAGAATCATAGAAGAAAAATAGAGGTAATATTTAATTTGTTTTAGAATTGACTTGTTGCCCATTCTCACATCCTTTATAGTGATATTAAAATGAATAAGTTCAATATTGCTTCAAAAATTTAGAAGGGTTAGAATAGGCATATGCCCATTCTCATACAAATAAAGAATTTCATTATTATTATTTTTTATTATTGGCAAATAGTTTTTTGAAAGGGACTATACCCTTGAGAACAAAAGAGGGCCTAGAAGCCAGAATAGGAAAGAGAACCAGAACAAAAAGGATCAAAATCTAGATGGGACAATGAAGCCCAAAGTAGCCAAAGAGTAGCTACCAATACAAAATCAAAACAGAGCAAAAACTACAGAAAAGTAGCAAAACGACAACAAAAATTACACAGAAGTGCAGCAAAAGCACCCCCAATTACTTCTTGGCGGCTTTGTCGATGGTGGATTTGATAGTTTTCCAAGATTTAAACATCCCCAAGGTCGTCATGTGGGGAGTCAGTAACATCCAGCTGAGCAATGGTCCTTTTACTTTCCTTATCAGTCCCCAAAGGGTAGCCGAACCCCGCTGAGATTGGAGACACTTCGGACATGTTGCTCAATGAACTCCTGAATAGCAGTAAAAATGGCCATGTTATAATCATGGTGAGTCTTGGCCTTCCCTAAATGGGAGTCTAAGGAGTTCAGCTTCTTGTAAATATCTTCAATCTGGCTATTATCCATAGCCACCTCCTCCTCCTTCTTCCTCTTACCTTTTTGTTTTGCCATGTTTTTAACCTCTTCCCTCAACAGCTTCATGTCAGCTTCTAAGGCCTCCAGCCTTTTTGTGGAGCTCTCCATATGTTCTTCCTGAGAACTAGCACCACTAATATGAAGGAGGTTATGGGCAGTTTCAATCTCCTGAGGACCCTTCCCCACAACAGGGATATCAAGATTCAATCTTCTAGAGGACCTGGTAACCGGTCTGGCCGAAGTGGAAGCAAAGGGGGTGGGGGCAGAGGTGGGGGGAATGGGAGATGGAGCCGGGAAGGCCGGAGAGGGGTGACAACAGCAGTGGCGGGGACAGAGTGTGGAGAGATGGGGCTGGCAGCCGTAGAAATGGGTAGAGGGGGAACAGAGCTAGGGGAGGAAGGGAGGCCAGGAGACCGAAGGAGACATAATTTATGCAGTAGGAAAATTATCCCCTGGTGCAAAGGAATAGCACGAGCATGCTTTTGAAACTCCAAAATGGAGCACTCAAGAGAGCTAAGTAGATAGTGGGGAAACATACCATGCGATTCCTGCGGAAATGATTGAGGAAGACAAGAATGGGTATATGCCCATTCTCATAAAATAAATATAGAAAGAAAGAAAAATTCTCCTATGCAAAACATGTAGAATGAATGAAAATTAGATCCTTTTGTGAGAATGTTTAAAATGGACAAATTCCCATTCTATAGTCATTGAATATGGGAAGTATGAGAAATTCTTGTAAAATTAATATATGCTATGTTGATATGATGAAGATATTTGAATGAAGCAGTAGCAATCAAGTTTCTAATTAACTTTTATTTAACCTATTAACCTCAATTTATTTATTTCTTGTCATTTAAATTTAACTGGTCTATTTATTTCTCATAAATTAAATTGAATTGAGTCAAGTTCAATCATAGTTTTGAAATCATGTTATAAATATATTCATGTCAATTTTAATTATATGTATAATTTTGAAGTATTTCCAAACCTTAATTATAGAAGTTTGTAGCTCATGTGTTATGTGTATTCAATATACTTATGGTTATACATTCATGATAATTTTTAATTTATTTTATGCAATGGTTTAATAGATTTTCCATCATCTCGCAGACTTTGTATTTTATGTTGTTGCAACAACATGGGGTTTTACATTTATAGAGGATGATCATGTGGACTTTTTCCAAAACAAACCAAAGTTGTAGAGGGACGACTATATCTAATTAGGAAGACACTACATTACAAACATGTGGGAAGAGAATTTTCATTGTCGGTGTTAACATAGTATTGGATGGAAGAGTAAAATTTCCTTTCTCAATTGATGAATTTGAAACCTTGGTAGATGTCAAGAATAAAAGATACTACGTTGCTTGGGAAGAGAGTGAATTGTCAAATCATGCATATTTATCCATTTCCCACAATTTGGGTAGTGAAAACATTTTTAGTGATACGAGAGGATTATAATGCAAAGAGTGATGGATATTTTAGTGAGAGCACCATCAATACAGGTCATAAAAATAGAAGAGATTCTATCACAGACAATATCATTCTCAAACACAAATCTTGTAGTAGAGATGATGACATAGCCATGGGTTTTATAACTCGTGTTAGAAGATCATAAAAATTGATGGAGAGAGGTTGGGTCCTACGAATTTTGGTGTATGAATAGAAAATGTGGTAAATATGTGTTATGATTACTTAGACTTGCTACAACCTAATAAATCAATATTTTGGTCAATAACATATTTGGTTTTCAATGAAACAAGAAGTTTCCTTGTGATTAAGAAAATAAGTGCTTAAGCTGGATAGTATATTCCCTTTACATAGTGATCGCGCAATTTGAAGTTCAAGGAGTTGTTACAAAATTAATCCATTACTGCTCAATTGAGTGCAAATAGCTAGCATAGGGAACAATTACAAACATAGTTGAAGGAGCCATGGTACATTTTAATAGATTGAATTCCAAAAACTTCAGTGTACATATTGATAGAGTATTCAACCCTCCTTGTAATGTATTCTCCCTATCTGAAGGATATCTCATACAATGGCCTGCTAAGTAATTGGATAACATAAATGGTTATCAAATGGATATTAGATTTAAAGAATTCTTAAAAGAGGTTTATGTCATCATGTGGGATGCATTAGAAGAATGAAAACCTCAATTTTTAATCCAATTTCATATGATGCCACTAATCACAATCAATCCAATAGAGTGATAAAAATATCTTATAATGCTACAAAACATCTGAAGTTGGATACCCCTCAAGCCAATCCATCAAATCAAAATTCTGATGAGGATAGAAAATGGTCAATATTTTTAGAAGAAGTTGAAAATGTAGAGTTTAGTTGTTGCAAATATAATTGTCTCCAAAAATTACCTCTTGCTTCAATTAGAATTCAAAATATATGGTGCACAACTAGATCCTTGAATGAAATTGATAAAAAAATTGTGTTTGATGCATTAACAAAAAATGCCATCTTCAATGTTGGTAAGAAATCTATGAAGATACATAAAATGAGATTTGATGGGATGGATTTTTTTCAGAATTCATGTCACAAAATATATGGGTACCAAAGGAGTTCCTTATATAAACATAAATATGAATGGATAAGTAGAAATAGGATTGCAGTGAATGGAAACACTAAAAAAGTGAAACAAAATTCAAAAATTGCTGCAACAATTTCCTACATATCAAGAATTTTTAAAATAAATTAAGATATCTCTCCACATCTGACTAGGTCTATAGGACATGATGGAGTAAAATTTTCCCAAAGGTTTCTTCCTTCATTTTATACCCAAAATATACTACAAAAAAATGCAATGAGGAGCTTGAATTCTTGAAACTTCCTCAGGTGTCATAGTCAAGCTTCAAAAACATAATGAACAAAATATTTCCACATGTTTCCATTGCAAAAATAATTTCTTTGCCAAGTGTGATGAGTGCATATATTTGTATAGAAAATTTAGAGCCACAACATGTCCGTAAGCACTCACAAATCTTGAGGAGGAATAAACATGTCATAATGAATGTATTCAAAGTTGTCATACAACTTACTATTCCCACATATTACAGTAAGAAGAACATCCTCATGGATTCTTGAGCATTTTTATTATAAAATGGATAAAATGAAAACTTCCATACTAAGTATGGGTAAAAATTCAAATTCAATAAGTGGTGTTATGAACCTACCAATTACTTTGACTGGTATGCTCACACATGGAAACAAGATAGGGGGTTTCATCCATTTTGACCTGTCATTTGTTGAACATGGAGCAAACTATATTTAAATGGAACTTTAACAAACCACAGTCAGGGGACAATAAGTCCCTCCTCTTTAATGGGAGAGGTTCCCTTATTGAAAGCAAGCAACAAAACTTATATACAAATGTACAAATTTTAAAGTGTGGATTCCTGATACTTTGAAATTTTATGCCCAAAGATCATCAATAAAAAGAATGGAAGAATTAAGGAGATGAGAGAGGAAGAACATAACAATACCTTTAAGAAATATAGATAGCAGAGTATAACCTTATACGTATTGAACCAGAGGAGATGCAGAATAGAATCATTCACTTTCATAACCAATATAATTCCACAGACACAAAGTTCTAGAAATCATATAAACAAGAACACAAAGTTTCTTATCATAAAAGATGGATGATTCCCAAATTTTAGACAAGGAAAGAAGGAATAGCAAAGGAAGAAAGGGAAAAACTTTTGTATTGATTACTTTGAATCTATTACCTCTATAGAGTATTAGATCCAACCCTAACAATGGTGTGGAGAAGCCATTAAATAGATTCCAAGAATGGTTACATTCGGTTACAAAAATGATGAAATTGATTCAAGAAACTGATGTCTAAACTTCTCTAATGCCTCAGCCATTTCCATACTTGGTGGAAAAACTAGACACATTGAATCGCATCCATTCATCTTCCTTTGCAAACTTTGAATTTGAGTTGTCCATGTGGGAGAGATTTAAATAGAAGCGGGCCTGAGGATGCCTTTTGTATTTTGTGCCTTTTAGAGAAATGGCACTTGAACATTTCAGCCCGCCCATCCACTTTTGATATAGGCTTGACATGTGGCTTTACTTGAGTGGCGACAGAGTCACGGCTCACTTTTATAATTTTACCTCTTTTCAATGCGGGCTCAAAAACTCAAATTTCTCCGATCCGCCTCCCGCTTTGACTTTTGATGTGGGCTCAACATTTGACTTTATCCCTTGGCATGAGGGGCCATGGGTCACTTTATAACTTTAATCTCTTTATGGAAACAAATCCCAAATTCCCAAATCACTCCGACGGCCCACTTTGACTTTGAATTTTCAAAACACAAAAAGGGCCTTAACTTTGAATTTATCCCTTGGAAACAAACCAAAAAATTCCCAAATTGCTCTAACATCCCATTTTCTCACTTTGAATTTTCAATAGCATCAAAACAAAAAAGTCCTTCCTTTCTTTAACACTTTAAACATGGGCCATATGTCGACCCTGACATGTGGAGGCTCAACGTACATTTGGGACCCCTACCTCTAGATTTTGGTTTTTTGAATTTATGTTGAGTGACACGTGGAGGCTTCCGTAAACTCTTCTATACTTTTCCAATTCAATGACTGGCTCTACCCCTTCTTTGACTCTAACCACATTGTGAGTCCGCACACACTTGGGGACCCGCTCTTGATTCTTCCTTTGAATTTAAGCCGAAGAGAACATGTCGAGACTCCGTCGGTTCTTTTATACTTAGCCATTCGGGGCATGTTTCCTACTTGACTTTTTGTTGGACCTTAGACATGTGGAGAGATGCCGCTCATTTGAGTTTTTGCTTTGGATTTTCCCCCTGAAAAGGCACCAAGATAATGCATGGCTCCTTTCACCAAGTCTGGAATCTTCAACAGCTGAATCTGTCTCTTTTTTTACTTTGACCACGTGGTGAGTTGGAGCTCATTTGGAGACTATCCCTTGGGTCTCACTTCTAAAGTTGTGCCATTGAGGCACATGGAGGCTTCCGCTGACCCTCTTATACTTAGTCGATTAAATGGTCAGCTCTGTCCCTTTTTTAGACTTGGGACACGTGGAGGGCTAGCACAAGTTTGGGGAACCACCTTTGGCTTTGACCCTTGAAGTTGCGCCTTGAGCATGTGGGCTTGTTCTATCTTATTTTCCACTTGGGACATGTGACAAGATGGTTCTCATTTGAGGACTATCCCTTAGTCCCTTCAGACCCTTGGAGTTGTGTCTTTTGGATTTGTGGAGCTTCTTCTACTTTGAAACATGTCCACGCAGGATCTATCCTTGACATGGGGCAATTTGACACTTTTTCAACAAATAACAAAAGTGACAAGTTTAAAAGATAAACCCACCACATCCACATCCAATCAGAGATGTCCACGTACTACCCATGGATGTTGGGGAAAAATTGATAGGGAAGATACGCCCGTCATTCATGACTATGGAAAAATAAAAATGAAAGGGAAAACCCCACCTTTATGCCTAATTTCAAATTATTCTCCATGGAATGAAAAAATGCAAACAATACTAGGCTCGACGCGATCCACAACCAAAGAGAAGGATTGACAATGACATCTAAATGAAGGAAAATATTTTTCAAGCAAAAGCACAGATTACTCCAAGGTACCGACTCAAAATTTTCAAAACTTGACTTCAAAAGAGGGGAATTTTGAGGGTGACAACAACTGGCTCTTTCTGGGGATGACTTGACAGAGGAACGAGGCAAGATCAAGAACCATAGAAAAACTCTGGGAAAGTAGACCAGTGCCTTATCCATTGGGAAAATAGAGTCAAAGGAAAACCAATATAAAAGACAAAACACATGAAAGGGAAACAAACCAAAAAGGAAAGACAAAAACAAAACACAAAGGAACGACCAAAACCAAAACATTGTACACAATATATAGAAGGACTACCTAGTCACCTAGGACTTGAACAACTTCAAATACTACCCACTATAAGGAAGTGGGAGAGGAGATCCATCCATATAATCCAAATAGAAAGAATTTTCTCTAGCAAAGTGCCTAATTTTGAAAGGACCAAGCCAAAGAGAATCAAACTTACCATGGCTTCCTCGAGGTTCATGTCTTTTGTCCCATAACAGAACAATGTCTCCCACTTGAAAATATTTGGGTCTAGCTTTCTTTTCAAACAAATCTTTCACCTTCAGTTGATGAGCTGAGATTCTATCAAAAACTTGCAACCTATCTTCATCCAACTTCTGGAGATACATGATCCTCTTGTCCAAGGAACTAGTAAAACTTGAATCTTCAATAGCCTTCATTAAGTGCAAGGCTGGTAATTCCATTATTACTTGGAAACTGAGCTTCAACACCATACACCACTTGAAATGGAGACATCCCAATTTCTCTTTGGGTGTAATTCTATCTTCCTAGAGAGCATCATAAAGTTTCTTGTGCCAATTCCTCTGAGAGTCATTGACAAGCTTCCAAACGATGGTTACCAGATTCTTATTTGTTGATTCTTCTTGTCCATTCCCTTGGGGTAGTAGTCTAAAGAATGAGCAAGGAAATTCCATAACCATAGCAGAAATCCATCATCTCAGAAGAAGAAAAATTCAAGCATTATCAATCACAATCTTGTTTGGTACCCCAAACCTTATCAAGATGTTCTCTTTAATGAAATTACACACCACCTCAGAAGTAGTGCTTTTGACTGGAATAGCCTCTACCCACTTTGTGAAGTAGTCTATGTAGTAGTTAGCACATGAGTATGTCTAGCACTAGAAGGTGGGTTAAGAGTTCCAATGAAATCCAATCCCCACTATTGAAAAGGCTCATCAATCACTACTGGCTTTAGTGGCAAAAGCAGCCAACTTAGGTCTCCCAACAAAAGTATGACAAGCTTCACACTTACCTACCCATTTTGATGCATCTCTGAACAATGTAGGCCAATAGTACCTAGCACGAAGGATTTTATGGGTAGTGATAGTAGAAGAGAAATTCCCTCCATAATCCTGATCATGAAAAGTTGAGAACAACTTTTTTGTTGCTCTTTGTCCACACACTTCAAGAATCTTCCATCTATGCCTCACTTGAACAAAGCATTCTCCCATAATACATATTGTGCAGACCTTAGCTTAATAGCCCTCTTTTCCTTAGCACTCAAGTGGGATGGAAACTCTCCATAAGTAAGAAAATGTGCAATATCAACATACCATTCATCTATTGAACTGAGGAAGAGGACAACAGAACATCAACTGCTTCTTTGGACAATTTTGCATCAGCTCCTTCAGCAATAAGCTCACATAAGCCTTTACCCTGGACTAGCTTAGTTGGCTTGATATCAAGGTCATATTCTTGAATTTTTCTACCCAATTTCCTCTCTTAGTTCCAAACTCTGTTGTGTAAGAATAGACTTGATGGTTGTATCAGGTACAAGCACAACAGAGTGAGAATTAAGAATATAAAAATGAAACTGCTTGACTTTGACCACTGCAAAAGCATGTTTCTCCATCATAGTATATTTCAAATTCATGAGCTTTCATAACATAGCTCATGAAGGAAATTGAAATTCATGATCCTCAAAATTCTTCTGAGTTAGCACAACAACCAAGGTATTCTCTGTAGCAGAGATATAGCAATAGATGATAAAATCCTTTCTAAAATCAGGACATGCTAAGATGGGAGTTTTAGAAATGGATTTCTTGATACCTTCAAATGCTTCTTTACCTTCAGAAGTCCAACCAAAGTTTTTATTTCCTTTCATCATGTGAGAAATGCTCATAGTCAGTTCTGCAAAATCAAGAATGAATCTCCTCAGGAAGTTTATCTTACCAAAGAAAGAGTGAACACCCTTTTTCTTGTGGGAAGAGGAATCTACTGGATTGCTTGAACTCTTTCTAGATCTATCTTGATTCCTTCTTTGGAGACAATATGCCCCAAAAACTTTCCTTCAGTGACACAAAAGACAAACTTCTTTGGATTGAGAGAAACTCCATGTTCTCTACATTTCTGGAGGACTGCTTCAAGATGTTGAAAGTGATATGCCCTTGTTTTGGAGAAAACAGTCAAATCATCAAGGTACACAACAACACACTTTCCCTTTAGACTACCAAAAGCCAAGTCCATTTCCCTCTGAAAGGTGGCACCAACATTGATAAGACCAAAAGGCATTCTCTTGTAGGAAAAGGTGCCCCAAGGAGTAGTGAAAGTAGTTTTGTGTTGATCTGGGGTACTTGACTTCCACTTGATTGTATCCAGAGAATCCATCAAGCATAGACAACATCTCGAGCCTGATGACAACTTGCAAAACTTGATCCATCATGGGGAGAGGATAGTTTTCCTTCAAAGAGGCCTGATTCAAATTCCTAAAATCCACACAGATGTGAATCTCACCATTCTTCTTCCTGATAGGCACAATGTTGGCAATCCATGTTGAATGATGTATAGGAAGATGATCTTTTCCTTTAGTAACTTCTTATCTCTTGAAAAATAGTTCCAAAACCTTGGGATTGTATTTCCTTTTTTTTGTTTGAATGGTTTGATCCCATAGGTTTCAGAGGGATAAAGTGTTGCATCTCCTTTGGCTGAAAGCCTTGAGATCATCATACAATAGGAAAGAACATCAACATACCTTTTTAGTAGATTTACTACCTTCTTCTTCTCCTCTTGAGTGCAGCATTTTCCAATGTTCACCATCTTGGGTTCATCAAGACTCCCAATATTAATCTTTTCACATTCAGTAGACTACCGAGCTCCTTGGGAAGCTTTAGACTTAATGTACCTATCATGCTTATCAAACAAATCTTCCAAACTCACCAGCCCTTTAGGGATCTTGTTACCTTTCAATTTGATGCAGCCATCTTGATCCATCTCTTCCTTGATATCTCCTTCATTAGAGGATACACACTCTCTAGGAAAGGTCTCACTTCCTTCAAAATACAACTGGTCAAAATTATCCTTAAGCTCCAAGAATGAGAGCAAGTGTTGATCATCATTGAAAACCTACCAATTATTTGCATTATCTAGTACACTAGGCCTATGAATCATTTCAATGGTAAATTTCTCCTGAGAGAAATTTGGGTGAGGAATCAACAGAGATCCTGAGACCACTAGAGAATCAGCTCTAGTGTTCCTTTCTCTTGGCACAACTTCAATGGAGAAAGCATCAAGAAACTCAATGGAATCCCAGAAAAGATTTCTATAATGCTTCAATCTCCTATTCTTCACTTGAAAAATATCTCTGACTTGTTTCACAATCATGCTCTGCATCACCATGAGCACAAAGATTCTTCACTCCCATTTTTTTTCCATGTTCAATCCAAGTATGAGTGCCTCATATTCAGCTGTATTGAGGTTGAAAGAAAAAGGATGAATGTTCCCTTCTGGAGAGGTCAACACCACTCCAGCTCTAGAACCAACTAAGAGAAGCTTCATCAAACTCCAAAGTCCAAATGCCATTGGGATCATGAATCACTCCCTTAGGAATTTTTCCTCATCTTGTGACATGATCATGTAGTTACCATGCCCTATATCTTCATAGAGTATCTATGCTTTTGGATCATCAATATTTTACACAATGTATTCAGTTTGTTTCTCAAGTAGCAACTTCTTCATTTTTCCATTGACCGGATCAAAGCATGCAACCAATCCATTTGAATTTCACCTCCTACCTCCTTACAGAAATTTCTACTCAGCAACATCCCATATGAGGGAGGAATATCAGCTACCAAAATAGTGGCTAAGACCCTTTTCTCTGAAAAGCAAAAAAACTACTTATGCATCTTTAATTCTTCCAACCAAAGGCACTTTCCTACTTTCCATGGAATAGCAGGAACCAAAGGCACATGTTAGAGTTAGGCCCAAAGCATGAGCTACTTTTACAGGCATTACATTGTCTGATGCTCCTAAATCTATAACACAATTACTGAGTTTATGGCCAACTATGAGAAGAGTCACATAGAATGGTTCAATTTTCTCATTAGGGGAAGTGACTACAACCACAAGGCTTGATTGAGGTGAGGAAGAGGGAGTGGGAAAAATACCTTTAGAAGTACTAGATGAGGCTTTGGATTTGGAATTGACAAATTTTACCATTTTAGCAAAATCTTTTGGATGGGTTTGGTAAAACTCTGCCTCTGAGATTTGGATTTTGGTCTTTTTGAGGTGATCAATAATATCAAAAGATCCAGAGGTAGATGGGGCATCATTGCTAGGAACTTGAGAGACTTTTGATCTATCAATTTTAGGATTTGAAGGACAAGAAGTTTGGAAACAGAAGTAGAAGAAGGGGAATTAGCATTACTCACCTTTTGTGTGGAGGCAGTGGGAATAAGAGCTCCTCTTCTTGCAACCACTGGAATAGTTATAGGAAACTCCTTAGATTTCTTAGCAGGTTGCACCACTTTTTTTTTTTGTTCATTTTCTCCCGAGTCATGACAACATATGACTCACTATTCATATCTGTCACTCTTTCATCATATTCATCTTCATCATCCATACCTTCAGTGGTGAGGAAATGAACTTGAGATCCACCAAGCTCCTCCAGTTCTTCATCAACCTCTTCTTTGGTTCTTCACAGAGTTCATTAAACTCCTCATCATTAGGTTCTTCAACTTCACAAGTTGCATTGACTGGAACCTTGATGGGTGGGCCTTCAATAGCCAATCTGTCTAAGAAGAAGGCAGATGGTTCCTGGGCTGAAAATTCTTCCTTGGAACATCTTGGTAAGGGGTATGTTGAGCCAATTGTTTCTTGATAGAAATGAGATCATTTGCAAGCTTCTGTACTAACTGATCAAAATTGGCTCTAGGGGAAGAGGAAGAAGAAGAAGCTTTAGATTTGGAGGATTCTCTTTTCAGTTTACCAAACATGATTAAATCATCCTCAACACTTGATAGCTAAATGTTGATCAACATCCAAAGTTACAAGGTTAGCTCTCCTTAGTGCATAAATCACTTCGGTAACTGGGCATTGAGGAAGAAGCACTTTTGGATTTGATCCACTAGATGAGTGTTCTTTATGGAATTTTATGAATTAGCTTGTTGAATTTAGCCACAAAATCCCTCATGGGCTCAAATGGTTCCTTCTTGATATGAGAGATTTGAGCTAATAGAGCATGCACATCTTCAAAGAAGTTTGAAACGCTGCTCAAACTAAGTTTTCATGGTATTCCAATTAGTGATCACCCAATAGGAAGATGATAAAACCAATCAGCAACATTTTCTTACAATGTCTCCACAAAAATCCTGACAGAGACATCTTCATGTTCAACCCCAAGAATCCCACATGCAACAATGAAGGCTGCAATGTGTTCATCTGGATGAACCTTCCCATCACCCTAGAATTTGGGAAAAATTTCCTGTTACCCCTAGGTAACTCATGCAATGGCTGAGGAAGAGCAAGAGGCCCAACTTGTTGTCCCCAAGGCAAAGGGGCTACCATCTTTGGAAAAATTGACTGAAGGGGAACTAAAACACTAACAAGTATCAAAGCATAGAGATTAGGATTGAGATGTTCCTGAGGAATGCTATCCTTGGAATTTCTATTTTTAACAGAGGTGTGCTTGTAGAACGAGTTCCTTTGTTCCTTCTTACTAGAAGAGAGAAGTTTTGTTGCTCCAAAAGTTGAAAATGGGAATCCTCAACCCCAAGAGCTTTCTTCCCATGTGTATACTGTAGAGTCACTTAGACCAAAATGATCTTGAAGTTGTTCTTTTAGAAAGGGATACGTTTGAAACAAAATCCCCAGTAGAGTCACCAAAAACTGTTGGGTTTTTAAATGAAACTTTAACAAACCATAATTAGGGGACATTAAGTCCCTCCTCTTTAATGGGAGAGGTTTCCTTATTGAAAGCAAGTAAACAAAACTTATATACAAATGTACAACTTTCAAAGTGTGGATTCCTGATACTTTGAAACGTTTTATGCCCAAAGATCATCAATACAAAAGAATGGAAGAATTAAGGAGATGAGAGAGGAAGAACATAATAATACCTTCAGAAATATAGATAGTAGAGTATAACCTTATACGTATTGAACTAGGGAGATGCAGAGATAGAATCATTCACTTTCATAACCAATATAATTCCACAGACACAAAGTTCTAGAAATCATATAAACAAGAACACAAAGTTTCTTATCATAAAAGATGGATGATTCCAAATTTTTAGACAAGGAAAGAAGAAATAATCAGAGGAAGAAAGGGAAAAAAATTATGTATTGATTAATTCAATCTATTACCTCTACAAAGTATTAGGATCCAACCCTAACAATGGCATGGAGAAGCCATTAAATAGCTTCTAAGAACGGTTACATTCGGTTACAAAAATGATGAAACTAATTCAAGAAACCGACGTCTGAACTTCTCTAATGCCTCAGCCATTTCCATGCTTGGCGGAAAAACTAGACACATTGAATCACATCCATTCATCTACCTTTGCAAACTTTGAATTTGAGTCGTCCACGTGGGAGATATTTAAACTGAAGCGGGCCTGAGGATGCCTTTTGTATTTTGTGCCTTTTAGAGAAATGACACTTTGAATATTTCAGCCCACCCATCTACTTTTGATATGGGCTTGACATGTGGCTTTACTTGAGTGGCGATGGAGTCATGGCTCACTTTTATAATTTTACCTCTTTTCAACTGGGCTCAAAAACTCAAATTGCTTTGCCGACCCACCTCCCCGCTTTGACTTTTGATGTGGGCTCAACATTTGACTTTATCCCTTGGCATGGGCGGGGCCATGGGTCACTTTATAACTTTAAGCTCTTTATGGAAACAAAGCCCAAATTCCCAAATCACTTTGATAGCCCACCTTCATACTTTAAATTTTGATGCGGGCTCAATATTTGACTTTATCCCTTATGGAAATAAAGCCAAAATTCCCAAATTTCTCCTACGGATCGTTCTCCTGCTTTGACTTTTCAACGGCATCAAAACACGAAAAGGGCCCAAATTTATGCTAATGCACTGAAACAAGGCCATGTGTACCTTTACAAGCCATTTCGGTATTTTTGTATTTTGACTAAGTCCCTTTCATTTTGCGGGGCCATATATCTTACCCTAGACACATGGAGGCTCAGTGCACATTTGAGACCTACTTCTATACGGATTTTCCTTTAAAGTTGTGCCAAGTGACATTTGGAGGCTTCCATGAACTCTTCTATACTTATCCATTTCAATGACCGTGGATCTACCCCTTCTTTGAATCTGACCACATGGCGATCCCGCGCACACTTGGGGACCCACTCTTCATTATTCCTTTGAAGTTGCAAAAAGAGACACATTGAGAGCTCCGCCACTTCTTTTATACTTAGTCGATTCGGACCTATTTCCAACTTGACTTCTAATGGACCCTAGAAACATGGAGGGCTGGCACTCATTTGAGTTTCCACTTTGGATTTTCCCTGAAGGGTTCCCGATAACGCGTGGCTCCTTCCACCGGTTCTAGATTATTCAACACCAACTTCTCTTTTTTTACTCTCACCACGTGGCGAGATGGCACTCATTTAGAGATTGTCCTTTGGGTCTCACTTCTGAAGTTGTGTCATTGAGGCATGTGGAGGATTTCTCCAACCCTCTTATACTTAGTCGATTAAATAGCTAACTCTGTCTCTTTTTTTTTGACTCTGGGACACATGGAGGACTAGTGCAAGTTTAGGGAACCACCTTTGGCTTCAACCCTTGAAGTTTTGTTGATGAGGCACATGACACTATTCGTTGAACCTTCCATACTTAGATGGTTTGGGCTTGTTCTTTCTTCTTTTTAGACTGGGACACATGGTGAGATGACACTCATTTGAGGACTTTCCCTTATTCCCTGCCCTTGTAGTTGTGCCATTTGGATGTGTGGAGGATTTTTCTACCACTTAAAACATGGCCAAGTAGGATCCTTTGGGACACGGGGCCAATCTGACACTTTTGCAACAAATAAAAATAGTGACAAGTTTAAAAGATAAATCTTCCATGCCACATCCAATTAGATATGTCCATGTACTACTCGTGGATGTGGGGGAAAAAATGATAGGGAAGATATGCCCGTTATTCACAACTGTGGAAAAATAAAAATAAAAGGGAAAACCTCACCTTTACGCCTGAATTTTAAATTATTCTCCATGGAATGAAAAACTATAAACAATATTGGGCTCGACATGATCCACAAACCAAAAAGAAGGATTGACAATGACATCCGAATGAAGGAAAATATTTTTCAAGCATAAGCACAAATTACTCCAAGGTACCGACTCAAAATGTTTAAAACTTGACTTCAAAAGATGAATTTCATCCTACTTATGGGGAATTTCGAGGGTGACAACACTCCATAAGCTCTAAGAACCTGTAATTGATGAGTATGGAGATTTTTTGTATCATTTTGGATCATCTAAACATCTATTACATGATGCATTATTACAAAATGATGTGTATGAAAAATATAACGATTAAGGAAATATTTGACCATTCAAATTCAATTAGTGTTCTTAGCACAAATAATTCCGTTATAAAGAAACCACTGATGCTCTACTTGTAATTTGATAATGCTTCAATTGATAAAAATAATCATACATTATTTACATTTGCATCACTATTGATAGCAAAAAGGTATTCAACATTTTGAATGTAAACTTCCTTCTAGTGGGACACACCTATGAGGATATAGATGGGAATTTTAGAAGATTAGCAATATCATTACATAAAGTAGACACATTTTATTTGCCACATATCATGGAATCTTACAAAATATGCAAAGAAAGGTCAAGTACAAGGGTAAGTACATGAAGTTGGGGTGCCAAAAAGTGGACAAAAACCCAAAAACATATGAAATGTGTACGCGTTTTACTAAAACGTGCTCGTGTTTTAATTTGTTTGGCTCTGTAATCACTAAAATCTATAATGCGTATGTGTTTAAAAGAAGTCAAAGCGTATACATGGTATAACGCATATAAGATTTGATTTATTATTTCTTATACTTTAAATTTATTTTAGTAAATATAAGAAATTAGGGTCACTCTGCACCTTATGGAAGTGGTCTCGTAGCTCTAACAATTATAATCTAGAAGATAGTTTTTCAAAATCAAATCTGGTCATTACTTACTCATTTTTCAGGATTTTAGCAAATGACTTAAAACTTTCAAGGCATATATGTATTGTAGTCGGTATTCGTTTTGAGAAATTATATAGTCATTTTTAGGTTTTTGACCTTCTAAAATGGATTTTGGCCCTACCACTACTTGAATTGGTACTAATTTTTAAATTGGTCCATAATTCACTTTAGTGACCATGAATTGACTGTTATCAAAATTTCACCCCTCTGGGTAAAATTTCGATAAAATGCATCAGATTCTCAGGTCCTAGGAAAATTGATTGATTCGGGGCCAAAATTCATGTTTCCAGGGTCCCCTCAGATTTTTTCTAACTCCCCTGGTCGAAGTTGGAAGGAGAAAGCTCTGAGAAATTATCGAGAAGGTTGCAGAAAGCAAGTAGTTCGGGCCAGGAAAATTTGTGAAAATCGGCTAAGTCCCAGTCCAGCACAAGGTGGGACAAATGGGACAAAGGTACGCGAACCGCCCGAACCGGCCGAAATGAGTCCAGTCGGCCCACAAAGCATTTGGGACAAGTGGGACGAAAGTACGCGGCGGGCGCGAAATGCCGGTTCGACCGAGAGAGAAAATCGACTAACTGCTGAGAGGGGCAGTTCGGGACGAGTGGGACAAATGGACGCGAAATGCCCGAACCGGCCGGTTCGCGCGAAATCAGCACAAGGAGCCCAAAAGCAATTGGGACGCGTGGGACAAAAGGACCCGAACCGCCCAACCAAATTCGAAAAGAGTCAAGTCAGTCCGAAACAAGTGGGACAAGCGGGCCAGAAATACCCGAACCGGCCGAATCGGCCGAAATTGTCCCAAAAGGTCCAAAATCAATTGGGACGTCCGGGACGGATGGACGCGAAGTACGCGGAAGACCCGGCAGGCCCGAGAACCATTGAGAAATTGCCACGTGTCATCAAGGAGAAGCCAAAAGGTCAAAGGGCAAGGTTTGAAGTGCTGGCCCGAGCCAATAGGAATTGGACACGTGTCCAATAGAGCAGTAAAGTGCGGAGCTCGGGGGGAAGTTAGAGAATTTGGCCGCATTTCCCCAAAAAAAAGGCTAAAAGTAAAGGAAGCCCCGCGCCCTGTCCTCCAACCAGATCATGCCACGTATCTTCCAAGTGGCGGGGGAGCGGGAAAAAAGTGGAAAATGTTTTAAAATCATCAAAAAGGTCAAATTTCAAGAGACAGCCCGCCGAAAAGTAGAAGAAGAGATAATTATCCAGCGAATCAGAGCATGCCACGTGTCGTCCAGGTGGCAATGCGCGGGAAAATATTTCAAAATCCGTTTTACGCTGCACTTCTGCCCTAAATCTTCGGATCGACATATCTTTCGATCCAGAGCTCGGATTTGCACGCGTTCTTGATATCAACGGAAAGTCATGAAATTCTCTACATGATTCTGGGATCAATCTCGAGTTTTGGTGTAGTATGAAGAGAGAAAATGGAGAAACGGCGCTGACGTGTGATAATGGCCAGAAGCGACCTTTCAACAACCTGTTTTAATGCTAATGGGTCGCATTCTTCTTCTGCACGGCCAGAAGTGACATTTTAGCGGCCCAGTTAATGCAAATGGGTCGCATTCTCCTCAAAATCACTCAAAGTGACAGGGTATGGGTTGACAAAGATCCCCATGCTGATTTAATGCATCTGCAGTCAATGAGGGATGGGCTTGCACGTTTTTTCACGTTTCTGTCCCCTGGGCTCGACCCATGCAATGTAAAAAGCCAGATTTGGCTCATTTAGGAGGTTGTTCATTCTTTCTGCTCTACCCTCCCTTCTTTTCTTCTCTAGGGTTGAAAATGGAGTTCGAACCTCCTCCCTGCTCTGTAATGGCATTTTTGCCTTTTACTAATGGAATGATGTTCTGTGCAAACTTCTAGAGCAACAAAACGTGTTTTGTGATGCATCTATCCATCCTTCCTCATTTTTGCTTGTTCTCTTCTTGCCTCTCTTCATTGCAGGTATTTGTGCATGTTTGAATGTTCATTGCAGGTCTGGAGCTGTGTTCATGGAGTTTTGGGACATTTTCTGTGTGAAATCTATCCTTGGGCCTGTGATGCATCTGTCCATCCTTCCCATTGCTCACCTCTCTTTGTCCCATGGCAGTTTTGATAGATGTTCAACATCCTCCTTCTCTGGTGTATCACCGTTTTAGTGTAGGCTTTTGTTCTTTTCCTTTCTCTCTCTCTCTCTCTGTCTCCTTGGCATTGTTAGATTAGGATTAGATTAGCTTGCCTGCACTGGAATAGCTTGTGGCAGGTAGTTTAGGAGCAGGAACCAGCCTTCTCTGGAGATTCCTCTCTCGGTTTCACAAGTCCCACACTTGGAGAGAGGTTTCCATGTTGTGCAATCACACTGGATGCCTGAACATCAACCTAGAAGCCTGATGTGCGTCCAGGGGTGCTGTGATTTTGCACTAACAGTTTTGGCACGCCCGGTGGGACCTTAGAGGTCTTTCACTTCATCTTTTGCAGGTTGATGTGTTCCTGTGAAGATTTCAGCCTTTGGAGGCACTTGCAAACACATCTGGCGACTCCATCTGGTCAACAACCCATCTCTAAAGTTGCAGACCTTCCTTTCCATTCATTTCCATACATTTTCATCCATCTTTCTTTCCATCCCTTTCATTCTTTTCCATTCCATGAAGTTGTGCAATCATGACTTCATTTCCATCATGGATTTCACATCAACAACAAAAGTATATTCCACCTCCAACATGTTTTACAAATCCTCCAAATCAGCATTTTGAGCAGATTCAAGATCAGTATGCATACCCATATGAGCAGCAGTGCCAAAGTCAGTTTGGCTATAGAGCTTTCCAAGAGCAAGAGTGTGCATACAATGAAGACCATCAGATCCAAGATGCTGGTCTGTTGGAGAAAATCCAAAAGATGGAGGAGGGGATGGTGCAGTCCAGAGCAACAGCTCAAATGAGGGCTTTTGGAATCGGTTATGAAGCACCCTGTCCATGGGTGGGACCTTTTCCAAGGCATTACAGCCCTCAGGAGAAGCTGGACTTCATGATAAAGATGCTGCCCCAACTTGCACAATGGACAACAGAGATAGAGGCCTACAGACTTGTTGTTGAACAACCTTGTCAATGGGTAAGTTCTACACCATCATCTGGTTTTTCTCTTTCCAATACTCAAGCAGCACCATCTCATTTAAACCCTCCATCTGCTGTCCCAAGTGTTGAATCCATGTCTCCATCCCCTAGTCTTCCACCACATCTCGATTCTTCTTTCCTTTTTCCTTCCAAACAGTCATCCCCTCCACAAGAGCTAACAGAAACACCCCCTCCTCCAAAGAAACAAGAGGTTTCACCTCCACCACCACAAAAAATTGTCAAATCAGTGGAGTTTCAACCTACCCCTCCTCTTGCATCCCCAATTCCATGTGGGGAAGAAGAAAATGAAAAAATCAGTCATAAAGGACAACAAGAGGAAGAGCCAAAAAGAAAAGAAATGACAGACAGCTTGAAGGTTTGGGCTGCCAAATTTGGGATAACAAAGATTCCCTTGATGGTTAATCCTACGGAAGAGGCCAAGGTTGAACAAATGGTGGTTAGGACTAATTTTTTTGAAGAAGAAGATCTTGCAGCCCCAACTTGCCCTCTAGAGCAGCAGAATGAAGAGTTTGACTTGACAAACTTCATGTTGGAGAAGGAATTCAATCAAGAGCAAGATTTCCTTCAAACATTGGAGGAAGGAGAAGCTGCTCCAAATCCAAAAGAAGAGGAGCAAAATCTAGCTATGGAGGAGAAAAACGTAGATCCAAGGGCTTTGAGCACAAAGCGAGTTACGTAAGAACCTTCGCTTCTTCTTTCCACTTCATCTCTCTCAAGTTCTAGCACTGAAAAGGAGTTTGATCTCTCAAACTCAATATTGGAGAGTGAAGGAAACCATGGTGGTCAAGTTGCAGATCAAGAGGACACCATGGAGGAAGTTGAACACGAGCAGCAGGACATCAATGAGGTAGTTTACCTGTCAGATTTGGAGGACTGTTTTGATGGAGAAGAGCCGGTTGAGTTTTCACCATTCTCTCTTTCATCATCCACATTCCAAACACAAGAGTCTCGTTGTCATGAAGGAGAGCATTCATTTGCAGAGCAGCCTGCATCTTATAGCAGCCCTTTGGAATCAAAATTGGAAGATTTAAATCTTCCATGTTCTTCATCGGAGGAAGAGAAAGGACAGAAGGATTCCACCATTTCTTCCACATCATCCATTCAAGTGGGTCTACAAGAAGACTCCATTTTTGGAGTTGAAAATCACAGCAATGGGCATACTAAACGGATCGGACCTTGCCCAATCAGTATTTGGCTTCATTGGAGCCAAAGGAGAAGCCACAACCAAATCATGCTTGCTTCGAGCATGAGGATGAGCTACAAAGTACCAAGGATCAGCTGCCATACCTCTCCAATCCAAATGCAGAGCAACTAAAAGAGGTATTGGATTTTTCAGTTGATACCTTGATGATTTGGATAGAAGACCAGCTTCTTGTTGATTTTCCATCCATCCAAACAGCCATGATCAGTGCCAAATCAATTGCATGGCTGCCAATTTTGAAGAAAGGAAGCTATTTCTCACAACCTGTTGCAGGGTTTGTTTAGCTTGCCTTTGCTTCCAGCTAGAGTAGATTAGGTAGATTTGCTTTCAGTAGAAGAAGTGCTCGTGCACACTCTGCATGTTCCATTTGGGACATGTATGATTTTCAGTTCTGTACATAGTTTTTGGTGTTGCTGGTTTTGCTCTTGCACAGTTCGTTTCAGTGGTTTTTGGTGAGAACAACTCCATGCCCGGTGGGTTTCCAAGTGGCTCAGAGGGGAGATTTTCAAAGTTCAGATCAGTTTTCAGGCTATTACTTATGACTCCATGCCCAATGGATTGCTTCAGCATCGGTCTTTTCATCTAAAGAGTGCGGAGATGACCCCACCGAAGTCGCTAAATCGTTATCAAAATTTCACCCCCCCTGGGTAAATTTCGATAACATGCATCAGATTCTCAGGTCCCAGGAAAATTGATTGATTCGGGGCCAAAATTCATGTTTCCAGGGTCCCCTCAGATTTTTTCTAACTCCCCTGGTCGAAGTTGGAAGGAGAAAGCTCTGAGAAAGTGCGGAGAAGGTTGCAGAAAGCAAGTAGTTCGGGCCAGGAAAATTTGTGAAAATCGGCTAAGTCCCAGTCCAGCACAAGTTGGGACAAATGGGACAAAAGTACGCGAACCGCCCGAACCGGCCGAAATGAGTCCAAGCCAACAAAGCATTTGGGACAAGTGGGATGAAAGTACGCGGCGGCGGGCGCGAAATGCCGGTTCGACCGAGAGAGAAAATCGACTAATCTGGCGAGAGGGATGGTTCGGGACGAGTGGGACAAATGGACGTGAAATGCCCGAACCGGCTGGTTCGCACGAAATCACAAGGAGCCCAAAATCAATTGGGACGCCACGGGACAAAAGGACCCGAACCACCCGAACCGGCCGAAAAAGTCAAAGTCATCAAAACAAGTGGGACAAGCGGGCCGAAATACCCGAACCGCTCAATCGGCGAAATTGTCCCAAAAGGTCCAAAATCAATTGGGACGTCTGGGACGGATGGACGCTGGAAATCTGGAAAAACCGGCAGCCCGAACCATTGAGAAATTGCCACGTGTCATCGGGAGAAGCCAAAAGGTCTTAGGGCAAGGTTTGAAGCGCTGCCCGAGCAATAGGAATTGGACACGTGTCCAATAGAGCAAGAAAGTGCGGAGCTCGGGGAAGTTAGAGAATTTGGCGCGTTTCCCCAAAAAAAAAAAAAAAAAAGGCTAAAAGTAAAGGAAGCCCCGCGCCCTGTCCTCCAACCAGATCATGCCACGTATCTTCCAAGTGGCGGGGGAGCGGGAAAAAAGTGGAAAATGTTTTAAAATCATCAAAAAGGTCAAATTTCAAGAGACAGCCCACTGAAAAGTAGAAGAAGAGAGAATTATCCAGCGAATAAGAGCATGCCACGTGTCGTCCAGGTGGCAATGCGCGGGAAAATATTTCAAAATCCGTTTTCCTGCTTCGCGTGCCTAAATCTTTAGATCGACATATCTTTCGATCCGAGCTCGGATTTGCACGTTCTTTATATCAACGGAAAGCTTGTGAGATGCTCTACATGATTCTGGGATCAATCTCGAGTTTTGGTGCAGTCTGAAGAGAGAAAATGGAGAAACGGTGCTGACGTGTGATAATGGCCAGAAGCGACCTTTCAACAACCTGTTTTAATGCTAATGGGTCGCATTCTTCTTCTGCACGGCCAGAAGTGACATTTTAGCGGCCCAGTTAATGCAAATGGGTCGCATTCTCCTCAAAATTGCTCAAAGTGACAGGGTATGGGTTGACAAAGATCCCCATGCTGATTTAATACATCTGCAGTCAATGAGGGATGGGCTTGCACGTTTTTCACGTTTCTGTCCCCTGGGCTCGACCCATGCAATGTAAAAAGCCAGATTTGGCTCATTTAGGAGGTTGTTCATTCTTTCTGCTCTGCCCTCCCTTCTTTTCTTCTCTAGGGTTGAAAATGGAGTTCGAACCTCCTCCCTGCTCTGTAATGGCGTTTTTTTCCTTTTACTAATGGAATGATGTTCTGTGCAAACTTCTGGAGCAACAAAACGTGTTTTGTGATGCATCTGTCCATCCTTCCTCATTTTTGCTTGTTCTCTTCTTGCCTCTCTTCATTGCAGGTATTTGTGCATGTTTGAATGTTCATTGCAGGTCTGGAGCTGTGTTCATGGAGTTTTGGGACATTTTCTCGTGTGAAATCTATCCTTGGGCCCGTGATGCATCTCTGTCCATCCTTCCCATTGCTCACCTCTCTTTGTCCCATGGCGCTTTGATAGATGTTCAACATCCTCCTTCTCTGGTGTATCACCATTTTAGTGTAGGCTTTTGTTCTTTTCCTTTCTCTCTCTCTCTCTGTCTCCTTGGCATTGTTAGATTAGGATTAGATTAGCTTGCCTGCACCGGAATAGCTTGTGGCGGAGTAGTTTAGAGCAGAACCACCTTCTCTAGAGATTCGTCTCTCGGTTTCACAAGTCCCACGCTGAGAGAGAGGTTTCCATGTTGTGCAATCATATCTGATGCTCAACATCAACCTAGAAGCCTGATGTGCGTCTAGGGGTGCTGTGATTTTGCACTAACATTGACTCTATGATGTTTTTTACTTATTATTGAAAAGAGATCCCCACTTTGTAGATATAGGATTGTTCCTAAATGACATTCATGTCTTATGGCCAAAATGAGGTGATTGTAATGTGCCTCCTCCTTAAGGTGTGATAACACTACTAGGTGTTGAATGAGTTGTTACAAATAGTACTATTTGAATTACATCAAGTGAACTCGAGATGATTGTAAATTCTTAGAAACATGGTGCTCCATATAAAGATCATATCCTCACCTTTCCTAGATCTAAAATCATCCTATCATGGAATCAAATTCATGATTCTCATACATGCTTTTCAACATATGTCTCTTATGGAGATAAATGATGCCTTAATAATTCACAAATAATGGTCCTTGATAACTCGGTGATATGACTACCTCATTTTAGCTTGTTATGAAGGGTGTTCAATTAACTACAAAATGGCCAAAAATTCCTTTCTATGCCTTCAAAGGAATTAGTCTCTCATAAAAACTAAATGAGTCGATCAATCACCTTAAACATTATTCCCTACACACTAAAACATGCTAAATGATCTTTTAGGACTTTCCTTTGGGTGAGGTTTTATGATTTAGGGTTTAGGGTTAAGGCTTTAGGACTCAAGGTTTAGATTTTAGGGTTTAAGGCTTATAGTTTAGATTTTAGGGTTTAGGGCTCGGGCTTAGGGTTCATGGTTTAGGGTTTAGAGTTTAGGGTTTATGGTTAATGGTTAAGGGTTTAGGGCTCAAGGTTCAAGTTTTAGGGTTTAGGGATCAAGGTTGAGGGTTTAGAGTTTATGGCTCTAGGTTCAGGGTTTAGGGTTTAGGGATCAGGGTTGAGGGTTTAGGGTTGAGAGTTGACGGTTCAATATTTAGGGTTCAAGGTTTAGTTTTTAGGGTTTAGGGTTAAGGGTTTATGTTTGAAGGTTCAAGGTTTAGGTTTTAGACTTAGGGCTTATGCATTAGGGCCTAGGGTTTAAGGCTTAGGGTTTAGGGTTTAGGGCTCAAGGTTTAGGGTTTACGGGTCATGGTTTAGGGGTCAGGGTTTAGGTTGTAGGGTTTAGGGTTTATGGTTTAGGATTTAGGCTTATATTTTTGGGTTTATGGCTTAGGGTTTATGGTATATGGTTTAGGGTTTAGGGCTTAGGGTTTAAGGTTTACAGGTTGAGGATTTAGGGTTTAGGGTTTAGGGTTTAGAAGTTGGGGTTTAAGGTTTAGGGTTAAGGATTTATGGTTTATGGTTCAGGCTTTAGGAGTTAGGGTTTAGGATTTAAAGGTCGTGGTTTAGGGTTTAGGGAAAATGGTTCAGGGTTTAGGGTTTAAGGATCAAGGTTGAGCTTTTAGAGTTTAGGGTTAAGAGTTGAGGGTTCAGGGTTTAGGGCTCAGGGTTTAGTTTTTAGGGTTTAGGGTTGAGGGTTTATGTTTAAGGGTTCAAGGTTTAGGGTTTTGGATTAGGGCTTATGGCTTAGGGCCTAGGGTTTAGGGCTTAGGGTTTAGGGTTTAAGGCTCAAGTTTTAGGGTTTAGGGATCAAGGTTTAGGGTTTAGAGTTTAGGGTTTAGGGCTTAGGGCTTAGAGTTTAGGGTTTAGGGATTAGGGTTTATGGTATAGGGTTTAGGATTTAGGGTTTACGATTTATGGTTTAGGAGTTAGGGTTTAAGGTTTAAAGGTTAGGGTTCGGGGTTTAGAGCAAAGGGTTTAGGGTTTAGAGTAAAGGGTTCGGGGTTTAGGGTTTAGGTCATAGAGTGAGGGGTTTAGGGTTTAGTGTTTAGGGCTTAGGGTTTATGGTTTAGGGTTTAGGTTTAGTTTTAGGGTTTAGTTTTAGAGATTAGGGTTTAGGATTTAGTGCTTGGGGTTTAGAGTTTAGGGTTTAGGGTTCAGGGTTTAGGGTTTATGATTTAGTTTTTAGGGTTTAGGGTTAAGGGTTTACGGTCTTTTAGGATTTAACATTTAGGTCTTAAGGTTTAGGGTTTACGGTTTAGGGTTCGGGCTCGGGATTTAGGGTTTAGGGGTTAGGGTGCATGGTTTAAGGTTTATGACTCAAGGTTCGGGGTTGAGTCACGAGTTTAAGGTTTAGGTGTTAGTTACTGGATTAAAGGTTTAGAGGTTAGAGATCAAGACAATATATTTAGGGTTTAGGTCTCGGGGCTTAAGGTTTATAGTTTAGGGCTCAAGGATTATGGTGTAGGGTTCAAGGTTTAAGGTTTAGGGCTTTTTGGATTAGGGTTTAGGTTTGGTTTATGTCTTAAGGTTCAGGGTATAAAGTTACTAGTTTAAGGTTTCAGGGTTAAATCTCGAGGATCGAGATTTATTATTTAGGGTTTAGGTCCTAGGGCTCGGGGTTTAGGGTCTAGGGTCAAGGGTTTAGGATTATTTGTTTAGGGTTTAGGTTTTAGGGTTTAGTATTTAGTGTTTAGGGTTTAGGGTTTATAGTTTAGGGTTTAGGTCGCATGGTTGAGGTTTAAGGGTTTAGGTCACAGAGTTCAGGGTTCATCGAATTTGTAGGTAGAACATTCAAAGAGAGTCATCAAAATTTAATGTTTTTCATATGTTGATATTTTGAAGCACGAAAATGTCATATTCCTGACTATCCAATCCTTCTAAAGACCCCAGTAGTCCTCAATCCTTGGATGCATAGGGAGACACTGTTACTTGGCTTCCATTTATAATGATAGAGATATTTGTAAATTCGTGTTATGACCTTTAAATCTATATGAATTTCAAGTTTCTTGAAATCACATCACAACCTTCACTAGGATTGATGACTACCCCTTTCTTTTTGTTCGTGGGATTTTGAAAACATCCATGGGTTTATCATATAAGGAATTATCAATGAATGGAAGGTCACTAATTCGTAGGTCGTGTAACTCCCATTTAGAACTAAACAAGAAAGATTTACTAGGCGAATGATAACCCGTTAGTTTTCTTAGCCATTCCCTATTTCTATGCTTATTTTGAACACTTTAGGAAGTTTTATCAAATTTACTATCCATTCCAGTAGAACACTTGAACTTTATCTTTCTCTGGAGGAGAGGATACTACAGGAAATTCAATTATGATCCTACACCTTTGCATTAATATATTCTCTATGTTTATTTTATTTACTTTAAGATAAACGTTTTTGTTGTGATGGTTTTTTTCCAGCTTCCAATGGTTCATCTTGGCTTGCGTAATACCATACATGGAAATATGAAAAATGTGAAATTTGTTTTAGAGTGTGAATAAATTTACATTCAATAGCGCAAGTATATGTGAGGAGAAACAAGTTTGGAAGATATGTGTAATATATGCATTACAAGGCACAAGGTAGATGTCATATCCATTTAGTTACTTGTCCCACCTCTCATAAACAAGGTAGTTCTATAAGTATAATCAATGATGGTTCTAGGCACGAGACTAGGAAATATTGATGAAATATGGTTTGGGGTTTATGTTTTAGGGTTTAGGGCTCATGGTTCAGGGTTTAAGGTTTAGGGTTTAGGGTTCAAGGTTCAAGGTTATGGTTTAGGATTTACGTTTTAGGTTTAGGGTTTAGGGTTTAGTGTTTATGGTTAGGGTTTATAGATCGAGGTTAAGGATTTAGGGTTTAAGGTTTAGGGTTTAGGGTTTAGGATTTAGGGTTTCAGGTTAAGGATTTAGTGTTTAGGGATAAGGGTTTATGGTTCAAGGTTCGGGGTTTATTGTTTAGGGCTCATGGTTTAGGGTTAGGGTTAGGGTTTAGGTTTTAGGGATTAAGGCTTTTGGTATATGGTTTAGGGTTTAGGGTTTATATTTTTGGGTTTAGATTTTAGGGCTCAAGGATAAGGGTGTAGGGTTCAAGTCTTAGGGTTTAGGGTTTATGATTCAAATTGTTTAAGGTTTAGAGTTTAAGGGTCGTGGTTTAGGTGTAGGATTTAGTTTTTATAGTTCAAGGTTTAGGGTTTAGCATTTAGGGCTCATGGTTCATGGTTTAAGGTTTAGGGTTTAGGGCTTAAGGCTCAGGGTTTAGGGATCATAGGTAAGGGTTGAATGTTTAAGGTTTAGGGTTTAGGGTTTAGGTTTTAGGGTCTAGGGATCATGGTTAAAGGTTTAGGGTTTATGGTTTAGAGATCAAGGTTTACAGCTTTAGTGTTTAGGTTTGTGGCCTATGTTTTAGGGTTTTGATTGTAGAAGTTAAATGCTAAAATATTTAAGTTGAATGCTTGAAATCCTAAAAAAGAGCCTATATACTAACCAGATTATACTTCAAAAAAATATCTCCCAAACCATGACTCATGGAACTGTGAGACTAATTCCATAAGGTGAAGAGTGACCCTAATTTCTTATGTTTACATAAATAAATTTAGATATGTAAATAGAAGCATGTAAAAATCATACATAATGCTTATACTACACGATAATGCATGCGCGTTATGTAATGCACACACGTTATAACGTGTACCCTCTATGTACCGCGTATGTGTTTTGTGTTTTCTCTTTTCCCAATACATGCCTCAAGGCTTGGGATCCATCTTGGATCCCCAAGCCCGAGGCATGGACTCGCACAAACACAACAAACAAAGGTGTGTTTTACAAGAAAATGTAAAAATGTCACTTCCTCTATGATAAATAAAAATAAACAATTGAGCCATTTTAAAAAATTATACCACGACGTAGAGAAAAGTCTCTTCTTTCTAAAAATATAATTTTTCAAATTTTCTGACTAATATAAGGTTTCCATATTATTTATTTTCTAACTATGCCTTTTTATAGCTATTTTTCAAGTGTAAATATGTCTATCTTTCATGGTGTATCTTTTTTTTGGTTGATCTAAATTTTAAAAATATTATACTAGCCCAAACTAGGAATAATTCTATACATATTAAAAAAACAAATCTAATTTTCTATATCTTTTGAGGTAGTTAGGGGCAACGGTTAGAGCTCTGTTATTTTTCAAAACATAAAATTTCTGTAATAGAAAAATCATAAATAAATAAATATTCGCTAAAAAATCTAAAAAAAAATGGAGCCCAAAGTAGATGCTCCTAGCTATCTTTCTAATAAAGGGTTTTCAAAAATACTAAATGGTGCTAAGAAAAATGGTGGGGGCACGAAATTCACTCTATTATGTGTTTTTTTAATAGGAGCATCTATTGGTATTTTAGTTTTTAACACACATAAACTTATCTGTTTCAATAAAATTTAGTATCTTAGAAACTAGACTCAAAATTATGCGATTCATATTTCTATAACATCTTCCAATTTTGAGTGTAACTATTTTGAAAAACTCGTACAAGTTGAAGTTTTTATTTTTTCAGAAAAAAATGTCCACTTAAGACCCTTTTTGGCCCCCATCTTGGTGTACTTACCCACATTCACTTCTTATCTTATTGAGGAAGTGTACAACTTTAAGGACTTTGTAGAGCCATTCTTGTTGGATGGAATACTTAAGAAAGTGGGTATCATCAAATTGAATATGATCAAGTTCCATGTTGTGGATGGCATACTAGTTATGGAGTACAAAGTAACAATAAAGGATTTGCAATGGTCTCGTTCTATCCATTTATGGCGTATAAAGGATAATGATGAACAAAGATTTTTGGAAGGGAAACCTACTTTGGAACCTTTCAAGGAACTCAAAGAAATGGAAGATCTAAAAAAGGGAATAAAAGCATATATTGAGCATTGGGGTAAAAGTGCAACAGGATAAGGTAGTGATTATTGGATAGACCATTTGTAAATTGTAGCAGGAGGTTAGAAGTTTATTTTTGGCCAAAAATAGTATAGGAAAAATACATATATAACAAAATAACATGAGCCATACATATTCACAAAGAATACTACATTAGTAAAAATATCCTAATTAATAATGATATGTACGTTGGGCCTGTCTATGGAATATTTATCTAATAATTCAATTTGTTGAAAGATGTGTTCAATGTAAAAATGATACTTATACTACCAAGAAATGATAACGAAAAGACATGGATGGGGAGAGTAGATGAGGATATTTTCTTTCAACATGAAGGAAGTGATGTAAATAAAAAGGCAAGAGTTCAATATTGGAAACCTACAGGGAGAGGAGAAGGTACAACATTATATCGGGATTGTTTAAATCCAAATAAATCATGGACCATGTCGAAAAACCTAAAGCAGATCTCAATGTGGATAACATCATCTAGGCATGGACACCAAACAAAAATTTGAAAATTTGATCCATAAAGATACCCGATGAAGGACATGTGGCCATTAAATCATACCTTACACTACTTGAAAAGGATAAGGAATGTTGAATTGGAGAAACAATTGAAGACCATAAATTTGTAAGTTAAATCATTTTGGCCAAGGATGTGGGTTTTTAAAGAAAAATCCAAACCTTGGTCCTATCATAATTTATAGTTGTACTATTATTTGATAATTAAATGAAAGATTGAGTATTATATTAATTTGGAAGATTTTTCATAATATAATTCTATAACACAATGTGTTTCTTATGGAACTCTTAAATCTTATTAATTTAATATTAACAATATGATTTCCACCATGCAATTAATTTAATTTGAAAAAAATATTGAATTATGTTATAGGTAAATTTATAAGGAGATGGAGCTTGTGATTTAGAAGGTAATTGGATGTGATTTACAAGGAATTCATTTCAAAAGATTAATGCTTTGGATTTTTCTAGGAATTATTCTTGATTTATGCATTCATTACAACCACAAAATTATATGGTCTTTTCCTAAAGCTATGTGCATGAGTTTAGATAACTTTATGTTTATTTGTTCTAAAAATTTATAAAATGCAAACCTTTCTTAAGTCTAGATAATAAATTATATGCCTAGAATCCCCTAATTATTGATGAAAAACTATAATACTAGGAGTGCCACGATATAATATTAATTCTCTCAACAAGAGTTTATGGAAATGCACCATTAATTAATGTACTATCTGCCAAGATATAAATTTTCAAAAGAGGTCAAAATCCCTCATATATAAATTATATAAGAAGAATAAATATAAAGTTGATACACATAATTTAATAATTACGAACATACTTGTACCATGAGTGTGATGAGAATGGTCATATGTCCATTCTCATAGACTCAATATTTTCTTCTTATTTCATACAACATGTACCCATATCACATTGTTTTAATTTTCAAAAGGGATCAAAATGGTTCATATAGGAATCATAGAAAAAAATGAGATAAAGAAGATACACATTAAAAGAATTAGGAACATAATTGTACTATGAGTGTGTTGAGAATGGGCATATTCCCATTCTCATAAACTCAATATAGAATTAGGAACATACTTATATGACATAGTGTAAATATTGGAATCTGATATTACACTACTTAAATTCCAATAATAAACATATTGAATCTAATATCACACTAGATAAAAACAAATAATGGAAATTTAGGAATCCAATTTCAACAATTATAAAACAAGAAATAATAATACTCTAAATCTATATTCTTAGTAAAATGTCCATATTTAATGAAATTATTATTCAAAAGGATCCTCTAGTCAAAAAAATTTGATCGCAAAATTTATCCTCTGCTCATTTTCATGGATTTCGCCATTTTGACATCGCCAATCTTACTTATCTTTATAATTTGGCCTTAAAATTTAAGAAAATTTAACAAGATATGCACCTAACTTTTGTCTCATATCTTACTCATAAACCTTAGCTTTCATTAATTTGAGACAAATGCCCTAAATTTTCATAACTATTTACCGTGGGGTCTAGGGGCTTGGATGTATCACCACCCTCTATCATCCTTTGAATCCATAGCTTCTCATACATATGTTTCACCAATTATCAACTTATGGTGGGCATCGTTGTCACAACCCCTACAAGACTTTGCCACCTCATTTTGTGTATTACTCACCTCATAGATTTACGACTCATGGAAACCATTAGTTAGTTTTTCTTTCCTTGAATTTATTTCCTCACACCGATAGGTAACACTTATTTCCCATTGACTTTCTTTCTCTTTGTGTGAGATAAGTATTTTAGGCTTTCTCCGTACCTTTTCCAAATGTCAATAGAAAACACGTGTCTACGTGGACATTTTTCTTTGATTGGTTTTTATTTACCCCTATGAAAAATTTAACCATATAGATTAAATGTGGTAGTCTTCCTAACAAATTAAGTTAACCAATTAACAGAAACTTCTTATTGTGAGGCTAAAAACACTTCAAGATTATATAATTTTTTTGGAGCATCAAGTATACACATAAAATAAAGGAGGAAAATTGTTATTATTTAGTTTAAATATCAAAGGAACATATAAATTCCTAAAAATCATTATGAAAAAGTGTTTAAAATCCTAATTTTAGTCATAAGGCCTCCAAAATAAAGTGGAGTCAATTTTGGTGCCAACAGTCCACACTTGTTATATATGTTGTTGTGGATATTTGTTTATACAACTTCATCCCTTGTTTTTTTATTAAGTGGATTCACTTGATTGTATTATTTTATTACAAAATTATAATTGTTTTATTTACATTTCCTAAGGGACTAACTTGTCTTATTATATCATGGTTGTCCCACATTTGTGACTTCATACCTATTTTTTGTGTATGCACTTACTTATTTGACTGTGGTAAATTGTTCCTTCTACTAAAATAGTCTTGTTCCACTATGGGTGTCAAATCTTTGTGGCTATATGTCTGCAAATGAATATTCTTCTACGTGGTACTATTTATTTGAAAATACATTGTTATTTCTATCTCTCTACTATTTCTAGATTACTCTAGTGATCACACTACTATTTTTTCTATGGATTGTCACATGTTTACCGTGTTAATTATATGTTTGTTTTATCGTGGAGTAGGACATGATTATTATTATTCTTTATTTTTCTAGTTTATTTACATGTCTATTATTGTTTTTTATTGGTGACATGTTAATTAATCTCCATGCCATGGTTTGTAGTGAAAACCATTTTGTAGGTATAGGTTCTCAAAGATGGACATTATTTCATCCTTCTATGTGCTCCTACCCTAATTATCGATATATAAAACATGGGTACACATCTATTATTTTTATGCAAATTATCAAGTGTTTTTTCACACTTGCCTCAAAAGAGGGGGAATTTAATATGTTATTTCTACAACTACAAATAAATTATAGGATACATGAACAATTTTTCATAGATCTCAAATCCTAAGAAAACTTCATAGATACTAAAAATAGAAATTCATTAAGTGTGGACATTTTACAATCTAGATTAAATATTGAAATCGGCTATGTTGGTTTTACTTATACCAAATATTGGAATTTGATTTGGCTATTATTGGAATCCAAAAAGGGGTTTTTGGAATTATATATCATGTATGAGGGATTTCCATTTTAGGGGTTTACAATTTTTATCTTGTATTGAATGGGCATATGCCCATTCTCATATAAGAATCATAGAATAAATATAGAGGTAATATTTAATTTATTTTAGACTAGAGAATTTCTCATCCTCACATCCTTTACAGTGATATTAAAAATATTAAGTTCAATATTTCTTCAATTAGTTAGAATGGTTAGAATAGGCATATGTCCATTCTCATACAAACAAAGAGTTTTATTATTGTGATGAGAATGGGCATATGCCATTTCTTATACAAACAAATATTTCTATCATTGTGATGAGAATGGGCATATGCCCATTCTCATAAACTCAATATAGAAAGAAAAAAAAATTGGATGTGATTTATTTTAACTATGGGGTCATGCGCATTTTCATGTTGTATATTTTACATATTTTGATCATATATATTTGTGTCTAATATTTCTTCTAATTTATGATATCAATAAAAATTGAGAAATGTTTAATTATAACATGGATTTATTTGCATATAAATGAAGGTAGGAATTTTTTTTTTATGAGATAAATACAACATAAATGATGGTAATAAATGATTTTTTGACAAATAGTCTCCAAAAATAATCCAATATTAATATATTGTTATTAAATAGACTACAAACACAAACTAATTAATTTATATTTATTGATCAACATAATAGTAACAAGTAAACTCAATCAAACTCAGTAATCGTGGAAATATGTTGTTATGAGATAAATACAAGTTAGAATTATTTTTGCATAAAATGATGGTAATAAATCCATTGTTATGAAATAGACTAAAAAAATCAATATTAACAAATATTTATGAGAAAGAATTAAAAACTAAATTTATTTATATATTATAATCAACATAATAGTATCAAGTAAACCCAATCAAGCTCAAGAATTGTTTTTTAAATGTTTCCACAAACCGATGTAAATTTGGGTGCGGACCCACATGATTTAAACATGTACATAAGTGTGTGAAATTTTTTTCTATCAAAATGCATTGTGCCATAAAATTTCAATGCCCTAAACTAATAACTTATTTTCATGGAAAACGATATCTCAAACCCAACCAATAAAAAAATCAATAAATTAAATCATAGATTATATTATTTGATTTATTGATAATTATTTTAATTTGTATAAACCTATCAAATCTAGTTTTGAGCATTAGATCGTAAACTATCAATAAAATCTTGCATTAAATGTTAAACTATCAATAACATCCTAAATTATCCTTATATACTAATCACATCATTTGGATGAGATGTTAAGAACAATAAAATTGTAATAAACACATTTTTAGCATTACATACTAATAAGTATCAATAAACTATTATTAAAGAGTATATAATAATCACTTCAAATGGGAAATGGGAAAAAGAAGTACAAAAATGTAACAAACACAATTTTATATATTGATTTGTTCCACTTGTTGTTTGAAATAGAGAACATCCCTTTAAGATGTCTCTTACATCATCTGCAACCCCTACCAAGGCTAGTTTTGTAAACAACGATGACATGAGCCACTTATTATTTTTAAAGTCTTTTTTTATTACATTAACTACAACTGTAGTTTCACATTTGTATGGAAATTCTGGTGTTTTCCAAATTGTTTCCAAATTTTTAATAAATATGTCTCCCTCTTTTCACAATGCTCCATACCACAACAAAACAAAGGATGCATGTCCACTTTAACTATGTGTAACAGTTTCATTACTAGTTTTTCTACATTGGCATATGTATCCAACGTAGACCAAAATGTTATTTGATGAAACTCTTTAGGTACAAAAGTTAGAAATTAGGAAATAGATATTCATGGTAGATTGTGCTCATTATTCAATTGAAATGTTTTTCCTTTTTATAAGTATGCTTTTAAACTAGCCATACTTCGAATTCAAGAACAAGAAAATGTTTCTTTGGAGGCAATCCAAAAAAAATTAAACTTCATTATTAACTTGTATGTATTTTTGGTGAGAGTTCTAGCACACAGTTGTGGTGACTTCCTAGGTAAAAGACAAGAAGGAGGCTAAAGTGGAGACCTGACCGAGATAAAGGAAGAAAACAACCCTATTTTTGTCATCATTAAGGTGGCTAGAAGGAAAGATGGTGGGTCAGTACTAGGGCTTGCAAAAATTCCATGGAGAACTAATTGCGGGTTGTTGGCTGACCTTTTCTTTCTGTTTCTATTGTTTTC
Source organism: Taxus wallichiana var. yunnanensis (assembly GCA_018340775.1). NCBI lineage: Eukaryota > Viridiplantae > Streptophyta > Pinopsida > Cupressales > Taxaceae > Taxus > Taxus wallichiana. The sequence continues at coordinate 992,548,983 of CM031234.1, read as the reverse complement.
TCTTATGTGTTGTTTTGGAAAAAAATTAATTGTTTAATATGCAAACTCTTATAGAGTTTGGCTTTGTTTTGTTGTGGCCTATCATCAAAAAAATTTAACTATGCCTCCATGGCCCTTTTTTTTGTCTCGAAACTAGCTTCATTTTGTACGACCTTTTTTGGTCCCCAGCTTTAAAACCAAATTATTTTATTTTATCTAACAAAAAAATGTATGTATTTCAAATATGATAATAATATTTCACAATATATTTTTATCGATTTCTTTACATATATTTGTTGGCTTCTTTGGAGGCACTTGCAAAAAAGTAATACTAAACATCATTAGTAGTTTGCATGTATTTCAAATAGGATAATTATATCTCACAAAATATTTTTACCCATTTCTTTACATATATTTATTGGATGTAGAGTTTCTATATTTTCTCCAGCTATATCTCCACATAAAAATTGAAATTAGGATATATTTATCAAATTGATTCTAACTAATATTGAAAAATAAAAATGATTAATATTTTTACCTATTTCTTGACATATATTTTTTGGATTTTCTCCAATTGTATTTGCACATTAAAATTGAAATCAGGATATATCTATCAAATCGATTCCAACCGATATTGAAAAGTAAAAAAGATTACAAATTTTTAAATAATACTTGATAAGTGTTCATGAGCCAACTATCATAATTAATGGTGAAGGGTTTTATGTAGCTTTAGTATTAATCATCATCAATTGTGTGTTTTGTGTGTTTTGCTTTGAAAAACTTCTTGTTTTTCGATTATATCATGTTATTATTAAACTCATGGCTTGTGTTTTTTCTCCACTCATAATCATTTTTAAGGGCTCAACATTTGTTTCCAATGAACATAAATACTTAGAATGTAAAGTAAAAATTGTAAACAATGGACTATTGTACATTCTCACTTAATCACTGTAAAACCTATTCAATCTACTATTCACTTGGCGGATACCTATTCATTATAATACCTTCAATATTTTATTCACTGGGTGGATACCTATTCTAATTTAGGAATCATAGAAGAAGAATATAATGTTGCATTAATTTATTTTTTATATGAGAGATATGTTACATAATTTGGTTTTCTGATGCAAATCTTAAATCACTTTCAATCTACCTCTAAGGTTAGAATGATCAAAGACCTCAAATACTTCCTTTTACTTGGCCAATAGATACTTTTCTATAGGTATCTACTCTTCAAAACTTAAAATTTTTGTCTTATGAAATTCCTTTTAAATATTTATAATTATCTTATATTGGCTATATTATCCTGGCAGATCTAAGTGTTGCACTTCCATTACTATGATCTAACCAACATCAATTACTATGATCTAACCTTGCTCATATATTAAGAATCATATAATAATAATAGAGATAAAATGTAAATTTTTAGATAGATATATTTGTGCCCATTCTCATATAATAATTATAGAAGATAGAATGGGAAGTTGTGCATTGTGACAGTAACATTTTTTTGTAGATATTAATAATTGTATTATACTTATTGGACTATCCCTGGTAGAACCAAGTTCTACACTACATACCCTTAAGAGGGATCAAGCCTTATACAGCTTCTCAATTCCCATCTTACTATATATATGTCCATTCACATTTAGGAAAAATAGAAGAATAATATATATATTTATCATTTGAATGGGCATATGAAGAATATCATCTAGTTTTCCTTCCATTGCAAAATGGGGAGTGTCCCATTATAAAACAAAGTAATCTTCATCTTCATGTCAAGCCCATTCGAGTGGGAAGATGCCCATTCTCGTATAGGAAATGTAGAAGAACATGAGGAAGAAGAATAGATGTTTAGAATGGGCATATTCCTATTCTCAAATAATAATTATTAATTGTGAGGATTTTTTTATCTCATATAAAACATTGAAGAACAATAGATGGAAGGTGAGTAGAAGTTTAGAAGAGACATATGGAAGATAAATTTTACTTTTTTAGAATGGGAAGATGCCCATTTAACATATAGAAATCATGAAAGAAGAATGATTCTTTTTTAAATTGAAGATAGGTTTCAAAGATACTTCTAAATCTTCTCTGTTGATTTATTATGAGATGAACAATATCATTTATCTTTCTTTCTCTTGTATTCAGATCAAGGTATAAAGATAATGCCATATATTTTATCTTTTGTAGTTTTTATATTGTTTTAAGAATACCACTTGAATATTTTGTAAGACTTACATAGTTTTTATCCTCCATAGTTATAAAATGATGCATCTAAATATGATTGTTTCTTGCATGTTTGATAGTCTCAATCAGATCATTCCATTATAAAAAATGTATATGATTCTAAGAAATCCACTTCCAACTCTTCAAGCTAAGATGAGGAGATGAATATTTTTCTATTACTAGTGTACAAAGTGTGGGGTTACCACCTAGGTAATGTTACTTATTTTATGACATGGTTGGCCTAGTCACAGCCTACATGGGTGGGTGAGCTACATTGGATGAGTTGGGTGGGAGAGCTTACCCATAAATCTCATTAGGTTAATTGAAATTCCAAGTCGGGTGGAGGATTTAATCTTCTAAGCTCAATGGGTGAGTTGAACTCCTGAGCTAGGTGGGTGAGCTCACCTTTCGAGATAAGAAATATTGATTGTAATCATTTCAATATAAGAATTACAATGATAAAGTTAAATTTTGTATCAAATGATAAAATTCTCATTCTCATAATTGGAATAAAAAAGAAGAACATAGAAAAATTATAGCTTGTTATATATTGGAAAGTTTCCCATTCTTATAGTCTTCATAGAGTTATTTAAAAGAATAGCTTCAATATTGGTTGTATTACAATGATTATATTTGGCATACACCCATTATCATAAAAAAAAAAACTTTTTTTTATCTTCCATTAAATGGTTACGTATCCATTCCTATAGAGGTATTAAAAATTTTAAGTTCAATATTGCTTATATTAGAATGTTAAGAAGGAGCTTATGCCCATTTACATCCAAACAAACATTTATTTCTTGTATTGAATGGGCAGATGCCAATTTTATATAGGAATCATATATGAATAATATAGATAAAATTATACTTGTTTTAGAATGGGAAGTTTCCCATTATCATATAGGAATCATATAAGAAAAATAGATCAAATTTACTTTGTTTTTGTTTTTGACCATGGCATAGTGAGACCATTAATTTGCAAATAAATTGTTTTCCACCGTTTATTTATTAATTGAAGGTACTTATTTTTCAAACATGTCTTTGACTTCCTCGTTGGAGGGAAATTGGTGAAATTAATGGCAATTAATTCACGCCACTCCATGGCACTGTAGAGAGATGGATGGTGGTTATTGTTTTTGATGATGGTAGAGGTCTTGAGAATTACAAGGTTCACCGTGGGTCGGAAAATCTATCTCTTTATCTTTTATCCTTTCTTCTTTCTTTTTCATCCAGCTTTCCACTTTTTTGTTCATCCTTACGATTTAGGTTTTCTATATTTTGTAAACACACACACACACACACACACACACACACACGGAGATGATTCACATGCATTAAATGATTTCCCATGATGTTTTTGTAGTTAACCATTCTAGAGGGTGTGTAGGGAAACTAAGGTTTTAGGAGGGGGTGTTAGTATAATACAATTATTAATTATTAGAAAACAAACAATTTTTGGTTATATGATAATTTTATTATGCCCATTATAAACGTGCACAACTTCTATAAAGGCTATCACAATGCACAAATTTCTAATCTAAAACAAAGTACAAATCATAGATTGGTTCGTCTCCGTGAAACAAAAGATTTAAAGAATACTTATGAGATATTGTTTTTTCTCTCCACTAAATTTTTGTTGATCCTTTTCATTTTAGGCTCCTTCTATTTTGTAAGACCATTTCAGCTTGTGAAGCACAAGATTTGAAGAAAGTTTTCTAGGCATTAATTATTCTAACTCCTATCTGTTGAATTATTATGAGATGAAGAATATCATTTGGTTATCTTTCCAATATATTTTATTCTGGGTTTAAAGATAATTACCTATTTTTGATCTTTTATATTTTTTGATCTAGGTATTAAGAATATCACTTAAATTTTTTCGAAGACATGTGTAGTTTTTGACCAATAATCATAGTTGTTAATACGAGGAATTACTTATTTTTCAAATTAAAGACACATTTCAGAGATCATTCAAACTCTTCTTTGTTGTATTCTGAGTTTATGGGTATAAAGATAAATTATAATGCAGTATTTTAGATCTTTTGTATTTTTGATATGGTTTTTCGAATATCACTTCAATATTTTGTAAGACTTGCATAGTTTTTATCCTCTATAGTTATAAAAGGATGTCTCTAAATATCACCATTTCTTGCATGTTCTAGAGTCACAACAAGATCATTTCATTGTGAAATTGTATGTTCTCAATGCCCAATGGACCTCCTGTCTCATCCCATCCAAAATAATAATGTATATCTAAGAAATCCACTACCAATCCTTCATGCTAAGACGGGGAGTTGTCTATTTTTTTGTTACCAAAGTACATAGTGGGCTTACCACATGGGAGGCATTTCTTAGTTTCCAAATTGGTCATGTGGGTTGATAAAAAAATAAATGATAATTCTATAATTCTTCTTTCATCCATAAAATGATATTTTTGTTCATGATCATTATTCATCAAGGTTAGATAATAGTAATAAAAGTAAATCATTTTATCCTAATGGTGAATCATTTACATCTTGGCCTTGCATCATTGGTGAATCATGTCACACCTTGCATCATTGGTGAATCATGTCACGTCTGTTAGCCTTGATATCATCTATGTCTCTTTGCATTGTTGAATGATTTACCAAATATGCAAGACCAAGATACACATGGTTTATCCTTCAAGATTAAATTTTGCACTTCCATTACTATGATCAAACCTTTCTTAATTTAAAAGTATTCCATTGTATAATATTGGGTAGCAAAATTTTTAGATCCCTTGTTGAAAATAGTTGTTCAGCAAGGTTAGTCATAGTAATATAAGTTCATCATTTAATCCCGACTCATAAAGGCTAGATAATAACACTGTAGTTTTTTCAAAATGTCTCTTGAATAATTGTGTGATTGTATGTATTAGATGGAATACCATGACATACCCTCTAAACTACAAAAAAAAATATATTTTTGTTATTTGAATGGGAAAGTGTTGATATAAATTTTACTTTTTTTTTTGAATGGGAAGATGTAAAAATGATTGGTTGCCCAATTCAATACAAGACAAAAGGTTTTTTAATATGAGAATTGGCATATGCCCATTCTAAATGTTCAAATGAAAGAAATTATTTTAAAATGTTTTCATACCTCTATAAAGGCTATGAGAAGGTCAGAAAATGGGAATCAACATATGCCCATTCTAAGCATTCAAATGCAAGAAATTTTATAAAAATGTTATTTTTGTATTATTTATTTTTTAGTATTCTAATAACTCTCTAAAACATTTAAATGGGTCTAAACATTAGGATATTAAAGCATTAAAGCATGGTTGGTAAATTTTTTTATAAAAATATGGGTCTCATGTTATGTTTCATGTCACTCCATATTTTTAAATAGGATTTTCGACTACGACTAGAATTAGTCACATTGTGATGCTTGTAAATAATTGTATCATTCTAGCCGAATAACCCTTGTGGAGGAAAGTTGTGATATCGACAAGTGTTGCACTACATACCCTCGAAGGGGATCAAGCCTTATGTAGTTCTATTATTTTATTTTAGAAAGGGAATCTTGGCTCCACCAAGTGCTACACTACATACCCTTGGGTAGATGCCCATTCTTGTATTATGTAGTTCTATTTAATAATTTGATTTAGAAATGGCAGATGCCCATTCTCTGCCCATTTTCATATAAGAGAAATTAACATATATTATTTAATTCCTTGAAATATAAATATCAGCATGCAAATATATTGTTTATCACCATGTATTTATTAATTAAAGGTATTGTTTTAAAATAAGACTTTGATCGCTCGTAATAATAAGAATAGGCATTAGACCATTCTCTAGACATTTTAAAAAAACAAATTAGCCATATTTTTGTAAGTTATATTGGACTATTTAGAAATATGGGAATTTTTCCATCGTTGAAAAAAAAAACATTTGTTTTTTGGTTGTTCCCCATTTTGCATCGATGGAGGACTAGTGAAATCGAAGGAGGACCACATTAGAAGAAGAATAGTGTAAAAACATTCTCACAACATTGATAGAGTTAGTGATTATATCATATTGGTTGGACTATTCATATGGGAGCTTAGTGTTGCACTACATACCATTAAAGGGGGGTCAAGTGTCTACCTCTAATTGTTGTATAATATTTTAATTTTGGTGTCTCTTTCATTTCATGAAGAATATCAAGGAAATTTTTGAGAAACAACAATGAATATTTCTAACTCTTCTCAATGTGAAGAATAACATCTAGTTTTCCTTCAAAAGCAAAATGAGGCCTAACCCACTTAATCTTCATGTCATGACCATTCGATTAGACAGATGCCCATAAGTAGTTCAAATTTCTACTTGTCTTTTTCTATGATTCCTAGAATAGAATGGGCATATGCCCATGTTCTAAACATTCTAATACAATAATTGTTAAACTAAAATTTCATATGCTCATTCTATATGTTATGTTTCATGTTACTTCATATTTTTAAATATGATTTTTGACTACGACGGAATTAGTCGTATTCAAACTTTTACACAATTATATCACTTTGGCGTGACCAACCCTAGTGGAACCATGTTTTGATTCTTCTAATTACTACATGACATACCCTCGAGGGGGATCAAGCCTTATGTAGTTCTATTATTATTTTTAGGAATGGGCATCATGGCTCCGCCAAGTGTTGCACTACATACCCTTGGGAAGATGCCCATTCTCGTATTATGTAGTTCTATTAATTTGTTTTAGAAATGGTAGATGCCCATTCTCTGCCCATTGATCTCATATAGGATTAATTAACATATATTATTTAAGACCATGACATATCGAGACCAAAATGCAAATATATTGTTTATCGTGACCATGTATTTATTAATTAAAGGTAATTGTTTTACTACAATACCTAGACCGCCCATATTAATGAGAATAAGCATTATCCCATTCTCTAGAAATTTAACATTTTGTTTTGACCATATTTTTAGTCAATTGTATTGGACTATTTATAAATATGGGCATTTTTCCATCCTTAAACAAACAAACATTTATTTTTGGTGGTTCCCATTTTTCATCGAAGGAGGACCATAGTAATGGAATGACATCTATATTAGAAGAAGAATAGTGTAAAAACATTCTAACAACCTTTATAGAGTTAATAATTGTATCATATTGGCTAGACTATCCCCGATGGAGCTTGTTGTTACACCGCATACCATTAAAGGGAATGAAGCCTCTATCTCTAATTTTTGTTTATTATTTCTCTTTTGGGATCTCTTTCTTTTCATGAAGAATATCAAGGAAATTTTTGGGAAACAAAAATGAATATTTCTAACTCTTCTCAATGTGAAGAATAACATCTGGTTTTCCTTCGATTGCCAAATGGGGAACCACCCACTTCATCTTCATGTCATGTCCATTTGATTAGATAGATGCCCATATGTAGTTTGCCTTATGCCTATTTTTCTCTGTGATTCCTATATTAGAATGGGCATATGCCCATTATCAATGGGCATATGCTCATGTTCTAAACATTCTAATACAAGAATTGTTGAACTAAAATGTCATATGACTATTTCTAATCATTCTAATACTTGCAATATTAAACTTAGTCTATTTAGTACTTGTTGAACTAAAATGTCATATGCTCATTCTAATCATTCTAATACTTGCAATATTGAACTTAGTTTGTTTAGTACTTCTATATTACTCATAGCTAGTCCACAATGCAAGATGCTAGTGGAGAGATAAAATTTATTTAAGAATTGGCAGTTTTCGGTTCTCTCATACAAACAAGCAAACATTTTTCTAATTTTATCTTGCATACAATGAAATTTTTCTAATATGTATAATAGAATAAATTGATACAAATTGAATGGGAAGATGCCCATTCAATTATAATATGAGTAATAGAAGAAAATTATTGTCATTTTAACACTTCTATAGAATTGATCATATCTAACTCAATAATGCAAGATGCTAGTGGAGAGATAAAATTTACTTTACCTTTGTTTAAGAATGGGCAGGTGCCCATTTTGTCATATAAACAAAAAAACATTTTTTTCATTTTATACATACCCTTGAGGGGGATCAAGCCTTATGTAGTTCTATTATTTTGTTTTAGGAATGGGCATCTTGGCTCTGCCAAGTGTTGCACTACATACCCTTGGGCAGATGCCCATTCTCATAGTTCTATTAATTTTATTTAGAAATGGAAGATTCCCATTTTCATATAGGAGAAATTAACATATATTGTTTAATACCATGACATATCGAGACCAACATGCAAATATATTTTTACCACCGTATTTATTAATTAAAGGTAATTGTTTTAAAACAAGACTTAGATCGATTGTAATAATGAGAATAGACATTAGCCCATTCTCTAGACATTGTAACATTTTGGTTTGGCCATATTTTTGTCAGTTGTATTGGACTATTTAGTTTTAGGAGAATTTTTCCATCCTCAAACAAACAAACATTTATTGTTGGGTAGTTCCCATTTTACATGGAAGGAGGACTAGATTAGAAAAATAATTATATTGTAACAAAAATTTACAACCTTTATAGAGTTAATAATTGTATCATAGCACTAGACTATCCCTAGAAGATCCTAGTGCTCCACTACATACCCTTCAAGGGAGATCAAGCCTCTATCTCAATTTTTTATTATTTCACTTTTTAGCTCTCGTTTCATGAAAAACAATAATGAATATTTCTAACTCTTGTTAATGTGAATAGTAACATTTAGTTTTCCTTTCATTGCAATATAGGAACTACCTACTTCATCTTCACGTCATGCCTATTCGAGTAGGAAAATTACCATATGTAGTTTTCCTTATGCCTATTTTTCTATGTGATTCCTATTATTAGAATTTGCATATACTCATGTTCTAAACATTATAATACATGAAATATTGATATAAAATGTCATATGCTCATGTTCTAAACATTCTAATACATATAATATTGAAATTATTTTATTTAGTAATTATATATTACTCATAGATAATCCACAATGCAAGATGTTATTGGAGAGATAAAATTTACTTACTTAGTTTATATTTAAGATTGGGCAGTTTCCCATTCTCTCATATAAAAAAAAATAATTTTTTCATCCTATCTTGAATACAAAGAAATTTTTCTAATACGTATAATATAATAAATTGATAAAAATTGAATGGTAAGATTCCCATTCAATTACAATATTAGTAATAAAATAAAATTATGTAGACCTTTTGTTTAAGAATGGGAATGTGCACATTATGTCATATAAACAAACACACATTTTTTTCAGTTTATCTTGAATATAATTGTATTGTTTTGGCTAGACCATCCTTGACTAAGCCAAGTTATGTGTCTACCAAGTGTTGTACTATATACCCTCAAGGGGATCAAGCCTTATATAGTTCTATTACTTTTGTTAGGAATGGGCATCTTGGCTCCGTTGAACCACATACCCTTAGGAAGATTCCCATTCTCATAGTTATATTAATTTGATTTAGAAATGGTAGATGCCCATTTTCATATAGGATAAATTAACATATATTGTTTAAGACCATGACATATCGAGACCAACATGCAAATATATTGTTTACCACCATGTATTTATTAATTAAAGGTATTTTTTTAAAAACAAGACTTGGACCACTCGTAATAATGCACATAGGCATCAACCCATTCTCTAGGCATTCTAACATTTTAATTTGGCCATATTTTTGTGAATTATATTGGACTATTTATAAATATGGGCATTTTTCCATTCTCAAACAAATAAAGATTTATTGTTGGGTTGTTCCAAATTTTGCATGAAGGGAGGACCATTACAATGGAAGGAGGACCAGATTAGAAGAAGAATTATAGTGTAAAATCATTCTAACAACCTTTATAGACTTAATAATTGTATCATATTGGCTAGACTATCCCTGGAGGATCCTAGTGTTGCACTACATACCTCTATCTCTAATTATTGTTTATTCTTTCACTTTTTGTCTCTCTCTTTTCATGAAAAACAACAATGAATATTTATAACCCTTATCAATGTGAATAATAACATCTGGTTTTCCTTTCATAGTAAAATGGGGAAACAACCAACTTCATATTCACAACATGCACATTCGAGTAGACAGATGCCCATATGTAGTTTTCCTTATGCTTATTTTTCTCTGTGATTCCTAATTTTGATTAGATAAGGTAAAAAGGAGTTTGGTTTTAAGGGGACCAAAAAAACCCATACAAAAAGAAGCCAATTTCAAGAAAAAATCCACCGAAACGTCATGGAGGCTAAGTCAAAAAGACTTAACGGCTGACCACCACAAAAAGAGCTAGATAACTATAAGTTTGCATATTAACCAGTTGATTTTTTGACACAAAAACTGAAAAGGATCAACCAATAGAACAACAAAGGAAGAAGGTCAACCAAAGGCCATCCATTATTCCTCCATGTCCTTGATGCAGCTTTGGTGCTCGTCCTAACCATCCTTCCTACTTAAAAATTTTATGATCACACACTTTTATCTTTTCTCCTCCTTTTCCTCACTCTGGATTTTTTCGGGATCCCTTATATTTTCATCCTCCTTGTATTTAATCTCGGTGTTCACAACCTCCATGTCGATCCTCTTCGCCAAAATCATCACTTTCAAAACTACTAAGCATGAGCTTCATATTGGGCTTGTTATCATCCTTGGCCACTTGATCTTGAAGAATAGAGATATTTTATTCTTGCATGAAAAAATCTGCTTGAATACCCCCAATTCTCTTGTTCTGGACCTCAAGTTTGTGTTGGAACTCCTTCGCCTTCTGTATGAGATTTTTTAATAGTACAAAAGTATCAACGGTTGATTCATCTCACAACAAGATAGCCTCCCGACCCACAAAATCCCGTTTCCTTTTACTGCGTAACTCTCACCCACATTCGAACCCCCTTTTTCAAATTATACAACATCCTCTATCCATTTTACTAGAATTCTCACCCACATTGGGATTCCTATTATTAGAATGGGAATATGCTCATGTTATAAACATTCTAATACACACAATATTGATCTAAAATGTCATGTTCTCATTCTAAAGATTCTCATACATGCAATATTGAACTTAGTATGTTTATTACTTATAGATTACTCATAGCTAGTCCATAATTCAAGATTCTAGTGGAGTGATAAAATTTACTTACTTTGTATATATTTAATAATGGGTATTTTCCCATTCTCTCATACAAAAAAATAAACAAAATTTTCAACCTATCTTGAATATAATGTAGTTTTTTCTAATATGTCTAATAAAATAAACTGATACGAATTGAATGGGAATATGCCCATTGAATTATAATATGAGTAATATAAGAAAATTATCACAATATTAATCATATCTAAATGCACAATACAAGATGTTAGTACAAATATAAATTTTACTTAACCTTTGTTTAAGAATAGGCAAGTGCCAATTCTGTCATACAAACAAACAAACATCTTTTTCATTTTATCTTAAATACAATTGTATCATTTTGGCTGGACTATCTCTGGATGAGCCAAATTTTTCCTCTGCCAAGTGTTACACTACATACCCTTGATGGGAATCAAGCTTTATGTAGTTTTATTATTTTATTTTAGGAATGTGCGTCTTGGCTCTACCAAGTGTTTCACTACATACCCTTGGGAAGATTCCCATTCTCATAGTTCTATTAATTTGATTTAGAAATGGTAAATGCCCATTTTCATATAAGAGAAATTAATATATATTTCTTAAGACCATGACATATCGAGACCAACATGAAAATATATTATTTACAACCATGTATTTATTAAATAAAGGTTATTGTTTTAAAAGAAGACTTAGACCACTCATAATAATGAGAATAGGAATTAACCCATTCTCTATACATTCTATCATTTTTGTTTTTCCATATTTTTTGTAAGTTATATTGGACTGTTTAGAAATATGGGCATTTTTACATCCTCTAACAAACAAACATTTACTTATGAGTTGTTCCCCATTTTGTACGGAAGGAGGAAAAGATTAGAAGAAGAATTATAGTGTAACAACATTCGACATTCTTTACGAGATACTAATTGTATCATATTGGTTAGACTATCCCTAGAGGATCTAAGTGTTGTCTTGCATACCCTTAAAGGGAGATCAACCCTCTATCTCTAATTCTTGTTTATTCTTTAACTTTTGGTCTTTTTTTTTCATGAAAAACAAAAATTAAGAATGTCTAACTCTTCTCAATTTTAAGAATAACATTTGATTTTCAATTCATAATAAAATGGGGACAACCCACTTCATCTCCATGTCATTCCCATTCAAGTAGACAAATGCCTATATGTAGTTTTCCTTATGTCTATTTTTCTCTGTGATTTCTTTTATTATAATGGGCATGTGCTCATGTTCCAAACATTCTAATACATGCACTATTGATGTAAACTTACATATGCTCATTATAAACATTATAATACATGTAATATTGAACTTAGGATGGTTAGTAATTCTATATTACCCATAAATAGTCCACAATGCAAGATGCTAGTGGAGAGATAAAATTTACTTACTCTATCTATATTTAAGAATGGGAAATTTCCCATTCCGTTATACATACAAACAAAAAAAAATATTATTTTATCTTGTATACAATGAAATTGATACGAATTGAATGGGAAAATTCCCATTCAATTATAATATGAGTAATAGAAGAAAATTATTGTCAGTTTAGCACTTCTGTAGACTTAATCATATCTAACTCCACAATGCAAGATGTTAGTGGAGAGATAAAATTTACTTTACCTTTGTTTAAGAATGGGAAGGTGCCCATTCTATCATACAAACAAACAATATTTATTTTATTTTATCTTGAATATAATTGTATCATTTTGGTTGGACTATCCTTGGCGAAGTCAAGTTCTACCTCCACCAAGTACTACACTACATACCCTTGAGGGGATCAAGCCCTATGTAGTTATATTATTAATTTTTAGGAATGGGCATATTTGATCTACCAAGTATTGCACTACATACCCTTGGGAAGATGCCCATTCTTATATAAAAAAAATTAACATATATTATTTAAGACCATGACATATCAAGAACAACATGAAAATATATTGTTTACCATCATGTATTTATTAATTAAAGATAATTGTTTTAAAAGAAGACTTGGATTTCTCATAATAATGAGAATAAACATTAGCCCATTCTCTAGACATTCTAACATTTTGGTTTTGCCATACTTTTTGTCAGTTGTATTGGAATATTTAGAAATATGGGCAATTGTTCTTCCTCAAACAAAAAACCATTTACTGTTGGGTTGTTCCCAATTTTGCATGGAAAGAGGACTACTTCAATGGAAGGATGACCATATTAGAAGAAGAATTATAGTGTAAAAACATTTTGGTATCCTTTATAGAGTTAATAATTGTATCATATTGATTGGACTATCCCTGGAGAAGTCTAGTACTGCACTGCATACAATTAATGGGAGATCAAGTCTCTATCTCTAATTGTTGTTTATTCTTTCACTTTTGGTCTCTCTCTCTTTATGAATTTTTTTTTTTTGAATATTTAGATAACTCTTCTCAATGTGAAGAATAACATTTGGTTTTCCTTTCATACAAAAATGTGGCACAACCCTCTTCATCTTCATGTCATGCCCATTCGAGTAGATAGATTGCCATACGTAGTATTTCTTAAGCCTATTTTTATCTGTGATTCCTATTATTAGAATGGGCATATGATCATGTTCTAAACATTCTAATACACACAATATTGATCTAAAATGTCATATGCTCATTCTAAACATTCTAATACATGTAATATTGAACTTAGTTTATTTAGTACTTCTATATTACTCATAGCTAGTCCAAAATGCAAGATGCTAGTGGAGTGATAAAATTTACTTACTCTATCTATATTTAAGAATGGGCAGTTGCCCATTCTCTCATACAAACAAACAAACAATTTTTTCAACTTATCTTGAATACAATGTATTTTTTCTAATATGTCTAATACAAGAAATTGATACGAATTGAATGGGCATATGCTCATTTATATAGAATAAAATTCTAGTCATTGTAGCACATCTATTTTAATCATATCTTACTCCACAATATAAGATGCCCATGGAGAAATAAAATTTACTTTTTCTTTTTTAAGAATGGGCAGTTTCCATTCTCTCATACAAACAAACAAACATTTTTTTCATTTTTTCTTGAATATAATGTAATTTTTTTCTAAAATTTACTTACTCTGTCTATATTTTTCTCGTGGAGAGATAAAATTTTCGTTATCTTTGTTTAAGAATGGGCAGTTTCCCATTCTCTCATACAAACAAACAAACATTTTTTTTTTTCATATTTTCTTGAATACACTGTAATTTGTTTCACTAAGAATAAAGTTTACTTCATTCTCACAACAAACATCATATAAGAATGATAGAATAAGGGATGTTGTTCACTCTCATAGCCTTAGGGCAGGTGCTAATGATATATTTTTAGAATTTTCATATGCCTATTCTGATATAGGAATCATAGACGAAGAATAGTGATAACACATTCTAACAGCCCATTCACATACAACAATCATTTTTTATTTAATAATGTAAAATATTATTTGAAATTTATTGGTATTATTAAATGATACGATGGTATTTCTTGTATTTAATTATTAGTATTATTAATTAATGTTGTTAATTAATTAATTTTGTTTAGTCCTAATATCATATGTTAAATACATGTTCTTTGATTTCCAATTTTTTGAAATAATGGAGTTTATGTCATTGATTAGTTTTATAAAGTTTTATTATATTTTTATAACTTTATAAAATTATTTTTAAAATGCACTATAGTTAATTTTTTTAATATTGGTAAATAGTTTTTGAAAGTGACTATACCCTTGTGTACAAAAGGAGGCCTAAAAGCACTATACTTAATTAAGCATCATAAATAATGGTGATTAAGTTGTTGACTAGTTTTATTAAATTCAATTATATTTATATAATATTATTTAATCTTGAAACAATATTTTTATTCATTTGAATATTTAATTAGATGTTATTAATATGTTTCTAGTTAATATAGTAATGTAAGTTTATTGGGAATAGTAATTCTTGTAGTAAATATTATTTGATAGGATTTTTTTTTGTAAATAATTATAATATTATTAATTAATTATTTAAATTAGTACTAATACTTATAATTATAGTAGTATTAATTAATGTTATTAATTTACTAATTAAAACTAATATTATATAATCATCGTGATTTCTATTATTAATCAATGTTATTGATTAACTATTAATTACTAATATCATATCTTGATTAGAAACACTTTGATTTCTATTATTACTTGTTATTGATTAATTAATTGTAAATAATACCAGCATGATTGTTTCAAATTTCAAATTTTTGGCCTTCATTTTTGGAGGCAATTCTTAATTGTCATTTATTATGGTACGTTTGATTCAAATTTTGAAGTTTTAGCACTCTTTTTTAGATTTGTTCATTTATTACGGTAGGTTTGATTCAAATTTTGAATTTTCGGTGCTCTTTTTTAATATTTTCCGCAAGATTGATTCAAATTTAAAATTTTCCATTTTTATTTTTGGGAGGCAATTCATAATGGTCATTTATTATGGCAGGTTTGATTCAAAATTTGAATTTTTCGGTGCTCTTTTTTATGAGGCACATTTTTGGCCAAGTACATTATAAAAATATTGATTTTGAATGAATCAGGTTTTGATTTTCACTCTATTATGACTAATATTTTTTCATTCAGAAATTTAGTTGGGGAAAGACGAAGAACGTAGATGTAGCTGGAGAAATATGAAGATACAGAGATTTAACATAAGAAAGAAGAAGATTTAGCTTCCGATATCATGAGGGATACGAAGATACAAATATTTTGCATAAGAAAGAAGAAGAAATAGTTGTTAATACATTGATTTTGCAAGGGAGACTATTCAATATTTCTTAAATAGACTAAAACAATGGAAGAGTAGGATATTTTTGGTTTTTATATTTCATTTTTCCATGTTTATTTCTAAAGCCTAAAAGTGTATAAACAAAGATATTTTAATTCACAATAAACTATCTAAACTATTTTTTCATATATCTTGTTTATTTTTATGTCTGAAAATGTATCGAGTTGTTTCCATGCATAAACATAACAACAAACAAATACAGAAATCAATTTTTTACATTCGTAAACATAACAACTACCAAATATACAAATCAAAATTGTTTCGTTCTTTTTTAACGTCTTAGGGATATAAATACGTACATATTTATGGTGTGAAAATGATTAGATAGATTCAGTACCACCTGTCTCTTTCTATGTCTTTTTAATAACCTATGTAACAAGTTTCTCTTTCAATAATCTCTATATCCAATCAGGCCAAATCCTTTTGCATAAGCAAAAAATGATTTGATAAAGTCAGTATTGCCTTTCTCTTTTTGTATCATTTTTATTACCTCTGCAATTGTAAGTTTACTTTTCAATAATTTGTGTCCAATCAGCCCAAATCATTTCGTATAAATTCCTCTTTCACCTACAAAATATCTGACTAAGAAAACCTGTGCCATAAGAGAGAAAAAAATAAAAACTTGTCTCTCGACTAATGGGTCGAAATCCTTATGCATAACATCTTATTTCTCATACAAAATATCTGAATGAAAAAAACCCAGGTGTAATCCTATAGGAAAAAAATTAAAACTCGGTCATAAAAGATCAAAAATAAAAACCCAAGCCATTCCAATTCAATATTTTTATATAGTATTTTTCCAAGGAAAATTACCTTTAAAAAAGAGCCGAAAATTCAAAATTTGAATTTACATAATAAATCACCACCCTTTAATGATTAAATACCTTTAATATCCTAATATTCTAAGTATCAAAATTTGAATCTATCTAACCATAATTAATCACTACCCTATAATGCTTAAATGCCTTTTTAATATCCTAATTTTATCATAAATACTTAACCACGAAAGGGTACATATTTAAATACTTTAATGTCCTTTTATGCCAATGTTTAGAAAAAAATTAAATATTTTAAAGAGCTATTAGAATAATGAAAAATACATACTACTATTTTTTTACATACATTCAAATATTTAATATATAATACATTAACAAATCACCACCCTTTAATGCTTTAATGCTTTAAGATGTTTTAATATGCTTAGATATTTGAATTTATTGGACCCATTTAAATTTTTTAAATAGTATTATGTGAATAATGAAAAATATATAGTAGAATTTATTGTCATACCTATTTAGACACATGTAATGATTTAAAAATGTCCACACTTACGTAAAATATTTTTATTAGATGAGACAAAAATGGCATTATGGCTTCCAAGGGCCTTACGAAGGAATACAACATGAGAGACGCAAACAAAAGACAAAAAGTGAATAGAGAATCCAAACACCAAAGTGGATATACAAGACAAGAAATGAGTCAAGAATACTTGAATCAAAATAAACCAAGACTTTCCATCGCTGCCCGCTCTAGAGCAAGTACGAGTAACAATATGTTTTTTGTGGTGAACCTTCGTCCAACCCACATAAACCAACCTGGGAGGGGAAGAAATCAAATATTGGTTTAAATCATGACCAAGGAAAAATTTGAGCCTCCCATTTACTACATCCACCGACTCCCCCTTAAATTTCATTGATTCCAACACACCACAATCCAAGCTAATAATTGCAAGCTTCCTCATGGGGCCAAATTCAAATGTGGACTCCTGCCCAAAAGACTAGTCCACCCTATAACCAATACCAATGCTACTTGTTTTCAATGTATCGCCATTAACCAAGGATCGAATCTCCAAATCATACAATGCACTAGCACAATCAAGTTCCTCATCACAAACTTTTTTGATTCCTATAGACCCATTCTCATTCACCTTAGGGATCCCAAAGCTCAAATGATCATGTTGAACAGGTGTTTTAACAACATTATCCATAGATTCGAGCTCTCCCCTATCTAATTCCAACCCATCCTCCTCTCCATAAGAGACTTCCAATTCATCATCCCCATGAAGATATTTATATTTCAACAGTGTTTCCATGGGTCCATATAAATCCTTCATTTCAAATTTGATGATTTTGCATTTACTACAGTAAATTTTAAAGCTCTACACTTCTATAACATGTTCTCATTTTCCAGGTGGGTGAATGTAAGAAGATCCTCTAGGAACTTTGAACACCACAAAAATATTGATACATACCCTAACATCAGTTAATCTAGACCACATTTTGGTGGTAGGATCCATAGCAATAATCATACCAATCACTCGCCAACCCCAACAAAACCACTACCTCCCAAATTTCCAACGTAAGGCTTGAGAGCATAATCCAAACAAGAAGTGAATGAAAGCAAAATTCATGAGGAATACTGGGCTCCCACTAGTGGAAATTCAAAGCAACACTTTGAAAAAACTAAGCTCCTTCATTAAAAACTTTCCGCATTTCCAAATCGGATTGGAAAGAAAAAATGAAACCTTCTCCAGTCATGGCTTGTACATCTACCTTGTAACACCATTTTCTCTTGCTCCATTCTCTCATTAAATCAATATTTGGTCACATCCCTACAAACCTTCCCACTATTTCATAATGAAATCTCTATTTTTCTCTATCAATGATGAATTTCAGGACATCTAGCAATGACTCTTCATTCTTCCACCTAGGTGAGAGCTTCACATGCTTTCGCCCGCCTCTCCAAAAATTTCTCCACCCAAGTGTTGTTTCCTTTTCCTACAAAAACCCTACAAATTCCACTTCATCCACTTTGTTAAAATCATGTTAGCATAGTCTACATACTTATTTTTTTATTATTAGACTAGTTGTTCTATCTATTCCATTATTCTCTCCTTCTTATTTGTAACCTCTCCATCCATTTAGGGGAGTCTTGTTTATTCACGTACCTATAAATATTGTACGTGGTTCCTTTGTTTAGTAGAATAATATGAGATAACATATCTCTATTCTTTCTCCTTTATTTCTACCTCACAGTTTGGTATCAGAGCATCAAATTCTCTTGCATGTGCATGGAAGGAGTTGTCTTCAACAAATTTTTTTAACTTGGAGATTTGAAGGAAGATTATTTGTCCTACTACTACGTGGAACAATTGTAGAGGAGCGACCTACATGAAGACTTGCATGAAAATAGCGTGAATTTTGGTGTGTGTCACTTGCTACTGCATGGAGGAACAGAGAAGCACACCTACATGGAAGGGGATTTGACTAGAAGTTGTATGGGGCCATCAATATCTTCCTTCCCTTTCCACATAAAGCCAACAACAAATTCTGCATGGAGAAATAAAGGTATATGTTGTTTCTTCTGCATGTAATTGCGTGGAGAGAGGAGATGCATGGTGATTGAAACCTTTAACCTATGTGGACTGTTGTTGTGTGACCTGGAGGAAAAGAGAGCACCAAAATTTCAACGTGGCTGATATTTCCATATGTTGCATGGAGATACTATTGTTTGGACGTGTGGAGTCAAAATCCAGCCAATACTAGAACTGTTGCATGGAAATAATTACGTGGATGATCAGCGTGGAACTTATTGAAGCCTGCTATGCATGGAAAAGAACTCCTTCTGAGTGACCTACATTTGTATGCAATGTGGAGGAGACAAATCAAAATGCATTATACAATTGTGTAGGATATTTTCAGTGAAAATATCTATGCTAAATTTTCTCTGTCTTAGCCAAGCCTCCACGTGGTAAAAGTATTCAAGTAATCTGAAATGTGGAGAATACATTTGTTTTTTTAGCGAAGACGTGAAATGCATTTGAAGGATTGAAAGATTCACAATCTTCCTGGATGTTGGAAGCTACTGTTACTTGGAGGAGTCTTCAACAAAGAGATGAGGACTACGTGAAGAGTTAAGAATGGCATGAGGAGAAGAAACTTAGAGCTACTACAAAAACTACACTGAATGTCAAGTGTAGATAACTCGATTGATAGTGTGAATAACATGATAGACACTTCAAAGCCGAACATCAACTCACAAGCTAGAGAACACTGTGAAGAAGCTCCTGAGAGCTCCGGTTCTACTTTTCATTGCTCAACAAGCTTTGGAACACCGGAAATCTAGCCTTTGACGAGCTAGTTCGAGAAGGACTTCTTGAATATTTCCTTTTCGACATCAGCTGCCAAGAAAAGTGAGTACGGGAAGAATTAGAAGCTGGGTATGATGCTGACTATGAAGATGAAGAATATCACCCCACCAAGCATCATCATCTCTCATCACGTGAGTATCAAGAGAATCTACGATCTAGTACTACACATCAGTGAGTCATTATTGTAATATCTCTTGAAATAAATAAATAAAAGTTTTTTTTTTTTTTATTAAAAAAATGTCTGCTCCAAAGTTGCTCCTCTCCGATGCTCAGTTGCTTAAAGGGCCCCATTTGCAGCCTGGAAAATAAAAATGAGGAAAATCCTTCAATTTGAAGGGTTATGGGGCATTTTCATAGGATCTTTTCCCTCTCTACATCCCCGATGAATTAATAAAGTATGAGATGGCTACTGCCAAAGCCTTCATGTAGATAATTCCCATTATCAGTGATGATGTGAAAATGCATGTTTAGAATGTGGAGAAAACAAAGGATGCCTAGGACAAGCTGGCAACAATTTATGAAGCCAAGAATCGACTAAGATCCTCCATCTTCAATCAAAGTTGCACACCCTCTCTATGGGTTCAGATGAGAAATTTGAGTTCTTACATCACGTGGCTGAGCTACGATTGGATTTATTAGCACTCGGTGAAACAATGGATGACAAAATTATCGTGCTGATCACATTGAGAGCACTCCCTTCTCAATTTTGAGTGTTCGTTATGACACTGAATGTATCTAAACAAACAGTGGAATTCGAAGAACTCATGAATTTTATACAACAGGAACATGCCATCAATTCATCCCAAGAGGAGTCTCATGATAAATCCCTATTCTCAAATCCATATTGTGGCCAAAAGAATCAAAATGGTCCCCTAGAGAAGACAAATCAAGTGCAACCAAAAAAATAGCAGAAAGATCAAAAGTCAAAGAGGTGGTGTCACATTTGCAGAACCAACACTCATGACACTGATCACTACTAGTACAATATCTTGAAACAAGGGTCTTCAAGTCAAACAAGCACATCAGGGTGCGAAGATTTTCAAAATTCCAAATGATGTCCCCACTGGAGAAAGAAAAAGGGGCATCTCGCAGCCCAAGAAGATAATGAGTCTAATGAAGAGACATCAAAAGGAGCACATTCTGGTAAGAATCTTGTACTTGTCTCTTAGACTTCACAACCCATGAAGAGAGTTTGGCTGATAGACTCGGTGTAAGTAAGCACATGTCAAGTGACAAGGAGTTGTTTGATTCACTCAACGAAGAGCCCACTGGAGATCAGGTTCGGATAGCCGATGAAAAGAGTATGTTGTAGAAGGAATAGGAAGAGTCACCATTCCTCTGGGACCATGAAAATGTACACTTACAAAGGTACTATATGTTCCTGGCTTGACTAGCAACCTCCTGTTAGTAACTCAACTATTAAATCATCACCTGAAGGTAGAATTTATTGTCCAAAATGGCATCAAATCATGTTTGATCTCGCGACAAGGTAATATTATTGCTAGAGAATTTATGAAAGATAAGTTATTTGCTTTAGATATTGTTTCATCTTCTGTAATAGCTTTATCTGCATCAACAAGTACAATCTATTGCACTCGGCATTTTAGATATGGACACTTGTCAGCTAGTTCATTGCATCAGATGAGTTCAAAAGCAATGGTTCATGGACTACCCAAATTTTCTAGTTCCTTGC
The DNA here is from genome assembly GCA_018340775.1 of Taxus wallichiana var. yunnanensis. Taxonomy (NCBI): domain Eukaryota; kingdom Viridiplantae; phylum Streptophyta; class Pinopsida; order Cupressales; family Taxaceae; genus Taxus; species Taxus wallichiana. The sequence continues at coordinate 992,526,993 of CM031234.1, read as the reverse complement.
CTATTTTCCCTAGCTGTCTTGTAGGAAAACAACATAGGGATTCATTTCAAGCAAGTACCTTCCATGCCAAGAAGTGTCTGGAGGTAGTTCATACCAATCTGAATGGCCCTCTACCTACTTCGTTTTTAGGATACAAGTACTTTCAACTATTCGTGGATGACCACTCTGCAAAGATGTGGGTGTTTTTCCTGAATAAGAAAATTAAGGCTCTTCAACACTTCCAGAACTTCTATCATCATGTTGTGAAAGAGACCGGACAACCTCTTCTTCTACTTCACTCAGATTGAGGGGGTAATTCACATCAAATAAGTTCTTGGAATTTCTGAACCAACAAGGCATTAAACAACACCGACTTCTCCTTACATGCCCCAAAAAATGGCATTGTTAAGCATCACAATCACATAGTGATGGAGATGGCTCGTTGTATGCTATTAATCGCAAATCTAGAAGAACGCTATTGGGATGAAGCAATACAGAAATCTGTATATCTTCTCAATAGGGAACTGAGAAAGATTCTACAAAATAAAATTATAGAAGAGGTATGGAGTGATAGAAAGCCATCAATTTCTCATTTGCGAGTATTTGGCTACACAGAACATACATGCATGTCCCATTTCGAGAAGAGAAAGAATTTTGATCCAAAGATGCTCTTGTGCATCCTACTTGGCTACAACACTACCTCAAAGGTGTATCATCTCATGGATCATGAGACAAAGAAAATATACGACAGTCGGGACATGGTTTTTTATGAGTCATCCTTTGACTCAATAGTATCAACAGAAGATCACTTCAAACCACCTCTCACCGACTAGTATCCGAATTAGATGATGAGCCGAGGAGACTACTCAGAGAAAATAAATGCTGCCAGGAGAGCTATTTGTTGACCTTGGAGAACTGGAGAATGTGACTCCACATCAATCCACATGGAAATGACACAATTCTTCTCAAAAGTAGCCAAGTTCTTGTCAAGTGGGTACAAAGCACCATCAAGGACTCACATTTGCAACAACTCCTAGATACATCATCCGAAGTAAAAACAAGGAGTTAAACAAGAAATGAGGTAAACTTTACACTCGTGAGTTCACCAATTAATAGCTTCGAGCCTGATAATGTTCGTGAAGCACTCAATCAACCTCAGTGGAAGGAAGCCATGGATACATAATATGACTCACTCATGAAAAATCGACATGGGAACTTGTTGATCTTCCTATAGGAAAGAAACCCATAGGCTGCAAATGGGTTTTCAAGACAAAATATAAGGTAGATGGATCCATCAAAAACATAAAGCACCTCTTGTAGGAAAAGTATATTCTAAGATAGAGGGCATCGACTATTAAGAAAATTTTGCATCCACTTCGAAGATCAAGACCATTAGAGTTGTTTGCGCACTGGTAGCACAAAAGGATGGAGACTTCAACAGATGGACGTCAAGAGTGATTTCCTAAATGGTGATCTGAAAGAAGAAGTGTACATGACCCAACCTAAAGGATTTTTTGATGAAGAGCATCCTAAGAAGGTATGTCATCTCATCAAATCATTGTATGGACTGAAACAAGCTCCAAGGGCATGGTATATCAAGATTGATGATCACCTTTTGTAGCATGGGTTCACTCGTAGCCCCTCAGATTCAAATTTGTATATAAAGAAGGTAGGAAAATAAATTTTCATTCTTGTTGTGTATGTAGATGATCTTGTGATCACTGGAAGTTCAGAAGATCAAGTTGATATTGTGAAGAATGATCTCAAAAGAACCTTCGACATGACAAATTTGGGGCTACTACATTACTATCTTGGCTTGGAAATATGGAAAAGGAGCATCACATTTTTGTCTCCCAGATAAAGTATGCCAAGACACTCTTGGAAAAGTACAGAATGTCTGATTGTAAACCTATATCCACTCCCATGGAAAAACACTCGCAACTTTAAAGATTTCAGGACTCACCTCAATTAGATGCTACACTCTATAGGAAACTTATTAGAGAGCTCATCTACTTGACATATACCAGACCAGATTTATGCTTTGTCGTTAGCTATCTTTCCAGGTTCATGTAGGAGCCAAAGTAATGTCACTAGATAGCAGCAAAGCATGTATTGAGATATGTTCAAGGAACATTTGATTATGGTCTTAAATATAAGAACAATGATCAATTATTCTTACAGGGATATGTCGACTCGGACCATGCCAAATCTGTTGATGACAGAAGTCAACTACTGGATACATATTTCATCTCTGATCTATATCCATCTCGTGGATAAACAAGATGTATAATGTTGTTTCTATCTCATCCACAACGGCAGAATATTGCACCGCACGAGGAGCTATGTGCGAAGTGATATGGTTATGTCATATTTTAGATGATATGGGAATTCCTGAAAAATATTCACCTATTATTTATTGCAACAATCAAAGTGTGTTGAAATTTGTGTAGTATCCTGTTTTTCATGAATGAACAAAGTATATTGAGATTGATTTTCATTTCATTCAAGAGCATGTCTTGAACCATCACATTCAGATCCAGTACTATCCTACAGAAGCAAAAGTTTCTAACATTCTCACAAAATCTCTTGGAAAAGTGAAATTTGAACTTTTCAGGGGTCACATTTGCAAGAATAATGTAATAAGGGGGGAATGTTAGCATAGTCTACGTACTTATTTTTATTATTAGACTAGTTCTTCTATCTATTCCATTATTCTCTCCTTCTTATTTGTAACTTCTCCATCCATTTAGGGAGTCTTTTTTATTCATGTACCTATAAATATTGTATGCGTGGTTCCTTTGTTTAGTAGAATAATATGAGATAACATATCTCTATTCTTTCTCCTTTATTTTGGCCTCACAAAATCCCACTTACAAAAAATTTGTTTTAATAATGAAATCATGAAAAGTTAAATATGTTTTTATAATAATGAAATTTAAATACATTTTACTATTTATGTATTTACTGTGTTTTAGAATAGGCACCCACTCTTACATCTTGTGTAAAGTTATTAAAAAATTAAATCTATCCTACAATAATATAAATCACCACCTTTCAATGAAAAAATGCATAAATGTTTTAATATCTTAATAATCTAAGTCTATTGTAAATGTTGAAACAAGATATTTGAATAATGATAAATATATATTTAAATTTATTGTTATTCCTATTTACTATGTTTTAGAATGTGCATCAATTCTCACGGATTATATAAAGTTATGAAATTGGTTGAGAGTTTTTACATTGTACATTATGATGAATAGGAGATGCCCATTATCATATATGAATCATAAAATAAGAGTATAGATTATACATGCTCATAGATTTTAAATAGGTATGAAATTGATTGACCATTATTACGTTGTCTTGTATTGAATGAGAAGATGCCCATTCTCATATAGGAATCATAAAAGAGTTTTTTGGGTAGATAGGAATCAAAAACAATATTGCTTGTATGAGAATGTTTAAAAAATGCACATGCCCACTATCATAAAATAAAAATTTATTGTATGATAAATTTTATAATGGGCACATGCCCATTCTCATAAAATAAATCAAAACAATCTCACAGCGGTTTTCAATAGGTATAAATAGGAATAAAAGAAACAATCTCATAAAATCAGTATTTCTTGTATTAAAATGTTTAGAATGGGCATATGCCCATTCTCATGCAAAAAAAATTGTTTCATCTTGTATTGAATGAGAATCACATTTTTATTCTTCCTATTCTCATATAGGATTCATAAAAGATTTTTGCTTGGACAGATAGGAATCATAGAAGGAGAGTATTCATTAAAATCGCTCACAACTTTTAAATAAAAATTAAAATGACTATGTATTGAAGAATGTGAACATGACCATTCTCATAAAATCAATATTACTTATACTAAATAGTGTATAATGGGCATATGCCCGTTCTCATAAAACATAAATGTTTCAATTCACGTTAAATGTGTTCATGCTTATTCTCAAAAAAAAATTACTTGTAATAGAATGTTTAGAAAGGGAATATTCCCTATTATAGTTCACATTCTAAAAAAAAACCAATATTTCTTATATTAGAATGTTTAGAATGGGCATATTCCTTATGTTATATGAACAATTAAATTTACTTTGTTTTAGAATGGCCACCCATTCTCACAGCTTGTATAGAGTTATGAAATTGATTGAGCATTGGGTGATGCCCCTTCTCATTTTGAAATCATAGAAGAATTGCTTAGGCAGATAGGAATAGTAGAAGTAGAATATAAATACTATTATAATTGTTTGGAATGGGCATATGCTCATTCTAATACAAACAAATATGTTTTGTATTTTATTTGGAATCATTGTTTCAAATGGGCATATGCACATTTTAAAACAAAAAATATGTATTATCTTGTATTAAATGGGTAGATGCCCCCTCACAGTTGTTAAATACGTATTAAAGAGTGGGTAGTTGAGAATTTTTTTCTTGTATTGAATAGTCATATTCCCATTCTCACAGTTGTTATAGAGGTATGACAAAGATTAAGTTTAATATCACTAAGATTAGAATATGTAGAATGGGCATATGTGTATTCTCTTTATTTTTAATTATAATTGGCATTTTCCTATTCTCACAAGGGAATCGTTAAAAATGTCAATTATTTTTCATACTAGAGATAAATGAAAATATCAAAAATAAATTATAGAGATAACATTAGTAAATGAAGAATGGGAATATGCCTATTCTCTTTAATATGAATCATAAGAGAAATTCCATTATTATTCATGGAGATATGTGAATAAGTATAATAAAAAGAATATAGATAAAATTTACTTATTCTAGCATGGGCACTTACCCAATCTCGTTTCCTTTATAGGTGTATCAAATCCAACGTATCACTTCGTAATTATTACTCTGATTCCTACATACCATACAAAAAGAATAAACTATATGCATGTTAGTTCAATGAACTAGCATTAATTTTCAACTCATAATCATGTTGAATTATTATTAAATGAATATTAAAAAATAGTTAACTATCCTTCTTATGTACATAGTGCATATTATAAATAAACAAGGTATTATTGCAATCTCTATCTGAAAACAACTTTTAATACTGAATTTTATAATCATATAGACAACTACAAATATGATAAGAAAGAATCAAAAGTCATTCACTATCACAATAATCATGATAGAGAAGAAGCTAATAGTAGCATCTAATAATGAGTCAAATTTCAACATTAAATAAGATCATCTCAATATCAATATTTTACATAAACAAAATTCAAACATCATCACAGAATTAATAGAGATAAAATTTAATTTGTTTGAATGGAAAATTCCCCATTATCACAGCCTTTATATAGCTCTCAAAATGATTTACTTTAATATTTCTTCCTATATGAGGATGAGCATATACCATTTCTCATATATGAATTGTAGAAAAAAGTGATAAAATTTACTTTGTTGTACAATGGCCAGTTCACTACCATGTAAGGGAAAATAACCAGATGATATTCTTCATCTCCTAATAAATCAAAAGAATCAATATAGATGAAATTTAATTTTCTATTATTCTACTATGATTACTATTTGAGAATGTACATATGACCATTCTCATATAGAGATCATAGAAGAATACATATAGAATTTACTACATTCTAAAACTATGAATTAATTATTTTCTCTATTATTATGTTATGATTCATATGTTAGAGTGGGCATATACAATGGGCATACACCCATTCTCATATAGGAATCATAGAATCGGATTAGAGATAAAAATAAAAAATAACATACATTTTAGTCATGTAGTGAATTAGAGGTGTACGTCAATTCTCACAACCTTTATAAATAATCTTCCCATTCTCACATCCTTTATCGAGGTACTAAAAATATTGAACCTCGTTATTACTCATACAAAATGGGAAGATTCCCACTCTCATTTTTGAATCAAAGAAGAATAACATAATTAAAATCTATTTTGTTTTATAAAAATTCTATGAATCCTACACGAGAGGTATTAAAATGATTAAATTCGATATTGCTTTTACAAATACACTTTCGATTCCCACAACCCATTGTAAAAAATTACAATCATATAAATATATTGTATGATGAGAAATACATAAGACTCAATCCCTCTTGAGGGTATGTAGTGCATCACTTGTCTCTAACAGGATAGTCTATATACTATAATACAATGAACAATAATTTAAAAACAAAAATTATATGTTTGTATGAGAATGGGCTTGTGCCCATTATAAACATTCTTTCACTAGCAATATTTTTTATCTATAAGGGTTGTGAGAATGCACAAATTCCCATTTTAAAAAAATTAAGGCTATGAGAATGCACATATTTTCATTCTAAAATAAAGTAAATTGTGTCTCTATTATCCTTCTATGATTCTTATATGAGAATGGGCATATGCCCCTTCTAAACATCTAGTCTTATTCTACATTTCCTATATGAGAATGTGCATCTTGCTCATTACAACCATTTTTATAATAGAGTTTTTTTAATTTTCATATATTAAGAAACATATTCTTCCTCTCGTATTTTTAGTTTGAGAAAGGACATACTCCCATTCTATACAAAATACAAATATAACATCTATTTAATACAAAAAGGAAATGTAATGACTTTTCAATACCATATGCAAATGTAACATCTATTCAGTGGATTACTAAATTATGGAAACCCAAAATCATCAACAACGCGACTTCATTATTATCATTTTTTATATCATATTCACTCGTAATGCTACTTGAATAATCTAGGTCTTACTTTATTATCAAACTTTCACTCATATTAAACTTAAAGGACACCCACAAGAGTCAACAAAACTATATTAATATTATTATTTTATAAGAGTATGATTTTATGCATAAGAAATTAGTTACTAATATATAATTCTCATATATTAAATTTCTTATTCCACAATTTTTTTTTCTTTCCAATAATGTCCCTCATATCATTCTCCTCTAAGCTATTGAGGTGAATATTAAGCCTGCTTTTTTGCTTCTTTTCTCTAGTCGATTTAGCCTCCTCTAAACTAACACAACTATATTGTTAAACCTAGATATCTCTTGTCTAATGGAATTTTGAGAAGTACAAATTTTATTACAGGCATGATATATTCCATGAAGCTATATCCCATGTCCTCCATATTCTCAATGATTGAATTGACATCCTTTTCCATTTACATAACCTTGAGAGAAATTTTGTCCAATTCCATACTCCAATCGACTCCATATTTTCATTTCCTCTAGAAGGTTCCCCTTTGATATCGATACAAAAAAATCAACTACAAGATCAAAACCCTTCATCTTCCTCATTATATTCATTCGTTTATCCAGAGCACAATTTTCATCGAGGTCCTTAAAATTTGGCACCAAATCATTAGCCAACAAAGGGTTCCAAATCCTCCCTCTCCATATTACAAACATCATCTACAGTGTTTATCGATGACATAATAGACACTTTTATGTCATTTGAGCCCGAAGAGGTGGAATCCCCTTCATCCTCATACTCCATATACTTCTCATCTTCAACAAGCCCCTAAAATTATATGATTTAGTGAAATTTGTAGAACCCATATGGAATAAGACCATCATCAATCCGTGATGAAGAGGGATTTTCAACTTTCCTTTTGGAAATTCTCAATTGATTTGTTCATCAAACAACCGAGAAATAAAGGGAAATTATAATGCATACCATTTCAGATATGAATTAACATAGGGAAATGGTAGAAATAAAATACCTTTTACCGATCCTCTAGGGTGATAAATTGCATCAAGTGTAGGGAAATTTTATTAAAAGGATCAGGTAAATAATCTCTCTTAAAACCTACACAAAGATGTCTTATTTTATATTTACCCACCAAAAATTTAGCCATCTCCTTGTCTCTTTTATTCTTCAGTTTTAAATCTCCCTCCCCTTGTTCTTCATCTTGTTGTCATCCTCAAATTTCCCTCCATTTTCCAAGTCTAAAAATGTTAAATTTTGAGTTGGCGCCTTTAAAGTATGCTTGAAAGAGGTATTTTTGAATCTGGGACTAACCAAGGACTTGAAGACTTTTGAAAACTCATTCATCAGATGGGAAATCTCTTCCCTTTCCAAAAGTTGAAGAAGTCCTCCTAACTCCTTGTATTTTGCAAGTTATGGCTCGCGGACCTATGTGGTTAAATTTTCCCTTTGGCGGGTTGGTGGACCTACGGAGTTCCTTGTGATTTTTGCACTTTTTCACCAAAAGGGTAAGTTAGCAAAAGCAACCCATAATCCCGCATTGGCTAAAAGACTAATTTTTTGGGATTTGAAGGAATCATCCAATTAGAGACCGCCACGTGTCCTTAGGGCAGTGAGCCGGCGGAAGAAATTTTTGTTTTGAACCCTTTGTCAAAAAAAGGTTAAAGGTTCAAGTTTTTCCACCCTCCCTTTGGGCCCGTAGAAAATTAGAGACCACCACGTGTCATCAGGGCAGTGGACCCATGAGAGGAAAATCAAATTTTGTGCCAAAAGTTCAAAATGTTGCAAATTGAGCCCTACCCACTTATCCAATCAGAAGATGACATGTGTGATGCCCATTAAAAAAACCCACTTGAGACCCAAGAAACAACCTAGGGTTAGTTATGAAAATTATGGAATAAATTTTTTTTATTTGAAGTGTCCACAACCAAATTACAAGACAATAGTTGACACTATCAGGTTCCGAAACAAGTTTGATCTGCTAGAACATACTTTGTTTTATTACGCTTATCATAGATCACAAAGTCCAAATTTTAGGCGTAGAACTTTCAATTAGGTTCAGGGGATAAATTAACCCCATATCCACTCTCTAACAGGATCAGAGTTTCAACTTAATTTTTATCACACTTAACACATTAAAAATTTCCCTAAATCATTTCCATTGGATAGGAAATTTTCTCACCTTTCCAACGATATAAAGAAGTCCTCCTAACTCCTTGTAAAACTCTAGTTATGGGTCGGTGGACCTTAGGGGTCAAATTTTCCCAAAAGGGACACATGTCGAATAGGGAAGAAAATCATTCTTTGGGTTGGCGAGTCATGGGGTGGTGTTGAGATTTTGTTCTTTTAAGGGAGGAAAAACCAAATTGCACCCATGCACATGTGGGTCTGTAAGGGACATGTGGTGCTCAACTATCCAGTGGGAAAGAAAGTTAGGGAAGGGCGGGGTGGTGACGGCATTAGAAATTTTCACCAAAGGGAGGAAAAATGGAGAGGTTTAACATGCGGGTCCGCACATCCGCAAAATGGTCTTCACCGAGACAGGGGTAGGAGTACGTGGTCGTGGGAGGAAAAAAAAAAATCTAAAAAAAAAATTTAAAAAGGAAAATGGTCACAAAGGTTCCGCCCCCTCCTCTAACACACCATGTTACCATGTGGTAGTACCCAACGGATGCGGGATTGCGGACCTGTAGGGGAAAAAGGTAAAATTTTCACAATTTTTTTAAAAAGAACAAAGGAAGAAAAGATGCCATGCCTCCTTCGTTGCCTCATGAGGACACGTGGAAGCCTTTGATTGGCTATGGGCTAGTGGGAGAGATTTTTAAAAAATCCCCAAGAAATTATAAAAATTTCTAAGGATTTTTCAACGGAAAATTTTTGGGCCACGGGCCAGCCAGGAAAATTTTCCCCAAATTTTCCCGCCAAGGAAGGAAAACTTCAAAGATCCATAAATTTTTCTAGAAAGCTCAATTTTGGGAAAACAATGACTTTCTGGAAAGCTCTCGATGCCCTCTTTGCAAAGGAATCATAAATTTTACATTTTGATAAAGTTTAAGGGGTCAATTTTATGAAAACATTATACAGGCTTTTAAAAAAGCAACTGGTAATTTTTAACTTATAAATTTGATTTAATTTGATATCCTCCTTCACTCAACATGCCAAACAGACATGGAGGATTATTCTAGGAAGGATTTAGGATGATTTAACAGGTAATTTTACTTGTTTGATTTCCAATTCACATTTTTCCAACAATTGACAGAAAAACGATTGTGAAAAGGTTTAGGCCCAATTTTGCAATGTTTTGAATTATTTCCATTAGGTGTTTCTATCAATTTGAGTTCCTTGATAATATAGCAAGCTAAATTTTAATGTTTCCAAGTTGATTATTATGTGCAGGCCTCGAACTATGCATTTTAATTAAATATTTTCCAGTTTTAAAATTTACAATGAGAGATCCATTTCTAGAGAATTTGTTTATCAATTTCATCATTCAAGTGTGGAAATTAATTTCTATTCTAGTCCAAGGCATTTAGTTGTTTTAAATTGGACCATTTAAAAGCTAGAATGTACAGTCTGATTTCTAATTTAATACATTTCCAAAAGAGAAAGTAATATAATTCCTTCATACGTATTTCTTTCTTTTACATTCAAACAAAGATTCCCAAAACATGGACATGATCAGAATTAAATTTACAATATGACTTGGAAAGAACATTTCATTCATTCATGGATTTCCAATGGCAGTTTAACAACTTCTTTCTTTATATATTATCAAAAACAACATATAGAATACATGTCTTTCTTTTCTGAATACAGAATTGATTACAGAGCATATCTCTTTAACATTTCAAAATTTACAACTCTCACAACCGATTGCAGACATCTTTTCTTCACAAAATACATTACAATTTCATCCAAATCAAAGTGGGAAAGGTTACCATGAAATATAGTTCACAAGGGACTAGAAAATAGTCTTCTTCTCGCTCCGAATAGCAACATACAAGTTCCCCTTTTCTTCGGTTTGATCAAAACAAAAGTGGGGAAAGGCAACGCTCTCCACCTAACCAAGACATCCAATGAAAGGAGAATCCATCCTTTATCATTGGACCCCGAATCCTAACCACAATGCAATAAGAAAAGGATAAAAACCCATGACAACAATAGGCTTCTACAACACACATCATTCTTTCAACATGCATATTCAAATTTAAAACACAGTTCAACAAAAAACAGCAGTTTACAACTACATTTGAAAACCATTCAAACAGAACACAAGAATGATCATGTAAGTCAAAGGAGAAAGGACTATGGGAGAAGCAACTTATGACTCCCAATGGGAATTGTGCATCCACCAGTAACAAACCGCCAATAAAAATTCACCAAACATATCCTTATGCCACCCATAATCCCTCCTTATTCCCCCCACAAAATAAGAAATCCAAGCTATTTCTTTTCTATGGTGGATCCCAAACCCAAAATCCCTCCACAAAAATATGATTCCCATGGCATTCCCTTATGCCCCCCCACATGGATTCCCCATAGCCTTCTCCTACACCATCCCTATGGCAGTCTACCCAAACAGCCAACAAATAACAAAACATACACCATTCACACAAATACAAAAAGAAATAACAGTATAAGAGAAGAACTCAACTCCTACCTCTCCATGGTAGCTTTTGTTTCCAAACAGCAAGCTTCAATGCCAAAACATAGTCCCAAAATAGTAATGCCAAGTATGAAATTATTTCCAATCTCCTCCAAAATCCACAAGAGCTCCAAACAACAGCAAAAATGCACCCCCAAAGAAGTATGCAAAAAGATTCAACAACCCAAAACAAGAAAAGAGTTTGAATTTTATAGAAGAGGGAAGAGAAGAGGATGATGTGGATCCATGTAGGATGCCACATCACACATCCTCAACTCCAACACAAAAGACAAATTTCATTCTCCCAAGCACAATAAAGAGGTGGGTGAAAATATGACAATTTACTTGCACACTCCAAAAAGCCCACACCCCAAAGGACTGCAAATTAAATAAAATGTAAGAAGAGTGTAATCAAAACTTGCAACATGATTTATAAAATGCATTAAAAAGGTCTAAAATCATCCTTCCAACCATAGGTATGGTTGGTAAATTAAATTTAGAGGTATGGGACAAGTTTTAATTGTCTAAAAATCCTCCAAAAAAAGCCTCCAAGGACAAATTCGAATTTCCAAGGAGGTGGAGTATTTCATACTCCAAAATCTTACTTACATAACTCTTACAACACATCCCTTACATATTTAATACAAAATCCAACAATTCTTATAATTACTTTCTCATATCCCAATTTGATTTATTTATTTATTTATTTATTTTTAACAATAAGATTACTCACATTAATTCTCCACAGTTTAACTAAATAAAAGAAAGGGACACATCACTAGTAAAATACATATAAATAATAATAAAAAGGGACCACATAGATAAAATACACAAAACCCATGGTCACATATTAAGGTGATTCCCCCCCATGGGAATCCCTAACAACAAACAAACACAACACAATAAAACAAGTTGCCATGGTGACCGTGTTGAATTCACCTAGAATTCAATTTTGGTTGGTCTCCAATCCCCCGATATTTGTTGTGATATTTAACCTGTAAAATCCAAATACCTCCTTCGGCCTCGTGGCCATATCAGAACATCCAACATGATATAAATATAATCACAAATCATCTAAACATATGAATCACAACAACATCAAGGCAATTAACAATATCACTAATAGCTTATATCAACAACTATATCATCATCATATAATGTCTATTTTCTAGGTCTACTCACAATATCTAAAGTCACGTGTCCAAACAACATTAAAACTATATCCATGTCAAATAGTATATCATCATCCACACATGAAGTGTCTCCAATAATCATCATGCATCATAATCAAATCAAGATCAATAATAATCCATGACCAATGTCTAACATCATACTAAATCAAAACATAATAATGTCTATAATGTAATCAACCATATCAAAATAAGTATCAATAGTCATCAAAGGGAAGTGGGCACTACAACATGTGTCCTAGCCAAATTCGGAGGGCGGACTGCAGAGAAATTTGAGATTTTGAATGTCTCGCCAAAAGGGCTCAAATGGTTATTTTTGGACCATGTTTCCTAATCCAATCGGATGGAGCCACGTGTCCAGCCTTTGGTGGAGCTGTGGATGGGCGGAGGAAATCAAGAAATCACACCTTTTCTCCCAAATGTTGGGAAACATATTTTTTCCACCTGGCTCATCGTTTCTATGATTCTTACACGTGTAGGGTCCCGATTTCGAGGTAAAAAAGAGGGAAAATGGTTTATTTACATCTGCATATGATCTTTTTATTGCCATTTTTTTCTCGAGCTCTACAATGGATGAATGTGGATCATTATTTGTCCTTCCATCTTTGTTCATGGTCACTTTTTTTAGAAATGCTTTTTGGGTCTATTTTGGAACAAAATCGACGGTTTTCACATGGAATATGATTGATTTTCAAAGAGATAGGGTAATCAGGCGTTTGCGAATGAAAAGGAGAAATGTGCCAACTGGGCACTCAAACATTTTGGAGGTAGTTACAGAGGTGAAATGATGAGGTAAAATGAATGAGGAAACCGCCATATACTTTTGCTAAAGCATTCACATTTGAAATGATGAATTTCAACCGTTTAGGGCATCTGCATTTTCCATGAGTGCATTCTTGTTTCCTGTCTCTTTCCAAATGAATCTCCAAAAAACTTGATCCCATTGGGATATTATTTCCTTGGAGGTAAAGAAAAGATGAAATAGGTTTGTTATAAAAACATGCTTTGCCATTGTATACGGGGTTCCTGGCATTTTGAAAGATTGTAAAAAACTGAAATTGCTCAATACAAAGTTTTTCTTATCTTCCTTTGCTATTTTCTTTCACTTCTGGCTCCTAATTAGTGAATTGTTCATCTCTACATGCAAAGAAACTTTTTTCTCTTGTGTATATGATCTTTGGAACTTTGTGTCTGAAGATTAGATACATATTATGAAGGTGAATGATCCCATTCTACATTTTTCTATTTCAATACAAGTAAGGTTATACTCTGAAATCTATATTTTCAAAAATATTGTGGTTCTCCCCCACCCCTTTTTCCATCTTCTCCATTCTTTTGATCCCTTTTTATTGATGAAATTTTGGTATGAAATCTCTTAAAGTATCAAGAATCCACATGATGAAAGTTGTGTATATGTATATAAGTCTTTATTGCTTTCAATAAGGGAACCTCTCCCATTAAAGAGGAGGGACTTGTTGTCCCCTGACTATGGTTTCACCCAAAGTGCAAATCTGAAACCCAACACATCCCAGCCACTATAGCAATAAAATACACAAAAGTTGGTATGTAAAACCCCGATACGAGCCTAACCATCCTTCTAATGACTAGCAAAATCCTTTCTCAGGGCTTCTTCATGGCCTTTAAAAATTTGAAAGAGAGATGACATACCTTCCTTTTCCAGCATCATCCAAACTCTTCTACTAATCCCATTGGTCGAATCAGGTTCTAGATGAACCAAATCACCACCCGAGTTTTGTTTCTCTATTAAAATGGAAATAAAACCAACCCATTTCAAAACCTTCTTGTCCATTCTAAAACCAATGATCACACTTTATCAAGCCCTCCTCTAAACCAAATGTCATTTCTAAAACAAACGCAAGAACTTACATCATCCAACCTCTTACGTGTCTCCTCATTAATTCTTACTCTTCCTTTATAGACAATACTGATAAAGAAGGATTTTTAATCATTAATAATCATTACAATGACACAGAAATTTTAGCCTCTTGAATCTCTATTTGCAAGGTAAACCGTGGTATTGTTCCCTTCCCTATAGACATGATAATAGGAAATTATTTAAAGGAAATTAACATGTCATTCTCCCATTCTTTTTATTTTAATGCAAGAGATAGTGAACTTAATTATTTTAATAACTCTTTGAAGGTTGTGAGAATGGGAAGCTGACCATTCTAAATATAATTCAATTCTATCTTTATTCTTCTTTCATGAATACTATATGAGAACTTGCATTTTCTCATTCGATACATGATTGAACGTGTTAATTAATTTAATAGCTATGAATATTGTGATAATGAAGAGCTACCTATTCTAAAATAAAGTAATTATTCTATAATTTTACTAATATATAATTTGAATATAATAATGGGAAATTTCCCATTCTAAAAAAAAATCTCTTCTTCTTCTATGATTCCTATAAAAGACTGGGCATCTGCCCATTCAAGATAAAAATGTTTGTTTATATGATAATAAGCATATGTCGAGTCTAATCATTGTAATACAAGTACTACTTTGAACTTGATCATTACTAATGGTAAAAGTAATAGGATATAAGAGTGAAAAATAATGGTCAATCTAATACAAGAAATAATTAAATTAATCAATTTAAAACTATATGAAGGATGTGAGAATGGAAAATTTTCCATTTTAAAACGAATTATATTTTATCTATATTCTTATTTTATGATTCCTATATGGGATTGAGAAGTTGTTCATTCGATACAAGATTGAACTTAATCATTTTAATACCTATGAAGGTTAGGATTATGGGGAACTTCCCTTTCAAGAACAAAGTAAATTTGATCTATTTTTCTTATATTATAATAGGCAACTCCCCATTGTAAAATAAATAAAATTTTATCTATATTCTTCATATATTATTCCTATATGGCAATGTCAATCTTCCCATTCAATACAAGAAATAAATGTTTGTTTGTATGTAAATGGGCATAAACTCCTAAAAATTCTAATACAAGCAATATTGAACTTAACATTATAATGCCTCTAAAGGAATGGATACCTAACCATTCAATGGAAGATAAAAAAATTGTATGAGAATGGACATATGCCAATTATAATCATTGAAATACAAGAAATATTGAAGTTATTAGTTTCAGTAACTCTATGAAGGCAATGAGAATGGGCAATTGTCCATCATAAAACAAGCTAGATTTTATCTCGGTTCTTCTCTTAGGATTCCATTATGAGAACGGAAATTTTCTCATTAGATATAACATTAAACTTAATCATTTTAATTCCTATATGACAATTATTAAGTTCAATAACACTTAGCTCGATAGTTGAGCTCTCTCGCCCACTCGGTAGGTGAACTAGCCATTCCAACTCAGTAGGTCAACTCACCTACCTAACTTGGTAGGTCATCCCATTAGCCCAGCTCAGGAAGTCATCTTAGCCATTCAACCTCACCCGCTCATATTGGTAGATCAAATTTCTTTCCCATATCAACCGGTCACTCGAATGATCAACTCAACATGCCAACTCGACCACTAGATCAACAAATTAGCTCACCCATCCAACTTGAAAGGTCAACTCACCTTCCAAACTTGGTGGATCAGCTTGTTCACCGAGCTTAAAGAGTCATCTCACTCGTTGAGATTGGTGAGTCGATTTTCTGCCAAGCTCGGTGGGTTGGGTCTCCCATCGATTTTGATGGTTATCTCACCTACACACGGCTCGGCTTGTGCGGCAGTAGGCCACCCTAAGTAACGCTACCTAGGTGGCAACCCAACACTATACTTTGATAATAACAAAATAGTTAACACCCCTTCTTAGCATGAAGGATTGGAAGTGGATTTCTTATAATCATATACATTTTTTGCAAGGGAATGATATTGTTGAGACTCTAAAACATGCAAGAAATGGTCATATTTAGATGCATCCTTTTATAACTATGGAGGATAAAAACTATGTAAGTCTTACAAAATATTGAAGTTTAAATACTCTTAAAACCCATATAAAAAATACAAAAGATCTAAAATACGACATTATAGTTTTTCTTTATACCCAAAACTCATAATACAAAAAAAAAAGAGTTAGAAGTACTTCAAAAAACTTTTCTTCAATTTTAAAAATAAGTAAATTGTTTCTTCACTATAAAAATTAAATTCTTCTTCTAATAAAGATTCATTCTTGACATTCGAACTCACCCGCACAACTCATCAAATAAACAATACTACCTGTGTGGTAAGACCACTCTGTATTTTTCTAAAAATCATAACAAATAACTCCCCATATTAGAAACTACAATTAGGTTAACAACTAATCATGTCTTATAAATCAGTGAAGTGATATTCTTAATACCCAGATCAAAAAATATAGAAGATCAAAAATATGGCATTATCATTAAACCCAGAATAGAATATAAGGGAAATAAAACCAAATGATATTCTTAATCTCATAATAATTCAATAGAGAAGATTTAGAATAATTCATTCCTGAAATTTTCTTCAAATCTTGTGCATCACAAGACAATATGGTCTTAAGAAAATGAGGGAGCCCAAAGCAGAGAGGGTTAACCAAAAATTAATGGAGAGAAAAACAATATCTCAAAAATATTCTTCAAATCTTCTACTTCAAAAGAAAAAATGGTTTAACGAAAATAGGTAGCCCAAAGTAGAAGGGCGGAAAAAATAAGTGGAAATTGGATGAAAAATAAATTGGAAAGGATGAATAGGAAAGAGATAGCTTCACCGACCCACAAAGAAAACCTTGCAATTCATAATACCTCTCCCATCATCGAAAATAGTAACCACCATCAAACTCTCTACACTTCCATAGAGTGGCGTCATTTAATTTCCATTAATTTTGTGAATTTCCTCCAACTAGTGGTTGAAGACGTGTTTGACAAACAATAACTTCAATTAATAAATAAACAAAGGGAAAATAATGTATTTACAAATTAATGGTTTTGTTATGCCACGGTAAAAAACAAATATAAATATTAACCAATATCGTAGGCATGTGTTGGGTTTAATAAAAAAAATAAAAAAATCATAGCCATGTTTTAGGTTTATTGCATATAAAATAAAATATAAATTTTAAAATTTATCATATTCATTATTTAGGTTGTTTCCATTTAAAATAAAATATGAATTTTAAACATTATCATAGCCATGTTTTAGGCAATATACACGATGTTTAATAAAAAAATTCATAATATTAGTTTATTAATGACATGTCATGGGTGACGTAAATATTATTGTTTAATTTTCTATTATGATTGGAAATAAGATTTAGGAATATATTTAAATGGTTATTGTGTTATGAAACTTCTCCATTCATTAGTGTCTCATTGTTGCCAATAATAAATACAAGCAAGAGGAGAGGGGATACTTAGGGAAACTCTATATGATACGTGGATTTCACGAAATCACTCAATTATTGAATTGTTTACTTGCTTCAACCACTCGTTGAACTCTAGATGGGAATGAAAACTTAAATAGAAAGAGGGGATGGGGTGGATCGATCTAAAACTTATATTATTATTTCCTCATTTATTACAAAGCACAATCCTATTATTTGGTACTAATACTATATTTAATGATATTAAATATTTTTTATTATTTGGATTTTTCGTCACATTTAACCTTGAGTTGTACTTTTTAATATATATCTTCCATATTTATCAAGTTTCACTATAAATATCTTGAATTTACTTATAAAAAAATTACATCTACTAGATGTGTTTGTGTTAGAGTCATTGATACTATAATATGGTTGTGAATATGATAAAAAAATTTAACTTATAGTCCTCACATTAGAGGTTAATATTAGATGTTCTAAGTAATGAGACAAGACCTTGGAAGAACATTTAGAGAAATTGGTTTTTATTACATTTTGAGAAAAAAATTATTATCTTGAGGTAATACACATAGACATAATGGGCATATGCCCATTATCGTATAAGACTCATAGAATAAAAATAGAGGTAATATTTAATTTTATTTAGAATGGACACTTTCCCATTATCACATCCTTTATAGTGATATTAAAATTATTAAGTTCAATATTTCTTCAATGAGTTAAAATGGTTAGAATAGGTGTATGCACATTCTCATGAAAAATAATAATTTTACTATTGTGATGATAATGAGCATATGCCATTTCTCATACAAACAAATATTTTTATCGTTGTGATGAGAAAGGGCATATGCCCATTCTCATAAACTCAATATAGAAAGAAAGAAAAATTCTCCTACACGAAACATAAAGAATGAATAACAATTAGATTAGTTTATGATAATGTTTAAAATAGATAGATGCCCATTCTCATATTCAGGGAATATGGGAAGTGTGAGGAGTTCTTGTAAAAGTAATATATGTTATGTTAGTATGATGAAGATATTTGGATTAAGTTGTTTGCGAATCAATTTTTTAAATAAATTCCATTTAAACTCTATTTATTTATTTCTCATCATTTAAATTTAACCTCATCGATTTATTAACCTCTATTTGGATGAAGCGGTTGGAAAATGGAAATGTAATCTCTATTTATTTCTCATCATTTAGATTCAATTGAGTCAAGTTCAATATTAGTTTAGAAATCATGTTATAAATATATCCATGCCAATTTTAATTATATTATGTATAGTTTTGAAGAATTTCTAGCCTTAAGTTAAATTATAGAAGTTCACACTCATGTGCTATGCGTATTCAATATAATTGTGGTTGTACATACATAATAATTATTAATTCATTATATGTAATCGTTTAAGATATTTTCCATCATCTCACAAACTTTATATTTAATGTTGTTACAACATCAAAGTATTTTGCATTTGCATAGGATGATCATGTGGACTTATTTTCAAAAGGAACCAAATTTGCAAAGGGAAGAGTATATCCAAGTAGGAAGAAACTAAATTGCAAAGATGTGGGAAGATGATTTGTTGTTGTCAGTGTTAACATAGTACTTGATGGAAGAGTAAAATTTCCTTTCTCAATTGATGAATTTGAAACCTTGGCAGATGTCGAGAATAAAGGATACTACATTTCTTGGGAAGATAGTGAATTGTAAAAGCATACATATTCATCTATTACCCCCAATTTGGGTAGTGAAAAAAAAAAATAGTGGTTAAAAGGATTACAATGCAAACAATGATGGAGATTTTATTGAAAGTACCATCAATATAGGTTCTAAAGATAGAAGATATTTTTTCAAAGATAATGTCATTCTCAAACAAAAATCTTGTAGGAAAGACGATGACATAGCCATGGGTTTTATGACTTATGTGCTACACGATCATAAAATTGATGGAGATAGATTGGGTCCTACGAATTTTGGTGTATGAATGGAAAATGTGATAAATATGTGTTCTGATTTCTTATACTTTCTACAACCTAATAAATCAATATTTTGGGAAATAAAACAGGTGATTTTCAATGAAACAAGAAGTTTCCTTATGATTAAGAAAGGGATTGCTCAACTGGATTGTCTACACCTTGTATATAGTGATCAACACAATTTAAAGTTTAAGGGAGTTGTTACAAAATTAATCCATTACTACTCGATTGAGTGCAAAGTTGTTAGAGAGGGAAAAATTACAAATTTAGTTGAAGGAGACATGGTAAATTTTAATAGATTGGATTCCAATAGCTTCAGTGCGCTTATTCATAGAGTATTAAACCCTCCTTGCAAAGGGTGCTCCTTATCTAAAGGATCTTTCATACAATGGCCTGCTAAGAAATCGGTTGACATCAACGGTTCTCAAATGGATATTAGATTCAAATAAGTCCTAAAAGAGGTTGAGGTCATCATGTGGGATGCATTAGAAGAGAAACAACCTTAGTTTTTTAATCCAATTTCATATGATTCCATTAATCACAATCAATCTAGAAAAGTGATAAAAAGATATTATAATGATAAAAAACATCGAAGCTAGATACCCCTCAAGCTAATCCATCAAGTCATAATCATGATTACGATAGAAAATTGTCAATATTTCTAGAAGAAGCGAGAAAATATGGAGTTTAGTTTTTGTAAATAAAATTATCTCCCAAAATTACCTCTTACTTCAGTCATAATTTAAAATATATGGTGCACAACTAGAGCCTTGAAAGAAATTCATGTATTTTTTTGTGTTTGATGCATTAACAACAAATTCCATCTTCAATATTAGTAATAAATCTAGGGAGGTACATAAAATGAAATTTGATGGGATGGATGATTTTCAAAGCATGGCACAAAGTTTATGGGTACCAGGGATTTTCTTCTATAAACATAAATATGAATAGATAAGCGAAAATAGTCTTACAATAAATGACAACAATGGAAAAGAGAAATAAAGGTCGAACATTTCCGTAATAATTTCCTTCATATCAACATTTGTTTAGATAAATTTTGATATCTCTTTGCATTTGACTTGGTCTATAGGAAAGGATGGATTAAAATTTCCCCAAAGGTTTCTTCCTTCATTCTATACCCAAAATATACTGTGAAAAAAGTGCAATGAGGAGCCCGAATTCTTGAAAATTTCTCGGAGTGTCGCAGTCAAGCTTCAAAAACATAATGAACAATTTTTTTGACATATTTCTATTACAAAAATTAATTTCCTTTCAAGTGTGATGATTGCACAAATTTTAAAACAAACATAGAATCACCACATTCATAGAAGTACTCGTAAAGATTGAGGAGGAATAAACATAACACAAGAAATATGTTCAAAGTTGTTGTGCAGTTACTATTTCCAAATATTTTAGTTAGATGGATTCTTGATAATTGTGCATGATAAAATGAATAAAATGAAAAATTCCATACCAAGGATGGGTAAAAAATCAAATTCAATAAGTAATAATATGAAACTACAAGTTACTTTGACTGGTATGCTCACACATAGACAGAAGACAAGGGGTTTCAGTGATTTTGGCCTATCATTTGTTAAACGTGGAGTATACTATAGAGTTAGATCATTAGCTTTGTGTCCCAGGAAGCTTAAAAAACCTATAATTGATAAGTATGGAGATTTATTGTATCATTTTTATAATCTAAACAACCATTGCATGATGCATTATTACAAAATCATGTGTATGAAAAATGTAAAAAGTACAAGGAAATATTTGACCATTCAAAATCAGTTAGTGTTGCTAATGTGAATACTTATTTCATAAAGAAACCATTGATCCTCTACTTGCAATTGGATAATTATTCAAGTGATAACAATAATCTTACCTTATTTATAATTGCATCATTGTTGACAGCAAAAACATTATTCAACATTGTGTATCTAAGCTTCCTTTAGTGGGACACACTCATGAGGATATAAGTGGGACTTTTGGAAGATTAGCAACATCATTACATAAAGTAGACACATTTTCTTTGCCACATATCATGGACTCTTACAGAAAATTCCTGCAAGGGTAAATTACATTCACTCCTTATTTTATTGAGGAAGTGTACAACTTCAAGGAATTTGTGGAGCCATTCTTGTTGGATGGAAACTATAAGATAGTGGGTATAAGAAAACCTAACATGTTCAAATTCCATGTTTTGGATGGTGTGCCAGTGATGGAGTACAAAACAACAATAAAGGATTTGTAATGGTCTCGTTCTATCCATATATGGCGTATAAAGGATAATGGTGAACCAATCTTTCTAGAAGAGAAACATCCTTTTGCACCTTTCAAAGAACTCAAATAAATTGAAGATCTAAAAAAGGGAATACAAGTATATATTGAGGATTGGGGAAAATTCAAAAAGAGAAGGTAGTGACTATTACCTTCAAGATTGCATATTGGGAAAATGTTTTACGTACTTTGGATAGACCATTTATAAATTATACCAGGAGATCATATGTTTATTTTTGGCCAAAAATAGTATAGGAGAAAGACATATATGAAAAAATAACAGGATCCACACATATTCACAAAAAAGACTACATTAGTTAACTTATACCAAGTAATAATGATATTTACATTGGTTGTATTTTTGGAAGATCTAACCAGAATTCAATCCATTGAAGGATGTGTTCAAGGAAAAATTCTACTTATATGGCCAGGAAATGATAATGAAAAGATATGGATGGGGAGAGCATATGGGGATATTTTCCTTCAACGAAGAGGAAATGATGTAATTAAAAATCTAAGTGTTCAATATTGGAAACTTGGAGGAGGGGAGAATTTATAACATTATATCAAGATGTTTTAAATCCAAATAAAACATGGACCATCTTAGATGAACCTAAAGTAGATATCGATGTGGATAACATCATCTAGGAATGGACACCAAACAAAAATTAGAAAAATGAATACATAAAGATACCCAATAAAGGACACGTGGCCATTAAATCATACCTTGAACTACTTGAACAGGATAAGGAATGTTGACTTGGAGAAACTATTAAATATCATAAATTTGTATGTGAAATCATCTTGGCCCAGGATGTGGGTTTTAAAAAACAAATATTCCAAATCTTGGTCCTATAAAACTTTACATTTATACTATTATTTAATAATTAAATGAAATATTGAGTATTATATTACTTTGGAATATTTTTCCATAATATAATTCTATTAAACATTATGTAACTACTTATGGAACTCTTGAATCCTATTAATGTATTATTAATAATATAATTTCCACCATGAAATTAATTTAAGTTGAAAAAAACCTTAATTATGCTCTAATTAAGTTTATAGGGCGATGGATTTTGTGATTTAAAGGGGATAGGATTTGATTTACAAGGAATTGATTTCAAAAAGTAATGCTTTGTATTTTTCTAAGAATTAGTCTTTTCCTATATGGTCTTTTTCTAAAGCTATGTACAAATGTCTAGATAACTTATTTTTTTAATTGTTTTAATAACTTTATTAAATGTAAACCTTTGTAAGTATAGATACTAAATAATATTCCTGGAATCCCCTAATTATTTAATGCAAAAATTTAATATTTAGAGTGCCAAGATATATTATTTAATGCTCTCAACAAGAGTGTTTGGCAATGCACCATGACTTAACCTATTTTCTACCAAGATATAAATTTTCAAAAGAGGTCAAAATCCCTCATATATGAATTATAGAAGAAGAATAAATATAAATTTGATACACATAAAAATAATTAGGAACATACTTGTACCATGAGTGTGATGAGAATGGGCATATGTCCATTCTCATAGACTCAATATTTGCTTCTTATTTCGTAAAAAAATGCACCCATATCACATGACTTTAATATTCAAAAGGGATACAAATTCCTCATAATATAGGAATCATAGAAAAAGAATTGAGATAAAGTAGATACACATAAAAAGAATTAGGAAAATAGTTGTACTATGAGTGTTTTGAGAATGGGCATATTCCCATTCTCATAAAATCAATATATAATTAGGAACATACTTGTATTCCATAGTGTAAATATTGGAATCCAATATTACACTACTTAAAATATAGTAATAAAAATATTGGAATCCGATATCACACTAGATAAAAACAAATAATGGAAATTTAGGAATCCAATTTCAACAATTATAAAACTAGAAATAATAATACTATAAATCTAGATTCTTAGTAAAATGTCCATATTTACCGAAATTATGGTTAAAATGTGGTAGAATTAAAATAATGTCAAAACCATACATTACGTTAAGGGTTTTGGTATGGTCTTGATGATTCAATAAATTTATTAATAGATGAAATTTAATCTCAAAATTTCAATTTCTACATATTATATTAGTTTTTATTGAAGTTCTACATAGATACAAATACATATGACGTAGTTTACTTGAAAGTTACAAGGGGCATGACTAAATAATTCCTTTTTTCAATCATATCTATATGAAGTTACAAAACTAGGTTAAGGGAATAGACCTTCTTTTTCCCTTTATATTTAAAATTTATAAATGCTCAATTAAATCATAGTAGTACCTTATGGATCTTGGGAAATATCCATTCCTCTTGAGGTCTATTTTTCTCAAGTTGGATAAAATTGGGCCTAAATTTTCTTACAACTGTGTGTGTATATGGGTTTAGTGAAAATGTTTGAATCAACATTGTGAGCTTCATAGACTACTATTTCCTTGTCTCTCATAAATTTTTCAGATAAGGAAATCATTTAAAAACACTTAAATCTTTGTAGATTGGTATTTTATCCTCTCTTATCAAACCGCATGGGTGTTTCATAGTATAAATACATTCTCTTATCTAATATCTCCTATGGCACAATCTTAGGGACTGATCAACCCCAATCCTCGACATCTCCACTAGAAAGTTATAACTCTCCAATTCATGGAAACAATAAAATGTCCTCCTTCATGAAATTAATAGGTGTATTCCTTCCATGTCTTTGATCTTCGTTTCATAATTTTTACAATGTTCAAAGTTACAATACATTATATTTATTCGAGTTACGTTTTAGTTTATATTAAAGAATTTTACTACACTTTATCTCGTATGATTCATTATTTCCATGGATCATGTCAACATTAACACACTAAAAACTCCATTTGAGTGATTGAAAAATGTAAACACTCATATTTGGCAATTTATAATTTGATAACACTTTATTTGACTACACACTCTTGCTATGATAAATAAAACTTCTCCATTTCTTCTTATCAATTTCTCTGGTCCATTGTTTAGCTTGTTTATCCTTACACACTTTGACATGTTAACACATCCTGAGAATACAATGCAAAAATCAATAGAGAAACATTAGTTTATCATCTCCAAACTTCATTTGGCATAGTCCTTGTTCCAAATCGGGAATGTATAGTTTGGTTAGGACCATACATCTAATCCTTACCTACATATACGACCTTGGACTAAAATTTCTTCCCATTATAATTTCAAAATTGAAATATTTTGTTTGGTCTTATACTTCGTCTTGTTAATCCTTAGATAAATCATCTACGTAACTATATCTAAGCAAGTAAACACTTCCTCATTTTTTAAACTATAACTCCTAAGGTAGTACACTAGATCACTCACTTAATACACTTGCAAAAGGCATCCAAATATCTATATACCCGACAATAACACATCTAAAGTATTATGGAAACACCCGCATCAGGTATAAATCTGAAATCTAGGTTGAAGTATACATATATCTCATATACAAGAATCAAAACATCCTTTCTCTAAGTGTTTTAGTAAGAGCCAAGTCGAAATAAGAATGGTCAAAGAAAAAACCAAATCTGATTGATCTATCTATATATCACATGTTAGGTGGAGAATGATGTGTGGTTTTAGGCCACTTTATAGTATTTCTAAATTTCACGGTATATAGGGGTGCCCAAAAAGTCTCTAATGTTTGTTTTGTATGGATCTTGATTTATGACTAGGGTTTGAGATGATGATCAATCTATTCAGAGAGCCTCGTTGCATGTACAAAACATAGGGTTTGATAGAGAATAATTAATATAGGAAGGAAAAAATCAAAAAATTATATAGGTTGATTTAGAAAAATTCCAAGACCATACATAAGAGGGTAGATAATATGGTATGATCTGGCTGAATGGTATAATCCTAACCTAGATGCATTCATAGTTTCAACTTCATTGGTGAGGGTTAGATAGGTTTATCTCTCCTAGTTTTTATTTACACAATCCCATATCTCTTTAGAAGTCACTTGAAATTAGGTAAGTTCTCTCATGCATCTGTTTTGGTATTTCCATTACATGTTAGTTTGATGAATGTGTGTTAATTCTTTCTATCTGGTCTAATTTTTATAATTGAACATCTTTGTAAGAACAATAATTAACTCTAATCTATTCTACACCTAATTAAATACGCCTAAAATTTAATTAAGGATTAAAAATTGTTGTGAACCTATTATACACCATGGCCATTTTCCATATGGGTTTTGATTTAGGTTGAAATGTTAACCCTGAATATGCACACAAGCACAATTTCATCGTCATTGCCAAATAATATTTTACTAACTAGGTAGAGGGTCACACCCCTAGAATATATTATTGGAGGTAATATATGTTATTTTCTATTTCCACACATCATCACATGTTTTGGTCTCCCTTACCCTATGATTATGAAAAACGGATCTTTATTTAAAAATTGTGTAATTAGAAATTTTGTGTGAATATTAAAATCAAGCATAGATTTTCTACTCCTTATTACCCATGGGGAAATTGATAAGATGAGGCTACTAACAAAATATTTTTAACATTCTCGAAACAATTGTTTATAAATATGGATTTGACTAGCATAACCATATCCTTTATGCCCTATATTATTAAAATAATAGTATTTGTACACCTACTAATGCTACCCTCTTTTCCCTCATTTAAAGGACCAAGGTTGTTTTTCCCTTAGAATTAGATATCCCTTTGATTATTCTATCTCTAAACGATATCATTAAGGGAAAAAAATACCATGAGAAACATTTAAATGAGTAAGAAATTCTCAACTCTAAGCAAGTGCACGCGTTAAAAAAATTGTGTATATATTAAGAACGCTCATGTATGCTTACAATAAAAAGTACATGTCCATGAGTTGTAAGTGTGTGATTTGTAACTTAACCAAAATGATAAGAACATGGCTGTTAAAAAAACTTTGAAAGGAAAATTAAAACCCAATTGGTTAGGCCCATACACTATGACTACATGGATTGGCCATGGTTTTTATCATTTGGCTAAATTTGATGTAAATTGTGTCAAGTACCCTACAAATATTATTCATTTATGACAATATTACACTTAACACATTTACTTTCATAGTTTTCTTACATCTTTGTACATAGTTATGCATTTTGATAATACCAAAACCTTAAAATATCATAAAAATATGAAAGCAAGGTCTATACATTTTACTTGAGTTGTTATAACTTTACATTATGTATTTATTTTTCCAATTTGGTTTGATAAATAACATGATTTATCTCTTTGCACACATGTGTTCAATTGGTATATTGAGTTGGATGTAGGACACAAAATATTGGTACATGCTTATAGGAGCACTCATTTTCCTTACATTCTCATCATTTAGGGGCAATCCCTCCACATCCTACAGGTTTTATTGTTCTATTATAGTTCATTTTCACTTCCTCATTTACGTTTAATTATATACATTATGTACTTGTTATTTTTAGACTAATGGGACTAACACATGTGTCTTTTGCATCGTTGACATATATTATTTCACTCATGTTGGTTACTACATCATATTATCATGTTTTGACACTATTTTTTATGCGTTCTTTCTTGTATGTGTTATTTCTTGTTTGTTTTTCTTGCTTGGGTCATATGTGACTTTTTTGTCTTGTGACACTTTGGGTGTCCCATTTTTATGGTATTATTCTTATCTTGTTTGCACTTTCTTGATATTATTTTTAGGTCTGGGCCTTGATTATATTGTAACGGTGTGGGTGTCCCATGTTCACGGGAACTAAAAGCCTTTTTTATTCTCGTGTATGCCATTGTTTTCAATTGGATGAATTGTAAGTGTTCTTCTTTTCTCCTACATTTATTATTCCTATTAGTTGCTTTATTTTCTACTAAATTGTTATCATTCTAGCATTTTTTTGTTATTTATCATGGTTTTAATCATGTGTAAGAACCTTTACTTTTATAGGTATAGGTTATGTAAGGTGGTCATCTCTTTATCACTTTACACCATTTGTCAAATATCTCCCACAATATTACAAACCTATTTCTTTTGAGCCACATGCTCAAACATGGTATCTGATCCAAAATTGGGTTTTAAAATCCAAATTGATCATTTTCTCCATTTTCAAATCCTTAATTGTTTTCTCATTTTTCCCATCTTTACATTTAAAATTGGCTTGATTGATACCAAACTTGATCCAAAATTGTTAGTTCATCCAAATGCTCACTAACTCACCAATTTTTTATATCGAACATTTTTTTCTCAATTTTCCATAAATATGTAAATATTGGATTAGTTATTAGAAAACATATTAATAGTTAATTAAAATAGCAAGTAATTAAAATAAAATAGAGAATAATACTATTTAAATTGATAATGGAGTTATTACAATTGGACTACATATCTGAGTTTGAAAACACTCAAACCAATTGATTAAAATGATGTAAAATACCTTCGTACATCAAAATATTCATCAATAACATAATGTCTCTTGTTGTTCTTGGATCACGGCACACCTGGATGCGAGATCGGGGTTCTAGGTTGATCACTCTAGCATCCGGTGTGATTGCACAACATGGAAACCTCTCTCAAGTGTGGGACTTGTGGCGAGAGAGGAATCTCTAGATTAGAGGATGGTTCCTCAAACTCCTCTGATTTAGATCTATATTTGCACAACTACAGAGGTTTAGATCCTAATCCTACTCTAAATTGCAAGGAGACAGGGGTAGAAATGCAAAAATTGAAACTAACTAAAGATGGTGATGCACCAAAAGGAGTGGTGAATATTTTTGTCATGCAAATAGACACAAATCAAATATTGTAACATAAAAACATACACAGGATGATAAGATATAATTTAGGATCTGAAATGAAGCAAATAATACAAACAAAGGACTGAAACCCATTCACAAAGCTTGCATTATCATTTCCAATGTCAAAACCACTGCATTACAACCTCAGAGAGGTAGAAAACCTATTACAATCTTTGAAGAGGTCTGATTCTTGCAACAATCACTTGCTGGAGGTGAAAGAAGAAGATTGCTATGTCAAAAGTATTCCCCCTTTGAAAATGAGCCAAATCGGCTTTTTACATTGCATGGGTCGAGCCCAGGAGAGAGAAAACATACAAAACATGGGAGCCCATTCCTAATTGACTTTAAATGCATTAAATCAGCATGGAGGGCCTTACAAACCCATACCCTACCATTTTTGACCAAATTGGAGGAGAATGCGACCCATTCTGTATTAAATTTGGTCGTTGAAATGTCACTTCTGGCCATGAACATGCGTCAAAGCTGTTTCTTAACTTTCTCTCTCCAGACTACACTAAAATTCAATATTGACCCTAAAATCATGTAGAGAATTTTATAAGCTTTCCAATGATATAAAGAACGTGCAAATCCGAGCTCTGGATCGAAAGATATGGCGATCTGAAGATTTAGGGCACAAAACAGGCAAAAATGGATTTTGAAATTTTTTTCCCGCGCTCCGCCACCTGGATGACACGTGTCGGGCGCTGATTGGATGAGTAATTCTCTCTCCTTCCCTTACCCATGGGTTTTCCTTGAAAGTTTTGACTTTTTGTAATTTTGGAAAATTTCCCATTTTTTCCCGTGTCCCCGCCACTTGGGACACGTGGCATGATCTGGTTGGAGGACAGGGGCGTGGGGTCATCCTTTACCTTTTAGTTTTTTGCCAAAACTCTTGCCAAATTCTCTAATTCCTCCCTGAGCTCCACACTCCCCTTCTCCTTAGGACATGTCTCCTCATCTATTGGCTCGGGCCAACGCTTCGAACCTCGCCCTTTGAAATTTTGGACGTTTTCCCTTGTGACACGTGGCGTTTCCTGATTCATCCGCGGGCCTACCAGATTTTCGCATCCCTCGCATCCCTTTGGTCTAGATGTCCCAAACTATCTGGGACAAATTCCTCTGATCCTCCTGACTCGGGCTTCCCTGTCCCTCTTTGAGGCAAAGACACATGGCGTGATTTGATTGGCTCTCGGCTCCTTCAGACTCCCCGCATCCCATGCATACTTTTTTTCCAACTATCCCGGACTTTGCAGGACAAATTCTTCCCGAACCACGAAATGGGGTACCTTGTCCCTCTTCTGACCACTTTGCTTTTTTACGTCCTTCGCGTCCTTTCGGCCCAGATGTCCCAACCTTATCTGCACAATAGTTAGTCGATTTTCTCACCTTCGGCCGGTTCACCCTTTCGCATCCCGTGCGTCCCCATGGCCCAGATGTCCCTTTGTTACGTTGACCACCTGGTGACCTTTCGTCCGATTCATGCCCTGACGTCCCAACTATCCCAACTGCTACGAGGACTAGGACTTAGCTGATTTTCATGATTTTTTCTGCCCAAGCTTGTTTTTTGTAACTTTTTCACCCCTTTTTTAGAACTTGCTCTTTTCTTCTTAGACAGGGGAGTTAGAAAAAATCCGAGGGGACCCTAGAAACATGATTTTTATCTTGAATCAATCTATTTGCCTGGGACTTGAGTATTCTGATGCATGTTATAAAATTTACCCTGGGGGGTGAATTTTGGATAACAATTTGGTGACTCAACGGGGTTACCTGCCTGCTAGGTAGAAGATACCAGTTTCCTGAAGCAGTCCATTGGGCATGGAGTCATCAAATATTCTATTTAGAACCCCAACTGACTTAGAATGTGTAAAGAGGAAGATGGAATATCACCTGATGGGAGCAAGGATTGCAAAACATCTCCATGGACAGCAAGTTGTGCCAAAGCACTTAGGGAAAACAAAACTAATCCTACAGCAAAACAATGTGCACAAGCACTTAGAGGAATGGAAATCTAATCTAATATTTACAAAGTAGTGAATTTCCCTCTAGAAGCAACGCTTGAGATAGATTCCATTGACTGGAATCTGTAATTCTTCACCATCCAATGAGGCCAATTGGAAAGCATTGTTGTTTTTGCACTTCGTGACCATGTATGGGCCACTCCAAATGGCATCAAATTTTGAATGCCTTCCCGGTTTTTCTCTATCCACATCCCATTTCAACACTAGATCTCTAACTTGAAAAGATTTATCCTTGGCCTTCCTATCAAAGGTCTTCTTGATCAAAGCTTGATCCTTTTCCATTGCTTGGGATGCCTGATTTCTAATCTTTTGTAGCTCCATCAACTCTGCATACCTCACCTCCATGGGTTCAAACTCTAGCAACTCCAGCTGCTTCATGAGTTCCAATGTTGGAAACTCAAGTGACATGGGCAAGATTGCCTCTCTTCCAAAGACAAGTTTGAATGGAGAGTTACTTATGGATCTTTTGGGAGTTATCCTATCAGCCCATAAGGCTGATTCCAGTTTGGTATGCCAAGACCTCTGATTCTCGTCAAGAGTCCTCCTAATGATCCTCAACAATTTCTTGTTTGTAGACTCGGCCTGCCATTACCTTGAAGGTAATAGTTTGATGAAGTGCTTAGGTAGATACCATTCTTGACAACCCACTCAGTCACCTTAGATCCAATGAATGCCAATGCATTATCATAGATTATTGTAGCGGGTACACCAAATCTGGTTGTTATCCCCTCATAAAAGTCTAATATGCTAGACTCAGTTACCTCTTTGAGTGCTACTGCTTCTGTCCATTTGGTGAAGTAGTCTGTGGCTATCAAAATCCATTTGTGCCCTTGGCTTGAATTGGGATTAATGACTCCAATGAAGTCCAAACCCCATTGCATGAATCGTTGGTCAACTGAGATTGGATGTAATGGAAAGGCAGCAAGTCTCTCTTTTCCTGTGAAGAATTCACAATTCTTACACCTCTTGATCCATGCATAGCAATCACTGAAGATTTTAGGCCAATAATAACCAGCCTTCATGATTTTTAGAGCTGTCACTCTTGGTGCAAAATGACCACCAGCTGGTCCACCATGAAACTCTTCCAACATCCTTTGAATCTAATTTGTGCTAATGCACCTCAGCAGCACTCCATTCACATCTTTCTTGAACAAAACTCCATCAATAATGGCATACGGGACAGCCTGCAATTTGAAGTGTCTCCTTTGGGTCTTGTTCATCTCCGGAGGGCATAGGCCTGTGCCTAGGAAGTGTATAATACCTTGGGTCTAGCAAGGAGTGGGGGTGGCATTGTCTTCTTCTTGATTGCCACTTGGCTCATGGCTGTCCTGGACTGTCAAAACAGCCTCTCCTTCATTACATACTTCTTTTTGCTTCCCCAAAACCAGCTGCTCACACAATCCTTTCCCTCTTACCAGCTTGGTGATCTTGATCTCAATGTCATACTACATGACACGAGTGATCCAACCTACCCTTTTCTCATTCAAATCCTTTTTGAGGAGGAAGTCCTTAACCCCAACCATGTGAGACCAGCAACTGGACCTTGTTGTTTGAGATTAAATGCTTGAATTTCTTCAAGCTTCTGATTACTACAAGTACATGCTTCTCAATAAAAGAGTACCTCACCTCATAGTCATCTAGGCTCCAGCTGAAGAAGGCAATTGGCTGCTCATCATTATCCTTGTTTTGCTGTACCAAAATGGCAGAAATAGTGTCATTACCTCCAAATGCATAGAGGATGAAATCCTTGGAGAAGTCTGGTTGATGAGAGTTGGTGCTTGAGATATGGCTTCTTTGATTGCTTCAAAACTCTCCTTGCCTTCTACTTGTCCACTTAAAAGCCATGCTCTTCTTTAACATTTTGGTGATGGGCTTGACAAGGGCTACAAAATCTGGGACAAACCTCCGAACAAAGTTTATCCTTCCCAAGAAACTTTGAAGGGCCTTCTTGTGGCTTGGCAATGGTAGTGCTCTTATGGCTTCAACCCTCTCTGGATCAATTGCTAATCCTTCTTTGGAGACAATATGACCAAGGATCTTTCCTTCATGTGCAAGAAATATGCACTTCTTAGGATTTAAAGACACTCCAAATCTCCTGCACCTCGTGAAGACTTGTCTCAGATGAGAGAGGTGGTCTGCTGCATTTTTGGAAAAAACAGTGATATCATCAAGGTAAATTAGCACCACATTGTTAATCAAACCTTTGAATTCCATGTCCATTGCCCTTTGGAAGGTAGCACCAACGTTAGACAGCCCAAATGGCATTTTCCCTCGTATGCAAAAGTTCCCATTTGGTTGTGAAGGCTGTCTTGAATGGTCCTCTTCCTTCACCATAATCTGATTATAGCCTAAGTATCCATCAAGTAGTGAAAACCTCTTGGAGCCAGCCACCACTTGCAATATTTTCTCCATGGAAGGGAGTGGGTAATGGTCCTTGAGAGAGGCTCTATTCAAGTCTCTGAAGTCAACACACAATCTAATCTCTCCACTCTTCTTTCTAACTGGGACTAAGTTGGCAACCCAACTAGAATGCTTGATTGGGAATATGGTCCTTGACTCAATCAGCTTGTCTAATTCTTTCCTCATGAGAGGCTCCATGTGGGGATTGACTGGTCTTTGTTTCTTCCTGACAGGCTTAGTATTTGGATCCAATTCGATGGTATGCTGAGCTAAGTTGGGATTGAAACCTTTCAAGTCTTCATAGCTCCAAGAAAACACGTCAGGGAACTCTTGACACAGCTGTATGAACTCATACCTTTCTCGTTCAGTTGCCATCCTTCCAATTTTCAATGGTTTGTTATCTTCTACCAAGATGGATACTGAATCCTCTCTCTTGACCTGAATGTTTGCTTTCTCCTTTCTAAACTGATCATTAGGGTTAAAAATGGACTCCAAAGTGATAAGTCCTTTGGGCAGCTTGTTAGTTCTCAGTTGTACTACTTGGTCACCATACTGCTGCTCCAATCTTTCTTGATTCTTGGCTGAGAACTTAGCTTCTTCTTGCAAGAAATAAATGATTTGCTGGTCATTTTCAAACACTTGCCAACTGACATTGTTATCCAGCACTAAAGGCCTCACAATCACGTGGATGTTTGGTTGTACCTTGTCTTGTTGAATGCTTTCCACAATGTCAAAGGTTGTCCCTACTGCTGCAAGCCTTTCGGCAACTTGATTCTCTTCCCTAGGAATGGATATGATGCCAAAACCCTCAAAATCTTCCATGAGGTCCCACACCCTGTTCTTGTAGCACTTTGATAAGATCATTCCTAGTAGCATGTTGTCCCTTGACCTGATTTACAATCAATTCACTTGTCCCCAAAGACTTGCAAGTTCTTTATTTCTCTCTTTATTACCCAATGCATCCCTTGCACTAAGGCTTCATATTCAGCGGTGTTATTGGAGTATGCAAACTAAGCTGAATAGTACCTTACTCCTTGAGGTGAAATAAGCATAGCTCCACCTCCTCGTACCTTGTCTACTCCTTGATCCATCAAAAAAGCTGCCATACCTCATTGTCATCTTTTTGGTTTGGCTTGGTGATGCTTAGGAATAGACTGATTTTCTTCATGTATGCAATAGACTCCCATTCGATTCTTCCACTTCTTAATAAGGATCAAATGCATGTATCTTGTTTTCCCATTCATCAAGAGTTAGATCCGAGATGCTTCCAACCTTGGTGTCAGCCTCATCAGTGCTTGGGTGGTCTTCTTGATCAAATGTTGAGTAATTGGCATCAATCTGACTTGGAGTGTAAGGCTCAATATGGAAATTTGCAATAGGTTCAGACTTGATTGTATCCTTAGTTCCATACCTCGTTCTGAACAGCATGTGTGACCAATCAGCAGACAAATATCCCCCAATCTTGGCTGTGAAGTCCCTTGACAAGCATAGGGAAAAAAGTGGTGGAAGGTCTATGACTGATACATCTTGTAAAACAACAACATTTGGACATGCATGCAAGGTAAGACTCAAGTTTCTAATTACCCCAACTATTGTTACTACTGTCCCATCTAGCTGCACTACCCCTTTGGATATGATTTCATACTGGAGCCCTAGCTAATCAGCTATTTGTTTAGGCATTACCGAGCTACTTGCCCCGGAGTCTATCATGCAATTGTGCACTAGCTGATTTCCAATGATCAATGAAACATAGAAAGGAGGGGGCTTCAACATTTTACCTTGCTTTGTCCTCCATGATTTCCCTCAGGCTGGGCAGAATTTGTAAGCACTTTGTCTTGCATCTGAACTTGCTGATTCAAAGTTGGCCAGTCCTTCATGGCAGCTTGTAGAAAATCTCTTTGGCCTAGGATAGATAGGGATTCCCACATTGATATATTGACGTTTGTCTTCTTCATCTGATTAATGATACTGAATGGTGATGAAGGATCTCTTTGTTGTCCCTTGGTTTGCACATTCACTCCTTGCACGTGGGCAGCAACAACTGGTATTTGAGTTGGCCTAGGAGCTGTTCTTGGCTGCCCTTGTGCATTTGAAATTGGATTTTGCTTGCCAATCATTTGTGGAACCATAGAAGGTTGTGGATTGGTTGGGGCTAATGGTTGTTCTTCACCAAAATTTCTCCTCTTTGACCTTGTGTTGGCTGCAACACCTTGAGAAACTGCCTAGTTCATGCCACAAAAATCTTTTGCTTGCCAATTTACCAATGTGGTGTCATTTGGGGCTGATTGTTGTTGGAATGTTTCTTGTTGTTGACTGTTTCCTTGACTGCCCTCACCCTCCACACCAGTAGTTGTCACCATTAGTGCTTGATTTAAAGCACCATTGAAGCACATGGATTGGTTATGAGGATCATTACATGGAAAACACCAATCATACTCCTGGGAAATGTTGTTTTGTGTTGGCACCAATGCCTTAGAGGCAGATATGGCATTTGGATTATAGGGATGAAATGGTCTATTGGCAGGAGGCCTTGTTTGATTCATATTTGCAACTAGATTAGGTGGCCTTTGTGGTTGGTATGGCTGCCTGTTAGGCTGAGCTTGGGGCTAGTAAGAAGGTCTAAAACCTTGGGCCTACTTCCTTTTGAGAGTAACCAGCGCATTTCCTAGGTTTTGCAATTGTTTCATGACTTCTTGAAGCTCGTTTGGGGCACTTGAAGATGAAGTGGAAGCTTCATTTGAACTCGATTTCTAGGAGTGGGAGAAGGAGCCAAATTAGGTGCTTGATTGGTGTTTGGACTCTCTAAACTTGGAAACAAAGGGCATGGGAGGTCTAGGGGCAAGTTTTCCAGCTTGGATCAAACAATTTTCAGCCCTAATGGCAATGCTATAAGCCATAGGGATAGTTATGCCTCCCATGGACTGAATCAACATAGAAATATCAGAATTTAGAGCTTTGAGATAGTAGAGAAAAGCACCTTCTGTTGTTGGCCTGACTGCCACTGGAATCCTCTCCCAAGTCTTTTGAAATCTGAAGTTGAAATCGGTTAGCTGCTCATTGGGAGCTCTCTTGATAGTTGTTAGCTGCTCCAAAAGAGACAAGTTGTCTCCCTTTTCTCCAAATTTCTCATGAAGTGCTATACACAGCTGATTCCAATTTGTGATAGAACCAGCTCCAAGGCTCCTAAACCATTACAATGCTTTACCCTTGAATGAAGATGCCAGTAACTTGACAGCCACTTGCATCTCATTGATTTCATGAATTGCACAAAGGTTAGCAATATCTTTAACATGATCACCTGGAGTAGTCTGATTTTCTCTAGTGAAGTAGGGAATGTTCTTCAAGGCTGCAATAGGAATTAGATGTTGTGCATTGAGGGCAAGTGGGATGCTTCCTGTGAAGTTGACGTAGGGGTTGTTTTGTGCCATTCTAATTGGTCTTAAAACCCTTGTTGACTGAATGAAAGGCCTACCAGGTGGAGGAGTTGAGAGAGTTCTATTTGGTGGAGATAGAGACCTTTGAATCCTTCTTCCTCTTTTCCTTCTTCTTGGAGATAATTGTAGGTTTTCAAATAGCACTTCTTCTCCTCCAACTCTTGACCTTGTGGTGATTCTTCTCATGAGTTTTCAGGCCTGCTCTCTGAAACTAGTTGATTCTTCCCCTTGGAGTCACTAGATATGCAAATAATAGCTCTTTTCAAGTAAGAAAATTGTAGCAGATGCACATCAACTTTGCTGCGGTAAAAATGAGACCTCTAGTCTCCCACCGGGTGTGCCAAAACTGTTATTGTTGGATGACAAGACTGCCCCACGATGCGAGATCGGGCTTCTAGGTTGATCACTCTAGCATCCAGGTGTGATTGTACAACATGGAAACCTGTCTCCAAGTGTGGGACTTGTGAAATTGAGAGAGGAATCTCCAAATTAGAGGCTGGTTCCTCAAACTCCTCCGATTAAGATCTATATTTACACAACTACAGAGGTTCAGATCCTAATCCTACTCTAAATTGTAAGGAGACAAGGGTAGGAATGCAAAAATTGAAACTAACTAAAGATGGTGATGCACCAAAAGGAGTGGTGAATATTTTTGTCATTCAAATAGACACAAATCAAAGATTGCAACATAAAAACATACACAGTGATAAGATATAATTTAGGATCTGAAATGAAACAAATAATACAAAGGACTAAAACCCATTCACAAAGCTTGCATTATCATTTCCAATGTCAAAACCACGCATTACAACCTCGTAGAGGTAGAAAACCTGTTACAATCTTGAAGAGGTCTGATTCTTCCAAAATCACTTGCTGGAGGTGAAAGAAGAAGATTGCTATGTCAAAAGTATTCCCCTTTGAAAATGAGCCAAATCGCTTTTTACATTGCATGGGTCAAGCCCAGAGAGAGAAAACATAAAAACATGGGAACCCATTCCTCATTGACTATAAATGCATAAGAATCAACATGGAGGGCCTTACAAACCCATACCCTGCCATTTTTTACCAAATTGGAGGAGAATGCGACCCATTCTGTATTAAATTTGGTCACTGAAATGTCACTTCTGGCCATGAACACGCGTCAAATCTGTTTCTTAACTTTATCTCTCCAGAATACACCAAAATTCAAGATTGACCCTAGAATCATGTAGATAATTTTATAAGCTTTCCAATGATATAAAGAGCTTGCAAATCTGAGCTCTGGATTGAAAGATATGGCGATCTGAAGATTTAGGGCACAAAACATGCAAAAATGGGTTTTGAAATTTTTTCCAGCCTCCGCCACTGACGACACGTGTCGGGCACTGATTGGATGAGAAATTCTCTCTTCTTCCCTTACCCATGGGTTTTCCTTGAAAGTTTTGACTTTTTGTAATTGTGGAAAATTTCCCATTTTTTCCCCGCGTCCCCGCCACTTGGGACACGTGGCATGATCTCGGTTGGAGGACAAAGGCGCGGGTCATCCTTTACCTTTTAGTTTTTTGCCAAAACTCTTGCGAAATTTTCTAATTCCTCCCCTAGCTCCACACTCCCCTTCTCCTTAGGACACGTGTCCTCTTTCTATTGGCTCGGGCCAACGCTTCGAACCTCGCCCTTTGAAATTTTGGACGTTTTCCCTTGTGACACGTGGCGTTTCCTGATTCATCCATGGGCATGCCGGCTTTTCGTATCCCTCACGTCCCTTTGGCCTGGATGTCTCGAATCGTCTAGGAGAAATTCCTTCGATCCACCCAACTCAGCTTCCTGTCCCTCTTTGAGGCGAAGACACGTGGCGTGATTTGATTGGCTCTCGGATCCTTCGGCTCCCCACGTCCCATGTGTACTTTTGTTCCAACTGTCTCGGATATGCTGGGAAAAATTCTTCCGAACCACCCGAAATGGGCTTCCTTGTCCCTCTTTGCGGCCGCTTCACCTTTTCACGTCCTTCGTGTCCTTTCAGCCTAGATGTCCCAACCTTATCTGTACAACAGTTAGTCGATTTTCTCACCTTCGGCCGTTTGCCCTTTCACATCCCGCGCATCCCCACGGCCCGGAGATGTCTCTTTCTTCGCAGACCACCCGGTAGCCTTTCGGCCGATTCACGCCCCGATGTCCCAACTATCCCGACTACTGCGAGGACTAGGACTTAGCTGATTTTCATGATTTTTTCTAGCCCAAGCTTGTTTTTACAACTTTTTCACCCCTTTTTAGAACTCACTCTTTTCTTCTTGGACAGGGAGTTAGAAAAAATCTAAGGGGACCCTAGAAACATGATTTTTGCCTTGAATCAATCTATTTACATGGGACTTGAGTATTCTGATGCATGTTATAAAATTTACCTTGGGGGTGAATTTTGGATAACGATCTCTCCCAAAAATGGGATTCAATCTATAAATATTCTTTTTCTCTAAGATATATCAAATAAAATCTCCTCATGGAAAAAATTTCATGCATTCACTTACTCTTATCCCTTAACAAAGGGGCTAAAATACCTTTAAAAATGTTTAAAACATGTTTATATGATTTCAATAAACCTCCTTTTATATTATTTCAAATGTCTCTAACCCATTAACTAGGTTGTTAATATTTTTCCATGGAATTCGGGGTTGAAATATCCTCTAAACACTCTCATTATCCTTTGTTTTTCACAAATGAATGAAATGTTCAAAGGATAAATAACATATTGTTTGTTTCTCACATAAAAATGACCTAGCTGAGTTAGAAAGGATAAGAAATGGTTCAAATGCAATGAGAGAATTGAATCCCTTCCCAAATATTTATCTTTTTCATAATATTAGACGTATTGTATGTACTTGGTTAAGGATTTTAATCCCACATATGAGGGGATGGATGATAATCACGGATTTAAATGTAAACTACCTCACCTTAAAACTTGGTCAAATGACCATCCTTGGCTTCAATTCACTTTTCTTGGACGTTGGTATTTATGTTGGAAAATGGTTGGTGTAGGTGCTTAACTTGGCATATGTAATTACCTTATTTTGTTAAAGCTTCCAATAATATAGGAATTAGGTCCCCTTCTTACAAAAATTGGACCATGTTGACCGATGGCCCCCAACTGAAATAATGTGGGCCCCATACTTGACCATTGAAGACAAGAGGCCAAAACCAAGAAAACTCATTCCTATATTCTCTACCATGTGTCACTATGTGATTGGTCCATGTGTCGAACTTATTAAGCAACTTCTATATTAATGTTGTCAAAATTGATATTGTTAAAATTCTAAGTCTTTTTTATCATCACTCACGCTTAAAATATTGTAAAAATCTACACAAAAATAAAAATTCCTCACTTTCTAATAATTTGACGCATTTTTGCTTGTCCACTTTATGGGGTCATTTTTTAAAGAATCTCAAATCCAAATCCCATTGAGTTAATAGCATCACACTTTGGAGAACGAAGGCATCGAGGGTTATAGGTCAATCAATAATCCCTCATTTGCCACCAACGATAGGGCCACATTTTTTCGTGATGAAATTATTGTGGTGTGAGTATTTGCTTTCAGTTTTTGTAGTGTGTTTCTTTTCAGAGTTCATATGTTTGTGGGTTTGGATGCTTGAAAAATATTTTTGTTAGAGAAAAGATGAATATTAGTGATCCTTTGAATGATGTGACCCTCTAACTTCCATAGTTCATTAGAATATGGTCCGCTTTTGAATACATTCACTTGCAATAGTGACCATGTCCGTAGAAGATTTAAGTAGCAAGATGTGGTCGTAGTCCGTACATTGATAGAGTTTTCTTCTTGGTGTTTATGTGTGGAAATTTCACATTGTGGGGTGGAGCATGACATAGATGTTCGATTTCCATTATGAGCCCAAAATGGCTAAATTCAAGGGAAGCTTCCAGTGGTAGGGGAATTTTCCTATGTTGTTTGAGATTGAGTGGCAATGATCGATAACAGTGGCTACAACTAAGAACATTGCAATTCTTAGAGGTGGTAATGTGAAATATTTCTAGTATATGTTCTATTTTTCTAATGTTGTGATAAGCAAGTTGTTTCCTATGTAATCTCCTAAAGGAAGAATGTGATGAGATGATACTACTACAACATCATGATATTGTGGTTGTTAGTAATCCACTGGAAAAACTATCCAAAGGTTGTTGGTACTGTCCTAAAAACCATCCATTGTGTGGTTTTTGGTTAACCACTTGGAAAACCATCCAGAGGTTGTTGGTATTTTCCTAGAAACCATCCATATCATGAGCAAGCGTCAAGGCGGCAGCTGTAATACAAGGAAGATTTTCCCCATGTTCACACTAAGGGGGGAATGTTAGGAAATCCTTTATTAGTGCTCACATATTTGGTATTTAACTTATGGTATGTTACTTGTGTTACATAATTTGATTTTTAGAAGAATTCATTTCTATAATAACAATATATTCCGTGGTTTTTTGGTTACACCTGCATTTATTAGAAACGGGTCTATTGTTACCTATTTTGTAGGAGGTTGTTTTCCTACCTTTGTGGTTGTATAATAGCCATTGTATCTCATTGAATAATACAAAGATTATTATTATTACATAGTTTTTGGATCCTCTATCCTCTTCACTAACATAATATGAAGATTGGTGGCAAAGTGCCCCCTCCTTACAAAAATTGGACCACACTCAAGCTAATGGGCCCACAATTAGAAAATAATGTAGGACCCACACTCTACCATCAAATATTATAGGCCAAAAACAGAACAAATCCATTTGCATATTCTCTTCCATGTATCACTATCTCGATTCATCTACCTCTGCAGGTTCAATCGGGATGATGACATCATCATTGTATATATGCACATTTTTACATGGTGGAGCATAAATTTAACATGCCATAACTTTTGCATATAAAGTCAATTTCACCCTATTCAAAAGACATTAGAAATGTCTTGATGAGCTCTTCACTGTGATTTTAATGTTATAAAAATTACATAACATCTAACATATTCAGTTTGGGGATCCTCCTAGATCATTTTCACACATCCCTCAAAAGAGGGGGCATCTATTTGGGTTGATTCTACATTTTCAATAGATACAAACACAATTTTGGGGGCATAAATAGGTATACATAGGATATAAGAACCTATAAATGTAATCACATGTAGAATTTTAGAAAAAAAAAATAAGGTCAAAATTGTATGCTTTGGTCAAGATCACACAATACGGTTCTAACCCCCGCATGTTTTTGACTTGGGGACGATTTAAGTAAGTTTTTCAACATTTTCATATATTTAGCTATACATACATACTAACA
This sequence comes from Taxus wallichiana var. yunnanensis, assembly GCA_018340775.1. NCBI lineage: Eukaryota > Viridiplantae > Streptophyta > Pinopsida > Cupressales > Taxaceae > Taxus > Taxus wallichiana. The sequence goes on along the minus strand of CM031234.1, from coordinate 992,484,900 downwards.
TACATACATACATACAAATATATATATATATATATATATATATATATTAAAAAAATTCACATCCATATTGTTTATTTTAGATCGATGTGGGGGGTATGAATGTTTTCATTCCTTCTTCACACCAAGAATTAGTTTTAAACTCAGTTTTAGAAATCTTGGGGCATGGCTCTCCTTTCTAGTTCATTTTTGCTATCACATTTTATCATTTGTTTCAATTTATACTCGGTTTTGCGACACATGCGGTGAGTTTGGGAGCACATATGCTCTTTTATATTGTATGTCATTATTTACAAAATTGGGTCTAGATCCATCTACAATGGTGTGATCCATGGGGTTATGGAAGGAAAAAATTAAGCTAAGGGATTTGTGGGAAATATTTCCTATCATGTTACAATCTTTGAAAGGGAAGATATCATAGTTTATTAATTTTGGTACATGATATTATTCCTTCACAATGGTGTATTTGCACCTCTATCTTCATATTTTAAACATTTCCATGTTGGGTTGCATGCACCTAACACTTTAGTTTCTCCTTGTCATTGATTGGGGACTGATCACCCCCAATCCATCAAAAAAATTAGTAAAAACAAAACACAAGCAAATAAGTGTATTATTTCCTTGTTTACATATTTTCACTTTACATATATGAAAATGTAAATCTTTTCTGTTATATGTTTTATTTGAGTTATGGTCAATTATCTATCACATACATTAACTACACTCTATGTTATAGGTTTCATCATGGAGCACGAAAAACATTAAGAAAAATAACTCCCGGCTACAAATCAAAAATTTAATTAAAGGAAAAGTGTGTTTACATATTAGGTATAATTTCCTTTAACTTTACAATTTTCAATTTCATACTAAAATGGAGGGAATGTAGACACTCCAATTTTTTAATTTACACTTTGGTAACCCTTTATTTTTTATTAGATTAGGCAAAAATAGGGATCGGCTCCCAGGGGCCATAACAAAAGAGAGGAACGCAACTAAAAACAAAACAGAAAAAAAAACCAGAAAGGGGTCCCAAAAAGATGAGTTAAATAGGATTAACTCTTACATTGCAGGATTTGGACCCCAAAGAGGAAAAAAATACCAAAAAGTAATAGGACACCACATTTCGCCGTAAGTCTACACATAGTTCAGGGAACAAAAAAACCTCCACAAGAAACAAAAAAGCGCGAGGCCCCGTGCCGAGTGCAGCTATCCTAGAATCCAAAACCAATCAGCTCCTACTACTCCTCCGAGCTGCTTATGTGAAGGTTGAATCTCCTCCTTTTCTTTTCCCCTTCAATCCCTCCACTCTGTCAAGAAGAAATTTAACTGAATCTTCACTTCTTCATTATGTGTTTTATCTCGGACCTAGTCTATGACCATCTTCTTCGAAATGTTGATTATGTTCAAAATGGACTCCCTTTTCCCCTCGTTCATGTCCTCCATGGATTTTAGGACCCCTTCTAAATACAACATCTTCCTGTTCCATTCTTCAAATAAATTGGGGTCTCCCACACATTCATTCTTCCTAGAAGCGCTAGCTTCCCCAACACCAACCTCATTTTTGTCTTTATCTTTCTCATTCCCCTGGAGGATACCCTTACCCTCTTTCATTTTAGTTAGACACTCTGCAAGAGTAATATCATCTTCCTCAGCTTGCTCCTCCAGGACCATTGTCAAAGGATAATCCAGAACTGACTTGCCATTCTCAATCAAAATAAGAATCAGGCCCTCATAGAGGGGCATCTTAGCTTTGTCATTCTGGAAAGCCATCGGTGAATTCGAAAGAGAGGTGGAAAGAAAAAGGGAATACTAGCCATAAAATTGTGACGGAACATGTTGAGTAAGGGCATGTGATGAGTATAGATTTTTCTATACTTACCGTCCAACATAATATATTTCATAACTTGAAGCTAAACATCCTTCTAGACCCCAAGAATGCATGAACGTGCAATGTCATCCATGAAGAAGTAACATTTCTCCTTGCCAACGAAAAATCGATCAATCTCGAGGTCTCTACGGGTTCTTTCCTTATAGATCTTTAACCCTTCCATCTTCATATCAATCACCCTGGCAATATTGGACTCTGAGACCTCAACCTCCACACCATGGATAGTAAAAACCCCTCTTTCCAGGCATTGCTGAAGTCCTTTGATAGAGATGGGTCGTGACCATGTAATTTAGAAATATAATTGCTAAATCCTCCAAATTTAAGCTTGTTTCAAGGATCCTGGTTACTCTCCTCCATGTTCTGACTGGCGGGTTCCACTCGAATCCTATCTCCACCCATCTACACGTTGCCGAAGTTGTCATCCCAAAAAAATATTTCCATAACCAACAAATTGTTTGCCCTATCAAAGATCGAATAGAAACAATGTTTTTTGTAAAAGCTAGCATGGTACATGGGATACTTTCCTCCACTTGTGTTGGCATCATTTATCCTAGCACTTATTATCCTTAATGACTTCATCACTAATATTAGAGGGTAATCTCTCTCCTTTGCAACAAATTTTGTACTCATTACTAAGGACTCCCACATTGGCCATCTTGTCCGCACATTTATTTCCTGCCTTAAGGTATGATTGATAGATATGTTATCAAAATACTTTAACGATTCCTTGATATCTTGAATGATGATTTTTAACGACCAATTGATCTTACTCCTATTGAGGAGAGAATTTATAATAAATAAGGAGTCACCTTTAATCTGGATGTCCTTAAGGCCTTTTTCCTTAGCTACCAAAATACCCCATAGGAGGGCTCTAGCTTCAGCCATGTTATTAGTTTGCTTACCCAAGGGACCTGCATTGACAAATAGCCAATCACCCTCACTATTCCTTAAGATACCCCCTCCCCTAGCTTGACCAAGATTTCCCTTTGACGCCCCATCAAAATTGATCTTGATCATATTTCCCATAGGTCTAATCCAATAAACATTCTTACTAGGGCTTTTGATCTTGACCGGACTATAGGTGAACTTATCCAAAGACTTCCTGCTGCCATCCCGAGAAATATTTTTTGTTTTACCTTTAAATAGTTTGAGATTTTCCTTTATGGCAGCTAGGATTTTCCTTTTATCCACCACAATTAGAGGTTTCTGATCTCTAAAAACACTATCATTCCTTATTTTCCACAAACCCCATAAGAGATGAGGCGAGTAATCTTCCGGCCCATGCCAAATAAGGGAACCTAAACGGGCTCTCCCATTGAGTACAACAATCCTCCCTATTCAAGGCATGATCCATTACATGTTGAAAAGTTCTAAAATCAGTGAGAAGAAACCTTTAGAGAAAGGGCAATGTAAAAAGATGATTCACATTCTCTTCCACTCTCCGAAAAGATAGCACTGTTTGGGATCTGCATTCCTCTTTTTATAAGATTTTTAACCGACAGGATTCTATTTTGAAAAGCCAACCAATAAAAAATATTGATCTTAGGGATCAATTCCTTGATCCATAACTTACCCCAATACTCTTTTTGAAAATATTTCTTGAAGTGTAAGCTATAGGTAGATTTAACATAATAGTTTCTAGAGTCTTCCTCTTTCCAAATGATGAAATCCTCCTTAGTTTGGAAGATGGGGATGTGCAATTCCCTGAGTTTCTTATTGAGATCTTGAAAAGGTTTGATATCACCATCATAATCAAGAGGAGGGGCTATGGTTTCCCATTGGACCTTATCATCATAACTCCAGAAATATCTTATCCATATTTTACCATTCTCCTCATAGAATTGAGCAACCTCCTTCCATATATCCTGATTTGCTAAAGGCGAATCTTTAATCCAACTATCCCACCAAAATCTGATCATGTTCCCCTTTTCAATCTCCCATAAGGAGCCCTTTGAGAGGATATATTTCAATTCCAATAGAGAATTCCAGAAGAAGGATCCTCTAGGGAGATTTTCATGAAAGAAGAACAAGTCAATTCTACCTAAATTATGTAGGTATTTCTTTTTATTATATCAATCCATAGTCCTAACTCTCTAGCAATTCTCCAACCAGCTTTAGCAACCAAAGCTTTGTTCATGATAGGTATACTTTTCAAACCTAGACCACCACACATCTTTGTCCTAGTGACCTCCTCCCAGGCCACCAGAGGGAATTTAAACTTTTCCGAGGCCCCACCCAAAGAAATTGTTATCCAAATGAGCCCCTTGCTCATTTTTGTGGCTAACTCCCTTCATTCTTCCCTCTCTTGTGCCTCAATCATAATTTTTTTCTTTTTAGGAACTCAAGACTTTCTAGAAATGGCACCATTGGATAGAGCTTTTCCTCAGCTTTCTAGAAAGGTAAATTTTTCCTCCTAACTCCATGTATTTTTGAATTTATGGCTCAGTGGAGTTTTTGTGGGAAATTTTCCCCGGGAAGGCCTGCAGCTAGTAATATGGTGCCACGTGTCGAAGGAAGTGGCGGGGTCAAAGGAAAAATTGGATTTTTTACCAAGTGTTTGGCAAATTTCAAAGGAATATTTCACCCCGCAGCCCGCCGGTGAATGAGATGCTTTGCCATGTGTCCAAGGGGGAGAAAATAGAAATTTTGACTAAGTATTGGTGCCATAGAAAAATCTCCGAGAAAGGTCCATGCCCAACCACATCGTGCCACATGTCCTTAGTCCCCAGAAGTGGCGGAGGGCGGAGGTGAAGTTAAAATTTTGGTGAAATATTTTGCGAGGGCGCAAAGTCAAAGTTTTCCCGCAAATTCTGCATCCAATGGCCTCATGCCATGTGTCTCAAGACCAGCGGGCCGTGGAGAGAAACTTAAAATTTTGGTGAAGTGTTTGGGTGGGAGGAAAGGAAAATATTGGCCTCACAACCCACCAACCAGTCAGATTGTGCCACATGTCCTCGGGACACAAAACGGCGGAACGCGAGGGAGATTGGGAATTTTTCCCAAAGGTAAGCATGGAGAGAAATGTTTTCCCATAGGGCCCGCGCCCAATGGGAGCCTGTCACTTGGCACTAGAGCTTTGGAGTGCGGGGAAAAAGTTTGAAATTCTCCCAAATCAAAATGAAGGAAATTTCAAAAGGGAAATTCTACCCCCCAAATGCAAACCAATGGCATCTTGCCACGTGTCCAATGGCGGCAAAAATATAGAGACAGCCCAAAGGGAAAAAGGGGAAAGGAAAAGCTCAGTAACCAATGGGGTCTCGCCACGTGTCTCGAGTCAAAATATGGCCAAAAGTGATGGAAAAGTTAAGGGGTAGAGGCCCGCAGCGAATCATATCATGCCACGTGTCCTCAGATCATCAGCCCGACGGAGATTTTTGGAAATTTTGTCCAATGGTCAAAACGATGGAAAATGAGGCATCAAGAGCCCGCGGCCAATGGAATTGTGCCACGTGGCACCCAGAACAGCGCATGGGGATTTTTTTGGGAAATTTTCCCAAATGCAAAAAGTGAGAAAATTTCAAATTTTTCGCCCGTCAATCTGTTTTGGCCCTGTTTTGCCCTAAATTTTCAAATGGCCATAACTTTCGATCCAGATATCAATTTTTCACGTTCTTTATATGAACGGAAAGCTGGTGAAATTATCTATAATATTCTGGGCTCAATTTTTTATTTTAATGGAGTTTATAGAGAGAAAATTGAAAAACACCTCTGGCACATGGTAATGAGTAGAAATGACATTTCAACCACCATTTTTAATGAAGAATGGCTCGCATTCTCTCCCAGCATGGTGAAAAATGTCAGGGAATGGACCTGTAAGGATGCCCATGTTATTTTATTGCATTTTTGGTTAGTGGTTGAAGCTCTCCCACGTTTTCTTGTGTTTCTCTCTCCTGGGGTGTTTCTTGCATGGTAAAAGCTAGATTTGGCTCATTTTTGGAGGGTTGAACATTTTTCATGTATTGCAGGCTCCCTCTTTCACCTTGAAAGTGATTTTGTGGAAAAATTAGACCTCTTCCAAGACTGTAACCTATTTTCTGCCTCTCAGATGTTGTAATGCATGTGTTTTGATAGTGGAAATGACAATGTAGGCTCTGTGAATGAGTTTTAATCCTCTGTTTGTGTTGTTTGATTCATTTCTGACCTTTCATTACAGTTTATCAGTTTGTGCATGAAGTTTTGTTACATTTCTATGATCTGTGTCAATCTGCATAGAAGTAAAAATGCTCACCACTCCTTTGGTGCATCACCTTATTAGCATTAGTTTCAGTTTGTTTTGCATTCTCTATCTCTGTCTCCTTTGGAATTTAGAGTAGGATCTTGAATTCAAACCATCTGTGACTTGCAAGTAATATACCTGATCAGAGGAGTTGAGGAACTAGCCTCTAATCTAGAGATTATTTTCCCATTTTTACAAGTCCCATACTTGGGGAAAAGATTCAATGTTGTGCAATCACACTGGATGTCCAAAGTGTCAAACTAGAAATATGATCAACATCCAGGGGTGCTGCTGATTCACACCAACATTTTTGGCACGCCCAGTGGGACCTTAGAGGTCTTCATCTTCATTGCAACAAATTGATGTGCATTTTTTGCAAGTTTCTTGCTAAAAAGAGCCCTAAATTACACATCTAGCGACTCTAAGGAAGAAGAATCAGCTAGTTTTAGCAGTGCAGACCTGAAAACTCATGAGAAGAATCACCACAAGGTCAAGAGTTGGAGAAGAAGAGGTGTTGTTTGAGTATCTGTAATTATCTCCAAGAAGAAGGAAAAGAGGGAGGAGAATTCAAAGGTCTCCATCTCCACCAAATAGAACTCTATCAACTCCTCCACGTGGAAGGCATTTCATTCAATCAACAAGGGTTCTAAGGCCAATCAGAATGGCACAACACAACCCCTATGTCAATTTCATTGGCAGCAACCCACTTGCTCTCAATGCACAAAATCCAATCCCAGTTGCAGCATTGAAGAACATTCCATACTTTACTGGAGAGAATCAGACCACTCCTGGTGATCATGTTAAGGATATTGCTAATATTTGTGCAATCCATGAGATTAATGAGATGCAAGTTGTTGTCAAACTACTGGCATCTTCATTCAAAGGGAAAGCTTTGCAATGGTTCAGGAGTCTTACCTCAGGTTCTATCCAAAATTAGAACCAGCTATGTATAGCCCTCCATGAGCAGTTTGGAGAAAAGGGAGATAACTTGTCCCTTTTGGAACAGTTGACAACCATCAAGAGAGCTCCCAATTAGCAATGGCCCGACTTCAACTTTAGGTTTCAAATGACTTGGGAGAGAATTACAAGTGGAAGGTAAGGCTAGCGGTAGAAGGTGCTTTCCTATATTACCTTAAAGCTTTAAATTCTGATATTTCTATGTTAATTCAATCCATGGGAGGCACAACTATCCCTGTTGCTTATAGCATTGCCATTAGAGCTGAAAATTGTTTGATTCAAGCTAGAAAGCTAGCTCCTAGGCCTCCAATGCCATTGTATCCAAGTTTAGAGAGCCCAAGTACTAGTCAAGTTCCTATTTTAGCTCCTATTCCCACTCCTAGAAATCAAAATTCAAGTGAAGCTTCTACTTCATCTTCTAGTGCCTCAAATGAACTTCAAGAAGTCATGAAGCAATTGCAAAATTTAGGTAATGAGCTGGTTACACTCAAGAGGCAGCAAGCCCAAGGTTTTAGACCTTCTTTCCAGCCTCAAGCTCAACCTAATAGGCAGCCATACCAGCCTCAAAGACCACTCAATCCAGCTGCAAATTTAAACCAAGCAAGACCTCCTGCCAACAGACCATTTCAGCCCTATAATCCCAATGTTACATCTGCCTCTAAAGCCATAGTGCCAGTGCAAAACAACATAGCTCAAGAGTATGATTGGTGTTTCCCATGCAATGAACCTCACAACCAGTCTATGTGTTTCAATGGTGCCTTAAATCAAGCATTAATGGTGACTACAACTGGTGTGGAGGGTGAAGGTAGTCAAGGAAATAACCAACAACAAGAAACATTCCAACAGCAATCAACTCCAAATGATACCACACTTGTAAAATGGCAGGAAAAATATTTTTGTGGCATGAATCAAACAATCTCCCAAAGTGTTGCAGCAAACACAAGGTCAAAAAAGGTGAAATTTTGGTGAAGAACAACCATTGGCTCCAAGTAATCCATAACCTTCTACCACTCCACAAATTATTGTCAAACCAAATGTAGTTCCAAAGACGCAAGGACTACCTAAAATAGTTCTTAGGCCAACTCAAATGTCAATTGTTGCTGCCCATATGCAAGGAATGAATGTGCAGGCAAAGGGACAGTAGAGAGATGCTTCATCTCCATTCAACATCATTGATCAGATGAAGAATACAAATGTAAACATATCAATGTGGGAATCACTATCCATCCTAGGCCAAAGAGATTTGCTACAAGCTGCCATGAAGGACTGGTCAACTTCAAATCAGAAATTCCAAATACAAGAAAGGTATGAGTTCATACACTTTGTCAAGAATTCTCTCGATGTGTTTGCTTGGAGCTATGAAGATTTGAAAGGTTTCAATCTGAGTTAGCTCAACACACCATTGAATTGGATCCAAGTACTAAACCCATCGGGAAAAAACAAAGTCCAAATCAATCCACACATGGAGCCTCTCATGACAAAAGAATTGAATAAGTTGATAGAGTCAAGAATCATATTCCCTATCAAGCATTCTAGTTGGGTGGCCAACTTTGTTCCAGTTAGAAAAAGAAGAGTGGGGAAATCAGATTGTGCATTGACTTGAGATATTTGAATAGAGCATCTCTCAAGGATCATTATCCACTTCCTTCTATGGAATAGATTTTACAAGTTTTTGCCGGCTCGAGAGGTTTTCATTACTTGATGGCTATTCGGGTACAATCAGATCATGGTGAAAGAAGAGGATCACTTCAAGACAACCTTTACAACCAAATGGGGAACTTATGCATACAGGAAAATGCCATTTGGGCTATCCAACGCTGGAGCTACTTTCCAAAGAGCAATGGACATGGCATTCAAGGATTTGATTAACAACATGGTGCTGATATATCTTGATGATATCACTATTTTTTCAAAAAATGCAGCAAACCATCTCTTTCACTTGAGGCAAGTGTTCCAAAGGCATAAAAGATTTGGAGTATCCTTGAATCCTAAAAAGTTTATTTTCCTAGCCCATGAAGGAAAACTCCTTGGCCACATTGTCTCCAAAGAAGGATTGGAAATTGATCCAGAAAGAGTTGAAGCCGTAAGAGCACTACCATTGCCAAGCCACAAGAAGGCCCTTCAAATTTTCTTGGGGAGAATAAATTTTGTTCGGAGGTTTTTCCCAAATTTTGCAGCCCTAGTCAAGCCTATCACCAAGATGTTAAAGAAAAGCATGGATTTCAAATGGACAACAGAAGGAAAAGAAAGTTTTGAAGCAATCAAAGAAGCCATCTCTCAAGCCCCAACTATCATTAACTGGATTTCTCCAAGGATTTCATCCTTTATGTATTTGGGGGTGATGATACTATTTCTGCAATTTTGGTATAGGAGAACAAAGACAATGATGAGTAGCCAATTGCTTTTTTCAGCCAAAGCCTGGAGGACTATGAGGTGAGATATTCTTTCATTGAGAAGCATGTTCTTGCAGTAATCAGGATCTTGAAGAAATTCAAGCATTTAGTTTCAAACAACAAAGTCCAATTTCTGGTTTCTCATGTGGGAGTTAAAGACTTCCTCCTCAATAGAGACCTGAATGAAAAGAGAGAAAGTTGGATTACTCGTGTCATGGAGTATGACATTGAGATCAAAGTCACCAAGTTGGTCAGAGGAAAATAATTGTGTGAGTAGCTGGTCTTGAACAAACACAAGGAAGCATGCAATGAGAAGGAGGTTGTTTTGGCGTTGCGGACAACCATGAGTAAGGAAGCACTTGAAAGGAAAATGATGATGTCGTCACTCCTTGCTAGACCCAAGACATAATGCACTTCCTAAGCATAGGTCTATGCCCTCTAGAGATGAACAAGACCAAAAAAAGACACTTCAGATTGCAGGTTGTCCCATATGCCCTTATTGATGGTGTTTTGTTCAAAAAGGATGTGAATGGAGTGCTGTTGAGATGGATTGGTACAAATCAGATTCATAGGGTGTTGGAAGAGTTCCATGGTGGATTAGCTGGTGGTCATTTTGCATTGAGAGTGATAGCTCTAAAGATCATGAGGGATAGCTATTATTGGCCCAAGATTTTCAGTGATTGTTATGCATGGATCAAGAGGTGCAAGAATTGTGCATTCTTCACGGGTAAGGAGAGACTGGCTGCCCTTCCATTGCATCCAATTTCAATTGACCAACCATTCATGCAATGGGGTTTGGACTTCATTGGATTCATTAACCCAAATTCAAGCAAAGGAAACAAATGGATTCTAATAGCAATAGATTACTTCACCAAGTGGACCGAAGCAGTAGCACTCAAGGAAGCAAATGAATCTAGCATCCTGGACTTCTATGAGGGAATAACAACCAGATTTGGCATACCTGCTACAATAATATCAAATAATGCATTGGCATTCATTGGGTCCAAGGTAACTGAATGGGCTATCAAGAATGGGATCTACCTAAGCACTTCATCAAATTATTACCCTCAGGGTAATGGCCAAGCTGAATCTACAAACAAGAACTTGTTAAGGATCATTAGGAGGACTCTTGATGAAAATCATAGGTCTTGGCATACTAAATTGAAATCAGCCTTATGTGCTGATAGGATAACTCCCAAAATATCTACAGGTAACTCCCCATTCAAGCTTGTTTATGGAAGAGAGGCAATTTTTCCCATGTCACTTGAGTTACCAACATTGGAACTCATGAAACAATTGGAGTTATTGGAGTTTGAGCCCATGGAGGTTAGATATGCATAATTGATGGAGCTCTAAGAAATCAGAAATCAGGCATCCCAAACAATGGAGAAGGATCAAGCTTTGATTAAGAAGACCTTTGATAGGAAGGCCAAGGATAGATCTTTCCAAGTAGGAGATCTAGTGTTAAAATGGGATGAAAACAGAGAAAAACTGGGAAGGCATTCAAAATTTGATGCCATTTAGAGTGGCCCATACATGGTCACAAAGTGTAAGGATGGAAATGCTTTCCAATTGTCTTCATTAGATGGTGAAGAATTGTTGATTCCAGTCAATGGAATCAAACTAAAGCATTACTACTGAAGGGAATTCTCCACCTTGTACATATTAGCTTAGGTTTTCATTCCTCCAAGTGCTTATGCACATTGTTTTGTTGTAGATTAGCCTTGCTTTCCCTAAGTGCTTTCGCACAGGCTTGTTGTTCCAAGAAATTTGTTTTGCAGGCCTTGCTCCAATCAGATGATGTTCCACCCTCCACCTTCCTCCTTGCAATGTTCTAGCCAATTGGGGTACCAAGTAGATAATTTAATGACTCCATGCCCAATAGATTGCTTCAGGAAACCGGTAACTTCATCCAGCAGGCAGATGACCCCTCTGAGTCGCCAAAATTGTTATCCAAATGAGCCCCTTACTCATTTTTGTGGCTAACTCCCTTCATTCTTACCTCTCTTGTGCCTCAGTCATAATTTTTGATTTTTAAGAACTCAAGACTTTCTGGAAATGGCACCATTGGATAGAGCTTTTTCTCATCTTTCCAGAAAGGTAAAGTTTTCCTCCTAACTCCATGTATTTTTGAAGTTATGGCTCGGTGGAGTTTTGTGGGAAATTTTCCCCTAGAAGGCCCACAGCCAGTAATATGGTGCCACGTGTCGAAGGAAGTGGCGGGGTCGGAGGAAAACTTGGATTTTTTACCAAGTGTTTGGAAAATTTCAAAAGGAATATTTCACCCCGCAGCCCGCCGACGAATGAGATGCTTCCACATGTCCAAGGGGGAGAAAATAGAAAATTTGACTAAGTGTTGGCGCCATGGAAAAATCTCCAGGAAAGGTCCGCACCCAATCACATCATGCCACGTGTCCTTAGTCCCAGAAGTGATGGAGGGGAGGTGAAGTTAAAATTTTGGTGAAATATTTTGCGAGGCGCAAAGTCAAAGTTTTCCCGCAAAGTCCGCATCCAATGGCCTCATGCCACGTGTCTAAAGACCAGCAGGCCATGGAGAGAAACTTAAAATTTTGGTGAAGTGTTTGGGTAGGAGGAAAGGAGAAATATTGGCTGTCACAACTCGCCAACCAGCCAGATTGTGCCACGTGTCCTCGGCACCCGAACGGTGGAACGTGGTGGGAGATTGGGAATTTTTCCCAAAGGTAAGCGTGAAGAGAAATGTTTTCCCCAGGGCCCGTGCCCAATGGGAGCTTGCCACGTGGCACCGGAGCTTTGGAGCATGGGGAAAAGTTGAGATATCTCCCAAAGAAAAATGAAGGAAATTTCAAAAGGGAAAATCTGCCCCCCAAACGTGAACCAATGGCATCTTGCCACATGTCCAGTGGTAGCAAAAAAATATAGAGACAGCCTACAAGGAAAAAGGGGAAAGGAAAAGTCCACAACCAATGGGGTCTCGCCATATGTCTGAGTCAAAACATGGCCAAAAGTGACGGAAAAGTTAAGGGGTAGAGGCCCACGACAACAAATCATATCACACCACGTGTCCTCATATCATCGGCCCGGCGGAGATTTTTGGAAATTTTGTCCAATGGTCGAAATGATGGAAAATGAGGTATCAAGAGCCCGCGGCTAATGGAATCATGCCACGTGGCACCTAGAACAGTAGAGCGCAGGGATTTTTGGGAAATTTTCCCAAATGCAAAAGTGGGAAAATTTCAAATTTTTCACTCGCCAATCCGTTTTGGCCCTGTTTTGCCCTAAATTTTTAAATGGCCATAACTTTCGATCCAGAGCTCAGTTTTCACATTCTTTATATCAATGGAAATCGTGAAATTATCTACAAGATTCCGGCTCAATTTTTATTTTGATGGATTTTGGAGAGAGAAAATTTAAAAACGCCTCTGGCACGTGGTAATGAGCAAAAATGACATTTCAACCACCATTTTTAATTAAGAATGGCTCGTATTCTCTCCCAACATGGTGAAAAATGTCAGGGAATGGACCTATAAGGATGCCCATGTTATTTTATTGCATTTTTGTGGGTGGTTGAAGCTCTCCCATGTTTTCCCACATTTCTCTCTCCTGGGGTCATTTCTTGCATGGTAAAAGCCATATTTGGCTCATTTTTGGAGGGTTGAACATTTTTCATGTATTGCAGGCTCCCTCTTTCACCTTGAAAGTGATTTTGTGGGAAAATCAGACCTCTTCCAAGACTGTAACCTGTTTTCTGCCTCTTAGATGTTGTAATGCATGTGTTTTGATAGTGGAAATGACAATGCAGGCTTTGTGAATGAGTTTTAATCCTCTGTTTGTGTTGTTTGATTCATTTATGACCTTTCATTACAGTTTATCAGTTTGTGCATGAAGTTTTGTTGCATTTATATGATTTGTGTCAATCTGCAGAAGTAAAAATGCTCACCACTCCTTTGATGTGTCACCTTATTAGCATTAGTTGTAGTTTTTTTGCATTCTCTATCTCTGTCCCCTTTGGAATTTAGAGTAGGATATTGAATTCAAACCCTCTGTAACTTGCAAGTAATATACCTGATCAGAGGAGTTGAGGAACCAACCTCTAATCTGGAGATTCTTTTCCCATTTTTACAAGTCCCATACTTGGGGAAAATATTCAATGTTGTGCAATCACACTTTGGATGTCCAAAGTGTCAAACTAGAAATATGATCAACATACGTGGGTGCTTTGCTGATTCGCACTAAACAAAATCTCTTATGAATTTTTTTCTAGAGCGTCAATTATTTTGGCCAGAGTTTAAAGAGAGACATGGTAACCCTTTATTTAACGATGCAATATTTCTTTGATATATACAACTTCTCCTTTCCCAATTCAATTTTTCTAGGTCTATTATTTATCTTGTTTATCCTTATGCACTAACATGTTGACACATCCTAAGGATATAATATAAAAAAATATAGATAAATCATCTTATCATATATAAACTTCATTTGCCGCATTCCTTGCTTTTGTTTAGGACTATAGAACTTGGTCAGGACCATACATCTAGTCCTAACTATATAGTTTTATTTTTTGAAAATACATATCTTCTTTACAATACTATTCAAATGCAATTAGAAAACTAGGTCAAGTGGCATAGGTATCCTTCTCTCCTTCAATATTTAAAAAGGTAAATACATAATTCAATCACAATATCACTTTATGGGTGCATGGAAAATTACATTCCTTCAAGGTATATTTTTCAAGTTGGATAAAATTGAGGCTAGATTCATTTAAAGATATGTGTTCCATGTGTTTAGTTTAAATTATTGAATTAACATCGTTAACTTCATATATTGTTCTTTTTTCTCTCACAAAATTCCCAAGCACTATGATATTTGTAGACTAGTCCTTTATCCCCTCTTATCAAATGAAATGGTTGTTTCATAGTCTAAATCCCTCCTCTTATATACTATCTTCTATGGCACAATATTGGGTACTAATCACCCAAATCTTATGATAGCTCCGCTAGAAAATTCTAACTCTTCAATGCATGGAAATAATGAGAAATCCTCCATTCATTAAATGAATAGGTGTATTCCTTCCATGTTTTACATCTATTTTACATTATTTTTTTAATGTTTAATGTTACAATACATCATCTTTATTCTAAGTAAAATTTTAATTTATATTGTAGACATTGACTACAATTTGTGTTGTAAGATTCACCATGGATCATGCCAACACCAACACATCACAAAGTCCCTTTAAGTGAAGGAAAAGTGTAAACACTCAATTTTGGTAAATTAGACTTTGGTATCCCTCAATTTGACTATGCACTCTAGCTATGATAAATAAAAATCCTCCATTCCCATTTATCACTTTTCAAGATCCATTATTTAGTTTCATTATCCTTACACATTGACATATCGACACATCCCGAGAATACAATACATAAAATTAAGAAAGATACATCATTTTATCAATTCCAAACTTTATTTGGCATAGTTGTTTCTCCTAGTTAGGACTATACATTTTAGTCAAGACCATACATCCAGTCTTGACCTACTTCTACATTCTTGGACTAATATGTCTTCTAACTACAATTTTAAATTTATATCTTTCATTGGGTCTTATAATTCATACGGTTCATCCTAAGATAAATCATCTATAAAATCCTATATAAGAAAGTAAACACTTCCTAATTTTATAACCTAGAATTTGTAAGGAACTAAAGTAATCTCTTCATACACTTGCAAAAGGTATCAAAACTCACTAAATATCATAATTTTGCAGCTATAGTCATTACAACAATACCCACATTAGGTATGAAGCTACAAACTAGGTCAAAGTAGCCATGTATTTAATCTAAAATCATCCACTTATCCTTTCTCTAAGTTATTTACAAGGAGAAAATTCAAAACAAGCATTGTAGAATAAAATCCTAAATTTGATTGATTTATCGAGTTATCACATGATAGGTGGAGAACGATGTGTAGTTTGATGTCTCTTTAGAATAGTGTCAACATTAGAGGTGCATGGGTTTCTCGGAACCCTTCTAAGGTTTTTTTAGGAATATTCTTTTATGAATAGGGTTCGATATGATGATCAATCTATTCAGAGAGCCTCATTACATGTGTGATAACTAGGGTTTGACATTGAAAGATAAATCTAAGAAGGCGAGTAACCCAAAATCTATAGAGATTAATTCATATAAATTTGAATACCATACAAGAGGGGCTAGATCATATGGTATAGTATTGACCTAATTGTATATTCCTAACATAGATGCATTCAAAATTTCATCTTTAATTACGAGCCTTAGTCAAGTTTAGATCTTCTAATTTATTTTTTACACAGTCCCAAATCTCTTTACAAGTCACCTAAAATTAGGTAAGTTCCCTCATACATCTCTTGAGATTTCCATTACATGTTTTTTTAGATTGATAATAATATTTAGTTTTGAAGGGACTTAAAAACCCTTTACACAAAAAAAAATCTAAGGCCCACAAATAATAAAATTATCCAAAAGCACAAAGTGTCAAACAAAGCTTGATGAGTAATGCAAACAAAACAGAAAAGACCAAAAAGGTCTTAGTATTACAAAACATCATTTTAAAAAAGTACCAAAATAATTAGAGAAAAAATGCACAAATAGACCAAAGAAAGGAAAAATAGAGAATATTTCAACCAAAGAGTAGCCATTTCTCCTCCTTTCTCTAACAAGCTTTGCTTCTAGTAGGAGTACTCGGACCCACTTCTTTATTCCCTTTGCACTTGATGATGACCCTGAAGTAATTTTTCAGTGTTCTTCTCCTCCATCTCCCTGATGTATTCCTCATCAATACTTCTCATTTCTAGCCGCATATTAACCTCTTTCTTCTCTGCGTAAATATTTACAATCTGATCTTGTAGGATTGAAATCATCTTCTCCTGCATAATGAAGTCCACATTCAAACCTCCAATATGCCTATTTTGGATTTCAATTTTTCTAGTGGAAATCTTTAACTTCTTGAACCAAATTTTTTTGACCACCAAAATGGTGTCCGTAACCACCTCCACTATAAGGATACGGGCCTCCCAATCAACAATTTATCTAGCCCTCTCCCTATTCCCAACAATTTCCTCCCTAGACTTCTTATCCTTTTTCAAATCGTAGAGAATATCAACAATGATCGTAGTAGGCTCAAGTTGTTTGCCCCTTTTCCTTTTTTTTCATGTGATACGCCAAGGTCTCATTATTTGAATCATCACTTTTTTCTTGAGGATGAGGAGGGATAAGGATTCTCCCTTTCTTAAACATCAACAAAATTAAAACATGGTGGAGAGGGGTTTAAGGTTTATCATTTTGGTAGTCTTTTATAGAAGTAGACAAGGATCAGAGGAGGAAAAAAGGAAATCTCATCTCCTAGTTTCTACGAAGATAATTCAAAATGGACAGGTGGTAAGAGAAAAGATTCCTAAATTTACCCTCGAGTGTGAGGTATTTCATCACCACAATACACACATTACATGTTAGTTCGATGATTATGTGTTATTTATTTCTATATGATCTTATTTGTAAATCTGAGTTACTATTTATATTGTAACATCTTTGTAAGAACAATAATCAACTCTAATTTATTCTACACATAATTAAATTGACCTTAATATAATTAAGGGTTGAACATAAAGTGTGTGTGCACACTCGCTTATTTTCTTCCTTTAAGCATTACATTTTCAAATTACAGACTTAAATGAGGATGTAAATTCTACAATTTGGTATTTTTTCATTGTGTAATTATAAGTTTTACCATGTATCCTTGATAATAAAAATTGTCACATTCAAAATCCAATATCCTCATCTCTCTAGTAATTCTAAAAATATTTATCCTTACACTTTACTTCATCCTCAATTTTGGGAATATTATTCAATCAAAGTAAAATAAAACATATGATATTAATGACATAACAAGTTTCGGTTTTGTTGTTTCTCTCTCTGGTTTGAAAATATATGGAAAGTTAGTGATATAGGGTGCTGTCTTGATGACTGTGTCATCTTGAATCCTCAGTAGTGATAAACTTTAATTTTAATTTCAAATCATTATTTGGTTCATTTCATCCTTCTATTTTTTGACTTTACTACAATATATCTCCTAAATATGGCTATATAAGCAAATCATTATAAATTTATAACTTAGCTTCCATTATCAAAAACTACTATTAAAAATATCATTCCAATATCACTCAAGAGTTTTATAAATCTCCCTAAATTAGTATTACATCATCTAGATAAGTCCCTACTATAAGTATGTGATTCGTAAAACGGTCGAAATTTTTTTCCTTCACCACAGACCCTTATAGGAAATTAATTATTTTACCGAATTTACCTCATTATAATTAAATTTAATAAAATGCAATTGAAGAATTAGAACCACACTACAAAAGGGTTGATAACGGAGTTTGGAAGAATTCCTACGTCTCCGGGTTTAGAATACTAAACTGATTTATTATCCACTTCTAAATTGTAACTCTAGTAAAAAATCATAATTGGAGATATAATAAAATTGTGGCTAGAAGAAAAAAACCCCTATATGACCATCGAGGGACAATACCTCATCTTATGCAGCAGATTAAATCTTTAATGATGCTAGAAGAACAATAATATACTCCATGACCATCGAGTGACAATATCCCACTTATCTAACATATCCAATCTCAAATAATGTCGGAAGAACAAGAATATCCTCCACAACCACCAAGTGATAATACTTAGGCTTATGTAGTAGATTCGATCTCTAATGCAAAATACCTTATTACTCCAAAGTGAGACTCTAGGTGTTCCGCTAGTTTTGATGAGTTAATAATAACTCCCGTAATAATGAAGAGATCAATGCATCGGTTCCACAATGCTAAGTATCCTTCTTGATGACCTCAACGCCTCCATGGTACGATGACAATTATCTAGATATAATCAAACAAAAATGATCCTTCTTCACTTTGTTATATGGTAAAATAAACCTCTATGCAGAGATATGACTGATCTGATGTCTATTTTTGACGATGAACTCCTTCCACTCTCCTACACAAGAAATGACCGACACACAATGCTAAGTGGATAAAATTTCACCAATAAGCTAAATGGTGAATATGACTGTCCTCTGAAGAAAACAATCTACGATATGTCTAACATACTAAGGATCTCGGCTCTAGTCATTCTCTAATGATTCTTCATGTGTCCCTTGGCTCCACGTTGTCTTTGGGCTCCAGGATGAGAATAAAGGTACCAATTTGGCCTTTGCACTTATCGGTGAGTAAACAAATAATAACACCCACATTTTTTTCATGTGCCTAATATATTTTTTTCTCCAAAATGGCCTTTATATTTCCTAAGGCTTCACATTCACCATCTCTATTTATTATTATTTTCCTCCTCGGGATCGCTTTGGAATGATAGGGTATTGTGTATCGAATGGACTAGTAAAGCCTTTAGATAGACCTAACTCAGCTCAAAACCTTGTATAAATGGATTATCGCCATTATCCTTCCCAACCAAATTGTTAGCCGAGTTGGTTTGGTCATTAAGTTCGTGGGAGGTAGGTCTCGAGGATACATCGGCCATCATGCATTTGTTTTGTCACATATTGTCCACTACGATCTCCACATAAAAAGGTCTCTGCTCCACATGCCTCATGCTCTCTTCACCTATCACATCCTGAGCCTGTCACCGACCACACTCCATCGCTTCCCTGTATCCACATGTCGACCCCTCGCACCCACACTATGTCTCAACCATCGTCGTCACTAGTTTGTACCTACCCACGTCGTGCTCGGTTGTCTCCGCCATGTTCACACCGACACTCCATTCACTGCGGGTGACATCTTATCCATGGTGGGGATAATCCCACAAGGAGTGGGATGTTGATATGATAAACCCTCATAAGTATTTGGTATATCCAATGTACATGTGGCTTTGGCGACATATATATGCATTTTTCTCGACTAATATATAGAATAGCTCACCGAGTTCGGGACTAACTTGACCTTATCTCGGTTGGTTTGGTGCAAGGTTATACAATACTTGAGTTGGTACACACATGGCTCATTTATAAACTCAAATTTCCATCCGAGTAGCTTGTCTATTTGATAGATAATTCATGCCCCTAGCAATGTGGTGGCTAATAACCCACAACGTGGAATTTTTTTTTATCATGTCGAAATGACAATGTTGAGCATCGAATACCGAAGGTCCAAAACATAAACTCAATTTTTCTCCTATCCACATGAATCCAATTTTTCCACATCATAATGTGACTCGCCATTGACCGTGTCTTTTCCAAGAATTGATGAACTTTGACTAGTCACAACTTTCATGTACGGGCTCTATTTTCCATGTTCTTGTAGTCGTTAGAAATATCACAAAATTAATTTATGCACCAAGTGGTCTTGGGAGGTTTAGGAACTTGCATCCTCTCAAATTTCCTCTGGATCAAACCTCCCCAATAAGAAAATTTTATCCTCGAAAGGGAAACTCACCCCACTCAATTGTTAATAGATTCTCTGTCTTTTAGCTCTTTCTTCTTCTTTTACGCATCCACGAGCTTTAGACATTTCCTCAATTGAGAATCCTTCTCTAAGATATAGTGAGAACTAGTACATTTCCATCTCACTTTGCTATCGAAGATGACACCTAGTTCTCGATATCAAATTTCTTAGAAATAAGAACTTTTACAGACACAATACTTGTTATGATACCAAACATGATCCATAAACCAACCAAATTTATTTTCCTTGATGACGAACAATTATAAGAAATTAATTCTTATACCAAATTCACCCCATTATAATAAAATTTAATCAAATGCAATGCAATAATTATAACTACGGTGAAAAGGGTTGATAATGGAGTTTGGTAGAATGCCTACATCTCCGTGTTCATAATACTAAACTCGATTTATTATCCAGCTATAAATTATAACCCTAGTAAAAATCACAATTGAAGTTATAATAAAATTGAGGCTATAAGAAAAAGAACATTCTTCATGACCACCAAGGGATAATACCTAGCTCATGTAGCAAATTAGATCTCCTATGATGCTAGAAGAATAAAAATCTCCTCCATGACCACCGAGTGACAATATCCTAGCTTGTGTAGTGGATCCGATCTCCAATGATGTTAAAATACCAAGAATCTCTTCCACAACCATTGAGTGATAATACCCAGGTTTATGCAGTAGATTCAATCTCCAATGTGAAATACCATATTGATCCAAAGTCAAAATCCATGTACTCTGCTAGTTTCAGTGAGTTGATAATAAGTCTCATAATAAAGATGACCTCAATGCCTCTATTGCATGGTGCTAAGTATCATTACAGATGACCTCAATGCCTATTTTTTATGGTGCCAAGTCTTCAGATATCAGCAAAAAAAAAGGATCCTCCTTTAATTTGTTTAATGGAATAAATAAGCCTCTATGCAGAGCTATGACTGATCTAATATTTTTTATTGATAACTACCTCCTTCAACTTTGCTGCATGGTAAAATGACCGCTACACAAGGCTAAGTGGATCAAATATTGCCTACAATCTCAATGGGTAAAATTACCCTCCTTTTAAGAAAACGATTTGACAATACGTCTAACATAATAAGGATCTCGAGCTCTAGTTCTTATCCAATGATTTTTCATGTCCCTCAGCTCCACGACGTCTCTAGGCTCCAAGCTCCAAAGCATGAGAATAAAGGCATCAATTTGGCCTTTGCACTAATCGGCGAGTAAAAAAAATAACTCCCGCATTTTATTAACATGTTCCTATTAAATAATAGGACTTATTTCTTCATCTTGCTGATAATAATAATATCGGACTTCAAATGATGATGATGCCGATACTAATACAATATCGGACTTATTCTCTCTATATGCCTATATTAATACAATATAGGTCATATAATAAAACAATTCCTATAATAATACAATATAGGACTTATATATTTTTTTCTCCAAAATGACCTTTATATTTCCTAATGCCTCATATTCTCCATCTCCCTTTATTTTGTTTGCCTCCTCGGGATCACTTTGGAATAAGAGCAATTTGTGTATCAAATGGAGTGGGGAGGGCCTTTATATAGGCATAAATTAGCCTAAAAACCTTGTATAAATGGATTATTTCCATTATCCTTCCCAACCAACTAAGTTTGTGGGAGGAAGGTTCTGTATTCAATCCACTAGCATGTGTTGGTTTTCTACCTTATGTAGTGTTATCTCACTACGAGCTCCACATTGACCAGCCCTCTCCACATGCCCTTTTAACATGCCTCCACTACTACCACATGGTCCCGTCACTGCCACATCTTGATCTAGTCACCGACCACTACTCCATTACTACCTTGCGTCCACATGTTGACCCTTGTTCCCATCATGCATCCTAACCGTCGTTGTGATGCACTTACACCCATCCACGTCATGCCTAGTTTTCCACCACATTCGCATCGACTCTTCATTTAGTGCGGTGAGGTCTTATCCATGTTGGGGATAATCCCACATCAATCGAGATGTGGATATAATAATTCTTCATATGGATTTGGCCGATCTAATGTACACGTGGCTTTGGCCACATATATATCCATTTTTCTCGGCTGAATATATATACTAGCTCGCTAAGTTGTGGAAATATCTCACCCTTGTCTCATTTTATTTGGTGCAAGGTTGTAGCACACCGAGTGGTACAAAACTCACTCATGTATGAAATCATCTTAGCATCCGAGTAGCTCAAATTTTTTTTTGATCATGTCGAAATGATGATATCGAGCATCGAAGACCAAACCTCCAAAAATCAACTCACTTTTTCACCTTTCCTCCCGAATTCACTTTTTCCATGTGATAATGCGACTTTCTAGTTTACTTTGTGTCATCCAGAGTTGACCGAACTTTGACTTGTCAAAACTTTCACGTAAACAATCCATTTTCCACTTTCTTATAGTCGTCGAAAGCACACGAAATCTATTTCAACACAAAGAGTGATCCCGACACATTTAGTGAACTTCCATCCTCCAAAATTTCCTTTAGATCACAACTCCCTAATAAGATCATTTTGTCCTCAAAACGAAAAACTCACCCATATGAACTGTTAATAGATTCTCTATCTTGCTCCTTCTTTTCTTCTTCTACAAGTTGTAGACATTTCCTCTATTGAGAATCCCTCTCTAGGATATAGTACAAACCGGGTACAAACCGTACATTTCCATCTCACTACTACCATAGGTGACATCTAGTTCTTGATATCAACTTTCTTGGAGATAAACAATTTTACAAGTGTAATATTTGTTATGATACCAAACATGATCTCAGTAAACCAATTTTTTTCCTTTACCATAAACCCTTATAGGTAATTAATTATTTTACTTGAATTTACCCCATTATAATCAACTTTATTCAAATGCAATGCAAGAAATTAGAACAACATTGCAAAAAAGGGTAGATAATAGATTTCATAAGAATGCCCATGTCTCGGGGTTTAGAATATTGAACTGATTTATCATCCAATTCTAAATTGTAACTCTAGTACAAAATCACATTTGAATCTATAATAAAACTAAGACCAAAATAATAAAAACCTCCTCCACGACCACCGAGGACAATACCATGGCTTATACGAAAATTTGATATCTAATGATGCTCGAAGAACAAGAATATCTTCCACTAACACCAAATTTCAATAACCCAACTTATGCATTATATCCAATCTCCAAAGGTGATGTCGGAAGAACAAGAATCTCCTCCATGACCACTTTGAGTGATAATACCTAGATTGTGGAATAGATTCAATCTCGAATGTTAAATATCGTATTGCTCCAAAGTTTGAATCCGGTTCTCCTCTAGTTTCGGTGAGTTGATAATATATCCTTTAATAATGAAGACCTCAAATCCTCCATTGGAAAATGCTAAATCTCCTTCCAGGACGACCCCAACACCTTTGTTTTATAGTGTCAAGTCTCCAAATATTAGTATAAAACAAGAATCCTCCTTCATTCTTTTTTACAAAATAAATAAACCTCTATGCGAGATATGAGTGATCCATTTTTTTGTTGACGATGACTTACTTCCACCGTACTACACAAAAATGACCACTACACAAGGCTAAGTGGATCAATAGTCACCAATGAGTTTAATGGTTAATATGACCCACCTCGAAGTAAAAAATTCGATGATACGTCTAGCGTACTAAGGATCTGAGCTCTAGTTATTATTTGATGCTTCATCACGTCCCTTGTCTCCATAGAGTCTCTGGGCTCCAACACAAGAATAAAGGTGCCAATTTGGCATTTACAGTGATCGGTGAGTAAACATATAATAAATCCCACATTTTGTGTTACATATGCCTATTAAATAATAGGAAATATATCTTCATCTTACCGATAATAATAATATCATACTTAAAATGATGCTTATGTGTATACCAATACAATATAGGACTTATTCTCTCCATATGCCTATATTAATACAATATAGGTCATATAATAAAAAAATGCCTATAATAATACCATATAGGACTTATTTTTTTCTCAAAATTGGAATTTATATTTCGTTAAGGCCTCACATTCTCCATCTCCCTATATTCTTCTTTTACTCCTCTGGACCTGTTTGAAATGAGAGTGGCTTGTGTATCGGCCTAACTCGGCCCGAAAACCTTTTATAAATGGTTTATCTCCATTATTCTTCCTCCCAACCAGCTCGTTGGGCTGTCGAGTTTGTGGGAGGTTCAATCCATTGGCCTGTGTATTATCGTCTGTTGCGAGCTCCATGATGACCGGTCCGCTCCTCTTCTTTTGCCATGTGCTCCCATTTCCTGCTGTCGACCACTACTACTATGTCACTTCCCTGCATCCATGTGTAAACCCAAATTCCTTCCGTGTGTACGCGACCCAGCCACATCGTTCCCATCTTTCCACTCCCCATTCGCTCTGGGAAAGGTCTTATCCGTCGTGTGGATAATCGCACATCAAAGTGGGATGTGGATATAATAAGACTTCATAAGGATTTGTACACTCCAATGTACACATGGATTCGACCACATATATGCATTTTTGGCCGAATATATAGACCAAATCGCCGAGTTGTGGGAATAGCTCGCCCTTAGCTCTGTTGGTATTGTGTAAGGTTATAGCATGTCGAGTTAGTACAAAAATTTATCATGTATGAAATCAACTCAATATTTGAGTAGCTCGCCAATTTGATAGATAACTTGTGTCCCTAGTAATATTTTGGCAGGCCACCGATGGCCTCGACAAACCACCATGTTGTAATTGCTTTTTATCGTCATGAAACGATGATATCGAACGTTGAAGACCAGAGTTCCAAAACAAAAACTCGAGTTTTCACCTTTCTTCCTCGAATCTACTTTTTCCACGTCATAATGTGACTCACTAGTTGACCATGTCTCATCCAAGAGTTGACCGGACTTAGACTAGTCACAAATTTCACATATGGCCTCCGTTTTCCATGTTATTATGGTCATCTCAAATATCACGGAGTCTATTTTTGCACCATAGTGATCCTAGAAGGTTTAGGTAACTTCCATCCTCTGAGATTTCCTCTAGATCAGTATGAATGACTCAACCAAATCAAAGAGGATAACTTCATCCATCTAAAAGTACGCAAAGATCATAGACCCAAGTCTTAGATGGAGACATGTCACTCTAATCATTACGTAAGGATTTAAATCAATAAGAAGGTTATGTCACACATTTTAGGCATGAATTATCTCATTATTACAATGTTGGGTACATTATAATCTATACAAACTATCGTGTTATCTTGGTTTTAAGATACACCAGAAACCCTAATGGGTTGGTTAGTTATACACGATTACATGAGTTCTTAGGAGAACTAAATCGGCTTTATTTATACAACAAGGTATGTAGTGTAACACTTGAATTAGTTTAATAGTAGGGAATCGATTGCCAAGGGTGGTCCAACCTCAAAGTCACACACATATTTTCTTCTTTAATTTGTTAATTCTCTAATGAAGGGTTCTATATGTTTATAGGATTCCTACTTTGTTGCAAGTTATCATGGGTCATCCCAATTTTTGTGAGAAAGAGTGGAATAGTGGGAATAATTTTCAAAGTGAAGAACATAGGAATAATTATATCTAAAACTATATAGCTCTAGTTCTAAATCATACATTTAAAGAATATACCATACATAATGTGTACGATAGTATACCCACTTAGTTTCTAGTTCTTGAATCTTTAGTGCATTATTTATACTTATAGATATCCCTATTCCACTACCATGCACATCTAGATAATCCTTGAATCATCTTGAATATATAATTTTATCTCTCCTCTTGTGTTTTATGTAAGTGGTTATCATTTCTCAATTATTTCAAACATTTTAATATTGAATGCATTATTTTTGTAATGTATAGTTGATGTTGTAAGTTAATTAGATAAAAATAGTATAGTTTTTGTTAACCATTACAATGTTCTTATTTTTCTGTATTTCCACATGATATGAATTAATTAGGGTGTAAAAACTAGGATGGTGTTATTCACTTAGATTTTGTTCTTATAACTTATCATTTTTTGACATCTTCACTAAGCCCTTGGCTTCTCCTTGTTACCTTCAATTATGAGCATTACTTTGAGTGAACTAAGTTACACTTGGGCAGATTATAGTTGAGTCATTTCTCATTATTTTTCATGTTTGTATGTGGGTACCTTATCAATCCTAATATATGAGACCCACTATTATTTTTCACACCTTACACCTTCATTTAAGGGAGGGTGTTATTATCATGTTGAAATTATGTAGTAGATAAGTTATTACCTACCTATTTTCATTAATTTCATACTAGTTAATCTCATTATAGGTACTTTTTCATTGAACAAAGTTGGTTCTATATTTAATAACTTTTTCACAATTGTTGTTAATTGGTAGTAATAAATTGTAAATCCTATTTAATATGAACTATTGTGTACTCATGGAGTGGATTGTAGAAAATAGTTTAATCGATTGGTGCATGTATTTCTCTCTAGGAGAATTATAGAGTGTATATATTGAAGGATTACATCCTTGACAATATTTATACATAATCATCTTGTTTGTTAGCCATCACACGAACTAGGTATTTGATTAAATAAAATATTGGATCACTTAAGAAAACATAATGGGAAATATGAACACAAAAATGTCCATACCCTCCTAGCTATCAAAAAGAGTGAGCTTAAATGTATTAGCTAGATGTCCTTAATCCAAATAAAGAGAAAATTCATTATAGGCAACCCAACCTCACTAATGATAATGGTATGAAATATTTCATGCATGATACATAATATATTCATGATCATACACAACTGTAACATCCTCATTTCAAAATACCAGAACAAGGGAAATATATATATATTTTTTGATAACGTTCACTGTTATGAATTATAAAATTCAAACACACGTTCAAGTTTTAATAATTGTTCTCTGCCCAAACAACACAGTTTGGATCACACAATTTCCTTTTAAAACGAATGTTCCCTGTTCGCATATTTACAATATGGAACACACATTCAATGCCATTCAATCTTATAACAGATTCTATATGCTACTGTAAATGACTCGATGAACTACCGATCTTCCATTTTCATGGCTCGGAGTTTCAACGATCCTTCATTTCATGACTCGGCAACAACCGATCCTTCATGTTTGTTTATGCATAGTATATTATATATACCTGTTCTCATAACCTTTCCCGGTTATCGAAGTGATCCATTTAAGAAGCCTATCTGAATATCTGTTACTGATATTCATCTGACATCCTGCATCTTAAATTAAGTGATAAGGACAACGCAACCAGCAATTGCGATACTTTGGCCAAAGATTTTCACATGCTTTGCATGATCATATTCCTGGATGTGATACACATCTACGGAATACGTCCTTCACCTCACTTCACCTGTTATCTAGAATGGTCTTTCCTGGTTCCTACCAGTCCTCTTCGTTTAAGGTCAGTTTTAAACTTCCAATTCCAACTAGTAATATGAACGGGTATAGGAAGGCACTCCTGGTAACTAAAGATACGCAGACATACGGTGTCGTTCCCCACGACTCCGTGTGTCTAGTTATCCTTAGTGTTCCGGAGTCACTCCGTATACCAAGATCATATCCTATCCCCTGCTAAGAGCTACACATTCAGCCTATGTATTCTTGATGTTTTAATTCGGGAGGGCATTGCAATATGTCAGCTGCAACATTGTGTCGTCATGAAGACCCCATCTTCATGGAGACACATTGCTGTAGCTGGCGTATGCCAATGTCCTACAGAATTCTCCCATCGAGAATGCACATCCTGCTCAAGTGATTTGGATACGATTTACTAATTAAAATCGACTTTCAGCCTCCACGCTGATCCCTTGATCCTCGTTTCCGTTACAGTTGTACAGGGCTAAGAGGGACTAAACCCGTCCATTAGCTTGCTATGCATCTTCTCCTTCGTATCGAAGGGCTACATTTCCCTACTTGGTTCACTTCTTAATCATTAGATTAAGCAGTCCGTACCGACGGACGTGATAAGTTTAACCTATTAAACTTAGCCAAGATTTTCCAACTGCAACAAGATTCAGAATTCTAACTTATTAGACGTCGCTTAAACGAGGCCTAATTCCCAAGAAATGTATTCATTTGTTCTCCTTAACATTATATAGTTAAGGTCCATTAGTTATGGATATATTTTTCCTATATCCGTTATTCTGAATTTATCAAACGGGATCATTAATGGAGTTCGAAAGCGAAGTTCGATTACTCAAAGTTGATTGATATTCCTTAGCTCCTAAGCTAATCCTGAATACCTTCCGATTATGGAATCATATTCTTCTTAATCCTTTTTAATGTCAATTAAAAATTCATCTTTACCCAAGTATGAATTAATTGCATTTTCAACTTAAAAGTTGCATTTAGGTAAGAATAGATATCAGTTTCCATTTAACATCCGTCCAAGGACAATGAAACAATTCCAAATCAAGAAATAACATCATATTTCCAATTTAAACAACAATATCAAACTGATATAATAATTGAAAATATCACACTTGTAATTGTATTCAATATTTCATGTCATAATCTGTACATTTGCCAATCCAGCTGATTGGGCATAGTTTATACAAAACATCCATACAACTCATGGACAGAAGAATATATTTTCTTCTTTTCACAATTCCTCGAAGAGGAATAAAAGCAACAATTTCAATACATCATCAAATCAAAAGCATCAGAAAACAGCCAAGTCTTCATTCTAATCAAATTCCATCTGCAAAATGAATTACACAGGTCAGTTCAATGAACTGAGCATATTAAGCACTTATCCTTAAAATAAGATGCTTCAACTAACTGTCTCAATAAAAGAACCCTGCTTTTATGAAACGACAGTTAAACATCAATCACGAAATAGGCACAAAAGAAAGATCAGCATAACAACTGAACTATCAAAATATCATCACAATCAGCCAAGGAACTGCTGTCCCGTTTCCGCATAATCATTACAAGTATCAATTCACAATATTTGTAAAGTTAGGAATACAAGTAGCTTACTGCCTATATAGCATACAGTTATTCTTTCCACGCCTTTCATTAATAACAAATGCAAAGGATGAAACTAACTGAAATATAAATTCATTACTTTCCTTTCAGTTCATGAATCATATTAAATTCAAAGCAATCAAGTACAGACAAGAAAGCGAACAGCAATGCATATAGTTGCTCCCATCTAAGCACTATAAAATTCATTATTCACGAATTCTAGATTTCCAACTGAATGAAAGAAGAAAATATCATTTTTCCAATTCATTCATTCATATCTCTACTTCTTTCCACATGTCTGTCCTAACAGTGAAATCCAAACGAAAGACAATTCAAGATAACAGTTCAGAGTGAAACTTACAAAATCCATTCGGAATTCACTTTCCGGCAGCAAGAATAATTTCATTTATAATCCGCTTAAAATGAAAACAGGGAAGAATTCATCATCCATATCCATACTTCATTTGAATCAGACTCATATGAAAATCCGAAACAGGTTAGTACAACATTATGTTCATCCAAGATTAAACAGTACAAGGATGCAAACCATATTTTTATCATACTAAAAGAAACTATATTTCTTTCACTGTATGCTAAACAGACAAACAATATTTCAATCATGCAGTCAATTAATCACATGATTTCCTAATTCTATGAACGTATCCCGTTCAGAATAACATTTATTCATTGTTGTTACCTACAACAAGTCCAATATTCACATGACTATGAATTTCACCAAGTTAGAACAGCAGGCAGAAGAAGGATTCCCTTCCAACAAATGATTCTACCCAATCCATTTTCCAAGATCGTAATAGTATGCAAAACTCCAGAATGCAAAATCAGATGTCATTACCTTTAGCAAGGTAAACCGTACAGGGTGTCATTACACGAATCTAGTACAGTCAAGACATCCCACACAGCAAGACTAACTTTCTATGCATTTATTCTTTGTACAGCAATCCAAGATTAAGACATAATCACCAAAACAATTCGATCATAAAGGACCGATCAGCATTAATAAACACAACTAATCATCATACCTTCCTAGCAAGAAACAGTATGTTTCTCTATGAGTTCAGAAGGAAAAACTATTCCCTTTTTCCAACTCTCACGAACGTTCATATAAAATTTTAATGTCCATTCCTTTAAAATATAAAATACCATTTCATCATAATCCCGAAACAGCAAAGGAAGAGAGAAGTCTTATCTCTTTTAAGCAAGAAAGGAAAAGAACAGCCAAAACGTGTTATCTTTTCTTTCCCCAAGGCCATTCGTATACTCATAAAGAAAACAATGTTGTATTCATAATAATCAACACAGCAGAGAGAAAAAGGAACTATTTCCTTTCCAAAAGAAGTTTCAGTATAGAAACGACCTTAAGCAACTCGTACATCCTGTACCATTATATCACGAAAGCCCATATAACAAAGATCATTCACACAGCAGTGAAAACAACCCACACTGTCTACCAGCTCCTTATGTAATACTTAAACAGTGAAGTAATCATTCCTTAGAATTCGAAAGGAAATGCCATGCCTTTAAATCCCGAAACAGCAGATAGTAAACAAACAAAAGATCTTATTTCCCTCAATGAAACTTTAGCACAGAAACGACATCAAGCCGCGCACACAACCTTCACCATCTTATCACCAAAGTTCATGTGACAAAAGACAATCATACAGCAATAAGATGACCAATACTACCTGCACAGTTCCTTATCAACCCCCTTTTTTAAGAAAACCAGTTCGAAACTCCATCTAACGTCAAAAACCAGCACAGCATGGAGGTATTCCATTCAAGAAGTGCAAGACAGATAAACACAGCAACAGGGAACAATTTTCCTATTATTCCAAAAATATCAGCAAGGGTCGACGAACCCAACTCACAGCAACACTTCTCAACTGTATTCTACTTCCATTTACATGCAAGACAGTTCCAACACAGCAACATGGAGACGATTCCACAGAAAGGGAACGATCACACAACCTGTTCTAATTTCCACACAACATGTACAGAGAAAGAGATTGTCTATTTCATTCCACAATACTGTCTACAATCACTACAGTAATTCACATTTTAACTCGATTCGTGCAAAAACGCATCAAGGCCGAGCAACCAGAAGCCATTTTTCTTATCATTTCCCAAAGAAAAGAAAGCAAGAACCAACAAAATCCAAATCAAATCGATTCAACAACAATCATACATAAATCATAAACAATATTTACAAAAAAATTTATTAACTCAATCTTGAAGCATTCTATTCATGATTTTAACCACTCATAAAAAGGCCTTTCCTATAAGAATATTTCATTAGATTAAACTATGAATTCATACAAGCTTATATGAGCCTTAGTGGATATTCTTATAGATTTTTACTTCGTCATCCACCTCTACCAACCTTACTATCCCCTCATACATTCAAATGCACACGTTTTTGATGAATTTTGAGGTAGTTAAGTTTTCATCCACCTAACTCACACTAATAAAAACTTACCATAGTGAGTTACATCTAGGTAGGTTAAGGTAGTAGAGTTTATGAAATTATCACCCTATAACATTAATGTAAAACCTTTATTAGTATATAACTTACTAACTTATCCCTAGAGTACACACATGACTAATTTCAATATTTAAATGTGGTTTTTGGAGGGAAACCTCCAAAATATCACATATTACATCATGAAGAGTCCATATGGACTAAATATGACCCAAAAGCATCCTAAAACACCCTAAGAATATAAAAAGATAAAACTGAAGTATATGCATGATGATCTTGCATCATACTCCCCATGTGAGAGTAACAAGCTATGTGTTGGCATCCAAATTTGTTCTCCCATTCAAGCCAAGCAACAACATAAATTGGACATGGAGCTTAGAGATGGATACATCATAGTGTGTGTCGTTTTATAGCCGAGGATGAGATCTAACTGGAATTTTGTTACTCGGTTTGTGGAGAGATGGATAACACCTTTAAGAGGATTTTACATGTCCTAACTACTTTAAGTCGCGCCTCATCGACCGGGGTGAGAGGAACCTTAGTGTAACCTCTGTTTGATGAAGGAGATAGATATATCCTTCTTTTGGAAAATTTTTATGAAGAAAACCTTGGGAAAATATGGTCAATACTCCATAATTTAACTCTTAAGAGTTGTCACTTCTAAAAGATGGAGATACTTTCAACACAAGGCTAAGGTTACTGAAGACATTAAGAAATCTTGATTGTTCTGCATATTTTAGTAAGTAGATTTTGTTCCTTTGTTGATACACAGGGAAAACATGGGTATTTCATGGTGGATTCATGGTTTTTGAATAATTTTGGTGGGAGATGAAGCAATAAAAAGTTGATTATACCAGATCTTCAAAGGGACTTCACAACAATGAACAACTCAACAACAGAAAGCTTCAAAATAGTTAAGACATTCCTTTAACCAGAAGGTGTGCTTCAATGGAGGCCCAGATCAACACGTTTTCACATAATATTTGAGACTCTAACACGAAGCCTCAAATTGAAAGACTCAATGAAACACTAAAGTCTTTGATCAATCATGCCTAAGGTACAATCGAAGACTTACAGATAATCTTTATCAACAAATGAAAGTAAATTGATTTTAAATTTGTTTATCTCATCCAAGATGAAGGATCTTCTTGAAATGAAATTTTAAGTACCATTAAACTATCACAGGGATGAGATCCTGTGTGATTTCAAAAAAATTTCAATGTAAGATTGCAATAGGAATGAAAGAAACTATTTGCAGACATTTTGAAACAAAGTAGACACAAATTGCTAGAGATTGGACACAAATTAATTTCAAAATTTCTTAGATTCATCAACAGGGGAAAGATTCAAGAGAAATATTAGTGCTCATTAATGGCTATACATCTGCAACCAACTTGACATGATATAAAATCTAACACAGAAGAAAATAACAGGTTATCTCGGCTTTGTCTCTCAGGAAGACGAATTTCTCAAATTTTCTCTTAAGAATTCAACCTCGACCATTTGCAAGAGTATTCTCATTACATTTATACATTTTTCTCACTCAATTTTTCCCCCAAAAGAGAAGAATATTTGAGGGACCTTTTCTTGTTACCAATTTTCCTTAGAAAGTGAAATTTAACAAATTCACATCCGAAAGCTGCCAGGTAGACCGATTGTTAATTGATCACATTTCTTGGGCCCTTGACTAATGACTAGGATGCCATGCCACAACTTTTTGGGATTCCTTCTAATCATTATGATTCTGTCATGTGAGAAATCCCCTTTTTAATCTTTTTGGAGGTCAGTGCACACTTGGATCCGATAGGTAATCCTTTTTCTCTCGAGGTAACACCTTTTTCATATTTTGCACCTATAACTTTCATCATTTCATCCTTTTCCCTTCCTTTCCTCTACAACTCGTCTCCGCATCCATCTCCTCTCGGTAATTCCCATTTTTGCAAGTGCCCGAGCAATTCCAACTTCAAAATATTGACCTTAACAATGCTTGGACTCACAAATTAAGTTTTGAATCCATCAAATGACACTTTACAGATAGAAATGACAAGGATATTCATCAAAGAACGATGAAAAATAGTGTGTATTCACGTCTCCAAGAGTCTTGGAGAAAAAATGGTGGAAAAAGCGGACACGATGCACGGTAACCATTGATTCTTCCCCTTCTCCACTTTATTTTACAACCATCCAAATGTTTCCTTGGTGTTACTACAAAGGATAAGTATAGGGTAAGTTTCCAAACAAGCACGGGCATTCCACGTGCCTTGGGCCCAAGAAAAATGCCTTTTGGTCTCTAAAAAAGTCTCATAAAAAATGGAGCCAAAGAAAGCCTCCACATGTTTTAATGGAAAACTTTGAGACTGTCCCCAAAAGCAGAGACCCCAAGAAAGTGCATGCTCAACACGTGTCTCATTTTAGAAGAGTTTGTTAAAAAAGTTGAAGGTTTAGTGGAAGGTGCCATGTGTCTAGGGTCTGAGACATTTTTCTTTGGCCAGTAAAAAGTCCAAGCAAAGGGCAGAGTGAGCAGAAGCCTCCAAGTGTCCTCATGGCGCTTCTTCAAAATAAAACTTAGGGGTCGGTCCCCAAATAGGCACTATCCCTCCACGTGTCTCAGGCCTTTCAAAATTTCTTTGAAAAGTTTAAGTAAAAAGTGGAGTTGGTATAATCCTCCACATGTCTCCCTATCACAATTGTTAAGGTGGGACCCTGAGGTAGATCCTCAAATGAGTGCTGGCCCTACACATGTGAATGGTTTGGCAAAACTATACCGGCCTCATGAAAAATTTGTCTAAGTTTGGGCAAGGCGTGAAACTTCCACGTGTGTTCTAGCGTAACTTTAAGGCCAAACCAAAAGGTGAACTTTCAAACGAGTGCCAACACTCCACGTGGAAAATATTTGAGTCTGAAGTAAGCCTTAGAGTTTTCAAAGTGCCCCACCGAGCCGCATCCAACCAAAAAGGGCCACATTTCCACTGATGCTGAGATATAAATTTGATGGGGAAAAATACACCCGTCAAATCGTAAAATGTAGGAGAATCACCATTTGAGCCCGAAAATGAATCTTTCTTCACAGAGAGAGTTTGGAAATGATATAAGGCCCAAATGTGATCCTTCAAGCTACATCCAATCACATTTCCACAAATATTTGGGACAAAAATGATAGGGACAACAAAACGTGACTGTGGAAAATAGAAGGAAAGGAAAAACCTGAGTTTTATGCCCAAGTTACAGATTCTTTCATATGAAAAGAGGAACGAAAAACAAATTCTATATTTTTAAGTGATCCTTGACCAAGGAAGGGACTGATCATGGCAACCAAATGGAGGATAGATTCTTCAAGCATCAATACGGGAGATAGAAAACATGACAGAGGCTATAAACTGAGGAATATCAATGACAAACGGGGCGATACTAATTTGAGCACCAACATCGGCTCTGAATTAGGGATGGGAACTCCCTATGAGTGCCACAAGAATAAATAGTAGACCAAGTTCTAAAAACAAACCATTGGGTAATGGAGTTAAAGAATAAGCTTGCAGAGCAGAGAAACCATAACCATCCTCCAAAAAATGAACCAAGAAACTAGCAAAACCAGGTCACCAAGGACCAGAATGAACAAAAACACAAGAGTAGAATGAAAACAAAGAACCGGACACTATATATTGGACTATACCTTGATTCTCGAGAAATAAATCAAGGAAATGTTTCAAATGCCTTCCTTTAACATGGAATTCAAATAGTTCCCCATCCAAATCTTTTAGGAAGAAGGTATTTTCACCAATTCGAATATCAATTGAGTAAGGGCCCATCCAAAATGCATCAAATTTACCATGCTTTCCCTTATCTTCATGTCATTTATCCCATAAAAGCACAAGATCCCTAATGCTTTGAAAGCTCTGAGTTACCTTCTTGTCAAATAACTTCTTCAACTTTTCTTTGAACTTCACATGTCACGATGAGATGCCCTTATTTCTTCATCTAACTCAATAATTTGATTGATTCGATCATCATATGGAATATCTTCTTGATCTTCAATTTGTTGAACAAATTGAAATGAAGACATTTACAAATGAAGGGGCAATAAATCTTGAGTTCCATATACCAACTCAAATGGGCTCTTACAAGTAGCTTTTTTATAGTGATTCTATCACCCAAACAAAAAAACTTCATTGCTCACCCCTTTTCCCTTCTTTTTTTAGCTCTAAGGTTCTTCTAATGATCTTCAACAATTTTTTATTTGGACTCATCTTTTCCATTACCTTGGGGATTGTAGTTAGAAGAATATGTCAAATTGATTCCATACTCTTTGGACATTACCACCAAAGGTTTGGCTCTCGAAACTCATGGCATTATCAGAAACAATCTTAAGCGGTACTCCAAATATGCATATGATCTGATTCAACATGAATTCCATGATAACTTGGTGTGTTACCTTCTTGGTGGGGATTGATTCTACCCGATTAGTGAAATAATTAGTGGCTACAAGAATCCATTTATGACCAAAGACCTTGGAAGGATCAAAAATTTCACCACTTGAATCCATTCCCCATTTCTTAAATGGGGCTTCAACTCAAACAGGATGCAAAGGAAGGGATCCTAAAGCTTTCATTCTTCCAGAAAAATGCTGGCAACTTTCACATTTCCTAACCATAGAGTTGTATCCTTGAAGAGAGTTGGCCACTAATAACCAACCCTCAAGATTTTATGTGATGTAACTCTTCCAGCAAAATTTCTCCCACAAACTCCTCCATGGAGATTAGCAAATATTTTGGGTGGCTCATATTCGAATGCATCTCAAGAGCACTCCTCGGCGTTCTCCCAAACTAACCCAAAATTAGTAATGACATATTTTTGAGAGGCTAACTTAAGAGCTCTTTTTGATGTTTACTCAAATATTCGAGTAGCATATATGTTTGAGATAAAATATTATATCCTTGTACCATTCAAAGCTTACCAAATTTTCAAGGAAATCCATCCTTTCTCCTTCTACTTCATTCACCTCAATATTTTGCAAGCTTCTCTTAGCCATAATCTTAGCTAGGCCCAAACCTCTTACCAATTTCATTATTTGGATATCCATGTCATACTATTGCAACTTGTTCACCCATCTGCATATTTTTCTTGAGACCTCCATCTCGATAAGATGTCTTTCACCATGATGTGGGGAAAAAAACAAAAACTTTAGAGCTCAAGATGTAGGGTCTAACAACCTTTTTAATTTCACCAAGGTAAATGCTTACTTCTCCATGATGGTGTATTTCAACTCAGATCCTTGTAATGCCTTACTGAAAAGGTAATTAGTCTCTTAGCCCCTTCATCATCTTTTTGAAACAAAACAGATGTAGTGGTGTTTTCTAAAGTAAAAGAAAACACTTGAAAAGGCTTCTTGTAATTTGGGGCTTCCAAAATAGGGGCATGCTTTAGTGCTTCTGTTGACAATTTTTGCACTTGTGCAAAAATGGGCAACTCAAAACTTTTTCATTACGATGAAAGTCATGGGTGAAGTATACCTAAGTTAAGGGAGTTTTGATGTTATTGGTTACTGCTGAATTAATTAATGATTAAGTGAAATCTACAACTATGTGTCTTGTTACAAAAACGTAACAGATCACATAGTCTACAATTTCATGATACCTTCAGCAAAAGAACACAAGGGCCCCAAAGGATAGTTGTGTTGTCTTGATGAAGACACCAGATTACAGAATAGGTGAAGTGTTGAGTTTTGGGATAGAAAACATAAGTGCAGATTGCATAAATCAGAGTTCATTACTGAATGTTACAGTTTCTCATTAATGTTCTTTCCTTCATGATTAAGACATTCAATTAAATGACTGAGTTGTTTAGTTCATCATATAATCCATACAAAAAGCTGAAATGCAAAAAGAAATATACAACTCATTTACAAAATTCAATGTTTTATTCATAAGGAAATTTCAAATGTTCCCACACAAGCCGTGGGATGTAACTGGAAAGTAAAGTACAACTACTAAAATAAGAGGTACACATGCATGAAAAAGAAAGTAAGGAGTATGAGTGAACCCATCATTTCCTTGGGGTTTCTTTCTTTGATTGAATCGTCTCCATTTCCATCTTTTTCTTCATCTCCATTGTAGAAGCCACTGTACCTGAAAGAAGAAAAGTTAATTGTCAGTTACGAGCTCAGGGATCAATTCATATTCCCTACTGTCCTAGTTCGTGCATATGAATCTCTTCAAATAGGAGATGTAATTTACTTGAATATCGAATACATACATGCTCTACTTACTCAAAAAGAAGAAAGAGAAAAGAAAGAAGAACATGGACATAAGAGAGGCCAAAAAGCCTAAGTATTTTCTAACTATTTTCTTAAGTGTGTAGGTACAAGTTGTAGCCAGGAAGAATAGACAAGTCATAAGTACATGATGGAAGGAAGAAAGAATTCTAGAAAAAAATTGTCGGGCTTCGCCATGAAAAATCAACATTTCAAATTTTCCAGCATGCATATAAAGTTGTAATGAAGCTCAAATATAGTATTGAAGCACAAAAGAAATGGAACTACATTTTTTTGACAAAACTTAAATTGTTCAACATGCAGGAATTTGTGAACAGAGTTTCCAGAAATAATATGTCCAATGCAGAGTTACAAAAAAGTGAGGAATCAAAGTCAAGCTCATAATTTTACAATATGGAGCCATCCTATAGCACTATTTTTTCAGGAATAAGAGTTACATTATTTTCAGACAGTCAAGAACATTGATACAGTCAAGCAGTCAATAGATAAAGTTTTTAGAAACATTCAAAGCTCACCAAGTTCAAAGATGGTGTTTTCATAATAAGTAGTGCAATAAGTCAAGGCAACCATCAAAGCAAGACCATTGTTCTAGTTCTGAAGGACAAGGAAAAGAATGATGGAATTATTTTGGAAATGAGATTTTGGTATCTCAACAGAGCTCTAGAATAGAGGGATTACAAAATAGAAAATCAGAAGATCCATATTTACTCATCTTAGAGCACTAGTTTTCAGTTTAGCATTGAAATAAGCACAACTTACAAATCTCAAATACAAAAGGCATGCTACAACTATCATCATTTCAGGAGAACAATCAAAGGAAGAATGAATTATCAGTGTCTTGAGCCAAAGGGGAAACACCAAGTAACCTTACGAAGCCACCAATATTGCAAAAGTTATAGTACGAGAAACCAATTGCATTCAAGCACTCATCTCATGGGGAATTTCAATGTTCAAGTGATCTCAGATTGAAAAGGATTAAAGCAAGTATTCTCAAAGGGGTGCTACAAAATTTTCAAAGAATCAAGTTGATCCTGAACAATGAATTATAACAAAATGGATTCTCTAGAATACAAAATTGAGCCAAGGATTTCAGAATAGACCTGAAGTAATATACAAAACCTATATTTGCAGAAAATCATAACCATCATTTCTACAATATTCTCAACAAATGCAAATGAAATAACAGTTGTCCTGAGGTTAAAGCAAAAAGAACTCATACAAAGAAGAGGTAGAAGTAAGTATCTAGAATGAAGAAATTACTTTATGTCCACCACAGGAAAAATGAAGTAAATACAAAGCCTCTACAGAAACAAATATCAGAGAGGAGTGCGGATCCGGGTCAACAATTGAATAACCCATGAATGGGTATCAGTAGATCAGGTTTGAATCAAAATATCAGAGATAAACTATGCAACTTACCACATGGGCCAACACTTTGAACCCGAATAAAAATATTTCCCTAGTCTGAAAAGAAAAATCCAACAGAGTTGAGGTACCCATCAATGATTATTATTATTATGACTCAAAGTAAAGGGAAACAGTCCCGGTGGAGAAGGGTAAACATTCACCCACAAATTTTTCTCTTGACAACACGTCTACATGAGCTCAAACTTTGAATCAAAGACACTACAGTGTGTGAAACACAAATACCCAAATCAAAAACATTAGATTTGGAGTTAAGGGCAGAGCAAGGTTGTGATGAAAATGGAACCCAAATGGATTTTGAGCACAGAAAATGCAAAGCTTCCAGAGAGTAGAAGAGGTTCAGATTTCAACAATGGCAGAGAGTTAAAATGGAACACCATAAGCCTGAATGATGGTCATTTTTCAGAACTCGACTGGGAAAACCCTTATCTAACTCTCCAAGTTAGTCAAACCCAGAGATCTCTAAAAATGATAGATAAAAGATTACCCAGAATGGAAATCATCCAAAAACCCTCCACAACCATTCAAGGTAAGCTAACAAGAGAATTACAGAGATCACAATAATAAAATATAGAGCAACTTTCAACTAAATAGAAGTTCTTCTTTTACGACACCCATTGAAGATAAATCTGGCTCAAACTAGTATTCAAAAGTCACTTACCTTGTTACAGTGAATGAGCTTGAAGATTTCAACCATGTCAACTAGCTCACAGAGCTCGACAAAGAAACCTCACACAGAGATCCTAAAAGCAAAAAAAAAGGGAGTGAGCTTCAGACTTCATCAATGGCGGCCAATAAAGAAAATATAGTCTTCAAAGTTATACAAAAACTAAGCTCGACAAAGAAACAACCACAAGACACATATCCAATCAAGCTCGAGAGAACAAAATGCAAAGGGGTCAGGTTTAAAAATCACCCATAATGAAAAAGTTTAGAGCTTCAAGTAACCATCATGGCATCAAAATATTTTTCTAGGGCTTCACCCGCAAGCCAAATCCAAATGAAATGATCATCAAGTTCGAGTTCCCCTTTACCATACCAACTCGAGAGGAGAGTCAAAAAAACCCTAACTGAGGGTCAAACATCAATGATCAAGCTTCAACCGAGTACAAAGATCAAGGGCCGGGATTGAGCTCTAGGCTCAAAACAATTAACCACGGTTAGTTCCCACCAACCAAATTAAATGCTCAGTTTGAAACCCTAACTCATAATCAAATATTGATGACATCGAATACAAGAGGACATAAATCAATGACCCAAGATTAATCACTGTCATCAAAGCAACTCAACCTGAGTTAACCATGCCATCAACACCATGATTGAGGGTGAGTCACCATGGAGAAGGGGCCAGCCCACATCATCAAATCAAATAAATAATCATTGCAATGACTTTCAAAGTCCAACCATAGTGTATGCTTTCAAATTCAAATGCCGACCTAATCATGCCATCAATAATCACTGAAAAGGTGAAATATCAAACTATACACTTTCAAATGCAAAAGGCCAAAAGATATACATGCATGTATTTATCAAAAGGGGGTAGAGCTATAGTATGGCGTGTATATTACCCAAAGGTGGCAGACCTTATATTTTCTAAAATCCACAAGGTGGCCAAACCAAATGGAGACCAGTGATCAAATGCAAGGGTGGCCCCACATACTGCAAGGAGAAAAGGAACATGTGCACATGGGTAGGTGGTCCCCATAGTGGATGTTCATACCTTACAAATATTACAATTATTGTAATTATTTTGTTCTTGCAAACAAGGAGTTAAATTTTTGCATGCTTCACAAGAAGACAGAACAGAGAAGGAGACAAAGTTGCATGCTCATGGAGAGAGACTTTCCTAGCAAGCAAAACTTATTATTAGCAAATTATTCACCCAACCTTATTAAAAATAGAATAGTCAACTTCAGTTGACTGAGATGTAATTAAAGGCTATTAATGCCTTTTGTACTAGTTTGTATTATTTTATCCCTTTATTTATTATTAAATAAAGGATAAAATTAGGATGCATGGGCAAGTACAACCTTAGTCTATTTTTAGGAAGGGTGGGAAAATTTATTTTTGCTATATATTGTGTGCCTTTGCAAAAGCATGAGGAGGACTTTTTGGATATAGGAGTACTGAAGCAATTTTTGTCAGTTTTTCCTTCTGAGTGTGAAGTATTTCTACCTTCCCAATTACTTGCAGTCTTGTGTATGTTTCTATTAGTCTTGTGAATGAAAATTCCCTGATTAATCATCTTACCATGTTGCAAAATTTAGTAGTTTCTGCATAATATTAATGTGCATGTTTAGCTTAGCAGTATTGTTGTGATAATCTCCCTCAATACCTCCAAGTGTTTTTCCCTTGATATTCTATAGAAGAATTGTTGGTTCATGCATCAAAAATCCTTTCACATATCAATTGTGCATATACTCAGTCAAAGCCCTCATACAAATTTGGTGTATCACCTTAGTTTTAATTACTTTACAGTCATCTTTTACCCTTAAACCCCATAAGTAGTTTAGGATACATCAACAAGGAACCGGCCTTGATACTGAGACTCACCTCAAAATAGGTATACCCACAGACCTGAGGTGTTTCCATTGTATCTACGAAAGAGAGAGATCAAATTCTGCAAGCTTAGAAAAATTGCAGCCATCTCTTTATAGGGTGCAATTTCGAGAGATAACACTTCCTTGATCCCATTGAAAGCTTGAATGAAAGCTTCTTCCCATTTGATAACTTGGTCCTTCTTCAACATGCTAGTAATGGGGATGGTCAACTCAACAAAGTTAGACACAAATCTTCTCATAAATTTTATTTGTCCAAAGAAGGATTGAATTCCCTTCTTAGTTATTAGAATTGGAACCTTGCTAATGGCTTCCACTCTCTCTAGATCAATCATGAACCCTTCCTTTGATACAATGTGACC
Source organism: Taxus wallichiana var. yunnanensis (assembly GCA_018340775.1). Classification (NCBI taxonomy): domain Eukaryota; kingdom Viridiplantae; phylum Streptophyta; class Pinopsida; order Cupressales; family Taxaceae; genus Taxus; species Taxus wallichiana. The sequence goes on along the minus strand of CM031234.1, from coordinate 992,442,845 downwards.
AATAATTTTTTCCTTTTGCACTCCAAAGTGGAACTTCTTAGGATTTAATGATATGTCATACTCTCTAAACCTTATTAGCATTCTCTCCAAGTGTTGCAAGTGGCCATTTCTTTTTAAGGAAAACAAAATTACATCATATTGGTAAACAACAATGAAATCATTGATATAACCAGAAAATGCTACATCCATTGCTCTCTAGAAATTTTCTCCAGCATTCATTAAGCCAAAAGGCATCTTGACATAGACATAAGTTCCCCAAGGAGTGGTAAAGGAAGTCTTTATTGTTTCGACTCCTTCACAACAACTTGATTATATCCAGAGAAACCATCCAAGGTAGATAATAATTCAGAACTAGTTACCAATTGTAGCATATTCTCCATGTTTGGCAGTGGGAAATTATCTTTCAATGATGCTTTATTCAGGTTCCTGAAGTCTATGCATAGCTTTATATCACCATTCTTTTTTCTGACAGACACTAGGATTGCAACCCGAGATGAGTACCTTGTGGGCTGAATGATCTCTCCAACTCTCGATTCTTTAGTTCTTATTGCATCTTCAAAGAAAGGAGCGGATTGATGGGCCTCTATTTTTTCTTAAAAGGATTGGCTTTAGATTCAAGAGAAATTTCATGTTGGAACAAATCTTCCTTGTATGCCTTCAACTCAAAGTAAGACCAAGCTAGGCAGTCTTGATATTTCTTCAACAATTTAACATAGGAATGCTTCTCTTCCTTGCTGAGATTTATTCCTAACCATATTTTGTGTGGTTTTTCCTTTGTGCCTAGGTTGTGTTCTTCCACATCTCTTAAAATCGATATCCTTCTTTAAATAATGCAATCAACATTATCAAAGTTTGATTCTGGTACCACCAAACCTCTGGGAATCATGTTTTTCTTTAGTTGGATAATGTCTCTTCCAAATAAATTTTCCTTTCCTTTAGCAACACACACCATTGGTTCCCAATCTATATTTTGGTTAGAAAACTTTCGTTGGTTCTATAGAAACCGTTTCACCCGGCATCATCATCAAACACTTGGCCAATTTTTAATGTTATCGGGGACACGATGTCCTTGTTAGTATTTCAACATCATACTCACAAAATGGAGACACTATACAATTCTCAAATCTGGATCCTAGCACTCGCTAACTTGTCTCTGCAACAACATTAAACTTTCTATTATGGTGCATAATATTAAAAGAGTCAAAAATTTAAATCAAATCCTAGACTCCATGCTTGGATTTTTTTCATTCTCGATTTTTAGTAGCATACGGTTTTCTAATTTGTTTGACGATCGAGTTATAAATCACCTTTGACAATGATATCCTTTATACCATATTTCCATGTAATTCTCAAGCTTAATAATAATGCTTCATATTCAGAAATGTTTTTAGAGCATTCAAAGTTAATTTTGAAAGAAAATAAAAATCTTCTTGGCCTAGAGAAATCAGAACAATGCCAACACAATTTTAAAACTTGGAATAGGCTCCATCAAATAACAAGGTCCAAGATAAACCTATTTTTTCAAGAAATTTACATTGATCAATCTTATGCTCTTTGCCATCAACAAACCCCACAAAATTATCAACATCTACATCAACATACAACACTTCATAAGAAGCATTATTGGGATCTTCAATAAGGTACAACATTTTTTTCTCTCCATACAAATTTACAAGGTTACCTTCAATTGGAATGGTGGTAAAAGACATATACATTTGAACACTTCCACCAACACTTACAGCCCACTTCCTTGATAAAAGCATGCCCAATTTGATAGGAAATCAACAATGATAACATCAAGTTTCAAGTTGTTACCTGGATAAGCTGCAAGTTATACCATCAAACCTTTTACACTTCCTATAATAGGCACCTCTCTAAAATCTATTGCAGTACACTTGCCATAAGCTGTTGTTACTTTAATGTTCAATTCATTCATGAATTCCAGAGGCATAGCATTACATGATGCTCTAGAGTTAAACATACAATTGTGCAGCATCTATCATTAATAATCGTTGTTGTAAAAATGGATCGAAATTTAATTAAGACTCAACCAAAGATGTTTTTAAGTAAAATTCACGTGGTTCCCCTATATCCTCCAATCTTTGGTGGTTTTTCTAGTTCTGAAATTGTTAAAGGAGGAGTGTTTAAATTATTTATATTTCTTCCTTGGGCACTCCTATCCTCCTCCAATCCCAAATACTCAAAATTCCTCTTCTTGTGCTCGTGAATCCTAAGCGGTTCAAAAATTGGGACATAAATCTTGATCTGACTCAAGACATGGGAAATGTCATAGGGAATGTATTTGGGAAAATTAGCATTGAGAGAAAGGTTGACAAACTCATCAGATGGCACAAGAGTTTTAGAATTTTGGGCATGGGTGGGAACATCAGTTCTACTTGAGACAACAGGGCCTTTTCCAGATGCATCTTTCTTTGGATCCTCTTTTGGGACATTGGTGAGAACTGGGGTCTTTGGTTTAGCTTGAGGCCTTGCCCCTTTGACAACTTTACTTCTTGTGCTAAACTCTTTTCTTGGGCCACAACAACATTCATTATCAGTTGTATATCCTCTTTTGATGAGATTCCTCCATCATACTTTTTAATCATTAGAGCTCTTCTGGTACTCAAAATCATAATTAGGAAGTTCAAATGCTTGTACCATATCTATTTTTAAAGCATGAGAGGGAGGAAGAAGAAGTACCCAGTGAATGCAGTCCTAAAAACTTGCAGAAGTTCTTGCACTTATTACCTCAGTTGAAGTTGCTCCTTGTTCTGAGCTTGTAGCGAAGTCCACCATGCATGCATCATCATCAATGTTATCATCATCATCAGCTTCTTCAAATTTTTGATTTACTTCACATGGCGGGTGGGGTAAGAAGCATTTTTCACACAAATCAATTTGATTTGTCTCTTTAACAATAGTAGATCTAGTATTGAGAGGATCATACACTACTCTATTTTCCCTAGCTTGGGGTTGTCTAGTTCTCATGGGTCCTTTACCTCTCGTTATCAAACCTATGATCATTTCTAGGCTGATTTGCAAGTCTTTCTTCTTCTTATTACCTATGTTGACCCTAAGAACCTTGTACAATTTCTTTCACTACCCTAGCCATCTTGTAAGATATTTCTTTGACAACCCCGACCAAATTCCTTACAACTTCCTCAAGATCCACAACCTTACTTGATTGAGGATTCTTAGGGTTGATCAGTTTAACACCCTCCATCTTAGGAGGTTTTCCAACTTCTTTAATGTTTCCATGGTTGAGCCTCGCCTAAAAGTCCCGGGTTCTTATCCCTCATATAGTAAGAAACTTTCTAATCAAATGCATCTCGAATACTTTATCGACACGATTCATCGATGGCCTCAAATTAACAGGATGTCTTCTCAATGTTTTGTTAAATCTACTATTGAAATCATGCACTGATTCATTAGGACTCTTTTTTATATTTTCAAACTCTGATAAAATAAACCTAGGGTTTGTTTTATCACCATACTACATTCTAAAAGCATTCTTCAACTCGTCCGAGAGTCAATGGAATTATCTCGGTAGAGATTTATACCAGTCCTCTTGCATCTTCTTCTAGAGGATTAAAAATTAATGTATACATCCTCAAATTCTATTTTGAAGTCCTCAATCATATTGACAAATAGTTTCAAGTGCTAATCACTAGTGATTGCATTATTTCCCTAAAACTTAGGCAATCTATTTCTTACATCTTGTGGCACACCATTTGGATAGCTAGCCATACCTCTAAAACTTACACGACCAAAAGTATTAACAAATGGAGGTCCAGGGTGGAGTCTGAGCCATATTATTTTGAGGAGGTGATCTTATAGGAGAAACAAAATGATGAGGAGTGAGGGGTCTATGTGGTATAGGGATGTAATTTTCAGAATGACTTCCCTCTAAAGGCTTTGTTTCTTGGAAAACTTTATTAGATCTGGAAAATACCAAAGCGATTGAGAGGAAAATGTTTCAAATAAAAATAAGTTCCCTCTCTAGATGGAGAATTCATTCGATAAAGAGACTACCTCGATTCAAAAGCACTTGAGGAAGGACTGTAATATTCAATCACAGCTAATCAATTTCACCAATGGAGATCTCTTTCTTGACGCTTGATCTTCAAAGAACCTTCCAAACTCTTCTTCCTTCTGAATTAGACTTTCCTAGCTCTTGAAACAACCTTCTACTAGGGTCCTTGGTGAAGAAATATCTTCTTCCTTCCACTTTACGTATATTAGGGATAAATATTACTTGATGTATGTTAAGACTTTGGTATTTATAAATAATTTAAATAGCATGGAGTCGCCACTAAGGATTTTCACCTTATTTTGTGCAAATGCACTATGAAAAATATATCAAATGTCTGTCAATACCAAATTTATGCAAAGCTTACAAGATCTTCTCTTCTTTTACCCAAATTTATCAATGATGATACAAATATTAGTGCAATAACTGTATAAGATGGAAATATTACACTCAGAACTCACAACTTTGAACAATTCTTACATATCTGAATAGATAATGATGTTTCAACAATGTATTAGCACTTTAAAATATGTAAAAAACATTACCAGGGTCTGTACGTGTACACCTTTGTTCAAATACTTCAAAGAGTCCCCGACAATGGCGCCACGAGTGTTGGTATCCAAATTTGTTCTCCTTTCAATCCAAGCAACAAAATAGATTAGACATGGAGCTTATAGATAGATAGATCATAGTGTGTGTCATTTTTTAGTTGGGGATGATATCTAATTGGCCGTTTGTTACTTAGAGTTGTGGATAGATAGATAGCACCTTTAAGAGGATTTGACCTATCCTCACTACTTTAAGCCTTGCCTCTTCGACTGTGGTAAGAGGACCCTTAGTGTAACCTCTGTTTGATGAAGGAGATAAAGATATCCTTCTTTTGGATAAATTTTATGAAGAAAACCTTGTGAAAATATGGTCAATACTCCATAATTTAACTCTTAAGAGTTATCACTTCTAAAAGATGGAGATAATTTCAACACAAGGCTAAGGTTACTGAAGACATTAATAAATCCTGATTGTTTTACATATTTTAGTAAGTAGATTTTGTTCCTTTGTTGGTACACAAGGCAAATAGGGGTAGTTCAAGGTGGATTCATGGTTTTTGAATAATTTTGGTGGGAGATGAAGCAGGATAAAGTTGATTATACTAGATCTTCAAAGGGACTTCACAACAATGAACAACTCAACAACAGAAAGCTTTAGAACAATTAAGACGTTCCTTCAACCAAGAAGGTGTGCTTTAATGGAGTCCCGATCAACACATTTTCACAAAATATTTGAGACTCTAACATGAAGGCTGGAATTGAAAGACTCGATTAAGCATAAAAGTCTCTAATCAATCATGCCTAAGGTACACCCAGAGACTTAGAGACAATCTTTATCAACAAATGATAGTGAATTCATTTTAAATTTATTTATCTCATCCAAGATGAAGGATCTTCTTGAAATTAAATTATAAATACCATTAAAATGTCACAGGAATGAGATCCTATGTGATTTCACAAAAATTCAATGTAATATTGTAATAGGAATGAAAGAAACTATTTGCAGACATTTTGAAACAAAGAAGACACAAATTGCTAGAGATTGGACACAAATTAATTTCAAAATTACTTAGATTCATCAAGAGGGAAATATTCCGAGAAATCTCAGTGCTCGTCAATGGCTATACATCTACAACCAACTTGACATGATAGAAAATCTAACATAGAAGAAAATAACAGGTTATCTCGGTTTGGTCTCTCAGGAAGACGACTTTCTCAAATTTTCTCTTAAGAATTCAACCCCGACCATTTGCAAGAGTATTCTCATTACATTTATACATTTTTCTCACTCAAATTTCCCCCCAAAACAGAATAATATTCAAGGGACCTTTGCTTATTACCAATTTTCCTCAAAAAGTGACGTTTAACAAATTCACATCCAAAAGTTGCCAAGTGGACCAATTGTGAACTGATCGCATTTCTTAGGCCCTTAACTAATAACTAAGATGCCATGACACAACGTTTTGGGAGTCCTAATCATTCTGATTCTATCATGTGAGAAAACCCCTTTTAATCATTTTTCGAGGCTCTGCGTATAGCCGGATATGACATATAATCCTTTTTGCTCTTGAGGTAACACCTACAACTTTCATCATTTCATCCTTTTCCCTTCCTTTCCTTGGAAACTCTATCCTACATCCATCTCCTCTGGTAATTCCCATTTTTAGAAGTGCCTGAGCAATTCCAACTTCAAAATATCGACCTTAACAATCTTTGGACTCACAAATTAAGTTTTGAATCCATCAAATGGCACTTTAAAGAAAGAGATGACAAGGAATTTCATCAAAGAATGATGAAAAACAATGCGTATTTGCATCTACAAGAGTCTTAGAGAAAAAATGGCTGAAAACAGGGCGTGATGCACAACAACCATTGATTCTTCCCCTTCTCCACTTTATTTTACAACCGTCCAAATGTTTCCTTAGAGCTACCGCAAATGATAAGTACAGGGAAATTTTCCAAACAAGTGCGGGCCTTCCACGTGCCCTGGGCCCAAGAAAAATGCCTTTTGGTCTCTAAAAATCTCAGCAAAAAAGGAGCCAGCGAAAGCCTCCACATGTCTTAATGGTGCACTTTGAGATGGTCCCCAAAATCAAAGACCCCAAACAAGCATAGGCTCACCATGTGTCTCAGTCAGACAGTGTTTGTTAAAAAATTTGAAGGTTCAGTGGAAGGCACCATGTGTTTAGGGTCTGAGACATTTTTCTTTGGCTGTTGAAAAGTCCAAGCAAAGGGCAGAGTGAGTGGAAGCCTCCAAGTGTCCTCCTAGCGCTTCTTCAAAATAAAACTTAGGGGCCGGTCCCCAAATAGGCACGGTCCCTCCACATGTCCTAGGCCTTTCAAAATTACTTTGAAAAGTTTAAGTACAAAGCGGAGCCGGTGGAAGCCTCCACATGTCTCCCTATCGCAATTGTTAAGGTAGGATCCTAAGGCGAGATCCTCAAACGAGTGTCACCCTCCATGCGTGCATGGTCCACCAAAACTTTACCATCCTCATGAAATTTTTTTGTAAGTCCGGGAAGCATGCGAGAAACCTCCACGTGTCTCCCCAATGCAACTCAAACATTAAACCAAAATGTAGTGCCCACTTCCCTTTGACACCTGCTGATACTTATTCTGATATAGTTGATCACATTATGGACATTATCATGTTTTGATTTAGTATGTTGTTAGACATTTGATCATGGATTATTGTTGATCTTGATTTGGTTATGATGCATGATGATTATTGGAGACACTTATATGTGGATGATGATATGCTATTTGACATGGATGTTTTATGGATGTTGTTCGGACATGTGATTTTTGGATATTGTGAGTAGACTAGAAAATGGACATTATATGATAACAATATAGTTGTTGATATAAATTACATGTAAATAATGTTAAATTGCCTTGATGTGGTTGTGATTCACATATTTAGATGATTTTTTGATTATATTTATATCATGCTTTGGATGTTACGATATGGCCATGAGGCCAAAGGAGGTATTTGTATTTTTAGGTTAAAAATATCACAACAAAACATCGGGATTGAAGGTCAACTGTAATGGAATTCTAGGTGAATTCGATAAGGACACCATGGTAAATTATTTTACTATGTTGTGTGTTGTTTTGTTAAGGATTCCGATGGGGGGATTACCTTTATATATGACCATGGGTTTTGTGTATTTTATTCATGTGGTCATTTTTATTTTATTATGGTATGTAATTTATTAGTGATGTGTTCCTTTCTTTTATTTAATTAAGATTGTGGTAGATTAATGTGAGAAATCATATGGTTAAAATTTAAATAAGTAAAATTGGGATATGGGAAAGTAATTATGGAAGTTGTCACTATTTTTATGTAATATGTAAGGTATGTGTAAGTTTTTGTAAGGATGTGTAAGTCAGATTTTGGAGTATAAAACACTCCACCTCCTTGGAAATTAGAAATTTTCCTTGGGGGCTATTTTTGGAGGCTTGTGGGACAAGTAAAACCTGTCCCATACCTCTAAATTTAATTTACCAACCTTACTTATGGTTGGAGAGGTGATTTTAGACTTTTATAATGAATTTTATTAATCATGTTACAAGTTTTGATTGCACTCTCTTACATTTTATTTATTTTGCAGTCATTTGGGGTGTGGGTTTTTTTGAGTGTGCAAGTAAATTGTCATATTTTCACCCACCTCTTTATTGTGCTTGGGAGAATGAAATTTTGTATTTTGTGTTTGAATTGGAGGATGTGTGATGTGGCATCCTACATGGATCCACATCATCCTCTTCTCCTCCCTCTTATATATAATTCAAACTCTTTGCTTGTTTTGGGTTGTTGAAACATTTTGTAAACTTCATTGCGGGCACATTTTTCTTGTGTTGGGAGCCCTTTCTTTTGGAAGGAGTTTGGAGAAAATTTGCATGCTTTGAGATTGCTGTTTTTGGATTGTGTTTTTGGCATTCAAAGCTTGCTATTAGAAACAAAAGTTACCATGGAGAGGTAGGAGTTTAATCCTTCTTTTATGCTATTATTGTTTTGTTGTGTTGTGTGAATGGTGTATGTTTTTAATTATTTGTTAGTTGGTTCGGTGAAGACTGCCATAGGAATGGTGTAGGATAAGGCTATGGGGAATCCAAGGGAGGGGGAGGGCATAAGGAAATGCCATTGGCATCAAAAAATTTTGGAGGAGTTTGGGTTTGGGATCCACCATAGAAAAGAAATAGCTTGCATTTATTACTTTGTGGGGGGCATAAGGATGTGTGTGAGATGAATTATTTTGGTGGTTTGTTCAGTTGGATGCCCAATTCCCATTGGGAGGCATAAGTCACTTCCCCATAGACCTTGATCCTTTGGGTTGCATGATCAAGCTTGAGTTTTTTTTTGATTGTTTTCAATTACAATTTTAAACTGTTGTGTTTGTGTGGATTGTGTTTCTATGAATTATGCATGTTGAAAGAATGTTCTGTGTTGTGGAAGCCACTTGTTGCCATGGGTTGAATTACACCTCTTATTGTATTTTGGTTGGGGATCGGGGGCCAATGATGAAGGAAGGCTTCTCCTTTCATTAGATGTCTTGGTTGGGTGGAGAGCGTTGCCTTTCCCCCACTTTTGTTGTGATCAAATTGGAGAAAAAGGAAACTTGCATGTTGCTATTCTGGAGCAAAGGAAAATGCAGTTTGACAATCCCTTGTGAAACATACTCATTTGTAATCCATTCCCAATTGATGTGGATGAAATTGTAATGTATATTTGTAAAGAAATGATGTTGTAATTGATTATGAAAGTGTATATTTGAAATGTGAAAGACATTTACATTCTGCTCTATAGATTAGAAAGAAAGAAATAGAAATGTGTTATTGCATTCAAGGAATAAAAAATGTAAATATGTATCTCCTTTTGAATTAATAAAGAATTGCAAGTTCATCTCTCATTTGCATTGTTGTGTGGATCTAGAATATCAAATTGTGATTCGAATATCTGTTTAATTGCAAAGGAAAGAAAATACGTATGAAGGAAGTATATTGCTTGGTTTCTTTTGGAAATATATTAAATTGGAAATCAAACCTTGAAAATTAGCTTTGAAATGATTTGTTATAAACAACTAAATGTATTAGAATAGATCATAAATGAAATGCCACACTTGAATCATAAAATTGATATATAGTTTTAAAAGAAATAGATCTCTATTGTAAATATAAAATAGACAATAAATTTAATTGAAATACATTTCAGACCTGCACAAATTAATCAACTTGGAAATGTAAAACTTAGTATGTCAGTATCATCAATGAACTCAAATTGATAAAGAAAACTTAAGAAAACAATTTAACCATTGCAAAATTGAACCCAATCCCTTTCACAGCCGTTTTCTGTCAATTGTTGGAAAAATGTGAATTCAAAATCAAAAAAGAAAATTTACCTTCCTAAATCATTCTAAATCCTTCCTAGAGTAATCCTCCATGAATTTTTGGCATGTCGAGTGACACAGGAGATCAAATTGAATCAAATTTATAAGTTAGAAATTACTAGTTTGCTATTTAAAATCCTGCAGATCATTTTTGTAAAATTAACCCTTTAAACTTTATCAAAAAGTAAAATTTATGATTTCTATGCAAAGAGGGCATCGAGATCTTTCCAGAAAGTCCTCATTTTCCAAAAACTGAGCTTTCTAGCTCAAGTTATGGCCCTTTGAAGTTTTCCTGGGGGCCGCGTGCCCAAAATTTCCGTTAATAACTTTCAGAAAAAAATTGAAAAAATTTACTTGGGAAATTTTTTGAGTTTTTCTCCACCATCCCATAGCCAATCAGAGGCTGCCATGTGTCCTCATGGGGCAGCGGTGGAGGCAGTATTATTTTTGCCCTTAGGCCTTTTAAAAGTTTTTGGAAAATTTTACCCTTTTCCCCACCGGCCCATGGTCTATCACAGTGCCGCCACATGGCAGCATGGAGTGACAAAGCGAGGGGTGGGGATACCGTCGCACTCTTTCTTTTGATTTTTTTATTTGGGAAAATTTTAGTTAATTCTCTCGCGGAGCTGAATTTCAAACCTTCTTTGGAGAAGGTCCTTGCACAGACGCTGGGACCCACGTGCACTTTTACCCCCTTTACCCTCCCCTTTGGTGAAATTTCCCAATCGCTTCGCTGCCCCACCCTTCCCTCTTTCTCTCCACTTTGGCTTAGAGCCCGCTACATGTCTCTAGAGGACCCACCAAGTCACGGAAGAAGATTTGACTTTAAACTTGCGTGGGAAAAATTTTCGCAAATGCTGCCCCATGACCCACCAACCTGGAAAAAGTGTCTTTGCCTCCTCTTGACATGTGTCCCCTTGGGGAAAATTTGACCCCTGAAGTCCACCTGTCCATATCTAGAATTTTACAAGGAGTTAGGAGGACTTCTTTATATCATTGGAAAGGTGAGAAAAATTTCTATCCAATGGGAATGATTTAGGGAAACTTTGAATGCATTCAAAATAAGAAAAATCAATTTGAAACTTAGAGCCTGTTAGAGAGTGGGTATGGTGATATTTTACCCCCTGCACCTAACTGAAACTTCTAACCTAAAAATTGGGACCATGTGACCTTTGGAAATTGTTAATAAATGAAAAGTATGTTCTAGTAATTTTAGACTTGTTTAAGAACTTGTTAGTGATAACTGTTGCCTTGCAACCTGGTTGTAGACACTTCTTATCAAAAATATATTATTCCATAATTTTCCTGACTAATCCTAGGTTGTTTCTTGGGTCTTAAGTGGGTTGTTTTAACGGGAATCACACTTGGTATTAGAGTATTGGTTCAAAATCTTGGACCATTGGGCACACTAGAAAACTTAGGACATGAAACTTAAACCTAGCACATTTTCTTTTAAATCTAGAAAACAACTTAGTTTAGAAATCCATATTTTTAGCAAACATAAAATTGAATAAAACTTAGAAAAAACAAACTAACTCTCACTTTGGTTTGTACAGGAGGTGTAGACAGAGCGAGAGAAACATTCACAGAGACTAAAATTTACCACCACCACCACCACCACCATCGGATCGGGGTGGAGCAGCTATCCTACTCCGGATCTTGCGAGACCCTTCAGGATGTCAATGCCACTCTATGCGAGAGGATTAGGAGGAGGACATGTAGCTAGTCATGAAAAAGACACTTCCATTGAGGGTCAGGTATCTCCTCAACCCAGCGAGTAGCATAGAGGAGAGAAATCCCATGTGGAGTCAGCCAAAGTAGAGTCACCATGTAGGGGACAGGGTGACAGAGTTCCAGAGCATAGAGAGAGGTCTCAGAGCCCTAGGATTAGGGATGAGCATGTAGAGAGACTTAGAGGCCATCATACCACAAGAGGTAGGAAATCAAATTAGGAGATCCTAAAGCTTCGGCCCTCACATTACTCGGGTGACACTAGTGGATTTCAGTGCAGTTCATTAGTGAGCTTGAGCGATTGCTTCAAGCTTTTCCTTGTTCTAGCAACACGAAAGCTTGTGTTGCGATCCATCTACTGAGGAATGGAGTAGGAGTATGGTGGAGGATAGAGGAGCATAAGCTCCATGTGGATTCTAAGATAGTGACCTAGGAGCTACTTGAGGAGAGATTTAGGATTAGGTATTTATCACGAGGTTCATACAAAGAGAGGATTAATGAGTTCCACGACCTCGGCGGGCATCTCTTTCTATAACAGAGTACGAGAGTAGATTTATGGATCTACTCTAGTATGTAAAGTATATGCAGGATGAGCGGGAGTGGATTCGAGAGGTTCATCTAGGGCCTAAATTTAGATATTGGTGGTGTAGTGTGGATCCACTACCCATATACATTAGTAGAGGCCGTCGAGAAGGTCTATATTGCAGAGGAGACTTGGGAAAGACCCGAGACTGACTAGAGACCGACTCCGAGCCACATACAATATATATAAGATGACAGATTAAGGGGCCGCACCCCTTCCTCATGGTGGCTATGGTACAACATAGTAATCCTTTAGGCCATAATAGTAGCGGCGGTAGGAGCGGTTGAACCCACCTCAGATGTCCATGTAGAGAGATAATGCATAGAGAGCTCAAAGTATGGGGCCTCCTCATAAGGGTCCCATTAGGACACGTGGTGGACCTAGAGCTCGGTCGCCAGGCTTCGCTCGCTAGCGAGACCTCAACAGGACCACACTGGATCATCGGGTCGACACCATAGGCTTCTAGGGCATCTACCGGAGGTGATACTCATTGGGGAGGATCGGGAGGATGTTTTGGATGTGGAGTTACTAGGCTTTTTAGAGATTTCCTACGTAACCCTAACAACAAGGGTAAGACACAGAGATCTCAAAGCCTATGGTTGGTGACATGGGATACACCATAGGATTTATGCAGCATTGAGAATCACTAGGAAGAGCATTAGAACATAGTCATTGAGACCACCAAAGAGCATTGGTGGTATCCCTACCTCTGTATTGTTTGATTCTAGTTCTTCTGATTCTTTCATTGCACCATCTTTAGTAGAGTGATGCAGGCTAGTGGTAGTTAGGCAGGGTCATAGTTGGGATGTTGAGATGGCTTCTGGAGCCAAGATCTCTGTAGACTCCTTAGTTAAGGAGTGTGTAGTGGATTTGGGACCTTTCACCACTACCTCAGATCTCCGTATCCTTCTTTTGGACTCATATGGAGTCATTTTGGGTATGGATTGGTTATCTACACATAGGGCCAGCATGGATTGTTATCACAAGACTTGTAACATCCCCATTTAAAGATACTAGAACAAGGGAATTTTTTTAATTTTTTTTTAAAATAACGTTCTGTTATGAATTATAAAATTCAAACACACATTCAAGTTTTAATTATTGTTCTCTTCCCAAACAACACATTTGGGACACACAATTTCCTTTTAAAGCTAATGTTCCTGTTCGCATATTTACATACAAGTCAACTTCGGTGGAGAAACTAGGCAAGTCAAGAATTGCCCCAAAAAGGCACATTTCGACTGTATGGACAACATTATTCCCATAATGCACTGTCCATGTTTTATCCATTCTTTCAGCCTTTCTTTTTAATTTCATTGCAAGTTTAGTAGAAATAAAGCATTCAGTAGCTCCAGTATCAAAAAGTATGACTACAGGTGTACCGAATAACTTACCCAAAACTTCTATGGGCGTAACTTGCTTTTCAGCTTGTCTGTTAGCCACTGCAGCATGTATCCTATGTTGCTGACCGCGATCATCCTTCTTCAGAGGACAGTGATTCACATAGTGGTCCTTTCCACAGTTGAAGCATCCTCCAACTGGCCCTTTTCTAGGCTCAAATTTGTTACCAGCCTTGAAGTTATCATTCTGGCTTCCATAGGACTTCTGTCCAATGCCATTAACTTTTGTGAAGCTGTTCCGCATGCTATTTACAGGTCTGTTCATCATAGATTTCTTGTTGTTATCTACAACAATTTTTTTTTTCACACCAAACCTTTTCCAAGGTCCCCTTTTTGGTGCAAGAGATGAAGAAGAATTGGGAATCTTCTTCCTTATCTCTTCCCTGTGAGCAGATATTGCTCTCAATTTCTGTTCCTATCTGATTTCCTTTTCGACAACTCCATCCATGGTGGTTGGGCCGTGGACATCCACTTCACCACCAATGATGGGATTTAGTCCCATTATGAATTTCCATATTCTGAACTTCTCGTCAGCTTGGTACTATGGCACATACTTAAGGAGTTTAGTAAACCCTTCCCAGTATTCCGTCACCGACAGCCTTCCTTGCGACCAGTTCTGAAATTCAGTCATTTTCCTATCAAAATAGAGTTGAGGCAGCCATCGTTGCCTAAAATAACCCTTAAATTGATCCCATGTTATGTCTGATTCGACAATATTCAGCTCAACCTTACGGTTGTCCCACCATGATGATGCTTCATGAGAAAGCTGATATGCTCCCCATATCGCTTTAGTCTCTTCAGAGAAGTTTCTTATTGCAAAGTATTTCTCCATTTCACTGAGTCAATTCTCAGCTCTGTCCCCAAGGGTTGTTCCATCAAACTTTGGAGGACTTATTCTCTTAAAATCATTTGTAAGTTCAGCTGATAATCTTGCCCTTTTATTTTCAGGGGATTAGGAGCAATTACATTATTATTATCAACACCCGATTCCCTCTCCGTTGATGTTGTCCATAGGAGGCAATGATCATTTATTTCAGCTTTATCTTCCTCCTCTTCATTTCCCATTGATTGCTATTCTAGAATGCAGTCAAACAATCCCTCGTATCAAGTAGGGCAGAAAGGATTTCATCCATATTTTGAGCGGTAGCTTCTTCTCCACCCTGTAACGGGTTATTCACAGATTCCCTCTTGTTCTGACCATTTTTTGTTCAATAAGAAAATGTAAACCTTATTAATATCGTGGACTCATTAGGTCCAAGAGCTGCAACCTTCAACTCTGATACCAAGATGTAACATCCCCATTTTAAGATACTAGAACAAGGGAAATTTTATTTTATTTTATTTTATAACTAACGTTCTCTGTTATGAATTATAAAATTCAAACACACGTTCAAGTTTTAATAATTGTTCTCTCGCCCAAACAACACAGCTTTGAACACACAATTTCCTTTTAAAACTTAATGTTCCTTGTTCGCATATTTATAATATGGAACACACATTCAATGCCATTCAATCTTATAACAAATTCTATATGCTTGTAAATGACTCAAGAACTACCGATCTCCCATTTTCATGGCTCGAGTTTCAACGATCTCTCATTTCATGACTCGCAACAACCGATCCTTCATGTTCGTTCATGCATAGTATATTATATATACAAGTTCTCTTAACCATTTCCGGTTATCAAAGTGATCCATTTAAGAAGCCTATCTGAATATCTGTTACTGATATTCATCCGACATACTGCATCTTAAATTAAGTGATTAGGACAACGCAACCAACCACTTGCGATACTTTGGCCAAAGATTTTCACATGCTTTACATGATCATATTCCCGGATGTGATACACATCAATGGAATACGCCCTTCACTTCACTTCACCTATTATCTAGAATGGTCTTTCCTGGTTCCTACCAGTCCTTTCAATTTAAGGTTAGATTTAAACTTCCAATTTCCAACTAGCAATATGAATGAATATAGGAAGGCACTCCCGGTAACTAAAGATACGCAGACATATGGTGTCATTCCCCATGACTCCGTGTGTCTAGTTATCTTTAGTCCTCCGGAGTCACTCCGCATACGTGATCATACTCCTATCCCCACCAAGAACTTCACATTCAGCCTATGTATTCTTGATGATTTAATTCGGGAGGGCATTGTAATATGTCAGCTATAACATTGTGTCATCATGAAGACCCCGTCTTCATGAAGACACCTTGCTGTAGCTGGCGTATGTCAATGTCCTACGGAATCCTCCCATCGAGAGTACACATCCTGCTCAAGTGATTTGGATATGATCTTAATATTTAAGATCAACTTTCAGCAACCATGCTGATCCTTTATCCTCGTTCCCACATACAGCAGACATAGCTAAGAGAGACTAAATCCTCTTCTAGCTTGCTTTACATCTTCCTTCTTACCGAAGGGTTGCATTTTTCCTACTTGGTTCTCTTCTTAATCGTTGGATTAAGCAGCCTGTTTACGACGGGACGTGATAAGTTTAACCTATTAAACTTAACCAAGATTTTCACAACTGTAACTAAATTCAGAATTCCAGCTTATTAGACGTCATTTAAACGAGGTCTAATTCCCAATAAATGTATTCATTTATTCTCCTTAACCTTACATAGTTAAGGTCCATTAGCTCTGGATATATTTATCCCATATCCTTTCTTTCTGAATTTAACATACGAGGTTATTAATGGAGTTCGAAAGCGAAGTTCGATTACTCCTAAGTTAATTGATATTCCTTAGCTTCCAAGCTAATCCTGAATACCTATCAGTTATGGAATCATATTCTTCCTAATCCTTTTTAATGTCAATTAAAAATTCATCTTTACCCAAGTATGAACTAATTGCACATTTCAACTTAAAAGTTGCATTTAGGTAAGAATAGATATCAATTCTTTTTTTAACATCCATCCAAGGACAAGTAAATAAATCCAAATCAAGAAATAACATTATATTTCCAATTTAATCAACAATATCAAACTGATATAGTTATTAAAATATCACACTTGTATTTGTATTCATCAATCCATTTCATAATCCATACATTTGCCAATCCAACTGACTGGACTTTGTTTACATAAAACATCATTACAACTCATAGATAGAAGAATGTACTTTCTTCTTTTCACAATTCCTCGTAGAGGAATAACAACTAACAAATACAATTCATCTTCTGATAATCAAAAGAAGCATCAGAAAATAGCCATGTCTTCATTCTAATCAATTTCCATCTACAAAATTACTTGCACGGGTCAGTTCAATGAACTGAGCATATTAAGCACTTGTCATTAAAATGAGGTGCTTTAATTAACTGTCTCAATAAAAGAACCCTGCTTTTATGAAACGACAGTAAGAACATCAATCAAAAATCAAGCATCAAAAGAATGGACAACATAACAACTGAACCATCAAAATACCATCCCAATCAGCCAAAGAATTGTTGTCCTATTTTTCCACATAACCGTTACAAGTTCCAAATTACAATATTTGTAAAGTTTAGGAATACAAGTAGCATACTGCTGATATAACATAATTGTTATCCTTTCCACTCCTTTCATTAGTAATAAATGCAAAGGGTAAAACTAACTGAAACGTAAACCAATTACTTTCCTTTCAGTTCATGCATCACATTAGATTCCAAGCAATCAAGCACAGACGAGAAAGCAAACAGCAATGCATATAGTTGCTCATACCCAAGCACTACAAAATTCATTCTTAAACGATTACAGATTTCCAACTGAATGAAAGAAGAAAAGATCATTTTTCCAAGTTATCCATCCACATTCCTATTTCTTTCCTCATGACTGTCCTAAAAATTGAATCCAAATGGGACACAAATCAAGATAACAGTTCAGAGTGAAACTTACAAAATCCATTCGGAATTCACTTTCCAGCAGCAAGAATAATTTCATTCATAATCAGCTTTAAATGAAAACAAGGAAGAATTTATCGTCCTTATCAATAATTCATTTAAATCAGGCTCATATGAATACCCAAAAATAGGTTAATACAACATCGTATTTATCATAGAACAAATAGTATAAGGATGCATACTATGTACTTACTGTACTAGAAGAATCCATATTTCTTTCACTGTATTTTTAACCAAATAACAGTTATACAATCACGAAATCAATTATTCACATGACTTTCTATTTCCATGAACGCATACAGTTCAAAATACAATTTACTCATTGTTGTTACCTACAGCAAGACCAATCATAGAGCACAGTAAGGCTTCCAATGCTATTTCCAGAATTCAAACAACAAAAAGAGAAAATTTCATTCCTTTAACCTTTCACTAAGAAAACAACCATTTTCTTCAAATGAAATAAGAACACCCAAGTTGTGTTTTCTCCTAAATGATGACAAAAAGATCAAGACCACAACGAAACATTAAATATTTCGTTCACATGGAAAACAAAACTCACAAATAATCTAAATACCACTGCTTTCAATCCAACTATATCAATAAACAATGAATATCCAAAACAAGAGAGAAAAGAAGAACTATCTCGATCAATTTAAATCCAAAAACAATCATTCTCCTTTTTAAAACACCCAATCGAGGTACATCGCCAACTCAAATCCATTTTTCAAGTTCATAAATAATATTCATAATGCAATACCGCTATCAATACCTCTATCAAAGTAAACCCGCGATAGGGTATTAAATGCATAAGTTTGGTACAAATAAGACAAGTCATCCAAAAAACCAATTTCCATGTTTTTTCATTTACTTGCACAGAAATCCAAAGCTAAGTCGTATTCACGAAGACAAAAACCAACTAGAAGATCGAACAGCATCAATAAAACACAACAAATCATCTAACCCCCATAGCAAGAATCAACATAATTCATTTAATGCACAGAAATACAAGCCAAGCTCATTTTCACGACTACTGTCCGAACTGTAAGATCAAGTCACTTCCATAAAACACAACAAAATCAACCTTTCATCACAGCAAGAAAGAATGTAATCATTTATAAGTTCAGAAGAAAAACAATTTCTTTTCCAGCTCCCACGAATACCCAAATTGTATTCGTCCATTTATATAAAAGAAGAAGCACAACAATAATTACATTACTATCATTTCCTTCTAACCGAGCTCGTAATGCTCAGATAAAACTCTAATGCCAATTCCTTTAAAATCCAAAAATGCTATTTCCTTCTAATCCCGAAACAACAGAAGGAAAAGAAAAGTCTTATTTCCTTTAAGAAAATTTCAGTATAGAAACGACATCAAGCAACTCGTACATCCTGTACAATTTTATCACAAAAGTTCATATAACAAAAGAACAATCGCACAACAATGAAAACAACCCACACTGCCTGCACAGTTCTTATATAACATTTAAGCAGAGAAAAACCCATTTCGAATTCCCAAATACCATCAACAACCAACACAACAAGTTCTTATTCCAACTCAATTCATGCAAAGAAAGATCAAATCACAATAGAAAGAAGACGATTTCACCCATATCATTTCAAACAATGATAGCAAGAATCGACTAACCCAAATCGTCTCAACATGACAACAATCAAATAAACCAAAACCCAAGAGCAGGGTTGTTTTAATGAGACGCTTAAACAAAGCAAGTGTTTTAAAGAGAAGGGCTTAACATGCCTGCAATTTCTTTCTCGAAACTCGAAGAAAACCACGTCTACCGAAGGTATTTCCTTCCACAGCGACAGCACGAGCTTCCAAAAATCACCTTTCCTCTTACAGGCTCAGCAATACAGCCTCCAAATTTCCAAAGAATAGTGATAAAAACCAAATGAAACTGGTTCGACTGAACCAAGCAAAAACCAAATGCAGAGCAACTTCTCAAAAATCCGAACAACACAATAAACAATCAAAATTTCCTCCATACACTTTCCAAGGCGAGCTGGTCACGAAGACCAAAAATTTAAATGCATTAAAGGCTCTGCCTTTTCCTATTTTCTCACGCCACCGCCGACTTGGGTTGGCGAACCATCAAATTTAAATTTTGCATGCAAAACCAAATTTAGCTTCATAACCAACTAGATTCCATCTAGTTTCTCCCTGTTCCCGCCAAACTGGCGCTGTCCACGTAAGGACTTCATTAATGCCATTAAACACCCTTCATCCTTATCCTTTCCCCCATGGGTCTGCGCGTCCCCTTCTAGGTTAGGATTAGTTTAGGATTCATATTAGTGTTCGACCTAGGTCATAGCCTAGTCTTTAGGTTAATAGAACTTAGGTTTATTTCCACTTTTTTTTATATATATAATTTAAAAATCCACTTAGGATAGTAGTTTAGGATGTAAGGTAGAGCTTAGGATTAGATTAGGATCTAATTCCCTCTAACACCTAACACTAATCAACCTTCAATCCAGGTCTTCCCCATCGACTTCAATTTCAACACCGTGTGACATTTCATCCTTTGTTAACATGCCTGAGCCACCCGTATCCCGACATTCCTCGCCTTACGGGGTCTCACGTTACGACAGTGTATGGTTCGTGAATCGAACCCTTTTCCGTTGGCATCTACGTGCCAACTGTTCATACCGTACAATCAGGTGCTGCACATTTATATCAACCTTCAATTCAGTTCAAGAGTAAATCGACAAAGCGATTACAAGAAGGCCACAACATAAGAGTTCAGCAAGCATACGACAATTTTTCGTCACATCAGCAAACACACAAGTAACAATAACTATTGTCCCATGCAAATAAATTACAAAGATGCAAGAATCCAGATTTGCAACACATTCCCTTAAGATCAAAATATATATTAACATGTTTGCCTTCATTTCAGCAGTTACAACAGTATGAAAAATAATCACCAAGATAACTTACAAAATCAGGGTGTTACATTCTTCCCTCCTTAAAGAATCATCGTCCCGATGATCAGATTAAACAAATCAAGGAGTTCCTAGGACAAAGTTCAGTTATTGTCCTTCCATTCATAAGTTCATACCAAAAACAGATTCACTCTTAAAAACAACGTTTTAAGACAACTGTACAATAGACTAATAATTGTCTAAATTTGGTAGAATTATCAGTTTTTCGAATTTCAAATTCGATTAAACAAATGTGGAAAAGTAGATCTCATTTCTTCGAGATTTTCCCAAGTTGCACTTTCTTCACTGAACTGGTCCCACTGGACCTTACATTGGTTCACTTCGCGATTTCTTAAGTACAACTGGCGAGTTCCCAACGCACTCGAATGGGCTTAACCACGATTATTCCCGGTCTTGACCTGCAAGGAATTCCAATTCAAGCACATGTGATAAATCATGTCACGTATTTCTTAAGCAAAGAAATATGAAAAACATCATGCATTTGAGACAAAGCAGAGGTAATGCTAGACGATAAGCTACAGCTGTTGATTATTTCAACAATTTCAAAAGGTCCCACGTATCGTGGTGACAACTTAAACCTTGCCAAAATTATTGAGCTCTTTTTCGCTTCACCCAAGAAAGACCTTCTCTCCCAGCTTTATAATTCTTGTCAACCCGCTTTAAGTCTGCATAACTCTTTTGCCTATTGCAGCCTCCTTTAGATGTTCCCAAATCATTTTGATTTGTTGTTCCATTTCCATAAGGATTTCTGGCCCAATTACCTCTCTGTCCTCAATGTTGTCCCAGCTGACAGGGGTTCTGCATTTTCTTCCATACAATGCTTCAAAGGGCACCATTTTTAAAGAGGCATGATAGGTGTTATTGTAAGAAAATTCTACCAGCGGAAGGTATTCCTCCCATTTATACTGCTGGTCCATGCAATACATCCTTAACATGTCCTCTAAAACCTGATTGACTCTCTCAGTCTGTCCATCCGTCTCCGGATGATATGCAGAACTGAAGTTTAATTTAGTTCCCAAGGCCGCATTAAGCGTTTGCCAAAACCTTGATGTCATCCTCGGATCTCTATCCGATATGATTAATTCCGGTATTCCATGCAATCTGAAGATTTCATGTACAAATCTTCTTGCTAACACTGGTGCATCATCCTTCAAATTACCAGCAATGAAGTGTGCCACTTTGGTCAATTTGTCGACTACAACCAGGATAATGTCATGCTTATTTCTTGACATAGGCAATCCTTGAACGAAATCCATCGTTATCACTTGCCATTTATACTACGGAATACTGGGGGGTACAATAATCCTGCGGGATGCATATGTTCCGCCTTAACACGCTGACATTCCAAGCAGTGTGTTACAAATTCCACCACATCCTTTTTCATTCCCTTCCAGAAATATTGTTGCTTAAGATCAGCAAGCATTTTCGTAATGCCAGGGTGTCCAGAAAAAGGTGAATTATGAAATTCAGTTAACAATTTCCCTCTTAAGTCATTTGCCAAAGGTATATATACCCTGTTTTCGAACCTCAGAATTCCTTCATTATCAAAACGGAATCCTTTATACCTGACATCCTTCGGGTCTGCAGCAAGTGCTGTTTTGACTTGCTGGAAATAAGGATCTGATTCCAAGGCATCTTTCACCTCATCCTTAAACTGAGTTCTTAACGTTATAAGAGCAGAGATATGCTTCCTTCGACTCAGAGCATCTGCTACTCTATTTTCCTTGCCCTTGATGTAGCTTATATCAAAATCATACTGAGACAGAAATTCTAACCATCTTCGCTGCCTTGCATTCAGATTTGGCTGAGTAAAAATATACTTCAGCCCCAGATGGTCTGTTTTTAACTCGAAAGGCTTGCCTAAAAGGTAATGCCTCCACATTTGAAGTGCATGAACAATGGCAGCGAGCTCTAGATCGTGTGGAGCATAATTCTATTCATGTAACTTAAGCTTTCTACTTTCATAAGCTATGACATGGTTATTCTGTAATAGAATACCTCCAAGGCCTTCTCCTGAGGCGTCCGTTACAACCATAAAATTTCCATTTGGATCAGGTACAGTCAAAATAGGTGCTGAAGTTAACTGTTCCTTTAAATTCTTAAAGGCAGATTCACATTTGTCTATCCAGACAAATTTCTTATCCTTCTTTTGCAGCGAAGTGATTGGGGCAGCAATTTTTGAAAAGTCCTTAATGAACTTTCGATAATATCCAGCCAAGCCCATGAAGCTCCTCACTTTGTGCACGTTCTTAGGCGCAGGCCACTTAGTTATAGCTGTGATCTTTGAAGGGTCAACAGCTATCCCATTCTTGCTTATTACATGTCCCAAATAATGCACCTCTGCATCATAAAAGGAACATTTGGATAGTTTACCATACAACTTCCTCTTTCTTAAAATTTCCAGCACTATTCTTAGATGTTCTTGGTGCTCTTCGACATTTTTAGAGTATATAAGAATGTCGTCTAAGAATACAAGCACAAACTTGTCTAAGTATTCTTGAAAAATATTGTTCATCGATTCATGAAGGCGGCAGTGCATTAGTCAACCCAAAAGGTAACACCGTGAACTCATAATGCCCGTACTCGCTAAAAGTTGTTTTATGAATATCTTCTTCCTTTATTCTCACTGATGATACCCGATCGAAGATCTATTTTTGAATAAACCGATGCTCCTCGCATCCGATCGAAGATCATCATCAATCCTAGGAAGTGGGTATCGATTTTTAATAGTTGCTTTGTTCAACATTCTGTAATCAATGCACAACCTCAATGTGCCATCCTTTTTCTTTACAAAAATTACCGGCGCTCCCCAAGGTGAGACGCTCGGTCTTATCAGCCCCTTAGTCAGAAGTTCTTGTAACTGAGCCTTTAGCTCTACCAACTCAATGGTAGTCATTCTATAAGGTGCTTTAGATATGGGTTCAGTTCCCGGTTTGATTTCTATTGCAAAGTCAAACTCACGTTTGGGTGGAAGACCTGGCAATTCCTCCGGAAACACATCACGGAAACCCCTTAACAATGGATATCTTTCCATGAAATCATTATCTTCCTCAGCATTTTCTGTCATTTTTACTGCATACAAAGTGCAGCCTCTATTTTTAGCCCTTTTTAGTTGCATAGCCGTCAGTTTCCTAACTGCAACTTCCGTTTTACACCTTGAATGACTGACTGCTTTCTACAGGTCATCGAAACAACAGATTTGTTTTTCATAACAGTCGACCTTTGCCTTATGTTCAGCCAACCAGTTGACTCCAATAATGATATCATATGATCCTAGAGGAGTGACATACAAGTCAACTTCGGTGGAGAAACTAGGCAAGTCAAGAATTGCCCCAAAAAGGCACATTTCGACTGTATGGACAACATTATTCCCATAATGCACTGTCCATGTTTTATCCATTCTTTCAGCCTTTATTTTTAATTTCATTGCAAGTTTAGTAGAAATAAAGCATTCAGTAGCTCCAGTATCAAAAAGTATGACTACAGGTGTACCGAATAACTTACCCGAAACTTCTATGGGCGTAACTTGCTTTTCAGCTTGTCTGTTAGCCACCGCAGCGTGTATCCTATGCTGCTGACCGCGATCATCCTTCTTCAGAGGACAATGATTCGCATAGTGGTCCTTTCCACAGTTGAAGCATCCTCCAACTGGCCCTTTTCTAGGCTCAAATTTGTTACCAGCCTTGAAGTTATCATTCTGGCTTCCATAGGACTTCTGTCCAATGCCATTAGCTTTTGTGAAGTTGTTCTCGCACGCTATTTATAGGTCTGTTCATCACAAATTTCTTGTTGTTATCTACAACAGTTTTGTTTTTCACACCAAACCTTTTCCAAGGTCCCCTTTTTGGTGCAAGAGATGAAGAAGAATTGGGAATCTTCTTCCTTATCTCTTCCTTGTGAGCAGATATTGCTCTCAATTTCTGTTCCTGCCTGATTTCCTTTTCGACAACTCCATCCATGGTGGTTGGGCCGTGGACATCCACTTCGCCACCAATGATGGGATTCAGTCCCATTATGAATTTCCGTATTCTGAACTTCTCATCAGCTTGGTACTGCGGCACATACTTAAGGAGTTTAGTAAACCCTTCCCAGTATTCCGTCACCGATAGCCTTCCTTGCGACCAGTTCTGAAATTCAGTCATTTTCCTATCAAAATAGAGTTGAGGCAGCCATCGTTGCCTAAAATAACCCTTAAATTGATCCCATGTTATGTCTGATTCGACAATATTTAGCTCAACCTTACGGTTGTCCCACCATGATGATGCTTCATGAGAAAGTTGATATGCTCCCCATATCGCTTTAGTCTCTTCGGAGAAGTTTCTTATTGCAAAGTATTTCTCCATTTCACTGAGCCAATTCTCAGCTCCGTCCCCAAGGGTTGTTCCATCAAACTTTGGAGGACTTATTCTCTTAATATCATTTGTAAGTTCAGCTGCTAATCTTGCCCTTTTATTTTCAGGGGGATTAGGAGCAATTACATTATTATTATCAACACCCGGATTCCCTCCGTTGATGTTGTCCACAGGAGGCAGCTGATCATTTATTTCAGCTTCATCTTCCTCCTCTTCATTGCCCATTGATTGCTATTCCAGAACAGTCAAACGATCCCTCGTATCAAGTAGGGCAGCAAGGATTTCATCCAACTTTTGAGCAGTAGCTGCTTCTCCACCCTGTAACGGGTTATTCGCAAAGATTCCTCTCTTTTCGACCATTTTCTGTTCAATAAGAAAATGTAAACCTTATTAATATCGTGGACTCATTAGGTCCAAGAGCTGCAACCTTCAGCTCTGATACCAAGATGTAACATCCCCATTTTAAGATACTAGAACAAGGGAAATTTTTTTTTTTTTATTTAAATATATTCTCTATTATGAATTATATAATTCAAACACACGTTCAAGTTTTAATAATTGTTCTCTGCCCAAACAACACAGTTTGGAACACACAATTTCCTTTTAAAACTAATGTTCCCTGTTCGCATATTTACAATATGGAACACACATTCAATGCCATTCAATCTTATAACAAATTCTATATGTTGTTGTAAATGACTCGAAGAACTGCCGATCTCCCATTTTCATGGCTCAGAGTTTCAACGATCTCTCATTTCATGACTCGGCAACAACCGATCCTTCATGTTCGTTCATGCATAGTATATTATATATACAAGTTCTCTTAACCGTTTCCGGTTATCGAAGTGATCCATTTAAGAAGCCTATCTGAATATCTGTTACTGATATTCATCTGACATCCTGCATCTTAAATTAAGTGATTAGGACAACGCAACCAGCACTTGCGATACTTTGGCCAAAGATTTTCACATGCTTTGCATGATCATATTCCTGGATGTGATACACATCAATGGAATACGTCCTTCACTTCACTTCACCTGTTATCTAGAATGGTCTTTCCTGGTTCCTACCAGTCCTTTCAATTTAAGGTCAGATTTAAACTTCCAATTTCCAACTAGCAATATGAACGAATATAGGAAGGCACTCCTGGTAACTAAAGATACGCAGACATACGGTGTCGTTCCCCATGACTCCGTGTGTCTAGTTATCTTTAGTCCTCCGGAGTCACTCCGTATACGTGATCATACTCCTATCCCCAGCCAAGAACTTCACATTCAGCCTATGTATTCTTGATGTTTTAATTCGGGAGGGCATTGTAATATGTCAGCTATAACATTGTGTCGTCATGAAGACCCCGTCTTCATGAAGACACCTTGCTGTAGCTGGCATATGTCAATGTCCTACGGAATCCTCCCATCGAGAGTACACATCCTGCTCAAGTGATTTGGATATGATCTTAATATTTAAGATCAACTTTCAGCAACCATGTTGATCCTTTATCCTCGTTCCCGTTACAGTTGTACATAGCTAAGAGAGACTAAATCCGTCTTCTAGCTTGCTTTACATCTTCTCCTTCTTACCGAAGGGTTGCGTTTTTCCTACTTGGTTCTCTTCTTAATCGTTGGATTAAGCAGCCCATTACCGACGGACGTGATAAGTTTAACCTATTAAACTTAACCAAGATTTTTACAACTGTAACTAAATTCAGAATTCCAGCTTATTAGACGTCATTTAAACGAGGTCTAATTCCTATTAAATGTATTCATTTATTCTCCTTAACCTTACATAGTTAAGGTCCATTAGCTCTGGATATATTTATCCCATATCCTTTCTTTCTGAATTTAACATACGAGGTTATTAATGGAGTTCGAAAGTGAAGTTCGATTACTCCTAAGTTAATTGATATTCCTTAGCTTCCAAGCTAATCCTGAATACCTATCAGTTATGGAATCATATTCTTCCTAATCCTTTTTAATGTCAATTAAAAATTCATCTTTACCCAAGTATGAACTAATTGCACATTTCAACTTAAAAGTTGCATTTAGGTAAGAATAGATATCAATTCCTTTTTTTTTTTTAACATCCATCCAAGGACAAGTAAATAAATCCAAATCAAGAAATAACATTATATTTCCAATTTAATCAACAATATCAAACTGATATAGTTATTAAAATATCACACTTGTATTTGTATTCATCAATCCATTTCATAATCCATACATTTGCCAATCCAACTGATTGGACTTTGTTTACATAAAACATCATTACAACTCATAGATAGAAGAATGTACTTTCTTCTTTTCACAATTCCTCGTAGAGGAATAATAACTAACAAATACAATTCATCTTCAGATAATCAAAAGAAGCATCAGAAAACAGCCATGTCTTCGTTCTAATCAATTTCCATCTGCAAAATTACTTGCACGGGTCAGTTCAATGAACTGAGCATATTAAGCACTTGTCATTAAAATGAGGTGCTTTAATTAACTGTCTCAATAAAAGAACCCTGCTTTTATGAAACGACAGTAAGAACATCAATCAAAAATCAAGCATCAAAAGAATGGACAGCATAACAACTGAACCATCAAAATACCATCCCAATCAGCCAAAGAATTGCTGTCCTATTTTCCACATAACCGTTACAAGTTCCAAATTACAATATTTGTAAAGTTTAGGAATACAAGTAGCATACTGCTGATATAACATAACTGTTATCCTTTCCATTCCTTTCATTAGTAATAAATGCAAAGGGTAAAACTAACTGAAACGTAAACCAATTACTTTCCTTTCAGTTCATGCATCACATTGGATTCCAAGCAATCAAGCACAGACGAGAAAGCAAACAACAATGCATATAGTTGCTCATACCCAAGCACTACAAAATTCGTTCTTAAACGATTACAGATTTCCAACTGAATGAAAGAAGAAAAGATCATTTTTCCAAGTTATCCATCCACATTCCTATTTCTTTCCTCATGACTGTCCTAAAAATTGAATCCAAACGAGACACAAATCAAGATAACAGTTCAGAGTGAAACTTACAAAATCCATTCGGAATTCACTTTCCAGCAACAAGAATAATTTCATTCATAATCAGCTTTAAATGAAAACAAGGAAGAATTTATCGTCCTTATCAATAATTCATTTAAATCAGGCTCATATGAATACCCAAAACAGGTTAATACAACATCGTATTTATCATAGAACAAATAGTATAAGGATGCATACTATGTACTTACTGTACTAGAAGAATCCATATTTCTTTCACTGTATTTTTAACCAAATAACAGTTATACAATCACGAAATCAATTATTCACATGACTTTCTATTTCCATGAATGCATACAGTTCAAAATACAATTTACTCATTGTTGTTACCTACAGCAAGACCAATCATAAGCACAGTAAGGCTTCCAATGCTATTTCCAGAATTCAAACAGCAAGAAGAGGAGAATTCATTCCTTTAACCTTTCAATAAGAAAACCACTATCTATTCAGAATGAAATAAAAATTGTTCCCAAGTTTTCATTTATCCTAAATGATGACAACTCAAGACCACAAAAACATTTAAATATTTCATGGAAAAGAAAACCCACAAGACTCAAAACAATCTAAATGCCATCTGTTTCAATGCAATATATCAATAAACAAACAATGAATATCCAATTTGAGTTCTATCTCGATCAACAGTTAAATCCAAAAACAACATTCTCCTTTTTCTTAATGAGGTACAGAACTCAAAATAAATAATATTTATATATCAATACCTCTATCAAGGCAAACCCGCATAGGGTATTAGATACATAAGCTTGGTACAGTCAGGACAGAGTCATCCAGCAAACCAATTTCCATGTTTTTCCATTTACTTGCACAGAAATCCAAAGCTAAGTCGTATTCACGAAGACAGTCCGAACTAGAAGATCCAACAACATCAATAAAACACAACAAATCATCTAACCCCCACAGCAAGAATCAACATAATTCATTTAATGCACATAAATACAAGCCAATCTCATTTTCACGACTACATCGTCCAATCAGAAAGATCAAGTCACTTCCATAAAAAGACACAACAAAATCAACCTTTCATCACAAAGAAGAAAGAATGTAATCATTTATAAGTTCGAAGAAAAACAATTTCTTTTCCAGCTCCCACGAATACCCAAATTGTATTCGTCCATTTATATAAAAGAAGAAGCACAACAATAATTACATTACTATCATTTCCTTCTAACCGAGATCGTAATGCTTAGATAAAACTCTAATGCCAATTCCTTTAAAATCCAAAAATGCTATTTCCTTCTAATCCCAAAACAACAGAAGGAAAAGAAAAGTCTTATTTCCTTTAAGAGAAATTTCAGGATAGAAACGACATCAAGCAACTCGTACACATCTATACATTTTATCACAAAAGTTCATATAACAAAAGAACAATCGCATTCAATGAATGAAAACAACCCACACTGCCTGCACAGTTCTTATATAACATTTAACAGAGAAAAACCCATTTCGAATTCCCAAATACCATCAACAACCAACACAACAAGTTCTTATTCCAACTCAATTCATGCAAAGACAGATCAAATCACAATAGCAAGAAAACGATTTCACCCATATCATTTCAAACAATGACAGCAAGAATCGACTAACCCAAATCGTCTCAACATGACAACAATCAAATAAACCAAAAACCCAAGAGCAGGGTTGTTTTAATGAGACGCTTAAACAAAGCAAGTGTTTTAAAGAGAAGGGCTTAACATGCCTGCAATTTCTTTCTCGAAACTTGAAGAAACCACATCTACCGAAGGTATTTCCTTCCACGGTGATAGCACGAGCTTCCCAAAATCACCTTTCCTCTTACAGGCTCAGCAACAACCTCCAAATTTCCAAGGAATAGTGATAAAAACCAAATGAAACTGGTTCGACTGAACCAAGCAAAAACCAAATGCAGAGCAACTTCTCAAAATCCGAACAACACAATAAACAATCAAAATTTCCTCCATACACTTTCCAAGGCGAGCTGGTCACGAAGACCAAAAAAATTAAATGCATTAAAGGCTCTGCCTTTTCCTATTTTCTCACGCCACCGCCGAATTTGGGTTGGCAACCATCAAATTTAAATTTTGCATGCAAAACCAAATTTAGCTTCATGACCAACTAGATACCTCCAGTTTTTCCCTGTTCCCGCCAAACTGGCGCTTGTCCACGTAAGGACTTCTCATTAATGCCATTAAACACCCTTTATCCTTATCCTTTCCCATGGGTCTTACGCGTCCCCTTCTAGGTTAGGATTAGTTTAGTGTTCATATTAGTGTTCACCTAGCCATAGTCTTTTTAGGTTAATAGAACTTAGGTTTATTTCCACTTTTTTTTATATAATTTAAAAATCCACTTAGGATAGTAGTTTAGGATGTAAGGTAGAGCTTAGGATTAGATTAGGATCTAATTCCCTCTAACACCTAACACTAATCAACCTCCAATCTAGTCTTCCAACTGACATTCAAGTCAATGTTGTGCAGGACATTTCATCCTTTGCTAACATGCCTGAGCCACCCATATCCCGGCATTCCTCGCCTTACGGGGTCTCATGTTACGACAGTGTATGGTTCGTGAATCGAACCCATTTCCATTGGCATCTACGTGCCAACTGTTCATACCTATAATCAGGTGTTACACATTTATATCAACCTTCAATTCGGTTCAAGAGTAAATCGACAAAGCGATTACAAGAAGGCCACAGCATAAGGAGTTCAGCAAGCATACGACAATTTTTCGTCACGTCAGCAAACACACAAGTAACAATAACTGTGTCCCATGCAAATAAATTACAGCATGCAAGAATCCAGATTTGCAACACATTCCCTTAAGATCAAAATATATATTAACATGTTTGCCTTCATTTCAGCAGTTACAACAGTATGAAAAATAATCACCAAGATAACTTACAAAATCAGGGTGTTACAAAACTATATGTTGTGCATATGATTTAGGAGTTGAGTTAGTGATTTTAGGGGTCAAGAGACCTGTTTATATTCACACCATCTCTACTATGAAGCTTAAGAGGTGTGTGTGATGGGGTTGTCAGATGTATGTTGTTACAATTAGTGACAAATTCAGAGGATGGGTCTAGTGGACCATCACTAGATGATCATCCCATTTTGAGAGAGTTTGCAAATGTCTTTCCAAGGGAGCTACCAGGGTTACCACCCCCACATGAGATTGATTTTCATATAGATCTAGTTCCTAGAGCAGAGCCTATCTCATGAGAACCTTATCGATGACCACCCGAGAATTGTGTGAGCTCAATTTATAGCTTGAGGGACTTTTGGAGAAAGGCCTTATCCATCCTAGTGTATCCCCTTAGGGTGCACCGGTGATCTTTGTGAAGAAGAAGGATGGATCCTTGTGGTTGTGTATTGATTACCACCAGCTGAATAAGGTAATGATCAAGAATCATTATCCTCTTCCTCGTATTGATGACTTGTTTGATGAAATGAAGGGAGCCACCATTTTATCTAAGATTGATCTCAAGTCGGGTACCATTAGTGAGGATTTCAAAGGAGGACATTCATAAGACCACCTTCTTCACAATATATGGGCACTCTGAGTTCAGAGTGGCACCTTTCAGTTTGACTAATGCCCCCACAGTGTTCATGAGTTTGATGAATGGGGTATTCAATACCTTCTTAGATCACTTCATGCTCATCTTCCTAGATGACATTTTGATATACTCAATTACATCGAGGAGCTTGAGGGGCACCTTCACCAGGTTCTTCATTGTCTTCGGGAGCAGAAATTTACAGGAACTTGGAGAAGTGTGCATTCTTTTAGATAGAGGTACAATACTTGGGACATATCATTTTTTGGGAATGTATCATAGTCGATCCTTCCAAGATTAAAGCCATTATGGATTGGCCAACACCCACTATAGTGATCGAGGTGCGTAGCTTCATGGGATTAGGATTAGCAAGTTACTATAAGATATTTGTTCAAGACTTCTCTTTGATTGTGCACCCTATAACTTCCCTTCGGAGGAAAGGTAAGAAGTTTGTTTGGTCGAGACAGGATGCGAGAGCTAGCCTTCAGGGAACTAAAGGAGTGCCTCACTACAACACCTATTCATGTAGTGTTGGATCCATAGGGTGAGTTCTTTGTTTGCACAGATGCTTCTTCAGGAGGGCTTGGAGGTGTGTTGATGTAGGAGGGTAGAGTAGTGGCTTTTAAGTCTCACAAAATCAAAGATCACGAGCTTAATTATATAACCCATGATATTGAGCTTCTTTGTAGTTGTGCAAGCTTTGGTTAGATGGAGGCTCTTTCTTCTTGGCGGAGATTCACACTCGGGAAAAATCATTTAATTCTTCACCACATTTTCACGTAGCCTAATCTCAACACTTGTCGGTGGCGTTGGATGGAGTTACTTTGTGAGTATGACATGGAGATAGAGCATATGAAGGGGAAGGATAATGTGGTAGTAGACACTCTCAGTAGATGAAGACATGTGGCTATGGCCACCTCGGTGAGCACAAATTTGTGTAGCATGATTCTTGATAGCTTCCTCTTGACAGCTTCTACATTGCATTACAAGAAGAGATCGAGTCAAAAAGACCCTTAACGGGAAGTTTGATGGTTTTTCCTTAGAGGTGGATGAAGATGGATTTCTGTTCCCGAGAGATGGAGGCTTGAGGCAGGACATCTTGGTGGAGGCTCATCGTGTACCCTATTCAGCCCATCCCGGGGTGAAGAAGATGCACGCCACCTTGACAAAAATTGTATCATTGGAGAGGAATTCATTGAGACGTGGCCCAATTCATGTCATGATGTTTAGAGTGCTAGAGAGTTAAGGCCAAGCATCAGCATCCAGCAAGCCTTCTTTATCCTCATGTTATACCGGAATGGAAGTGGGACACCATTTCCATGGATTTCATTGTTGGGCTACTGATGTTGAGATATCACCATGATGCCATTATGGTCACGG
This sequence comes from Taxus wallichiana var. yunnanensis, assembly GCA_018340775.1. Lineage (NCBI taxonomy): Eukaryota > Viridiplantae > Streptophyta > Pinopsida > Cupressales > Taxaceae > Taxus > Taxus wallichiana. The sequence continues at coordinate 992,409,995 of CM031234.1, read as the reverse complement.
TTGATAAATTGACAAAATTGGCTCACTTTTCTCTGGTGAAGACCAATTACATAGCTAGATTAGTCACTCGGGTGTATTTGGATGAGATTGTCAGGTTGCGGGATTCTGCAGAAGATAATTTGTGACCGCGATCCTTTGTACACTTCACATTTCTGGACTACCATGTAGTATGTCCTCGAGATGAGAATCAACTTCAACACAACATATCACCCTGAGACAAATGGACAAACTGAGTGGGTGAATCAAATTTTAGAGGACATGCTCAGGATGTATGTGATGGATCAACAGTCTAAATGGGAGGAGTACCTATACCTAGTGGAGTTTGCCTACAATAATAGTTTCCAGAGTTCTATAGGCATGGATCCTTTTCACAATTTGTATGGTAGAAAGTGCAGGATGCCTCTTAGGCCGAGACAGGCTAGAGGATAGGGTTTCTCTTGGACCATCTCTTCTCTAGGGCATGGAGCAATAGGTGGTGTTGATTAGGAAGAGATTGCAGGAGGCACATGATAGGAAGAAGTATGTAGATCAACATATAATAGACCATAGTTTCGATGTGGGAAAGAAGGTGTTCCTTCGTGTCGAGCCACACAAGAACCCTATCCATTACATAAAAGGTTTTATGTTAGCTCTTATATTCATCGGTTCTTTTGAGATCTTGGAGCGTATCGGCCCTTTGGCCTACCGTCTAGTATTTCCACCTAGCTTGTCTCACATACATGATGTTTTTCATGTTTTAGTTCTCAAGAGATATATTGTAGATCCTTCTCATGTGTTAGATTGGACATCATTGTAGGTGCAGGATTAGGGGTAGGTGATGGTGGAGCCCATTCACATCTTAGATCGCAGGACCCTGGGCCTTCGAGGCAGAGAGGTTGATCGGATTCAGGTGTAGTGGGACATATATGATGAGACTGCAACTACATGGGAGGATGCTACTTCATTACGAGTTTAGTTTCCACATTTGTTCTAGTGACGTTTAGGAGGAAGTTGAGTCTAAGGGGAGGGGTACGTAGTGCTCACTTCCCTTTGACACCTACTGATACTTATTCTGATATAGTTGATCACATTATGGACATTATCATGTTTTGATTTAGTATGTTATTAGACATTTGATCATGGATTATTGTTGATCTTTATTTGGTTATGATGCATGATGATTATTAGAGACACTTATATGTGGATGATGATATCCTATTTGACATGGATGTTTTATTAATGTTGTTTAGACATGTGATTTTTGGATATTGTGAGTAGACTAGAAAATGGACATTATATGATGATGATATAGTTGTTGATATAAATTGTATGTGATAATGTTAAATTGACTTGATGTGGTTGTGATTCACATATTTAGATGATTTTAAGATTATATTTATATAATGTTGGATGTTATAATATGGCCACAAGACCGAAAGAGGTATTTGTATTTTTTAGGTTAAAAATATCACAACAAAACATGAGGGATTGGAGACCAACCCCAATGGAATTATAGGTGAATTCGACAAGGTCATCGTGGCAACTTGTTTTACTATGTTGTGTGTTGTTTTGTTAGGGATTCCCATGGGGGATTACCTTTATATCTGACAATGAGTGTCACGTATTTTATTCATGTGGTCATTTTTATTTTATCATGGTATGTACTTTATTAGTGATGTGTTCCTTTCTTTTATTTAATTAAAATTGTGGTAGATTAATGTGAGAAATCATATGGTTAAAATTTAAATAAGTCAAATTGGGATATGGGAAAGTAATTATGGAAGTTGTTGGCTCTTTGTATTTAATATGTAAGGGATGTGTAAGTTTTTGTAAGAGTGTGTAAGTCATATTTTGGAGTATGAAACACTCCACCTCCATGGAAATTCAAAAATTTCCTTGGGGGCTGTTTTTGGAGGCTTGTGGGACAAGTAAAACTTGTCCCATACCTCTAAATTTAATTTACCAACCATACTTATGGTTGGAGAGGTGATTTTAGACTTTTATAATGCATTTTATTAATCATGTTGCAAGTTTTGATTGCACTCTCTTACATTTTATTTATTTTGCAGTCCTTTGGGGTGTGGGCTTTTTGAGTGTGCAAGTAAATTGTCATATTTTCACCCACCTCTTTATTGTGCTTGGGAGAATGAAATTTTATCTTTTGTGTTTGAATTGAGGATGTGTGATGTGGCATCCTACATGGATCCACATCATCCTCTTCTCTTCCCTCTTCTATATAACTCAAACTATTTGCTTGTTTTGGGTTGTTGAAACATTTACAAACTTCATTGGGGGCACATTTTTCTTGTGTTGGGAGCCCTTGATTTTGGAAGGATTTTGGAGAAACTTTGCATGCTTGGAGATTACTATTTTGGGACTGTGTTTTTTTGGCATTGAAAGCTTGCTGTTGGAAAAAAAAGTTACCATGGAGAGGTAGGAGTTTAATCATTCTTTTATGTTGTTATTTTTCTTGTTGTGTTGTGTGAATGGTGCATGTTTTGATTTATTTGTTGGCTGGTTGGGTAGACTGCCATAGGAATGGTGTAGGAGAAGGCTATGAGGAATCAATGTGGGGGTAGAATAAGGAAATGCCATTGGCATCAAAATTTTGTGGAGGGAGTTTGGGTTTGGGATCCACCATGGAAAAGAAATAGCTTGCATTTCTTACTTTGTGGGGGCATAAGGAAATCTATGGGGGCATAAGGAGGGATTTGTGGGGGCATAAGGATGTGTGTGTGATGAATTATTTTGGTGGTTTGTTACTGTTAGATTCCCAATTCCCATTGGGACGCATAAGTCGCTTCCCCATAGACCTTGCTCCTTTGGGTTGCATGATCAAGCTTGAGTTTTCTTTTTATTATTTTCAATTATATTTTTAAACTATTGCGTTTATGTGGATTGTGTTTTTATATGAATTATGCATGTTGAAAGAATGTTGTGTGTTGTGGAAGCCAGTTGTTGCCATGGGTTGAATTACACCTCTTATTGTATTTTGGTTGGGGCTCGGGGGCCAATGATGAAGGAAGGCTTCTCCTTTCATTGGATGTCTTGGTTGGGTGGAGAGCGTTGCCTTTCCCCCACTTTTGTTGTGATCAAATTGGAGAAAAAGGAAACTTGCATGTTGTTGTTCTGGAGCAAAGGAAAATGTAGTTTGACAGTCCCTTGTGAAACATACTCATTTGTAATCCTTTCCCACTTGATGTGGATGAAATTGTAATGTATATTTGTAAAGAAATGATGTTGTAATTGATTATGAAAGTGTATATTTGAAATGTGAAAGACATTTACATTCTCTCTGTACATTGGAAAGAAAGAAATAGAAATGTGTTATTGCATTCAAGGAATAAAAATGTAAAGATGTATCTCCTTTTGAATTAATAAAGAATTGCAAGTTCATCTCTCATTTGCATTGTTGTGTGGATTTGGAATATCAAATTGTGATTCAAATATCTATTTAATTGCAAAGGAAAGAAAATACGTATGAAGGAAGTATATTGCTTGGTTTCTTTTGGAAATATATTAAATTGGAAATTAGACCTTGAAAATTAGCTTTGAAATGATTTGTTATAAACAACTAAATGTATTAGAATAGATCATAAATGAAATGCCACACTTGAATCATAAAATTGATATATAGTTTTAAAAGAAATAGATCTCTATTGTAAATATAAAATAGACAATAAATTTAATTGAAATGCACAGTTCAGACCTGCACACATTAATCAACTTGAAAATGTAAAACTTAGTATGCTTTGTATCATCAATGAACTCAAATTGACAAAGAAAACTTAAGAAAACAATTTAACCATTGCAAAATTGAACCCAATTCCTTTCACATCCGTTTTCTGTCAATTGTTGGAAAAACGTGGATTGAAAATCAAACAAGAAAATTTACCTTCCTAAACCATTCTAAATCCTTCCTAGAGTAATCCTCCATGACTATTTGGCATGTTGAGTGAAGGAGGAGATCAAATTGAATTAAATTTATAAGTTAGAAATTACCAGTTTGCTATTTAAAAGCCTACAGGTCATTTTTTTAAATTGACCCTTTAAACTTTATCAAAAAGTAAAATTTATGATTCCTATGCAAAGAGGGCATCTAGAGCTTTGCAGAAAGTTATCGTTTGCCAAAAATCAAGCTTTCTAGATCTAGTTATGGCCCTATGAAGTTTTCATGCCTTGGCAGGAAAATTTGGGAAAATTTTCCCTGGCAAGCCTGCGGCCTGAAAATTTCCCGTTAAAAACCCTTAGAAAATTTTTGAAAAAAATTGCTTGGGAAACATTTCAAATTTTTCTCCACTAACCCGCAGCCAATCAGAGGCTACCACATGTCCTCACGGGGCAGCGGTAAAGGCGATATTATTCTTGCCCTTAGGCCTTTGAAAAGTTTTTGGAAAATTTTACACTTTTCCCCACCGGCCCATGGCCTATCACAAGCTACCACGTGGCAGCATGGAGTGACAACAGGGGTGGGGAGACCCTCGCCACTCTTCCTTTTATATTTTTCTTTGGGAAAATTTTAATTAATTTCTCCCATGGCCGCGCATTTCCGCCTTCCTTCGGAGAAAGTCCTTCCATGGATGCATGGACTTGTACGCTCTTTTACCCACTTTCACCCTCCCCTTTGGTGAATTTTCCCAATTGCTCCCACCGCCCCGCCCTTCCCTCTTTCTCTCCGCTTTTGCTTAGAGCCCGCCATGTGTCCCTAGAGGACCCGTGAAGGTGCAGAAGAAGATTTGAATTTTTACCCGCAAGGGAAAAAGATTTGCAAATGCCACCCCATGACCCGCCAACCCGGAAAAAAGTGTCTTTTCCTCCTCTTGACACGTGCCCCCTTGGGGAAAATTATACCCCAAAGTCCGCCCGTCCATATCTAGAGTTTTACAAGGAGATAGGAGGACTTCTTTATATCATTGGAAAGGTGAGAAAATTTACTATCGAATGGGAATGATTTATGGAAAATTTTAATGCATTAAGCATGAGAAAAATCAAGTTGAAACTCTGAGCCTGTTAGAGAGTGGGTATGGTGATATTTTACCCCCTGCACCTAACTAAAACTTCTAACCCAAAACTTTGGACCATGTGGCCTCTGAAATTGTTAATAAATGAAAAGTATGTTCTAGTAATTTTAGACTTGTTTAGGAACTTGTTAGTGACAATTGTTTCCTTGCAACTTGGTTGTAGACACTTCTAATCAAAAAAATTATTCCATAATTTTTCTTGACTAATCCTAGGTTGTTTCTTGGGTCTCAAGTGGGTTGTTTTAGCGGGCATCACACAAAAGGTGATTTTTCAAATGAGCATCAGCCCTCCACATGGACAAGATTTGAGTTTAAAGTGAGCATTAGAGTTTTAAAATTTCCCCATCGAGATTCATCTAACCAAAAAGGGCCATGTTTCCATTGATGCTTTGAGATATAAATTTAATGGGGAAAAATACACCGTTAAATCGTAAAATGCAAGAGAATCACCATTTGAGCCTGAAACGAATCTTTCTTCACGGACATAAATTTTGGAAATGATATAAGGCCCAAATATTATCCTCTAAGCCACATCCAATCATGTTTCCATAGATATTTGGGAAACAAATGATAGGGAAAACAAAACATGACTGTGGAAAACAAAAGGAAAGGAGAAAACCTGAGTTTTACACCCAAGTCACGATTCTTTAATATGGACAGACGAACGAAAATAAATTTTTAGATTTTTAAGTGATCCTCGACCAAGGAAGGGACTGATCATGGCAACCAAATGGTGGACACAGTCTTGAAACATCAATACGGGGAGATAGAAAACATGACAGAGGCTGTAAATTGAGGAATTTCAATGAAAAACGGGGCGAGACTAATTTGAGCACCAACACTATGTAAAAAATTACTTTTCTTCTTTCTTCTTCTCCATTTATGCTCCACTTATATTATTACTATCTTCATTGTTGCATCATTTCCTTCATAAAATTCATTGTTATTTTGTTGTTTACTCATTATCTTTGTTTTCTTAATATTTTCTTTACCCTAAAGAATGAGGTCTTCATATATTATTTTCTTCATTTTATCTCTTATATGAGGTTCTCTTTCAATTATTTTGATTTCTTCTTCAAGTGTACCTATAATACAATATGAACACAAAACCTTAGATGTAAAAACAAGAGAATTTTGGGTCTCTTTACTGTTTTTACTTCATCTTCTCTTTCATTTTCAGCCTTCTCTTCCATCTTATCAACTTCCTCTTCTTCATACTTAAATTATCCATGATTCAAAGCACATTCAAGTTCCCATATCTCTTCCTCTAATTTTTCTTTATTTATATATAAAAACTGAAAAATCTGATTTTTCTTTCTCTCCTTTTAATTCTTCTTCAATGAGGAATTCTTCTTTTACCATATATATTATTTCTTCTTGTTTTTTCTTGTGCGCCTTCTTTTTTTTATCATTTTTAATTCTCTTTCCTCTTCTTTGAATCTCTTTCTCAATTTAATTTTTCTTCCTTTCTCCATGAGTGACTTTCTAAGCGACTTCACCACCTTCTTCATTGCTATATGTATTGCTGCTATTTGCATTTCTTTTAACTTTTTCACTAACTCATCTAGTTGCTCCATGATTTTTCTTATCTCTCTTCTCTCTTTATCTTCCCACATTATTATTTTCCTCTATATCTCTCTCATTCTTTCTTCTTTCCTTTTCTTCTCTCTCATCTCTTTCTCTTTTCACTACTCATCACATTAATAAATTCTCTTGTTATTTATGCCTCCATATTTATTTTTTAGAATTTTGTTTTCACCTTTCCAAGTTTCACCTAGGTTTCTCTCTCTATCTAGTCTCGAGAATTCTTCTCTTTTATATCTTTTCTTCACTTTACTTCACTCTTCTCTTACTTTTAAGGATAAGACAATATATTCATACACACAACTCTCATAAGAAGGAATTTTTTTATTTTCAAATCACTTTAAATCATCAAACAACTCAAAATCTTCACATATACCAAAAACTTATATTCACATTGAATTATTTCAATAATAACTTCTATACCTTGATCTTCACACTCTGATACCAAATGGTATAGATGCCTACATGTAACTCTTCATTTACACTAAAAATTCCGTTAGAAGCATCAAATTCAACTTTTCAAGTCACTTTCAACTATGAATAAACACCTTTCTTAAGAAGCCCAAACTTTCTCAAACACACAAAATACATAAAAATAATGACCCAAACATTAAATTCAATTAGAATATGCTCAAAACCATTATTATATCATGAATAAACCATTCAAGAAAAAATATCAAACCATTTATGATGCTTTTCCTTATTGACCTCTTACACCCTTATAACACTCATAACAAGGAATTGTTTAGTGGCAAATTTTTGTAAACTTGCGAATATTAAGGATTTTGGAAATTGGAAATGGTGAATTTTTATTAGTCAATTGCCTCCCGAGTTCACCTAAAATTCCCACCAATAAGTATTTTGTATGGGTCAGTTTCCCTTCTATTTATATGTAGAAATTAAATTATGCATGTATTTCACCAACATTTCTAATCAAAATGTACAATTTTTGACGAGGTATAATATATAGTCCTGGGGGTTAGAAGGGGGAATTAATACAAACATCCAATAAAGAGATGTTGTATGTATAACTTGGGTTGGATGGCTGTCCATTTCCTTCCTTCCAACCCAAGTTGGATGATAGGCAATGGATGACCGTCTAACACCCTTATAATCGTGCAAAATCCTAGATGATTACGCCCGCAAAATTGCCTTAACCATGAAACATTTTTTCAGAAATTCATCATTGAGTCGAAATTTTATTTTGGAGATTTTCCACCCATTATAAACTAATTGTTTGGAGGGGCTCTTAAAATTAATCCTAAGCCTGTTTTAATAGGAAAAATTACACATTGTTTAGCTTCAACCTTGACTAGTATACTTTTGGATACCTATTAGGGAAAATGTTAGTGGTGATTATTCATAATTTTTAGAATATTCCGTATTTGGAAAATTATAAAAGGAGAATTTTTAAGAGTAGGTCAGTGTATTATTTTCCTAAAATTTCCAATATAATTTTTTTGAGGGGTTGGCATCACCTACTATTGAAAACTAATCCTTTATAAACATAGGTAATTCATATGGTAGTATACTAGTAATGTACCATATGAATAATAATAAAGTACCCTAAAAATTTGTGAAGTACCATTAGGCGCATGACATGATAAGTGTAAATCAAATTGTAGATATGCGACCAATTTAAGGATGATAAATTTTATATTAATCATTACAGAATGCGTCAAAAGTAAGGTTTTGCGTATGAGAGACAAGAAATAATTGTTGAGATGTGATGAGTAATATTTGCACACATGCGACAAGTAAGGGTTCTTTGACACATGAAAAGGGTTTTAATGTGTGACAAGGGTGTTGTAAATTACGTGTGACAATTGAACTCACACACGATAAGGGTGTTGTAACTGATGCATGAAAAATGTTAAGAGTCTAGAGTGACTACAGATGTGTGAAAAGTACACACACACGACAAGTGTAGATGCGGGACAAGTCCATATGAATGAAAATTATAGATACGTGAAAATTATAGACACTATACAGAGACCGGTTCCTAAATTAAGTACTAAAATTCAATGGAAGTGCTAGTGCTTTGAATAACCAAAAGGTAACTAGAATATCTCAAAATTCAACATTGTTCAAGTATTTTTGAAACTATGTAACTACCGACACAACTACAACCAACACCCATATAACTATCACCTGAAATCAATCGAGTAGAGACTATGTGGAAGGTATTATTGAAGGGGACGTAGATTTAAAATAATATAACCCAAATAATACCTATGATGACAACATGCCATAGCTTGAAGATATTCATGTTGAGATGCTAGAGATTGAAGATATTCTTGTTGAGATATCAAATAATTATCAAAATGTAACACAAAAATCAAATGAAAATTCTTTTTCATGAAAGAGGAAACCAAATGATCATGATATTACTAAAAAAATTTTGCCATAGAAGTAAAAATTTGAAATAAAATAAGAATATGTGGATACTTGGTAGGACTTATGAGTTTGAGTGGGCTACAAAATATTCTTTTATCAAATCAGTAGAGCCATCTAATTCTTAAGATATCCCAAATCAATGTACATGTGCAATATGTACACTGAAATTGGGAAAGCAGAAAAATGCAACTGAATTCTTAAACAACTAAAAAACCTTGTGGAAAATAATATGTGACTGTACAACAACAGATAGCCAAAAATAAAAACACAAATATGGAAAAGTTAAAAATAATGTATGCTTGTTAAATATACAACATAGTATAAAGTTGAAAAGAAAAGACACGACATCTCATGGAAAAGGAAGGAATAATCACATCACAAATTGTTAAGGTGATTGAATTAAATTTGCATGCTAAAAGCATATAGTTCACTACCATACTCAACATATTTAAGAAAGGAAGACCTATTTCTAATTTCATTTATTTCAAATTTTTGTTTCAATATAATGGAATGCACAATGTTCCTTAATCCCATTGGTCAAATAGCGATGCATGGGAAATGGATAAATTCCTTTCAATGATTTAAAGGGAATATTTGAAAGAGAGTGAAAAAAATGAAAATTTTATCTCTATCAATTGATGAATTAACGCAAGTTGAAATTACCTCATAGGTATGTATCCATGTTTATACTTTTGAAAATCATATAAGGAAACCAAGTTTGTTGGTTGTATTGAAAATGATCTAAAGACTGCTTGATTCTCGACAAAAATACTTTTATATAAAATCACTATTCTCATGAAATATGAATGCGATATTTGAGTTATTTATCAACCAAATTAAATTACAATAATCCACACACATTTAACTGCAAATTGAAAAGAGAGAGACAAGAATGAGAAAATATTTATCCTAGAGAAACCCAAGGTGGGAAAACCTCCAGTGGGTGAGAAAATTAGCTCCCCTTCACTATGTAATCTCAAATGATACAACTTACTACCAAATTGGCCTTCAAGAAAGATGAATACTCCTTCTAATTGTATCTACTTGCTCACAATCTCTCAAACAATTAATAACTCTTCACAATGAACAAACAAGAAAAGAATCCAACTCTCTAACTTTGCTCACAATTGAATTCACCCAAAATCACTTGTTGGAGTCCTTCTATAAACTCATATGTATAGATGCTCAACTCAAGAATGCATGGAGAGGTGAAACAAATCAATTGGGAAGATCAAACATTTGGAACTATTGAGATACCAAATTATAGAACCGTGTCACATATGAACACCACTTTCTATAGACCAGTTATTACGTAACCATCAAGGTGGTTATACAACCTCTACTCTACACAAAGTGGTGGTTACATAACTAACGGGAGGTTACGTGAAAAAAAAATGAAAAATATTTTAAACAGAACATTAATGGCCCGTAACATCATTCAAAGGTGTTCGATCATCCCCAACCCAATTGGACCATCTTATGAAGACATAATAAGCTAAGAACCTATGGAGCAAGTATAAAATATAGAGAATACATAGAATTGGGATTTTCCTGATCCATTTTTGGATCATAAATCCCCAATTTGAGGATTTTAACTCCCTAAAAGCTTCAAGGAATGATGAGGTAAGGAAATTTCTTCCCCACATATTCTCTAGAATACCACTTGGCTTTGGAATGAATATGTCCTTTCAACCCAATCAGCCACCTATCCTGCACTCCTCTATGTGTTGTTCTTTCTTTCTATTGTAACACTACATCGTCCTCTAATTCTAGTTGACAATCTTGAGAAATAACCTCAATAGATAGAAGCAATACTTCTCCTTCTTCATCAGAGACATGGAGGGATAAAAAATATGTAAGTTTTCAACATTCACAACTAAATAAATCTAAATATAAGGAGGTTAATTAAAGGTAAAGGCATTCTTACCCACTTTTTCCAAAATTTCAAATGGGGCACAATAAAGAGGTTTGATTCTTAGCTTTCCCTTGTAGCCTATCTCAGCTCAAATATAACTATACCTTATCTCTAATAAGGAAATAAATCTCTGTCATATGTTGATCATGCCATGCTTTGTACTTGGCCTATGACTCTGTTAACCTCTTCTATACCTGAAGGTGTATTTGTTAAATTTTCTCAATAAAATTCTCAGATTTGTGGACCTCTAGTTACTATTTTCTATTGTCTTTGCATGGTAATCTTAAAAAAAAAAAATCTTAGGTAAATAACCAAAACATATTTCAAAAGGATTTCTACTAGCTGAATCATGGACTACCCTATTATAAGAATGCTAAATATACACCAAGTTCTCATCTAAAGTCCTCAAATGTTTCCTATTATACCCTCTCAAGAGATGGACCAAGGTACGATTAACCACCTTTGTTTTTGCATATGTATGTAGATGAAATGCGGTAGACCTCTTCAAATTTGTATCCATCTTTTACCACAAAGTAGACCAAAATTTCCTATAAGCCGTGAGTCCTGTCGACACAATAGAACTAGGAAAACCTAATTGAACCGACATATTAGCAAAAATAACTTAGCTACATCGTTGGAATTAATGGTATTTTTGCAAGGAAAAATAATATACATTTTTTTAAATCGATCTACAATCACAAATATATAATCATGACCTTTTTTAGTGGTACGAAAACCACCCACAAAATCCATGGATATACTTTCCCATAGTCAGGAAGGAATTGGAAATGACAAATATAACCCCAACTTCCTATTATTAGGATTTCTTGTCTTGTAAAAAGATAACCCTTGATGAATTTAGCAACCTCATCTTACATGTTTAACTAATACACATACCTTTGTAAGTGCACTACAATCTTTGTCACACCAAAGTTACCAGCTGCCATGGAAGTGTATGCTTCTCTCATCAAGTACACTTTTTCCCTCCTTAACACACAAAATTTCCCATTCTTGTAGCTAAAACTATCCTAGAAATAGTATTCCCTCTAGGTTCAAATCCCTTTCTTGGAGGTTTCTACTCAAATATCTTTGAAAAATACAGATCTTACTCAAAGCCTTACTTATATGCTTCACACAAAATAGGCTCAATAAGAGTTTACATGCCCACATTTGAAATCAAAGGAGGTCTAGATAAAATGTCAGCTAATTTTTTTCCACACCCTTCTTATATTTAATAATCAAATGAAATTACTTGTAAGAAACCCATCCATTTATAATTCCTAGCTTTTGAAGTTTAATTTGAGCTTACAGATATTGGAGAGGTTGATGATCTGTATGAATGATAGTTTCCTTACCCATCAAATAATGTTTCCATTTCTTGACTGCTTGAACAAGAGCATACATTTCTTTATCATAAGTACAATAATTCAAAATTACATCATGAAACAATTAAAATTTATAACATGTCGGCCTACCTCCCTAAAGTAAGACAACCCCCATACCATAGTCACTGACATTGGTTTCCACTTCAAAGGGAAATTGTAACTTAGGTAAAGCCAAAACTGGAGCATGAATAATTTTCTATTTAAATGAATCAAACACAATAAGTTATTCGTTACCCCAATCAAATTTATTACCCCTTGTTGTCACTTCATATAGTGACATTTATATGGAAGAGAATTTCTTAATGAACTTCCATAAATATTGAACTGCTCCAACAAAACTCTTGGTCTCTATCAAAATTGATGGTGTAGGCCAATTTTGAATGGCCTATATCTTTTCCGATCAATCCTTAACTCCCCATCTCCAATCACATGTCCCAAAAAGAAGAGAATGTTGTGAAAACTCACATTTTTTTCATTCAACACAAGACGGTTCTCCTTAAGTACTTGCAAAAATTGACGCAAATGATCAATATTGTCTTCATAAGTTCTTCTAAAAACCAAAATTTCATTCAATTACAAAATAAAAAGGATTCAATAAATGGTCTCATTACCTCATTCATCAACCTCATGAAGGTATCTGGTGCATTTCATAGCCCAAATGGTAATACCAACCATTCATACAACCCTTGCTTGGTCTTGAACATTATCTTCTATATGTCCTTTTCCTTGATCTCACTTGATGATACCTAGACTTCAAATCAAGGTTAGTAATATATCTATTATGTTGTAATTGATATAATAAACCATCAATGTGAGGAATAGCATATCTATTCTTAATGGTTATTCTATTTAAATCCCTATAATCAACACATGTTCTCTATGAACTATATTTCTTAGGCACTAAAAAATAGGAGAACCACATGGAGAAGTGCTAGGATGTATTATACTATGTTCAATCAAATACAACTATTTTTTACCTCATTGAAATATTTTAAATATTTCATGTATAATCCCAAGTTAGGAAGCAAAATATCAGGTAGCAAGTAGATCTCATGCTCAATCTCCTAATTAGGGGCAACCCCGTAGGTTCCTAAAATACCTCTCTCAACTATTGAACCAACTCTATTATGTTGGTCTATTCTTTATTAGAAAACATGCTACAAGTGGTTTTAGAGGTAATAATCTCATTATCTATCATATCCCTCAACATAAGCAATGTAAATTTACCACTAGGAATAATGAGCTTCCGCGCTTCACCGACACTTACCAAAGATATAATTGAATCTCTTGAATAGGATGAAATAACTTCGCTCTTACAATCCTTCACCAAGTGTTACTAGGTGGATCTCCTCACGAAGATAACATACTTGATATAAAAATATAGGTTTCCAAAGACTACACCACACACATCAATGAAAACAAATCCAATAACTTCATCAATAAACTTTTTTCAATGCCAAAGTGATCTTACACATCTTAGTAACCTTGATGAATACACCTTTCCGACCCAAAGAATATGGGCTTCAGTATATTGTAAGTTTCCAACTTTAGCATGTCCAGTAACTCTTTAATAATCAAATTAGCTTGAGAACATGTATCAAAAATATCATCCACCTTATTTTTCTTAGCTTAAATTTTTAAATTAAAAATCTTTATTAGTTCATTTTCTTGAACAACATTATTACTACCAAAACATACCTCTCTACGAATAGAGGTATAACACATAGTCTCATCCACCTCTTTATTGCAAAATAATTCCTCTCCCTAGAGGGAAGCAATGTCCTTCTTTTTATTCTTATTGTTTTTGAAGGGATGTAATTCCAGATGGAGCTTTGAACTTTGTTCCTCAGAATGAGTGTCAACATTACAATGCCTGAAATGAATTTTAATATCCTTTTTAGAAATAGAAGTAGCATTTTTCTTACACTTTCCTTTTCCTTTATCATTCTACTTGGTGTTCCTTTGTTTGGTTAAAGCATCTTGAGAGGTAGATGAACTCCTTTTCTTGTCCATCTCTAAGTAGTCAACTTGTGTATAAGTTTCATCTAAATCTACCGTCTTAGAAAAGAAAACGGTCTCCTTAAGTGACTATGAAGTCCACCAATATATTTCATCAACAGGTCCCAGCTTTTCTACATATTTTCCCACCTAAATATATATATTTTGGAACTCATTGGTATAATCTGCATAGTTTGGCCTTTTTATTCCTAAGATACTTCCAATACATGGACTTCTCTTCCTCATAACAAATAGGATAAAACTACTTTGGAATATTTTATTAACAACATCCCACTTAGTAATTATAGGAAGCTTCTTAATAACCAATGTATGAACATAAATTTCAAACCAAGTTAAAGCATGTTTGGTAAATTTTATCCGAGAAAGGAAATTTATGACTTTCATTGATTTGATGAACACTAAAATATACCTCTAGTTGAGATAGCCAATGGTATAACTTCTCAGAATTCACATATTAATCATAAAGCTGAATTTCAATCTTGGAATATGATTTGAAAGGAGTATGTGTGGAAATGGAATCGACGGTTCTTGTTCACGATCTTCTAGTATCTTATTTGTAACAAAAATCTTCTCCATGATTAGTCCCATGATGGACTCCAATTTCCCGGTGGCAAGGAAATACTATCCATGTCTTTGGAAAGAATTTTCACATTAGCCTACAACTTGTAGAAATTCTCTTCTCCACTATCTTCTACATCATCTCTTTGAGCCATCTCCTGAATTCCTTTATTTCACTTCCTTATAGAAATATCTTCTTTGAAAGGAATAAGGCTACCTTTACCACTTTATTTTTCCTTTCACGAAAGGTGAATCTAACTATGATCTCAACACATGTTAACCACACAAAATACTGAAATCTTAATTTCTCAGATACTAATCCAATCCATAAAATTATTAATTCTGAAACTTAACAGATCACTATGCTCATGAAATATGAATGAAGTATCTGAGTTCTTTATTAACAAAGTTAAAGTGCAATAATCCACACACAATTAACTACAAATTGAAAAGAGAGAGAGACAAGAATGAGACAAGATTTATCCTGGAGAAACCCAAGGTGGGAAAAACTCCAGTGGGTGAGAAAATTAGCTCCCCTTCACTATGTAATCTCAAATGATACAACTTACTTGCCAAATTGTCCTTCAAGAAAGATGAATACTCCTAATTATATCTACTTTCTCACAATCTCTCAAACAATTAAGAACTCTTCACAATGAACAAACAAGAAAAGAATCCAACTCTCCAAATTTTCTCACAATTGAATTCACCCAAAATCACTGGTTGGAATCCTTATACAATATTATATTTATATCTTTTCATCTCAAAGATACGTGGTGAAGCAAAACAAATTAATTGGTAAGCTCAAACATTTTTCAGCTATTGAGATCCCGAATTACGAATCGTGTACACAACACCACCACTTATTATAGACTATCGATTCAAAAATTTTTGGGGTGGTTGTGTAAATTTTAAGGTGATTTTGCAAACGTTGCTTTGTATAGAGTGATGGTTACATAACCGAAGGGGCAATTTCATTACCGATAACTAAAAATTCCCTAAAATAGAACATTAATGGCCTGAAACATCAGTAGAAGGTGTCTAGATCACCCCCATCTTGATTAGACCATCTTTTGAAGACATAATAATATGATAACAAATGGATAAGGTATCAAATATAGAGAATAGATAGAATTGCATTTTTCCTGATTCATTTTTGGATTAAAAAATGGTTGAAAATTGAAATGCTGAAAAACCTATAAAATAGTTGTTTCTAATTTGAAAGATATTGGTGGCATAAATGAATATGAAATTGCTATGAATTTGGTAGGTTTTGGTGTAGATGGTGCATCGGTTATGTAGGATCATCTAGTTGGGCTATGTATCTAATTGTAAACAATAATATCCACTTATTTTTCTTGCAATTCATTATATGTCTCAAAGAATGAATCTAGCATATAAAATAGTTAGCAAATTTGAAAATGTTGAAAAATTAGAAGACCTTATTAGTGAACTGCATTCCTATATGTCAAGAAATATAAAGTGATTTATTGAGTTTCAAAAAAATTCAATTGGAATTATAGATTCATAAAAATGCTTAGGGATGTTGATATAAGGTGGATTTCTTTGTGCAATCTCCGTATATAGAATTTGTGAGGAGTATCCATTATTGGATGGTTTCATGCATAAATATCATGATGAAGTTGACAAAGATAAGGATTTAGTATTCCATTTAATGATTTGGTAACATTTCTTAAATTGGTTGGCATTCTACCAATGTTTCAGGAGATCAATACATTGATGAATCATGCACAAGAGAGATCCATCTATATTGTTGATTTTTATGGTTGAGAAAGTGGGTATCTCAATGTCTTGATGTGTTGTACTTGTCAGACAAATTTTTGATACACTTGTTTTTATAACTAGAAATTTTTAGTGGATGTTAAGAATATCAATAATTATTTGAGATATAATATCTATGATCACCTCTATATCAATGTTAATGGGGAGATGCCACTACATAGTTTTAAAAAATTCAAGATATTCCATAATCAAAAGAGAATAATTTCATGTTACTCATGTTTTATTTGATTTTGTTATAGTCGATACATGAATAAAAATTTAAAAAATTACACAATCCTTAGAATCCAAAATCATAGAGTGTTTTAGTAAAGATAAAAATATTTAGGCTATGGGAATGATGAATCAATTTTTTTGGAATACTACGAGGGATCGTATAGATTTGGTAAGTAATTTATTTCATAAATCCATGGGTACAATAATGGATCATTTCACAAAGACATCAAAGGTCAATGGTATTGAAATCAAAGGTATACTAAATATTGACTTAATAAAGTCTCAATCATCTAATTTTGCAATGAAAATGGTTAGCCAATATCATTTTTTAAATGAGCCTCAAGAGAGTGGTGCATTTAAAAGGACCTAGTGACAAATCTATTAAAATAGTGTGTTACAGAAACTATAAATGAATATATTTTATTATACGAGTTGTTCCGCACAAATATTTTGGGATCTATGGAGGAAGAAAGGGTTTTCAGTTCTTTATCTTTTGTAAAATCAAAACTAAGAAACAGGTTGGAAAAAATCTAATATTTTTATGAGGTTGTATGTTTCACGATACTCCTTAGAGACATTTAATTTTGATAGATAAATTACACATTAGAATTCCCTTGTTGAAAGAAGTGTTAATAATACAACTGCTAATGACATTTTTTTCAATGAGGATACCGGATTTGGTGCGTCCTCTAACTCCACAAGATGTAACTATGAGGAAGGTATTGAAAATCGATTGTTTAAGCTCTAAATATGATTTCAAATATTACAGTGTATCACCTTATATTTATTTTTGTCACTCCGACATTTTGGTATTTTAAAAATACTTAGATGTAGTGATTGTGACATGCATTTTTAGAAAATTATCTTACATATTTTGTATTTTACATAATTAAACATGGTTCAAGTTATCCATCTTACATATTATGCATTTAGGTGTTAATAATACAAATGCAAATACAAATGTTCTCAATGATGAAATTGGATTTGGTGTGGCCTCTAACTCTATAGATATAAATATTTACTATGAGGAGGCTATTGAAAATGGATTGTGGTAGTTGTAGTTATAATATTAAATGTTATAGGTATCAACTTACATTTATTCAAATATAAGTATTTATAATAATCATGCTTTATTTAATTGGTATTTTGGTATTTGAAAAATGCTTTTATGTGGTGTTTGTGACTTACATTTTTGGAACACTATTTTCCAAGACCTTCATATTTGCATTTTCTATCATTGTTCTAGTTGATCTGCTCCATTCTTTCATCGATTGTGCACTTTCAATCTTGTTTCACATTGACATGCAAAAGTTTGATTTAATTTTCTTAGATCACATCTAGATTTTCCTTTATCTGCATTGCATCTTAGTTCTTGTCTTATCTCAAATCTTGCTTTGCATCCAATATATTAATATTTTATCTTTTATTTATCAAAAATATGGGT
This sequence comes from Taxus wallichiana var. yunnanensis, assembly GCA_018340775.1. Taxonomy (NCBI): domain Eukaryota; kingdom Viridiplantae; phylum Streptophyta; class Pinopsida; order Cupressales; family Taxaceae; genus Taxus; species Taxus wallichiana. Next base: position 992,391,677 of record CM031234.1, on the reverse strand, counting down.
TGACATCCATTTGAAGAATCTATCACGTCTCGGGACTAACATTATCGACAACCCATTCATCTATCTACTAATTGGTTGTTTGTGTTGAGTTCTCTTGATTTGTAGGTATGAGGTCATCTAGCTCACTTCAAGAGGATTTATCAATTTTCACTGTATACATCGTCATCCCATCTACGAGTGCGTTAAAACCTCTCATACTTGGAGTTAAAATAATCTTGTTTTATTGATTTTGTTATTTTGAAACTGTTTTGATGTAGTGTTTGTGACATGCATTTTTGGAATTCTATTTTTCAATGATCGTAATTAGACGTAAGACAAAAATAAATAAAGTGCAATGAAACAAACACAATTTGAGTTATTCATCTTACATATTTTGTATTTTACATAGTTAAACATAGTTTAGGGTATCCATATTACATATTTTTCATTGTAAATAATTAAACTTTCAAAATTAAAGAAAATTCATTCTATACATATTTTGATATCATTAAAATTCACAATCTAGAATTTGTATATCTAACAAAATATAAATTCCAGAATGCAAGATAATATGTGTAAAAAATGAGATTCCATGGAAACCATTGCAATGTGAAAGAAGAGGTAATTATTCCTAATGAAAAACCACTATGTTATTCTTCCTAAGGATTTAAAGAAGGGTTATATGGGTAATGTGAAGAAGCCTATTACAAAGTTTGCATTTTACAAGTAGAGAGAAGAATATTTTTCTGTATTAGCTGGAAGAGAATAATTACATCAATCAACATCATTAAGATTTTATATTAATAGTTGTGTATTTATATAAACATGAAATATTGAAGGTACTCAGGTCATGTGAAAAGTTGTAGTCATTTAAATTACGTAAAAAATTATATTCCACGAAAAAAATGCATTTTAAATAGTTAAACTTTCACCATTAAAGAAAATGTAATCCATACATATTTTGGTAAAATTACAATTCACAACCTAGAATTTCTATATATAATAAAATATAAATTCTAGATTACAAGATAATACGTGTAAAAAAATGAGATTCCATGAAAACCATTTCAACGTAGATTGACAATATTCTTCAATTTAAACAAATATTCAAATTTCAAGTTTCAAACTTCAACATTTTTCAAGTTTTAAGTTTTGTAAACATTTTTCCTAAAATACAATTACACATGTAGTATATGTTTAAACAAATTGCCCACATTCAATTTTGTTTTCAATTTCATTTGCGACTTATGTGTTGGTTTTTCCAATCACTACTCTCTTCCCTACTTTGAGAATTCTAGAATTTACAAGATCCTCTGCAGCAATATTTAAGTTCTTAAAAATTCTTCATGCTCCTTTAAACCATCTCCATGGGATAAAAAAGAAGGATCTATAGCAGCCTTTGTCACAAACAAAATATCTACATCCATGTCATTCTCTTTGATAATCCGCTTTAGAGTATTGTTTTCTTGTTAACCAAAACAATAGATTGCATAAGATGCATTTCCACGAATAAAATTTTATTATCTATTTCCAAGTGAACTTGGAGAACCTTTTCTTTACTTTTTAAAGCTTTATATTTTTACTACACCAAAAAAATTGAGATCAATTAAAACTTATTATTAAAAATTGAAAGTAATAAACAATATCATTTAAATTAGTACTTAGCGGTTTAGAGGGAGGATGACTCTCCTAGAAGTCGAGATGAAGCGAGGCGGGAAAATGTTTGAGGAAGAGGATAAAATCTTCCTAGGAATACTTTTTTTCTTCTTTTTGCTAACCGACTATAGGTTTTTGTTATATTGATGTATTAGCAATGTAGCTCGGTTTAGGGGGATTTTGGATCTCTACACGGACTTAGAATGAGTCAATTTATTTTTGATTTGAGCTTTAGTTGGACATTTTTTTAAATTTGTGTGAGCTTCACTATTATATCTTTTGTACTTGGCCCTTGGAGCCTTTTCCAAGAATTACCAATAAAAACAAATATCATTTAAAATTGAATGTTGTAACTTGTAATTCATAATACTTACAACTTTATCTCTTTCGGCATTCACATTTTCCACCGGATGTTTTCCTTTGACCATTTGTTGTAATATGCCTAGTGTTCGACATTAATATTCTCTAATGGATTCAAAATTTTATCTAAAACATTGTCATGATAATTATTAGTATATGTTACAGTCCCACCATTTGATTTTTCATTCACACATCTATCTTAGCAGGATGATTTTGAACTCCAACATATAAGCTATACCTCCTGGCTATAATCATCGAAACAATTATTTATCCCCTTAATTAACACTTTATCCCTTAGCTCCCATTTTTTGAGATGAATTAGATTAGGCATAAAAATTCTTTGACATGGGCTTCACAAATCATTAGCAATCAAGCTATCAAAAGAAAACCTAATCAGCCGGTCACTATTAAAAGAGGATGATAGAGAGGATGTGCACTTAAGGCTTGAGATATTTGTGCTTCCATTTATTCCCATTGTGTTTCGTGATCCTATTTATATGTTAAAATAAATTTAGATATTAAAACTGGAAGTGATTTAATTATTAAAAATTAACAATAATTTGATATGTATCAATGTCAAAATAAATAAATCAAAACAGAGACATGCTTGTGGGCCTGAATCATATCATGTGTATAATAAAAAGATATTGGGTCACTGTTATCAATGCCAAAATATTATTCATCCAAATTAATTTGATTTAAAACTGATTTTCTGTTGTACTGGGCATGCCACCAAAAGAGAGATTGGGAAATTTGGAAGGAATGTTTAGTGTCCCGTTGGGGGCTAGAAGTGTGATGCATTTACCAGTGGTATTTCTTCCTCTTATTGGAAATTTGAGTTAGAATGGTGGTACTTGGTGGAGGAGGTGGCATCATTTGAATAGATGGTAATGAATAGAAACACACTGTCAAGAACAAAATCATTACTAATTTATATATAAAAAATTATTAAAATTTATAAAAAAGCAAAAAAATTATACCATGCTACAAGAGAAATCTGTATCAACCACATCTGAATTTGAAATGATTGCATGGGTGTGGGACCTGTGGGTGATTGGATTGGTGGAGCAAGAGGTTACACTTGTTGCAATTGAACATATACATGTGAATGAATTGAATGAGTGGGTGATGATTGTAGTGGTAAATGAGGAGGGTAATCCAAAGTCCCTGTGAAATTTTAAATGTAAACGGTAAATGGTAAAATGTAAAAATAGAAATATTTAATGTTAGGGAGTAATACATCTTGATCATTTTACTAATTAAAACACTTGAGGATGAGGTGATGAGATAACATCCACGTCGTCTTGTGAATCTTCCGAAAGCCTTCCTATGTTTTTGGAATCTTCCTCTTGATGTTGTTTTTTACATGGAATTGTGCCCCAAATTTTTTATGCATAAGGTAATGCACCAAACAAAAGTTAATAATATTACTATTTAGTAACATCTAAATGTAATTTGTAACAAAAATGGAAGTGAACAATCTCACTAACGTCAAAATATAATTTATTAATCTATTGTTCTTAAATTGAAATGGATAATTGCTTCGTCTATTTGTTCATGCAAGTAAAAGTGGATTCACATTGTAAATTATAATATGCCTTGAAATAAATAGAAAGGATATAAATAATGCCTAGTGGTTAGTAGCCTATATAAAATAGATACATATTATCTTTATTCCAAAGCATAGATAATGCCTAGCACCCGCTAGCCCATATAATGGATTCCAATATTTGAATTTTTATATTCCAATATTTTGGTCCGGAGGGGCGGGAGAAAAAGTTATCAAATGATAAGGCGAGTAAGTGGTTTTGCCATGGAACATATTTGTGTCTTGATCTTAATGTTGTTCACATGTTTAGTAGTAGGATGAACACAACCAATGAGATAATAAAAAGGATTAGTGGTTTCAACATTAAGATGATTGGAATTTTTACTCTGAGAAGACTAACCTTGATCCAACTTTTGTTCCACCTATTTATGCTTAGGGAATGGCTCTTTATAGATTCCCAACTTTGTTTGTTAGAGGTTTTGTTAGATTCAGGTGAATCCATTTCAACATATCCACTATCTATGAGGTCTTGAATGAAGTGTTTCAACTTCAAACATTTATCTATGGTATGGCCTTTGACATAATGATATTCACAATATTCATGGTCTTTGTACCATGATGGTTTTGGTGCATCGTTAGAAAAGCGTGTAGTATTAGCAAACTTAACCATGTTCACTACATCTGTAGTCTCAATTTTTCTTACTCAAACCCTAGATGCACTGACACATCCCTCAAAGATATCTAAGTGGTCACCCAAAGCGCGTAAAGGTACCATGTCCCTATTTTTCTACAAGATTTCTCGAGGCATTATCATGATCATACAATTATTCCATATTCATAGTAAGTGATTAAAGGAAAATCATAACAAGAATCAACTCAAAACAATAGTGCATAATGAATCAAACAAGGATCAAGATCATATTTACCGTATAATAACCATGACAAAAACATCAACAATTAGTATCCAATCATAATGACTCATTATATTAATCCACTATAAAACTTAGTAGTTGAATACACCAAGAGTAACAATACAAATTCATACATGTAAAATCATACCAAGAATATACTCTCGTAATAATCCAGTGTGTCCCTAAACTGTGTAAATCAATAATTTTATAGAAGGGTGGGAACTTTCCGTTCACCTTCCATGTACTCTAAATATAGGTTGTATGCTAAGAATAGCCATGCATTGCTAAAAATCAACTAAGGAAGCATTCAAGATTTTACTAGTAATATATTACATATAATTAACTTTTGATCTAATCCTATTATTAGCTTTAACTCTGCATGACTCTTTAACTTCCTCTTGTTCTCAAAATATATTTACGTAGCCTCCAAGTCTTATTTTCCTTATCCAATGTGTTTTTAGCACAATCCATTCTTATCCTGTAACATGTAAAATGGCCGAGTCCCAAACTATGACTTTCCCAAAGACACCCTTCTTTACCTAAACTTCCGCGTGTACCTACGCACCCCTTCTCTGTACACCCCATATGTATGTGCCTATAATACTTTGAAAACAATTTTTCCAGTCAACATTACCCCACACTAGCTTCATTTCCACCCCCGACAATGGGTAATCATGCCTTATCTCTCCAAGAATAAAGAATAATGAATAAAATAATGATTGTACATAATGAATGAAAATATACCAAAAATAATATGGGTTCTCTATTCCTCTGAAGGTAGTAGTAAATTATGGTACTCATTCTTTATCTTTTCCTCTAACTCATTCGAGTCACTAAGTGCCTTTTCACCTTATAAGGAATGTTTGTAAGTACTCCATCCATCTCATCCAACGTCATATTTTCACCCTTGTTCTGTATGCCTATTATCATTCACCAAACTTGAAACCATCTCATCAATTACATACATTCATTGGGCTATTAGTTTCCCAAGTTCTTTTATCTTTTCCTTGTGAGGATCCCGAGCTGTTGTGAGTGCATTGTGATTTTATTCTAGTAATGTCATCCTCTCCTTGCACCCAAGAGTCTCATTCTTCTTTACAATAAGGACTTCATTCTCTTCAACCAAAGTCCTTGTCTTAATGATTGGCTCTGGGTATGCACACAAATTCAACGCCAAGTCTACCTTCTTCATTTCATCCTTTAATGTTTGGACTAGAGATTCATAACCAAATACTCAATGCATTATTTTAGCCTTTATTCTCTCCTTCTTAGCTAATTCATCCACCTTATTCTCTTTTCTCTCCCCTAACTACTTCTTAATCAACAAGTTTACATAATCCTGCAAGAAATGTAAGGCCGACTGATACGTATGATTGGTTTATTCATCAATATTTGGATGTGCATTGATAATATTCTTTCCCAACTCTGCCAAAAAATCTAGAATATTCTTTTCTTTCTCTTTATCCTTCTTTTTCCCCTCGAAAAATTGTCTCACTTGTAGTTTCAAGCTCTTATTATCCTCTAACATATTTCTTAGTGCAGTTGATTTATGTATATTCTTGCATGCTACTTCAGCTATTATTTTGTTTAAGGCATTACTTGCATGCTCGTCAGGTAACCTCTGTAGGCCTCACTATTCATTGTGTGGCTTGGGATTTATTCTTCATTTTCCTATTAATGCATGCATCTTCTTTTACATCAAATTCAGGATCATCAATATGAGTTTGCATGCTCTAAGAGAGTTGCTTTTTGGTGCGTAAGTTGGCCACTTTAGGGTCCATTAATTCCCATCCATAAATCTCCTCAGGCTCCAAAGTGCTTTGGAACCTGACACAAATGATCTTTGTGGGATCATTAATATATCTAGTTGTATAGGTTTTTGTATATCTATTCCTTATTTCTCCTTGAGCACCTACCTTGAGGAACTTTCACCCCTTCATTCAAATTCAGGCCTTTCCCTACAATGCTTATTTGTTCATTCATGGGCTCACCAGAAGGTCCGCCCTTATATTTTTCTATTTCTTTCTCCTCATCTCCACCTACATCTTCATACTCCATGAAGATATCTGTATCATATTTCACCTCTTCCTCCCGAGTCTCTTATCCATCCAACTCAATAATAAGTGGTTCTATTTATATACGCGGGCTTCCATCGACTTCTCCTCATCACCCTGTATTGGTATATACTTATGTCATTTCTTCTTCTCTTATATAGGATTGGTGGGAGAGGTCTTAGGCTTCTTGAGATGTGAAGGTCCTACGTTCGCACTTATTCCTAGGGTATTTATTCTTCTTATCACCCTCATAAATTTTTTTCTCCTTAGTTCATGTCTCCTCTCCTACTTCTTCTTGTCTTCATGGGAGGATTTTCCTTGCATGTTATCTTTACTCCAACTGTAGGCTTCCTCCATGAGCCATGGTTTAGGATGATGCTATCTTCCTTTAACTCTTATTATTATTCTAACACTTAAGGTTCTTCATCTTATAGTCTGCCTAATATATGTTTCCCCTTTGGCAATACTGGGACCTTGAATTCATTTTAAATATACTTTCCATTGAAAATTTTAGGCTTAAGGTATGTGTATATCTTATCCGCACCAATATCCCCGGATACTAAGCTAGAAGAAATAATATTAATATCATCAAAAATCATAGGCTCAATGTAGAAAGGCATGCTCGGGTACCTATACCTTTTCCTCAATGTATGGTACTTACATCCACTTTATCCATATCAAACCTCACCTTCCATGCATTTTAAAATCTATCCATATATTTTTAGAAGCATCACGATGTGAATGCATATGCTAGTTTGTACCAGGATCTAAGTCCCATTCTTCATTCTGAATATTCTAATACAAAAGTGTTGGAATAATAAAAATTGCACTTATTTATCCAATATTGAAGGAAGGTCCTTGGGTATTCTCCATTAATGTTCAAATGCCTCCCTTAGGAACTTATACCATAACTCTAGCCTCTGTTTATATGGTCCACTCATGGACCCCTCACATGTGTATTTTGAAAAACAGGTTTACCAAAGTCTTCTTCTCTTTTGAAAACTATAATATTTTGTTGTTTTCCCCATCAGCACTCCAATCTCAATAAAAATAAAGGAAAGAAGAATGACACAAAAATTGATTTTATCCCCTTGTTTTTCTTCCTCAATAATTACATCAGCAATGAAGGAAACAACGTTGTATACCACTCCTTTTGATATTTTCTTCGTGATGTGCAGTCATTTCCTGTTTACTTGCATCCAAGGCTATTAATTGTTCATTTTTTTCAAAAGGCATGCAACTACCTTAACCACTACAAAAATTTCTAGTTTCTTTATGTCCATTGCATACATTCCTTTTGCATTGGAAAACTCTACAAAAATTTCATCAACAACTTGATCATCTATCATATCCCTTGGGATCTCTATTCCTTAGCTCCTTAACCCAATCAGTGAACCAATTAGGGGTGTGGTAATGTGCAACCACCTCCCAGAAAAATATAATAAGTCCTCTTGGACTCTTGACATCAACCACTAGTACAATCTTTACGGCTTTCTAAAATAAGAGAGCTCATTTAATCAGTAAAATACCAATTTGTTTAAGAAAATTATCACCAAAGTGTCATCATAAATCAAATTTTCATCCTCTGTGTGCATGTTTATTTTCACCGACAACCATTTTTTCAACTCGTCTTTCATGACCTTTGTCCTATGGTTATAATCACTTACTTTGTTACAACGGATGTTGGACTCCCAATCACACCCAACTATAACCCCTTATGGGTATTGCCTTTCCAAAAATATACTTTTAGGGGAATCCTTTATCTCTTCTTCCACTTATTTTTGCTTCTTTCCCCTTATGGTTGGTCTATGTGCTTGTTTGGGTGCCATATTTATAATAAAAATTTGTTCATGCACTAGATTCAAGCTCTAAAACTTAAAACTCATGTGTCTAGCTTCTGCTCAAAATCTAACTTCATATATTTTCTCCCCACACACCTTCTCTTTTCTCAAACAACATATTTGATGCAAATACAACCAATTTCATGCATAAATATAACTGGTTCAATGTATGTAATAGCCCTCCATGCACTTTCACACACAAATCATTCTTGAACTTGCTCTTTAACTCATTCGAATACTTCACAATACAAGGTAAAAATGATATCACAAGCCTTCCTTTTATAACTTTTGAAAACTTCGCACATTTATTTCTCTCCATTTAACCCCATACTTATCATTAAATATAACTTCTTTTCTTTTTCCGTGCTTCAAAAATGACTTCTACATGCTGATTTTTCCACACCCCAATCGTAACCTTCTCGATCACCCACTACTTCTCAAACCACAGGCATCCTCTTGTACACCTTCATGCTTTGAAGTAAAAAAACTATGTTCCTAATACCAATTATTTTCTAATGGTGCAATATACCTCACATTACACCATGTTTCCATCCATCTATGCATGTTCTTCATCTAATGAGAAATGTTTCTTAACCCGTACCTTTACTTTAAACACTTGGACAATATTTCTTCTATGTATACCCATAATCTAGAGGAAATTCAATTTATTTCCATCTTGGACCATTTATCATTTATGTGATCCACCCACACTAAAATTATGTTTGGTCCTCTGCGCATAAATCCTCTTAGTTATTAATCGACACTACAACACAAGTACACTTATTAGAACAAAACACTAAACCGAATTAATAAAACATAGCAATAAAGAAAGGAAACACATAAAGAAAATACATTAAAGGAAAATCTAATCTAAATAGAAATACCACCTCATTACAAACACAAAGAATACTTATTTATTGTAGGGCTTCACCTACTACTCTTTGTTGAAATAACTCGGAAACCATGTTTCATCTAATTCATTCAACATGAAAGATCTTGAATCAATTATATATGTCACCGCATATGTTCCCAACCAATGCACCTTCAATTTACCGAGTTTGCATGTAAATTTGGAGGCATAAAGCAAAACCATTTGTCCAACCTCAAACTACTTATTATTAATATGCCTATCATGTCATACCTTCTTCTTGGCCTTCTCTCGGCTTCCGCCCCAACATACAATGGCATGCCTTTCATCCAACTACATTAGTTTATCTATACGCTTTTCAAGTGTTTTTCATCATCCATTCCTATTACGGGTGCAATAATAAGGAGGGTATTATAAATTCCACCAGTAAAAAAACTTCTACACTAAACACCAACTGAAAGGGTGTGGCCTTTTTCAATCAATTACAAGTAGTCTTGTATGCCCAAAGTACAAAAGAGACTTTATTCTCCTAGTATTTCCTTCCAACATCACGAGATCTTCATCAATGTATGTCCCAATATCTTGTTGAAAGCCTCAGTATTTCTATTAGCCCATGGGTGATAGGGAGTTGTCTTATGATGCACCACCATAAATTCTGCCAATAATATTATGACACTCTCATTTAAAAAGTGTGCACTCCTATAACTTGTCAAGTTCAATGGAAATCCATACATGTTGATAATGTTATCACATAAGAACCTTGTTTTTGTAGCTTAAATACACGAATCCTTCATAGGCATTTCTTCTACCCACACGTCGAGATAATCTACAATGTACTAATATAGTGTGATCTAGTCCTATGCACAGGTGGGGAAATAGGGCCCTCAAAGTCAATTTACCATTTCTCAAAGGGTTTTGCACTTGCTATCGATATCAACAACATTTCATCTCTATACCTAGGCTTCCCAAAGCACTAACATTGATCACATGTCTGACATACTCTTTACAATCCTTATATAATGTTTTCCACTAAAGGCCGCTAGAAAAATTTTCTACTTGGTAACATTACCTACATAATGTCCCCCACAATTCCACCATGAGCATCCTCAATTATAGATTCACACTCATGTTTAAGTATACACCGACACAAAATATCATCATGAACTAACTTGTATAAATCTACATTGATTAACATGTAAGGCACGGAGTGTGTATAGAAAGTTGTTACTTCTCTAAGCTCTTCATCCCTTCAAAGCCACACTAGTATGAAAAACACAACAATATATTCTAAATAAGAGGGAATGTGGTTCAAAATTAACAAAATTTCATCCTACATTATGTCCTCAATACTCTGTGCATCCTCACTTGATTTAATTCTTGATAAATTATTTGGACTAGAATTGCTCTTTCCCGCATTTACCACCACCGTAAAGTCAAATTCATTAAACAAGATAATCCACATGCATATGTGCCCCTAAAAAAGGGATTATTAACCAAGTAATTAGGTTTCATGTGATGTGTATAAAATATAAAGGGAGTTTCTAACAACTATTGTCTAAATTTGTACAACACGTAAATAATGGAAAATGCTTCGTGCTCTGTAGTTGTATAATTCTATTCAGCTAGGGCCAACTTCATGTTTATGAAATAGGTAGGATGATCAATAATCCCATCACCAAGCTGTGCCAACATTGTGCCAATCGACATGCCAGAGGCATCAACATGTACATGAAATGGGTTGTCCTAAGAAGGAAAGCACAAAATGAGCACAAAAGTAAGTCTTTCATTCAATGTCTCAAACACTACTTGTTGTGCCTCATCCCAATGGAATTTTCCTTTACTTTTCAATAATTCTTCCAAGGTCATGGAAATCCTAGCATATCCTTTAATGAAATTCTTGTAATAACTCGTCTACCCTAGAAAATCATGCACCTTGCTCTGATTGGTAGGATCCTCTAGGCCCAAGATAACAATAACCTTAAAAGGGATCTACCAATAAACTTCCTTGCATATAATATATCCCAAAAAAGTTCCAAAGGGTGTCATAAAGATAAAATTCTTAATGTTGAAAGATATGCTTAATCGCGACACCTCTCAAACATAAGTCTAAAATTTTCATAATGATCTTTTACCCACCCATATACAATCCATTCATCCAAAAACCCTGTAATTTTTTTGATATGAAGTCCTCAAATGCTTGTACAATAATGCGTAAAACATTTGCAAGTGCATTTTTCAACCTAAAGGGCATAATCAGTATATGCAAAACTTCCCCACTCGGTGGTGAAATATATCTGTTCTTAATATTATTTAGCAATACACACGTGATGATAACAAAAGTATCCATCGGTGAAAGAGAAAATCTCATGCCCTACAACTCCTTCCAATATCTCCTCGGTAAAATGGGTGGGAAAATGATTTATAACACATGCACATTAAACTCTATGTAGTCCACATAGATCCTTATCCTACCATCTTTCTTTATGTTTATTACCATGGGGATAACCCACTCTCATTCCTCAGTGCCCCCTCATCTTGTATTAGGGGCACCTAAATTGATTCATCAATTAAGTGGTTTGCTACACTCACCCCTCACCCTTTTCCTTCTCCCAATGCCAACTATAGATAGTCGGTCAGGGCCCTCTATTGATCCTCTCTCTATCTACGCTCTCCCATTAGCTTAGGCCTATATTTAGAGGGGGGATTCTCAATAGTGGAATTAGTTGAGGCACCCTATATAGATATATGGTGACCGAATGTGGGCTCAATGATTCTAGATTTAAACATCTTATCAATATTTTCCTTTACCTTGACATGCATATTAAGATTCATCCTGTAAGGCCTCTTCCTAACCATAACCAAGTGTGCACCTTCCTTTAATTTTATCCTCATCTCACCTAAATATTGATTCACTCCATTCAATTCATGATATCCTCAAGGAAATAACCACTGCAAGTCATACAATAGCTCAATAATATTTTCCACCTCTTTTCGGACCAATAATCACCAATAATATCCTCCATAGGTTTTGCATCTATCTCAATATTAGCCTTCTTCATTTTCATAGGATCGTGATAAGCTCATTCCTTCTCATCAGCAATATCTAATACTTTGCGTGTACCTATAGTCTAATTAATTTCTAGATTCTTCACTTAATCATCATCAATCATGTAAACTAACTTACCCTTCTCTTTTTCTAGCTAGGCATGCCCAAGTTGTTCCTCATTTGTCTCTTCTTATTCAAATCGCACCTCAAAATATAAATTTTTAAACATATATAATAGGATTTCCTCATCCTTTGCACTATCCCCCATCGTAAGTCACTTTATAATCTATAATGCTTCATTCACCAGAGGTTTAGTAGAAAAATACTCAAATTTTGAATCATACCTGAGGTCATATCCTACTAGTTAACTATTTCTCTTGTTAACTTTTCATGAACATACCATACACGCGCACAACCGCTTAAGGTGGCGTAGAATTATGTAACCAAAGTGATTGTGGTAAGTCCTCTTACCCCTCTATTCGAGTCTCTCACACTTCTGAATGTGGTGTGAAGCAACCATTCCAAAAAAATTACATATCGGTAAAAAGGTACATTGTTCCTTAGAAACCTAGTAGAGAAGGTGATTCTCACCTCTTTCCACTCCAAAATTTTATCTTTGTGTGTAGTCCACCAATGCGTTGTTGTCCAGTGTAGGGTATAGATCAACATATTTCTTCTATCACACTCATCCTTCCACTAGGATTCCATGGCATACAGAAATACATCAGGTTTTCCTTCACCAATATACCAAGGTACCTAGTTATAACTCAAATGCCTAACCATGTGCAACTTGATTACGTAAGTATACGTGTTCTTCATCTCTCTCCCTACTATTACATATGTTCCATGTACCCATTTTTCACAGACAACACTTTGGTTGTATCACTCATAGACTGAACATCATCCCACTGCATTACACCTTACTTAGAAGACTCAATCACTTCGGGATCCATAATCGTACATGCATATATCATGTTTAGATCCTCTTCACTCAAGGTTTCTACATATGGTGTAGCCTTTCCATATATCAAAGGAATAATTACACAGTCCTCTTTATTCTCAAAAATAATATAATCTTTATTAAAGCACACATAAACATTACTCGTGTAACAGAAGGCATCCAAACACTTTGTTGGAAAACTATACTCGCTTCAACAAGCACCGGACTTCAAAGTCCCTAGTGAACTTGGCCCCTTGTATAGTAATAGTAGCATCCTTTAATACTCTAATGGGCATGTATCTAGTCTTGTTCTCCATATATAACACATTCAAATAGAGCGGTAACAATGGTTTCCCCATCTAATTCAACTTATCTAAAGTGAGTACACTAACTTCTACACCGATATTAATCAAGGTATGTTTCTCAATAACCACCCATCAATAACTTCATTCAAATTGATCTCTTTATCATACTCAATACTTGTGAGGAGGTAAGTTTGCATTCAATATCTGTCTCTCACACTTAGATCCAACACATGATATATTATCCCTCATCCATTCCTATGAAAAAGGAATGATATTTTCCTCATGCAACATCTTACAAAACTTCTCTAATTCATCAACATATTTATGAGGAAGCTCAACTCCCTTCACCTAATCCATCTTCCATGACTTCTCGTTCAAGCATTGTATCTCACATTGTAAGTTTCTAATCACTTACATAGTCTCTTGGTATACCTATTTCTGATGGGAAGGATATGGATATTTCACGTTATCACCACTTTCTTTGTAATAATATGTTTTTTCTTTGGGATCTCATGAGTGTGCATCGCCTCAACGTGTGTAGTTTCTAATACAGAAACATCGAGCAATAGGAACAATCTTAGGCATCCACCGATTTTCTATGGTGTGTTGCATTGTAATCATCCATGCCCCCTTGTCATTATTCTTATAGTTATTTCTCATGTGCTCATCTAACTCAAGACATTCCTCAAACTTATGTTGCTTCCCACACCATGAGTAGACTATGTTATGAGGGCATTCACACCTATAATGATCAAGGGATTTGCATGTAAAACATGTATCACAAGGAATTCACTTCTTCTTCCACTTTGTGACCACAACCTCTATATCCTCCCCAAGTAACCTCTACCCTACCACCTCCATCGAGCTCCCTTCATGGTGGTTTTCCTATTATTTTGAATTATTCACAACACTAGTGTGGAGAATGCCAGTTTAAATAGCTTCATGAATCTGATCAATCAATCTACAATGCTCTGTATCATGAGTGTGAGACATAAAAATATTATAGTAACATGATAGTTCTTCCATATCATGCACTATAACAAAGGAACCTACTCAAATCATGATCTAAGTGACATATCTCACAATCTAGCAACATGACACACACTGATTTATGAGGGAAACTATCCTTAGTGTGTCCTTTAACCTTGTAATTTGTACACCATATCACATTGCACGTTTAATGTGTCAAATTGGCTGAATTTTTCTCCATATATTTCACCATAGATGAAATCTATGCCTCCAAAAATGTGTTAACTCCGTGTCTATGCTTCTAATTGCTTGATGCATAGAGCTACCTCCAAAGCCTCACACAAATTTTTAAACATACTATGAGAGAGAACCCTTCGACATGTTGTATAAAACCACTAACAAACCATTGTGCATGTTGGCTAGGGTGAATATCATAAGAAAAATTTGATAACAAAGTTTTAAAATGTGCATCATACTCCCTTACACTCTCAACCATGCCCTACTTAATCTCCTTTAGCACACTTTGATTATTTTCTATTCAAAATCACATATATCAAACCCAACCAAGAAAGCATCATGCAACATGTTGTAATCTAAAACAGTCTAGTTTGGATCATACTTATTATACCAACTATGTGCATGCCATTATAAAGTAGTAGAAAACTAGCTTTCCTTATGCTCGGAGTTGTGATTCTCGTTAGTGCACCATAGTATCTCACACATGTGCATGTGCTTCATTGCATATTCAATGCCTTTTTACTCTAGTAGTAGAAGATACATCTCATAATAGACATTTTGTGGCTAGTGTGGACTATGCCCACAAGATCTAGAACCTCTATTAGATTCGGTATTCCCTTTACCTCAAGAACCACTAGATCCACTGATATCTTTGAACCTATTGATCCTCTTGATCCATATCATATAGTATGAACTTGACTAGAGGATGAGATACTTTACTGTTCTAACTATTGTACTAAATTGAACTCACACAGTCTGCAAAGTTGTGATACTTCTAGATGTATTACTAGTATTTTGTGCACCCACTCTCTATCTTGATGACATGTTAGAAAATATACCACCAATTGGAATATCAAACAAATAATATGTATGCATATTCATACTTCAATGTGTCATATGATGAAATTACTGTACCCAATGGAAAATGAAATCTACTTGTCGATACTCTATCACCAACACTAGCTTGTTTCTCAATAATCTTTTTGAAGAATCAGAACACCAAGCGCAAGGGAAAGGTCACCATGTGGGATCAGATGCACACTCATGGACCTTAATATTTCATCATCAGATGCATTCTCATTATAAGCCATAGGGTATTTTCTACTACACTTCTCTAACCGGGGGAGAGCCTAATGCTCTGGCTCCACGTCTTCCACATGAGCCTTAAATATTTCATGAAACATCATCCTCCACAAGTCCAAAGACTCCTCGATATCACACTTCTTCACCAATTCCATTTCTTGTGCCTCATTATACTTAATATTTTATCTCTCTACCTTTTTGTGATAGAGTCTTCCATCTATCACCACACTTTCTCCTCCCCCCATGCACGGTTGGGTATATCTAGCCATAGGTTTTTCTTCCAAATCCAAGGTTACCAACAAGATCTTAATTGCTAAAGGGATAATGTGCAAATAATATCCTCTGGGTTCATGCAAGAACTGAAAATCAACAACCTCTAGATAGGACTAAGTAGAAAAAATGTAATCTAATGTGTAACTATATAAAAACCACTCCACCAATGATGTATAGTGTGTTTCCAAGTCACATCAACATCATACAAAGTCTGGTAATCTTCCTTTCTCCAAACAGTTTTCTATATCTCTAATTCCACTTTGATGCATATGTTACCAGCCACCTATACAACTCTATAGGATAATAGCTATAGAATATTTCATAGAGTTCTTGATATAGATGTTCTTAAACCCACACATGAGCATTTTAATTGGGTCAAGTATTATATCTATGAGAAAACTAGTCTTATAAGTCCTCAAACCAGGTCTCAATATTATCCAAATTCAACTGATACATCTTCATCATGTAACATCCTTGCAACATCTTGAAAAGAGGTCCCGAAAACGGAACCAAAATGTAGTCTCTATTTTTCTTACTCAAACCATAAATACGTTGGCACATCACTTAGAAAGATATGAGTGCTCACTCAAAGCACGTAAATGTACTAGGTACCTCTTTTTATAGTAGTTTTGTGAAGGTGTTAGCATGATCATACAATTATTCCATATTCATAACAAGTAAGTAAAGGAAAACCATAACAAAAATAACTCACAACCATAGTACATAATGAATCAAACAAGAATCAAGATCAAATGACGGAGACATCACCAATCAATATCTAACCATAACAACTCATTCTATTAATCAACCAAAAATTAGTAGTTGAATACACCAAAAGTAAAAATGCAAAGTCATGCATGCAAAATCATACCAAGTAACATAACTTTATAACAATCCATTGTGTCCCTAAATTATGCAAATCAATACACACACACACACACACACACAGGGGGAACTTTCCATTCACTACCCATGCACTCTCAAAATAGGTGTATGCTAAGAATAGCCATGTATTGCTACAAAAGAAAATAAGGAAGTCTGAAATATTGACCTAATAATAGATTACCTATAATTAACTCTAGATCTAATCCTATTACTAGCTCAAACTCTACATGACTCTTTAGCTTACTCTTGTTCTCAAAATAGATTTGTGTAGCCTCCAAGTCTTCTCATCCTTATCCAATGTGTGCTTAGTACTCAATAAATTCTTATCCCATAACATGTCAAATGGCTAAGTCTCGAACTCTAACTTCCTTGGCGCACCCTTATTTACCTATACTTCCACGCGTACCTACGCGCCCTTATCTACATCCTTGTCATTATGTGCCTCTAACACATAGGAAACAATTTTTCAATTCAAAAATATCCAACTGTTTCAAGATTGATGAAAAAGAGTATGTAAGTGGATTGAAAACTCAACGTTTAATTTCAGATGTAACTGGTCTTTTGGAAATTTTCAAAGGAGAGCTATTCTTGGCTAATTGAGCTCATTTAGAATATTTGATTCCATCACCTATGACATTCTTGATTTTTTTGAATAATTTTTATTTTTTTGTATGTTTGGGCTCATGGTTATATCTTTGAAAGGGTTTTAAATTTCCTTTATCAAGTAAATCCTTCTCAATATAGCTTATGTTCTCAATAACTTTTTTGAAAGTGCTCACACAATGCATTTTCAAGTGAAAGGCTATTTTAGATTGTAAGTTTAGTACAAATATACTTAAAAGTTGTTTCTCTAGTATAGATAAAGGGAAATGACTATCTAACCCTAATCATCATTGTAGGAAACCAATTAAGTTTTCATTTTTAAGTTGTTTCATGTTACATAGGTCTAACATAGTGATGCCATTTTTCATATTAAATGAAAATTGGCGTATAAACTTCTCATCTAATTTAAAAAACATGAAAACATGCCCTTTGGGAATATGAAGAAACCATTCAAGTGTTTGGCCTCCAAGACTTCATGGGAACAAGTGAATAAGATAATTATCACTATATGTAACCTCTTGGAAAGTCATACGAATTATTTCATGTGATCATGAGGATCACCTTTGCCCCTATATTTATCAAATTTAGGGAAATCAAAACTAGGAGGAAAGGGCATATGTAACATTTCCCGATTGAAAGGGTATGGACATTGTTCTTCAAATTAATATTCATTCTTCGTGTCCAACAATATTTTCTTGAATACTTATATTGTAAGGGAATTATTCATGGATTACCACTCTTGGTTGAAGATCTAGCCATGCGAAGGTGTGGAAAGTATATACACGCAATTATATTTTGACATTTCACCACAAAGTTTTTCAATGTAAAGATCATTATATGTGTCCTTAGTTTTCTCATTGCATGCAACTCTACATGTGTCTTTGTGGGCATGTGAAGCTAAGTTTTCTTATTGAAAACTAACAACTTGTAATTTTTATTGAATAATGACCTAATCGTTTTGGGGTTCTTCTTGAGTTTCACATGGAGGGGTTGTTCCTGATCTTCACCCTCAACTATAGCTTCATGATTGATTTGAATGGGTGGTATGTGATAACCAGTTGTATTTTTAGGGATGCTTCTTCTTCATTGTGATTTCCTTGACCAGAAGTAGACATATGTCTAGGGTTTAATATTTCATCCATAGATTGAAAGGGATGTTCCATTTCTTCTTCTCCATGAACCATGTTTGTAAGAATAGTATGGTCAAATTTAGGTGGCAATATATCCCCTAATTCTACAACTCATGCCAGAACTTGATCTCTATTTTGGAAAAAGGAAGTTTTCTATACGTGTTGGATAAAACTAAAATTTATCCCGGGGATTTTTTGCCTTGTCTCTCGATATGTTCAACCAAGTTTTTGTCTTCAAGTAATGGTTCCAAATTTGTACCGATGAAAGGATTTGATCATAATATTCTATGTCCCATTCTCGTAATAGGAGGCATGATAGGAAATTTTTCATTAAGGTTTGAAAAATGTGTACAAGTACTATAATGAACCTAGGAAAAATCGAGTAGTGTAACAACTATAAATGTTGCAAAGAATTTTCCAAAGGGACAAAAATGTAAGATGAAAATCCATCAAGGAAAATATATATAGTTACCAAAAATGAATCAAACGTAAAAAAACCTATTCCCTATATCTTAAATTTGTCTCAAAGATTGTTTTGGATAAGATGACAACACAATTTCAATATTTAAATTGAGTTTTTGGACAAATAAGATTTAAGTATTAAAACGGGATTGAATTTCATAAAAATAAGGTATACACTTAAAACAAATATAATACAAAAAAATCCAAGTTATGGGAACGGAGGTTACAAATGCGAGTAGTGTACAAGACAATTTGAACACTTAAATCAAGTTTTAAGAAAAAAATATTTAAGTATTAAAAAGGGATTGATGCAATGCGAGCATCATAACAACATCAACTTCAAAAAATATAGTCAATGTTTGAATAAAAACAAGGTCTATGTATAATAACGGGTCAACACAATGTGAGCAATTTAACAATACAAGTTGGACACTTATACCAAGTTTATGAAAAATATGATGTGAGTATCAAAAATGGATTGACATAATGTGATGAATATAACAACATAAAGGGAAATCAAGATAGGAAATCCTTCTACAATGATATTTCTCAATCTGGATGTTAAAACAAGGCTACCAAAATATGAAGATATACCAACACACTTTCAACACTTACATCAATGTCATAATAAGGAGTGATGTAATTGGGTGCCAAATGCGGTGGATGTAATTTTGGCAACACTTCGAGTTGCTTTCTTTTGATAAAAAATGTTAACAAGAGAACAAGGGAGATAATACAAGTTGTGATGAAAAATATGTGGCACAACTTAGGTAAAGTTTTTCCTTGTTCGATAACAAGGTAGAAACTAGGATAAATTTTTACGTTGTAAGTTTCATGATGAATAACACATGGACAAAACCTCAATGGAATCTCCCTTCATCTAATAATAAGGTTTTGAATCCTAGGAAGTTTTTCCTTTATGAAGGCTATTTAAAACACGATTAGATAAGGTCAAGTTGGCCCTAATTCCAAATGGCTACCTAGGCTTTTTTTCTCAACACTCACCAATACTTGTCTAAGAGAGGTACACTTTACTAGATAACTCCTAGATAAAGGACCATTACCCCATAATAAAATTAATGAAAGAGGCCTCATACAGACAACTTGAAGCATTCCTCGAGGTATTTCTATTCAAATTAGTAGTGTGGAATGTAATATTTTTTCAACCGATCCCTCAATGTGTTAAATACTTTTGGGTTCCCATTGTAATCCTCATAATGATTTTTCTATATTACGCCAAGATACTTCCCATAGTTTAAAACAAACGGGTTTAAGCCCTTATCCAAACTCGCAAATACATTGTTTTAAAAAATGGTGTGTTTTTTTATCTTCTCGATCTTAATGCGGTTTAGCACATTATTGGCAACCCGCATACATTGTCATTAACATTTTTTTAATCTTTGACAAGTGAAAGTTCCTGCACACAAAAGATTTAGTAGTTTTTCATATAAACCCCAATGTTCAAGGAGGATCAATGTTTCTTTTTATTCTCAAGATCGTCAAAAGATGCAAGAGAAGAGCATACACAATGATTGATCCAAATAAGTAGAAATGGGAAAACTTAAATCAATGAAAAATTAAATGCTTCAAAAGATTAATTCCCTAAACAAATTTAACCTCGTATAAACTACACACAAAAAGATTTAGTAGTTTTCCGTATAAACCCCAATGTTTAAAGAGGACCAAGGTTGGTTTTTAGTCTTAATATCGTCAAAATATTCATGATAAGAGCATACACAATGATTGATCCAACTAAGTAGAAATGGAAAAACTTAAATCAATGACCAATTAAATTCTTCAAAATATTAATTCCCCTAAACAACTTAAATGATGAAATTTCAAAGTCAATCAAAATGTTTTAGAAAATGAATATCAAAGTTTTTTTTTCAAGATCTCCCAAGAGCACCGTAGAGAAGATCATATATAGACTTTAATCTAACTTAAGCAAAATGGAAAAGAAACATTCATCAAAGAATTTAAATGTGATAGAAAATGATTTCAAAGTAAAACTTGAAAAAAGGAAATTAAAAACCTTCAAAACAAAGATAGAAAATACCATAAATAAGATTCAAATTTCTAAATTTGAGCCCAAAAATCCACATAGAATGCTAGCACATAGGAAAAATGCTAGAACATGAATGCTAACACTACCACACAAAGGAATGATGGTAACACACTTAAGGTCGATGTTAACACATATAAGAACAATGAAATCACATAGAGGACAACGCAGAGATGGACTTATGACAATGCAAACACACTTTGGTAAAGATGAAAAACACGGATAAATGGTAACACACTCCTAGAGAATGGTAGCATAAAGAACAACTATGCTAGTACACGAAGGGAAATACTAGCACACACACAATTGCATAGACGAAATCAAGATCAACATTAGGACACAAGAGAAAAAACTAGCGCATGAAGAGTAACACAGATGCGAGACAACCTTAATGGTAGCACAAAAACTTGCGTCTCTTCAAAAACACATTAAAATGACCAAAAATGTCAAAAAAGCTCAATTTTTGCCGATAAGCTTCAATTTCAGCAGCACTTTACCTCCTCACCTATAAGGAACACTCAACACATGAAAACTCAATAAAACATGTTAAAAAATAAAATTTATATAAACATGTGCGAAAGAAGTTAATATGTAAAATAGGAGGCTTAACTACAAAATATAAAGAAATGTGCATGAGACAAAGGAGGGGCCCGAGAAGGCATGCCATATATATACAAGTGAATAAACAAAGATAAATTAATTAAAACTAACAAAACATAGTATTCATAACTAAGTTAATCTATCAAAAACACCATGATAAAGCTATGTAAGGGAAAAACTAACTAATGCATCCAATTAAACACGAAACATTGAGATATCCTCTGTTATTTTTTTATGGAATTTCTAAATTTTATTTTCTCCTTTTATCGAGCCAATCCTAATTATAAGTGATCAAAGGAAGGCTATCTCCATGAAGAGGAAATGATATCACCAATATGGCTTGATTGCAATGTATGGTTATTCCTTTACTAATCTTTGCAAGTAAAAGATATAATGGATGTTATATTAATAAGATTTCTAAAGTGGAAATGCTCTTATCATGTACATATAGTGTAAATATGTAACACTAGTGTAAAATGGTGTAATATTGGAAGGAAGATACTAGGTCATTTAGATAGATTTCCAATTTGGGAAAAGCTTGAAACCTAAAGAATGTGGGATAAAGATAAAGTAGAACTAGAAAGGGATAAACATGATTCAAGGAATTAATTAGTGATTAGTAACTCATGGTAATTAGAGATGATTTAATTAATCAAATAGGATTAATTAATTGGACAAATTAAGCTTAAATAAGCCATTTAGAGGTGATTTAGAAGGAAATTGGTAGAATTTGAAGGGTTTGAGAGAGGGATTTAACCAATAAGAAGGTTTATTAGTTAAAAGGAGATTAAAATTATTAATTAACTAATAATAGTTAATTAATTAGAAGAGGATTATAACTAACAAAGTGTAATTAGTCGACATCCGGATGGGGAAAGATTAGTTAATTAATGGAGTATCATTAATTGACTAAAATGGAGGGGAGTGTTAGCTAATTAGTAGGAACTTGCTAATTACAATGAAATGAAGGGAATAATGGTAAACAATACAATTTTAGTAGTAAAACTACGAGAGTTAGATTTAGGTGTCTACAAATAACATGTGAACACTAACAAAGTATTCCTAACAACCCCCAAGTGTAAACATAGTAGGTAAAATCATACTTCTTATACAACGTGTTGCCTCTACATACTCATGACCTAGGTCCACAAATCAAACTGGAGGTAGAGAAGGAACTCATCAACCATAAATTGTTGGGAACTAATCTTACCACATGTAGACACAATCTCACACACATATTAATATTTTATTATGTCATCAATATGTTTTTATATGCATGAATCTTAATTAAGAAAAGCATTCACTAGTGACACCATCTCTTTTCCATGCACGTATTTGATTATTTTCTACTATAATTCTCTTCCACGTCTGTCATTTTTATATCCACTAGGTCATGGGGATCCATGTCTATCTATCTTCTCACATTTTTCATCATTTATCGAATAAAACTAGTGTCGAATCTGGACACTAGCACTCAAGCACTCGTGTCCATTTTGGGTTATTCTTTATTGTTTATTCCTTTTTCACATATTGAATTTTGTGGTTGACCTTTTTACTTTTCTTATTCTTATCCCATGTTCATAGTCACCTTTTGTATCACTAGAGTTGAAATTCAAACAAAGTGGATTGATATATATGCACAACATACACACTTTTATTTGTTTTAGAAATTCAAAGGGGTTATCACATCTATATACTACCACTACTATCAAAATGGACTACATTTTGGGATACATACATTACATAGATAGGGGAAGTGTTAATTTCCATACCTCACATTTGCATAAAAGCTAGCTATAGCACATTATTTTGGTGTTAATTTCCATACCTAAGGACACTATTTCACTCATAAGAACACATAACTACATGGAGTTTGGTATGTAGTGTAGTGCTCGATACTAAGTTCACTCATTAGATGACAAGCTGGGTCAATCCAACTTCACATATTACATATTTAATTCAGATTTAATTTTGTTATGAGCTTGTACACATAACTAGGGTTTGTTTTATAGGTTACGGGCATGATCAAAACCCTAATAGCAGAGTCGAGTGAAAAGAAGATATTGGAGTGAATAACCTCGACCCAAAAATAGAAGATCCTAAATATTTACTCAAACACTAACACCCAAAACGAATGCTAGCACGTGAGTGATCTGTCCCACACAAAACAAAAGTTTCAAAACCCTTATCTAGCCCCCTTTTTCATCACTTCTAATCAGATCCAACATATACATGGTCTTGAATACCTCTATATTACACAGAAATAGCTAAATCATCTATCCCTCTTATTTTCTTAGAGTTTACATTATTTAAATACTAAACACTTATATATTTTCTATACATTATCATTATTTACTCTTTTTTATTGATGATAATGGTTTTTTCCTAGGACCCCCCTAATTACATAGATTCCATATATACAATAAATAGCAAAAGAGACCAAAACATGATTGGAATAGGATTCCAACAAGCAAGCAATAGAAAGTCAAGCAAACACAACAAAATCTCAGCAACGTTGTTGCTAAAACACATCAAGGACCAAACAAAATTTAAAGATCTCGGTAGCCAATCCAGGATACTTCATGATCTTCTAGAAGTTATTCTTGACATATTATAGCACCCTTTTAATTTCTTTGAGGCTAGTTTCTTTCTTAATCTTGTCCTTCCCTTTAGATTCTTCAATGTGTATAATGATGAGGGAAGAGAATTGATTATTCAATTAAGAATGGAAATAACATCATAGATTTTTTTCCTAGTATTTTTTATCTCCTTTTTAATCTTGGTAATCCTCTTACGAGATATTCTCCACCAACTTCTTTTCAACCTTTCCTTCGTCACTAGTTACTCTACAATAATATTTAATTTAATTTATATTAAACCATTTGGTGAACCCCACTCTCATTTGAAATCCTTTCCCTAGGGCCCTAAACCCTCATGGGTAAAAATAGGTACCCGTCTCTTAAGAATGATATGACATATATGACATGCAACCATTTTTTTATCATGTCGTTATAGAATTTGAATTCCGTGAACGTATACTACTGATACTCAATATGATCCAAAAGTTCTCCAACAACTCCTTGACTTCTAAAATACTCTTCCGATTGGTTTCCAAACCTTTGAAACTTTCATAGTTTCCCCTGACTAAAAATTTATTGCATGTTCTCCCTCATTTACCATATCCATGAATGATCCTCCATATTCCTCTTTACGTACTTTATGCCAAATCATAGAATTAATATAGATTCTTTGCATGTTGATGTTCTTTCTTGTGATAATATGGATGTTAATGACTCTACTCCTATTATTGAAAATGTAAATGTGGATAATGATGTTACTACTATTAGTCAAGTGGAATGTGAACCAATCTTTCATATTATTCCTACTTATACAAATGTTTCCAATGAATGTCATGATAGCTATAATATTGGTACTCCTACTTCTTTATATGCGATGATAATCTTGATGTAATCCTTACTTATGAAAATATGGTGATAGTGACTTAGATTCGATAATGACACTACACATGATAATGATTATTTTCCTTCCCTTAATATGGTTTAATGTTAATCTACACCTCCTCTTTCTTCCACTTTCAAATTTATTTCTAATGATGGCAATATTGACACCAATCCTTCTTCACTATGTCTCATGATCATACCCTAGTATATTTGTATAGCTTCCACATCCATCTCCTCCTCTCACTCCTCTATCCCCTCCTTGCACATCCACTCCCCCTTCTCGGAGTTCATATGATCATTCATAATGGAAAGATATAACCTAACGTGCCTCTCTTTTCCTCGGCCATCCCTTTGCAAGATATCCTCTCTCTCATGCGGTTGGTGGTACATTGCAAAACCAAGTTCATACCCTTACCCTCAAGAGTAGAGCCTATTATGCTTCCATTGAAAATAATTCCCTTCCTAAAAACCTATTCCTAAGAAGATGCACAATTCCATCTTCCCCAAGGACTTCATCATGTCTACTTTCTCATGTTTTGATGGCATAGGAAATCCCTATTTACATCTAAAGTATTACCGATTAGCCATGGATTCTTATTCCAATGATCAATTGTTACTAAAATATTTTCATAATAGCCTTGTTGATCATGTTATCCAATGGTATACTCATTTACCTAATGGATCTATTAGTACTTATTATGATATGAAGGATGCTTTTCTTAGACATTTTATTTCTAAAAATGGTTCTAAAGTTACATATGAACGTTTTCCTTCTTTAAATCAAGGAAAGAAAGAACCAATATTAGATTACATTTTATGCTTTAATTATTACATGCATCAGTTATTGTTTCATCCTATTGATTTAGAAATGCAATTTATCTTTTTTTATCATGGCTTAATTCCTCCATTAAAAGAAAAGCTATTATATGACACATGTGATTCATTTACTCTTTTTTATATAAGGTTATTGATTTAGAAAAATACTTAATTACGGATCACTTTATAATACCCCTCCTACTTCTTCTATGCCTCCATTTCCTATTAAGTCTTCTTATCTTCCACATATTGACCCTCATCCATGGTCACCCTCTCCTCCTCTTCTCAATAATCTCCCTTCCTCACCACCATGTTGGAATTCACATAAGTCTTCTCCACCACTCACACGTGAGCCATTGCACTTTCCACATGCCAATAAACTAGATGATGTCTTACATACCTTACTTGATAAGCGGTTAATCCATTTACCTTCTAATCAAAATCATCCCCCTCATCACTTATAGTTCCATCATGACCGTCCTTTCTTTAATTTTCATTATATCAATGGCTACCAGAAAATAGTTAATATAATCTCAATGACTGACTACAACAATTAGAAGATAAAGGTGTCATTTCTTTCCACTCTCACTCTCTTGATCACTCTCTCTACTATTAAAAATAAGCACACATCCACAACCATTATCTTGTCTCATTCATCTCCACCTAAGGTCATCATCCATCCACCTCATAAGGTTATTACCCATCCACAATCCTCTAGCTGACCCTCTAATAGCCATATTGCTTCACTCTCCACACATTTATACTAATTATCATTGGCTTCCTAAGCAATCTGCTTCCACACTTCCCACCGTCACACCACCCATTATTGGCACCATTTCCTTTTATATTCAATTCAACACCTATACACATGTTTATGTTGTTCCACATGCTCTTCCTAAGCATTGTAGGCCACTTCACCTCTTGTAGATGAGATACATTTCTAGATTGTTACCAAATGATGCACTCATGATGTTAAGGTTCATACATGACTGTTGAGGGAATCATTACTAAAATGAACTTTATTATCACACTAGGGGAAATCACTCTTCTTTCCCCGTTAATCACACATGCTTACGGACATTATTTTACATATCCTCATTATACAATTATCAACATATAATTTTTTAATTCCCTAAAATCATCTCAATCACATTACCATATCATTTTTATCTACCATATTCCCTCAAATACATACATTTATATTTACAATATGTTATACTATTCATTATTATTCATATGCACTTCTTAGTTAATCCATTATTTGGACATTCTTTCTACATCATAACAACTTTCAACAATACATATTAAGTCTACCATTCCAACAATCCATATTGAATCTAACAAACTAAACACTCAATATCAAGTAAAAATCATAATAATCACACCATATACACGTACATCAACAACTAATATGACATCACCACACACACACAAACACATAACAATATATATATATATCATCAAAATCTTGAATTACAAAATAAAATCACTGTTGGGAAAGCCCCTATGCATCAATACATCACCTATTATCCTTTCTATCACTATCTACAATCGTGGGAGCTCTAGAACTTGAAGCTTCACTACTAACTCTACGTCATTGATCTCAACCTCTATATCTATCAAGCTAGCTCTATAACATGGAAACTTCCACCATCTATTCTGAATATTTTCCTTGTAACTCCACATTCTAAGAAAATATATCCTAAGCTAGGCCTCCTCCTACGACCTCTCTCTTTCTCTACCTCTACATGATCCTCTTTGTGTTTTCTCAACAAAATTGTACATTTGTCTTCCTCTATAGCCACTAGCTCAAACAAATGGGCATGTTCACCTGTAACTTTGTCTACCCACTCTAGCATCCCTCCTCCTAAAAGCACATCCGAGGGAATGGTTTGCATTAATGTTTGTATGAAGGTATCTACAATTAACATGTAATAGGCATCACCTACAATCACACAATAAACATTAATTATTACACATATTTTCATTCATCCATTATATCAATCAAGCCACAACCGACAAGTAACTAAGAATGATACTTACACTATGCTCTTACCGATGCTACAACATATACCTTAGGGGAGGTTCCTGGCCCTCTACTCCTCCAACTACTAACCTACCACCCACATCTATGACTACTAGGAATAGATACACCCATTGGTGTGTTTCCCACCACTAATTGTATTCTTGAGGACACCCCACATAATCAAACTCGTATAGGCGCTATAACCAAATCGACTCATTTGGTTCCGGATGCACAACTTGTGCTTCTATGGAGCCTTGTCTTGACCTTGGTTACCTTACACCCTTGAAGATCGAACAATATATATGGTTCTTGTGGTACATCTTAGACCATGCCAAACTATCTAGATTATCACTCACCTTGAAATGATCTGTACTACCCATAAGAAGAGGTCATTTAACCGCATGGCACGCCATCTGAACCGTAACTCAACAATTTCCTCCATCCATTCTCGATAGTCTCTATACGGTCTCCATATAATTGCCACAAGGCCCATCTGATCTAGCATCAAACTATAAGTAGTCATGACCATCCTCCTACTATGGGAACCCACCCACATCATCGTAAATATCTCTTATCGGGACTAATTAGCCCGTGACCTACTAAGTTGCCTCAATATAAAAATATGCTCATATGTCCATGCATGTAATAAAGTAGTAGCTTCCAATCCACCTCCATGATCATCATGAGTAAACCTGTACAAGTCCCTATATAAGTTGGCCAACACACATCATTCCCATGTATATCTAGTACTGTGATCCTCGATACTACAACAAATATCATGCATCCTGTACAAAATCCCAATTCCACTACCCTCCATAGCCACTGATGAAGCTGTAACAATTGCAATAAAATTTAACAATCGTGGAACCTCGGATGTCACAATCACATCTAAGATAATATGTGTCTCTTCATGTACTCAAGACCCTATAAAATACCATCCTAACACTCTCATCTAATTATGGTCAAATAATATGGCCATGATTTGTATTCTCTCTCTCACAATAGGCAATCAAAGTATTTGGTATACATCCTCTAATGTCACCATCATATCACATGTCACCAACCAAAATGTACATGTATCTATGTACCATCTCTCACATAAATAAGTCAATAGAGGCATATTATGAGGTATCTCATCCAATCTAGTAATGTGCCATAGGATGACACGGTCTAATATATCACACTCCATGTCTAACAAACCCAAACAAAGGAACATACTAAAATGACACTCACCAAACACTATGGAGAGTATATCTCTCTGCACAACACCCAAAACCAATCAAATCACACTTGTAAAATGATATACATACTTCAAAATAAATCATAACAACCTAACATTCCTCACATTAAATTCATTTAAAACTATAGTGCTCAAAGGTGCCTCTGAGACACTAGCACTAGGAGCTGGAATCTAGCACCCAAAGTAGGTCACTAGCACCAGGAACTAGGCGCTAGTGTCCTAAATGACATAAATGCCATGTCTACTTCCAATCTAGTAAAAATGATAAAAACTACAAAAATTCAAATTTTACTAAAACTCATCAAATCAAGCAATTTTGACAAAAAATTACAAAAATATTCACACATACTAGCTCCTCATTTATTTTTAAATCCACGGTCACTTTGCCACTCTCTCAAATCTTGTCAAATTATCCCCTCTTACATGTGGCATATTCACAACCCAGAGATATAAATCTCAATTACTCTCAATACAAATGAAATTACTATGCACTTTCTCACTATTATTATATATAGTAATCCGAATTTACCATATATTATAGTTACTATTTATCACTATTCTTGTAACTAATAAACGTCACTTTTTTATCATATCTTGAGCATCATTATTCTTATTCTCTCTTGTTTAAGACATATGGATCATGGTCTTCTCTAGTACCATACTCTCTAATTTACACCATATAATATTCCAATTTGGCACATGTACTAACCAATATACACTCACAATTTGTCTACATTAATACCTATGCTACGTTTTCTCTCATTTACTATTACAACTTTTATATCCTTAGTTTTTCTCATTTCTCACTCTTATACCTATCACCCTTTCTCCAAAAGGGGAGTATACCATCATGATTTTCTTACAATCCCTCTTAGGATTTAACAAAATCAATCGACATTTTCGACACATTACTATCACAATTTTCTCTGATCTCATTCAAACATGGATACAATTATTCTATATGAGATTCAATACTTCCTACTATTCCAAATCTATCTCCCCCAAATCACATAATTTGTGGGAAACAAAAACCTCTATGTGAGTAATTTTGTAAATACATTTTATTCAATCAACTAATATCACTCAAATCAATCAATCAATACAATTATCATAGTTAGTATTACTCCCAGATGACCTAACTTGGGAACCATACTACATTACCATCACTTAAAAATTACCTAACTTATAATCCATATAGCACTATTCAAATCAAAACACCCGTTACTATAGGAGTGAGGAAAATGAAATGTCATTGCATTTCGTATACCTCTCTTGTGTGGGTTTTTTAATTAGGAACAAATAGGCTACAATCAGGACTAATCGAGGATAATCAAAACTAAACAAGGAACAAATTTAGTCTCTATCTATCTACAATTGTAGGAAATTTTGGGGAACTATTATAGAAGGAGAGAAAAATATATCTCTCCCCAACACTCTTCCTCTAGAGACAAGACGCCAAAACCCTCCCATTATCAAACAAAGTGGGTTGGGAATTGATCACTCCCTACCCCATCTATCTCCTATGAAAAATAATCCAATATCTCCAATGACATCATGTTTAATTCTCCAATTTGATCCTTACAACAGTTTTTTATCTCCTCTTATGCCATGTGGGTCAAACAAATAATCTAGGATTTTCCACGCTATAATCTTATATATTTTGTGCACGCTCTACAATATGGCTTCTTCACACTCTATACAGGTATGTTCCTTACTTCCTTTACACTATTTAAATTTCATTCAAATAGCATGAAGGGGGGAAAAATGATATAAAATCACGCACATATTACTAATTTAACTATGTCATCATTATGTTGTTATATGCATGAATATTAAGTAAGAAAAGTATTCACTGGTGACACTATCTCTTGTCCATCTATGTCTTTGATTGTTTTCTATTGTAAATCTTTTCCACATCTGTCATTTTTGTATCTAATTCTAGTCAGGTCATAGGGATTCCTATTTGTTTTTATAGATAATACTTGGAAAAGTATTTAAGGGCTAAGTACAAAATATATTACAATGAAGCTCACAATAAGAAAAAACAACCAAGTAAAGCACTAGTCAAAAAGAAATTGAATCTTATAAAGCTCGACAAATACCCAAAATATACAACCACCATGATCTAAAACATTACATCATAAGACCAAAAACCAACAATTGGTCAGCAAAAAGTATGATAAATACACTTTAGGCATATTTTCCTCTCATTCTCATGTTAGGACCAACCTACTTTAGTTGATTGTTAGAAGAGTATTCATCCATTGAATCGCTAATTTCTAATTTCATCCTTTTCCCTTTGTCAAGAGCCATATCTCCTTACATAAATTCAAGCCTCTCGTCCCTAAACCAAAACACGAACATTATTTCTCTATGCATTTCTAATTATATTCTGGTTTCCAGCCTTGAATTAGGTCCACCCCCGTCCTCCAACGCTTCAATTTTGTTAGCGAGAAAATTAATAAGGATGTTCCCCATTGAAAACCTCTCGATGGACCCAATTCCATATCCTAACCATCCAATTGTTGAAGAATATTAGAAAAATGTAAATCCTTTTAAAACTTTTCCTTTATCTTCCTAAATCTTATCATGTCAGCTAGTGTGAGAAAATATTCCCAATCATCTCTCAAAATAGATCTAGGAACCTTAGTTTCTAGTTCTAGAGTACCCACTTTCACAAGAAGAAAGATAAGTCCATGGTGAATAGGATATATAAATTTTTCTTCTTGGAAATCCCTTATAGAAACTTAGAGATATCTATAAAGTAAAAAGGGAATACTAATCTTCTTATCCCACCTAAAGTGATTTAGCAAAGCATGAAATGATGTGAATGTAATTTCCTAAACTTACCATCCAATGTAATATACTTCATCAAGTGGAAAGAACCTCTGGCCATCACCCAGGAAGATAAATATGAGAAATTCCATCCTCCATATAACATATCTTTTCATCATCCCCAAAAAGGTTTTAACCTCTTGATGAATTCTATTTATGTCTTTCAAAACATTACTTCCGATCATTCCATACTAGTAAATACTCCTATAAACTCCTAGTAACCATAATACTAATATCACAAATCTTGACTACTCCACTATCCCAAGAAGTTGTGAATTCCACAAAAAAACTCTCATCACACCCTTCAGTCTCTGGAGCATCCTGTTTGTTTGTCATTTCAAAAAAAAATCATTTATCCCAGTGCGATAGCGCCCACTCTAAACACTAGCACTCAGGTGCTTGTGTCCATTCTAGGTGCTTCTATCTTGTTTATTCCTTTTTCACGTTTTGACATTTGTGGTCATCATTTTTACTTTTCTTATCCTTATCACATGTTCATAGTCAAAAAAAAATTCACTAGTGTCAAAATTCAAACAAAATATTCACATATATACACAACATATAGATTATTATTGTGGCTAGCAATTCAATGGGCTATCACATCTATATACTACCACTACTATCAAAATGGATTACATTTTGGGTTACATACACTACATAAAAAGGGGAACTGTTTAATTCCATATGACACATTTGCATCAAAGCTATCTATATTCCACTATGTTGGCATTATTGGCATGAGGGAAACCTTAGGACACTATTTCACACGCAAGCACACAAAACTACATGGAGTCTGAAATGTAGTATAGTTCTCAATACTACATTCAATCATTAGATGGTCGTCGGGGTTTGTCTAAGTTTACATATTACATGTTTCATTTATATTTAATGTGTTTGTGAGATTTAATAGGTAGTTAGGGTTTGTTTTTAACATTACATGTGTGATCAAAACATAAAAATGAAGTCGAGTGATAAATTAGATATTGGAGGGAAGACCTTCGACTCGAAAAGAGAAGATCTTGAAGATTGACTTAGACACTAGCATCCGAGCACTCTTTTCCTCCCATAGGTTCTCATGTCCCATATAGAACAAAATTTTTAGAACTACCCTCAACCAACCATTATTTCATCATTTCTAGTTGGATATAGTAAATACACATTCCCTACTACCTCCATATTACAAAGGAAACCACTAAGTCATCTATCCCTCTTATTTTCTTAAATTTGACATTATTTAGATACTGAGCACTTGTATATTTGTTGCTTATCAGCCATTCCTTGTAGGGAACAAATCTGATCTAGTTATTTTAAGATCTTGAGAAGGAATGATTTACACATCCTTCAATGGTTGTAATATAGACACAAAATCACACACTTTGGGTATCTATCTAGTCCTAATCACATACTACTATCCATATGATTCCTATGTAAGAAAATTACTAATCTACCCATGTCTTTAGCCATCTTTCTAAGTTTTTTGTTTCCACTTTTTGTCTTACACTCTTTCTTTCCTAGTTTTCCTTTTATACTTCAAAATTTCTCATCTTGGACACCCGTGCCCAGCTAGGACACTAACACCAAGCACCCCCGTCCCCTCTAGGCTCACCCCGACATTTTTTTACTTTACTCAATATTTTGGGACCTTTCTATTCTTTTGGGCATCTTAGATTTTTGGTATTTGGAATTTTCATGGTTAGTTATGAAATTCAAGTAAGGGAATCATACAAATATAAAGTTATGTGAACATAATAAAGGCCAAAAATTAATCATTAGTGATCACCACCTAAGGTTACATCTAAATGACATTTTAGAGAATTCAAGCATCCATTCTAGCTCCACACAAGGGACTGCATTCATTTGCATACACTTCATAGGAGAGGAAGTTCATTATTTCATGCACACATCTATCTACATTTTCTACATCTAGCTATTTTCTCACTATCAAGTGTGACACACACAAGAGCCACCTAGGGCACAATTCTTCACACAAACACATAATTGTATTGGGCTTGAAATATAGTACAATTCTCGGTCGTAAGATAACTTATTTGACAATTGAGAATAGTATGACCCCTCATTTACATTATTTTATTTTTGGGAGTTAATGCGATTTTGAGGGTTTTGTAGGTCATTTCTTTATCGTAGATGATTAGAGATATTGGTGAGAATTTTGTGACATAATAAAGAAAATAAGAGAAGGACAAAAAACATCTCACAACCCTTTGGAGGATGTTTTCTAAGGGTTTGAGATTCATAGGCGCAATAGTTGGTCTCAGTGGTACCCGTGGGTGCCCCTGACCCATTCCAAGAACCCTAGTTAAACATATTCTAGCATCTCTACATTTTTCTATGTCTTATTACAATACTCATCTCTCTTTGTTCATCATTTCATAACTTTTGCACAACCCATGAATAATTTTGAATCGAGAATTCTTTTCATCTCCTCATTTGCACTTAGGATTTTAAATCTTAGTTCCTTATTTGTTTAGGTCTATTCTTTATTTCATTACATATTTATTTACTACTACATTACAATCATATTTAGGAATTTATAAATTCTATATTTGTGTAATTATTTTGGTGAACCCAACGCTCGACTTCACCGTATTTATAGGGTTTTTATTCTTATGGCAATCACCCGTAGTGGTCGTTTTGGGTCTTTTGAGCACCATGAGCTTCCTTCTTCTAAATCAATGGTTATGGTTTCTACATCAATGCCTAAAACTGAAAACCCATTTTCCAAATCTCAAAAATTTCCTCTTCACAAAATCAAAACATCTTGTAGTGAACAATCATATAATGAGGATATCAATGTTGATCACGAACAATTAGACAAGATTTACACAATAATCCCACTCATCTTATGTATATTCTTCATGATTTGATTGCTACTAAGAATTCCTATGATGGTGATTCAACACCTCTTGTATGTTATTCCTCAGCTACCATGGCCTCCACTTAACCCCTTAATATTCCTCTTTTCATTCCTACTAGTAATCTTGCTCCCATTATTCAACCCGATGCTTCCTATGCATGGCCTAACTATTCTTCAAATACTCCTAATTTAATTTCTTTATATTAAGATCTGTAGACATAAATTCACCAACTTCAATTGGTTACCTCTTGTGCATCCCCATATTTGGATTCCACTTCACTCCTTCACACTCCTTTTACACCTTCTATCTTCGTTAATTAAATTCCTCTCGGTTTCGTCACCCCTAAGATGCCCACTTTCAAAGGTCATGGCGACCCTCAAGAACATTTTTAATAATTTCATGTAGCATGCCTAGACTATGTGGATGATCACACTTTACTTTCAAATATTTTTCGTCATAGTCTCAAAGATTATAAAATGCATTGGTTTAATGACCTACCTTTCCACTCAAGTATAATCTTTTATGCATATTACCAAGGCTTTTCTTATTAATTTCTCTATCAATATTGGCTCTAAAATATCCTATGCTCAACTCTCTCAACTTAAATAAGGATCTAACAAACATCTAGTGGATTATGTCTTATGATACAAAAATAACTTAGCTAAGATGTCTAATGTACTCATGAAACTTTGAGCTTCAAGATTTATTTGTTCAAATTCTATTACCACCTCTTTAGGAGAGTGTTCTCTTTGAGACATCTCCATCATTTGATCATCTATGTCATACTCTTAAGCTATGCAAAATAAAACTCTTATCTATATGCAAGCTTAAGTATTAGGATTAGGCCTCTCCTTCCTTGGACTTTTAAATTAAATCCACATTCAAGCCATCTACCAAACCTATGGAAGTTAAATCAACTATCAATGTAATCTCTAATACTAAGGAATTTCAATGGCAACTACCTAACTGTACATATATAAAAATAACTATCACTCTGCATCTTCTCTTACCATAACTTATTGAGAAAAATCTTGTTACACTTCCTCCTTCACTCAACTTGGACCCATCTCATCCAAAAAGGTCATACTTATAATGAAAATTTTAGATGTTACTATCATCAATGTGTTGGCCACTCTATAGATTTATGTTTCAACCCTTGAAATCTTATTCAAGATATTATCAACAATAATACAATTGAGCTTCCAGTGCCTACAAATTTTGTACTGATGAATGTCAAACACAAGTTAAAAATATTCAACAATCCTCTTTTAAAACATGAAAAATAATCGAATAATTCTTTACTAAATCATACATATACCATAGTCCCTCTTCTTTCATTAAAGGTCCCTTTATTTTCTAGTTTCTCACGTTGAGATATCTCCTCCAATCATTATTATCATGTTACGTTCTCTTCTAATTTCTTTCAAATCATTTCTTCTATTAGATATAATATTATCAATAACACTATCATTGATCCATAATTTCACATTAGCACATGTTCTATTGCACTTCTTCTCACTATCAGCTTCCCACTCTCACAAATCTCATATTTGATTCCTAAATCATATGGCGTTGTCAAACTTCCAGTCACTATCGGTCCTCTTACCATACTTGTGACTTTTCTTGTGGAACCATCAGTAGAAGGGAATGAAATTCTTATAGGTATCACTTGGCTTTGCGTAACCAAGGTGATCATCTCCATGAACCATTTGTATATAAATTTAATTCATAACAAGAAATTCACTACTATTAATAGTATTCCTCTATCCAAACAATGTCCATAGTATCCTCTTCGAGGTTTCCATTGCACTCGCTATAACATCTAGGTCCCCATGGCCTCTCAAATATAAATCACAATCTACTCCTACACATAGGCTTCGTTCACCTACAAAATTTCTATCTCATATATTATAAATATTAGAGCATGGTCACATGCCTTCATCTCAACAAGAATCGGGTGGAGGACCCTTGTCCTTCATTTTCATCAAATAACATATTCATTACTATAAAGTTTGGGGGCATCGCACTTATCCCCCATCACCTCATAGCATTATAAGTTGTCTTACATCTTACACACATCACTTCACCGACAAAGAGATGGAAGTAAAAGCTTGAGCAATGGATGAAGTTGAAGTGAGAGCTAAAGCTGAGATAAGAGCTAAAATTGAAGAAATAGAAAGAGCTCAAGCAAGAGAAGATGCAAGAGATGGAGCCTCAACCGCAACCAGAGAAAGGTTGAATGAAGAAGATGAAGAAGAAATGGCAGACTAAGATGAACCTAGACCAATTTTACCATGGAGAAGGAATACTAGCCTCGCTTGTACTTCCACAAACACCCATGAGATACCAAAATATCAAGGAAAATATTTCCTAAGTTTAGAGGAGACGTATCCCAACTCGCTAAAAAACATGTAGCAGTTTTCATCACCACATGTGAAGTGTTAGGTTTTGAACATGAAGACATATCACTTAGATTTTTCGTAGAGTCATTGCAAGATAGGATGGTGAATCACTTTATCTTCTACCAGTAAGGTCAATCAATTACTAGGATGATATAAGTAAGTTCTTTGAAGACATATTCAAATAAAAACAATATTTTCAATATTTCTTGGTCCAACTAGTAAAAATTAAGGAGTCCACTAAAACTATTAGAGACTTCATAAAAAGATACAAACGGGTAATCAAATGAATCCCTAAATATGTCGTTCCTTTAGAAAATAACTTGAATTTTTTTACCAAAGGTGCCCTACAACCCAGAGTTTTATTCTTCCTCAAAATGTGTCAAGCTAGGGATTTGAAAGAAGCTCAAGATTATGCCACCGAAATGGAAGACGATATGATTTTTTTAGAAAAGTATATAATCCCAATATTAAACAGAAGGGATAAATTTTTGTCTCTACTACCACTGATCCAATGATTTAGAAAATGGATAATGATATGATTTCTATGTACAAGAAACTCTCCTATATCATGATGAGGAATGCACCAGAGAATACTAATCCTCTAAACATGCCTAGAATAATTCCACCTCCTCACAGACTCACCCTTAAAACACCATCATTAACAAAACATGTGATACTGAAGAACTAGAGAATGAAGTTGACATAGAAGAACCAGATGATGAAGAATAATGTGATGATGGAAACATTCTTCAAATAGAAGAGGTTGATGGTGATACTCATAATGGCTTAGTTGAGTATGTCTCAGCAAGTGAAGATGAAGATGATGAAGAAGTATCGATCTTCTCTTGTGATATTTTCACTCATGCCCAATCAATGAAAGGAGATTCATCTTTGGTAGCCATAGAAAAAATAAGAAGGAAGATCCTCCCTTTGAAGTTAAAATAATTAGAAAGGGATCTCTACCACCACCATCAATGGATTTGGATAAGGAGAAACTAGATCCGATTGTAAGAAAGAATCCTTTTACCACACCAAGTAAGGTTCTATTACCTCCCCTAGTTCAAAATCAGTTTCTAAGGTTATTCCTTCACCTAATGATAACAAAATTAAATCTACTAAATCTCATCTCAAAATAGCCACTCCCCCTCCTAAATATTCTACTCCATCCACCAAAGAGACCTAAGCTCCCAAGGTAGCACCATCCTTGCAATGTAAAACTTCTACCATTCCTAGAATGTCATCTTCACTCCCCATATCTCCATTTGACTATGTTGAGCATGTGAATAGAACTAAAGTTCAAATCACGAAGATGGAATATTTACAAACACACCCACTCAATTCAAAAGTTTTGTTAACACCGTTCAAAGTGGTACCCCAATTCCTAATGTTGGGAATCCAAGTGCTAAAGTTTTACTCCCTACACCATCTACACCTTCCTCACAGAACATGATGGCACTTAGTACATCTAAAACTAACAAGGTATAACCCTTCTACCTATCCCTTTCACCAAAGGCTACTCGACTTACAATTATATCATATATTCGGAGATTCTGACATTGTTATTCCCATCAAGGTAGAAAATTCCTTAGGAATTACCTTCACTCATTCAAATGGATCTTGCTATTCAATGGAATCCAAAGAAGTGTCATTAGTGGGTAGAATAAAGGATTCTCAAGTGGCCTTGGCTGAATTTTTAGACAAGAATGTTTTTCTCATGATTATAGTGGAAGAAATCCCAACATATTTTGTGACACTATTGAGCAGAAGATTTTGTAGAGATATGGGTGGTGAAATCAAGATGAATTGCTCCTCTATGACCATTCCGTGAAGCAAGAGTTGAAGAAATTTTTTCCTGTATGTAAGATGAAATATACACCCATAAGTCATAGGATCCTAGTGAAAACATATTATTCTAAGATAGTGGAATGGGGAATTACTTATTCACATTGAAAAAATATGATTACTTTCCTCTTCTCTTAGAGGAAAAGGATGATCAGCTATTGAAAATGGAGTTCGATGGCAACCACTATAGTGCTATATCTGGAGTAGATGTTATACTAACTTCTCCCTTGGGTGTGTTATACCCATTCACCTAAAAGCTGTAATTTGATAATAAAAATAACACGGTGGAGTATGAAGATATCCTCCTAGGAATGTGAGTGGAAAAATATATGGAAATCAAGTATTCAAAATGTCTAGGTAATGCTAAAGTGATAGTGAAGCAAGTAAAATATCAGTATCAGATAAAAAATCTAAGGCTTGTGTATTATAGAAACAAAGTTTAGGACTGAATTGATTCCATCAATGCTTTCTCAATTCAAATCATCTCGAGAGAATATAATGAAAAAGTGGACTCCCTTGTAGTCTCAGCCTCATTAGTGGCTCTTTACCCATCCTTTGATAAGGATAACATGACTTTTGAAATGGAGTTCTAACCAAGTTTTCCAGACAATGCAAACCACCAGTAGGTTTTTAATGATGAAAAGAAGCTCCTTTCCTTCTTGGAACATAGGGATAATTTCATAAATCTCTTTTATGAAGGTCTTGAAAATACACATAAGAATTTAGTGGAATACAGAGATAAAAAGGAATAGAAGGTGTTTGTTCCAAAGCGTGTCAACCTCAAAAGAAATAAGATCCCGAAAGGCCTTATCTCCCTGGAGTATATTTTTGATAAACATGATATATTCATCCAAGATAAAGTGAAAAATATTCTAGGTGCCTAAATTATTTTGATAAAGAGAACATCGATACCACGAAACAACCAGAATGGTCAATATTGGAAAGTGTTGTTCACTCAAAGAAAAGAGAAGGTTTGTTTCTTTGCTTTGAAAAAGTATTCAGATGTTTTGGCCTATTCTTATGATGAGCTTAAGTCCTTTCAACTGAAGGTCATACATTATTTAATCTCTTTGAATCTAGATGCAAATCCTTTCCGGAAAAATAAAACTCCATATAATCCAAAAATAATTGATACCATCAAGGAAGAGGTTTTGAATATTCTCAATACTAGAATCATTTTTCGTGTTCACTACTCCATGTGGGTAGTGAATATTGTCCCTATGCGAAAGCATAACAGAGAGATATGAATTTTTGAATACTTCTGGAACAAAAATCAGGCTTCCCTAAATGATAATTATTCACTTCCAATCAAGGATCACATTCTTCAAGCAAATACTAGATTAGAAATGATATCAATGTTTGATGGTTTCTCAAGTTATAACAACATTGAGGTGGCAAAAGAGGATAGGACCAAGACAACCTTCGTTAATTCATGGGAACCTTTACATATAGAATTTTTCGTTTTTCTTTTATCAATGTTGTGGAAAAATTCTAGAGAGAAATGGATTTAGAATTTAAATATATTAAACATTGCAATGTCATCTATCTCAATGAATTAATTGTGTTCTCAAAAAAGTGAAAATATCACATCGATCACTTAGAGTAGGTTCTCATCGATGCCCGCAACATGGTATATATTTGAATCCCAAGAAGTGTATTTTTGGTGTCACTAAAGGAAGACTTAGTAGAGACATATTGTAAATAAGCAAGGGGTGAGCATAAATCGAGAAAGAGTGAAAGAAATCCAAGCCTTGTCCCTACCCACAAGTAAGAAGAGAGCTCATTACTTCTTCAAAATGTCAACTTCCTCCAACACTTTCTTCTTGAATTCATAAATTTGAATAAACACATCACAACCATGATGAAGCCCTAGGAAATCTTCAAATGGAGTGATGATGGAAAAGTAGCGTTTGAAGAAATTAAGAGAGCCATTTCCAAAGCTCAAACCTTGGTATGTCCCAATTTATATAAAGAGATCATTATATATTGTTATTCCTCTGAACACACTCTCTACCATCTTGGTCCAAAAGAATGATGAAGGCATAGAAGCACCTATTACTTTCATGAGCTTCCCATTAAAGAACCATGAGTTGAACTATAGTCAGTTAGAGAAACATGTTTATGCAATGGTCAAAGCCATGAAGAATTTCATATTCTACATCCTCAACTCTCACACCATATTGATGGTTCCAGGCATGAAATAAATTCCATTCTAACTCAACAAGACCCTGGGGCTAAGAGAGGAAATTGGGTTACAAAAATTCAAGAGTATGATCTAGAGATACAACCTTCCAACCTGGTATGAGGAAATGGTTTGTGCAAGTTGATAGTTGAAGATGAACCTATCAAAGATCAACATGGTGAGAAAAATTACATTTCCCCAAATGTTTCCAATACTTTCCACAAGTTCTCTTTGTAAATACCACCAATGAGTGGTATATGGACATTGCTTACTACTTGACCTATGGTGAATTCCCCACTCATCTCAA
This sequence comes from Taxus wallichiana var. yunnanensis, assembly GCA_018340775.1. Taxonomy (NCBI): domain Eukaryota; kingdom Viridiplantae; phylum Streptophyta; class Pinopsida; order Cupressales; family Taxaceae; genus Taxus; species Taxus wallichiana. The sequence goes on along the minus strand of CM031234.1, from coordinate 992,349,877 downwards.
TTACAATAAGAGGAGAACACTAAAACTAAGTGAAACCATGTTTTTCATTTGGAATCATGTTCTCTAAAAGAAAGGTATTGATGGGTGTTTTCTCCAATGCGTGGAAAAAGAACAACAGGAGAAACTATTGAAAGCATATCACGATAAATACCGTGATGGGAACTTTATGGCGATGGTCACAACTCATAAGATTGTTTGGGAAGGTATTATTGGCCTAATCTATTTATAAATAATCAATAATTCATTTTCATGTCCAAGGCATGTCAAGTAGTTTGTTAGGATACTATAACTCGTAACACTTCCCCTCAAGCTGATGGTAATCGAAGAACCCTTCCAATTGTGGGGACTAGATTTCATTAGTGTTTTAAACCCTAATTCAAGCACGGGACACACAAAAATTCTCACAAAAATAGAGTAATTTACAAAGTGGGTAGAAGATATCCCAACCAAACAAGATAATACTGAAATAGTGTGTAATTTCATCAAAGAGAATATCATTGTCCATTTTAGAGTTCCACAAAAGATCGTGGTAGATAATGCCACCTACTTTTCTTCAAGAGAGTTGACCAAATTTTTCTATGGCTATGGGATCTCCCTGTCTCACTCATTAGACTATTACCCACAAGGGAATGATTAGGAAGAGTCAAGAAACAAGAATCTTGTGACCATAGTCCAGAAGCTTGTGGATGAAAATCAAATAAATTAGCACAAGAAGCTTTATGATTCTTTGTGGGAAGACAAGATAACACAAAATAAAGAAATTAGCATGTCAAAATCTAATTTCTCTATGCAATCGTTTAGATTTTAGTCATGGTTGATATTTCAACTCTAAAGTTTCTCCAGGGAGTAGAAGATGAAAAATATCGGGATTCAATCACTGAGAGAATTGTGTTTCTTGAGAAGCTGGAAGAAAATAGGTTCAGAGTGGTGGACTATTTCAAGGAACATCAGTTGAAAATAAAAAATATATTTGAAAAGAAGGTTAAGGCCAAGGAATTAAAATTCAGAGATCTTTTTTGGCTCTATGAAAAGAGAAGGGATCCAAAAGGATGCCATGGGAAGTTTGATTCTTTATCTCTTGGTCCATTCCAGATTTATGAGACCTATAGAGAAAATTTATTCCTTCTCTCATATCTAGAGGGAACACCATTATAGTTGTCCCACAGCGGGAAATATTTGAAAAATTACTTGTATGAGAAGAAAATCAAAACATGACCTTCAACCACACTCGACTCCTCGAGGTTGATCCGAGGTAACCGATGTAGAAAATGTGAATGGCTAGGTGGTAGAAAATATGGTAATGTACGATAGTGTGTAGATAGGTTGTCAAGGAAATGCAACACCTATAACTTGCAATGGTGGGATCTTCTCATCAAGAATTCTCAAAGCATCTTTAACATGGGTGGATCGAATGGAAAAATAAAAAAGGTTGGAAACACAAAGACTCGGTTGATATCAACCTCCGGAGATATCTATTCTATTAGTTGTGGAACTTGTGGGAAACTGAATGGGGCCTCATAAATTTTTCCATACAAGGTCATGGAACAATTAAAAGTGAAAGGTGTGATTTGGTTCAGCTCTATGTACGGTCGAGGGGTTCGGTCCAAAACGGAAGGGCTCGTGAGCTTCTTCATTTAGATTTTTTAATTATCTAATGATATCTGATAGAAATGGAGAGGTTCAAAAGACTAAGGCTCTCAATCCAATGTCTATGTCCAATTGTTTCTCGCTTATTTTTAATTAGGGAATCAGTAGGATCACAACCATAAATTATTTCTGGTCATGGTCCCTTTATGGTCATAAGAATGATCAAGATCCTAAGCCCAAGGGTGGTTAGGCAATCTATGCTTAGGGGTGGTCCAATAATCATAAGCCTGATCGGCTACAATGTTTAGCATGTTGAGTTGTTCTATCCTCTCGGTGTATCGCTCCAGGGGCTTTGAGGAAAAGAATACGAAGTCCTGTATAAATTTCCATGAACAGCTCAAGTCTGTTTGGTTGTGGGACCAATGGATCATAGGTGGTAGTTTCCTCTTATTGCAGACCTTTGATGGTCATATAGATGTTCAAGGTAGTATGTAATTTGGTTGATTCAACCAATACTCAAACACTTTATCATCTTCAATGTTTAATGTGTCTAGTTGTCAGTTGATTCTTTGTATGTCTCTAGTTGTCTTGAAAATGTTGTACCTAAGGCCTTGATCTATGTCTATAAGTGGAACCGCTAGGTTTGGTTGTGGTATTACCAGTTGGAAGCTAAAATATTTGGGTTCTTTGGGGCCCGTAATTATCATATGAAATGTGATTACATCTAATTAACTAAAAAAAACTAATAAAGCAAATAAAATCTAAACTACGTTTTTGTATTTTCCAAAATATAAATGAACAAAGAAAATGAACAATTAAACTAACAAAGGAAATATTATTAGACTATTTTTAAGATAATTAAGAACAAAAATTCTAATATAATAAATGAACCTAATACAAACAATTAACTAGGTGCAGCTAAATGCTTTTGAAAATGGTGTTCATCTAAATCCTTAACAATTAACTAATTTAAATCTTCCAAATAAAACCTTCAATCTTACCTCAAAAACATAGAATAAATCACAACCTCGGAGAAGAAATTATTCCTTCCAACTTCCCCTGGTAATGTTGAAGAAAATTCAAGTTTAAGATTTGTGCTTATGGCTCCTCGCACCTCCTCACACCCTCCTCGTGGCTGTCATAACCCTAGCCATGAAAATACTGATAAAGGAGGTGGAAGGAAAGAGACAAATCTTGCTGAAGATTAGGAAATCTCATGGATCAAGCTCTCCTTGGAAACTAAAAAGAAATGCAAAGTCACCTAGAAAAAGCGTGGTTTTTCTCCTAAACAGTGCTCTCTGCGGCTCTACATGAAACCTTGGCTTTACAATTAGTGCGACAAACAAATCATACGATGGAGGACATACATCGATGGGGGAAAGGAATCACATGTTGCTACAAACACCACTAATCCCCTGCAAACGTGGTAGTGAAAAATTTAAATAAGGAAAACGTTGATCCTAATCAAATCCATGATTCGAGAAACGGGAGATGAGGACACTCGAGAGAAGAGGAATGCAGAATTTTACAAAAGAATTATTCCTTAGATCTCCATGGTGGGAACACTTGGGGCTTCAACTCCTTCTTGAGAATTAATAAGACTCATGCAAGTTTGGGAAGGAAGGGAGAGATGCACCGATTTTGGATCTAATAAAATCAATATAGCTAAAAACAAAATGAACCCTAAAATTCCCGCCACTAGGTTTTCTTCCCCTACGAATACGGTGGAATTTTTGGCTCATCATTCATTTAATGAGGTTCTAAAAAGATAGAATCCAAAACCATGACGCCTTGAGAGCAACCCCTACATAACCTTTGGAGATGAAGTCCTGAAAAATAGAGGCATTTTATCAAGATCATGCCTTGATATGATAATTTATTGGACTCTGGCCTAGCCTACCTATCCTACATGAATGGATCTCTAGACATTGGATCCTACTTTTAGAGAAAAGGTTAGATCTCTACCCCTGTGGTAAGGGAATTTTTATTGTTGCTTTTGAGTCCATAGTTGATAAGGATATCATCGTTAACCAACTCTGGGTTTGCCAACAAAAATACCTCATCTTAAAACCTTGGTTTCCATCTTTTAACCCTCTCACTGAATCTTTCTCCCACAAACCGATCTGGATCAGATTACCCCACCTACCTCTTCAATTTTGGGATCAAAATTGTCTGATATCCATAGGCAATGCCTTGGGTAGTATCATTAATATTGAATCTGAAACCTCTAAATTTACACATATAACCTACACAAGAATTTTTGTTGATGTTGATACATCAAAGGATCTCCCATCTCACATAGAGCTAAAAGTGGAAAATCACACTTGGACTCAGCCTTTGGACTATGAAGGCCTACCTTTAGATGTAGAAGATGTTTCTCTTTGGGACATTCTGCCACCAATTGCGAGATGATAAAACAAAAAAATGAGAATGCTAACTGGTGGGAAAATGCCCTCCCGGAACATATGGTATTTGAACCTAAGGGCACCCTCATTCGATACTAAGGAGGAAGACATGACAGAAATAGTCCTTGAAACCCCCCACAGAGAGATCACAGATCATGAAAACAAGAAACATTTGGGGGTAGGTAGGGGGGGATGGATTAAGCATTAAACTAATGACATCTATAACGTCTAAGGAGAATCCCATTCCTTGTTCAAACAATCAGCCAATAACACATCTTGAGGTTTTTATTCCTATATAAAAGGCTTCTAGGGAATGGATTATGGTTTGGAAAAAGAAGAAAGCTGCTCACACAGAAAACAACTGTTGGTAATTGTTTTATTGTTGTCTTTTTGTTGTTCTGTCGTAGGTTGATGGTGGTTTTTGTAATTTTCATGGAAATTTGTTTTCTACTTTTTGTTTTTTTTTGTGCAAAATATGGATTTTGATCACTCTTTATTTTGGTTCAACTATGAAATTTGGATTTTGAGCCTTTACATACAAGGGTATAGTCCCTTTCAAAAACTATTTTCCATTAATAAAAAAATGTTGAAGAAAAAACTTTCAAATTTGATATGATCTAATGATGAATTGATAATTGAAATGATGATAGGATGTATCTACTATATTTGACATGAAATTTGAAATGATGAATTCATATTTTACAATTTCATGAATAAATCAAACAAAACCTCCAACCTAGATATTGCAAGAATTATGGAAAATATGGTTATAAGAGTATTGTCCCCTCAGTTTACCCTTTCAATATTTTTGTCCACATGAGTCCAAATGATGAGAATGCAACAAAAATAGAAGAATAAGGATGCAAGAACAACAAAAAATTGAATTGGCAGACTAGGAAGTAATGCAATTGGAAGAGTGTAAGCGGAATTTAACCGAGATTGGATTTGGTAATTTCCAATAAGAAAGGCGGTAACTTTGCAATAGAAAGAATACAAATTTTCTCAAGGTTTTGATTTCACACAAGCATGGTATTTATACGAATATATATGGAAATGGTTGAAGCCATTTGGCATCTAAATAAGGACATAAAAAAGTGAAGAGGTAGTTCAAACTATTAACAACCATCAATCATAAATAGAAGTGCAAGAATAGATTACAACAAGACAAATATTGGGCCTTGGAATCATCTAAAACAGACAAGAAACACATATAAAAATGGAATTTAAGTGAAATAATTCCACGTCAAAAATTATTGAACTCTCGGAAAAATCATATAGGACCGCCGCCGCTATGCGGGGCAGGCGAGTTAAGGACCACCACCCTTCCTGGTGGCGATCACAAAACTGTCGCCCAAGCCAGGTGGCGCTTTGACATTAAAGGTCAAAAATACTCTAAAATGTAGCGGGAAGGTAGGAAAAATCATGTGAGGGATAATTAGGGATGTATAGGCTACAAATATATACTGTAAATGGGTTTTGGAACTCGAACATCTTCTCGAAAGGATATGAATCATCATTGGGGACTTTTATAATCTGTTTTCGATAATGTAGCACATGCAATTTTGGGTGTATACAAGTACAATCAGTTAAAGAGGGTGATCTCTTGCATTGTATTATAGGTGAATTAGGTTATTTTTCCCTTTCCCTATTATGTGGTGTGTTTCCCTTATGTTGTGTGTTTATGTGTTCCCTTTCTATCAATGTCTTGCAAGTTGTGTGTTCTCTAAATCCTAATGGTTAAGGCATTTCTCAATGTTATGTAATGAGATTCTAGATTTATTAGGTCATGTTTCATCGCACTCAATCAACAATGTGTCACCAAGTCGAGCCAATTGTTGTCATGAGTTTTTACAAGGGTAAAATTCACACCTGAAAGCATGGCAACCATACCCTACCCAAAATGTTTTGCTTAAAGGTCATTCCGTACACTCCTCCGGATCACCTCAAGACTCATGTTAATATTATCCCACCTATCTAAGTAGTATAATGTGTTGTGTTATCATTTTCATAGGTTATTTAGATATATCCACTCTATTCAATAACTTCCAAAACGGGATATTTCAAAAGAAGCTCTCTAAGAAGCTTTAGAAAGGGGTTTTCTCCAATCTTATTGAGGCGGAATGCCCCGAATGTAAAAAAGTAATAAAAATCATCATATATATGTATCGAGGAGATAACAATGTTTTACAATTGTTTTTGGAATAATCTAGAAAGTTTAAGAAGTTATCGAGTAGTTTTAGCAAAAGTGGGTCTTGGAGGGTGAAGAAGTGCTTAGTGCGAAAATAGATCCTAAGCTTCGGGAAGCAATTATGGGAGCTCTGTAAGGATTTATAAGCAAAATGAAATATCATAAAAATATAATTCAGATCCCTATAGGATTTTTTTGTTTCACATTTTTCACAATACTCAAGAAATTTTGCCCATAACCTGATTTTAGCATGCACAACCCTTGAGCTAGAAGAAAAATCCTATTATTATGGGGTTTTAGGTAGAATAAATGGATTATATCCACACCATTTTATTCAAAAGTTCATTTTCATGTAATTCATTATAAAGAATTGTGAAAAAAATCTTCTAGGAACTCAAGTTATGCCTCCGACAAGTTATTCCCCAAGGTATGACTTAAGGAGTTAGTCAATTTTCTACCTTGAAATTTGAGCCAATCAAAGAGTGGAAAAATTTTGTATTCCAACCATAAACAATATTTGATATTTTTGGTGCACCAAAATGTGTCCCCATCCCATTTAATATCTTGGGTCATGATGTGACCGTTTTAGAGCCCCTTTTGCCAGTTTTAGCCCTCATGCACTGATTTTGAGACCACAAATCCATCCAATCACGCAATGCCACGTGGCCCAATCAAAGAGGAGTGAAATTTTTTGCACCCAATGTCCCAAAATATTTGGACATTCAAGACATGAAAATTCACCCACTCCCATTTAATCCCATGATTAACCATGTGACATTGGCGAGTGGTAAGTGCTTCTTTTCCACCCCATTTCATCCTTAACCACGAATTACATCATGAAAAATGACCCAATATGAAGGGGTTGAAATTTTTTACACCAACCATCCAAAAAAATTGGGATGGTTGGGACAAGAAAGTACAATCCTTCCCTCATTTAATCAATTTGCAATTTTTATTAATTTAGTGTTGCTTCCCGGTGCTTCCATTTCTACCTGCATGCACACACAAGAAAAACCCTCACTGTCGGCACTTTCTTTTTTCTCCATTTTTTTATCCTTTACCTTATCAATTTCCTTCCACACCATTTCTCCATCCTTCCTGTCTGCTACCACTCGAAATATCCATTTCCTAGCTATTACCATCGTCAAATTTCTCCGTAAACCCTCAGAATTTAAAAATGAAAATTTACTCATAACTTGCAAACCAATGAGCAAAATCAAACGAAACTATGGGAATATCCTCCTCTCCCAAGAATCTTTAATATTCATAAAAAATAAGTTATAGAAATTTCCCCATTTTTTATGACATCCAATTGAATTTTTGTGCCCTAATCTCTTCTTTCATCATTTGTTGTCAATCTGGGAAGCGGGTAAATGCGAGATTTTGCACAGAGCCTCAAAAACAAAAACCTAGAAGGAATCTAGAGCTTTTCATCAAACCAAGGTTCAAAAACTAGATTCCAAACATATTAATGTCTTCTGGTTTACACTTTATATTTTTAGTAATTTTCCTAAAACGACAAAACCCTCTAGAAGAATAAAACACTAAAAATCACAAAAAGTGGAAACTAGGGTACACGAGTTAAAAAATCAAAAATAAATTTTCTAAAAATAAAAATGATTCAAATTAGCCCTAAAACATTTATGAATTTGATTTAAATTTGAGGAGAACCTTTCAGTGATGAAAATAAAGCAAAAAAACAACTCTACCCAAAATAGCAACTCTGGGGAGTTAGAACCTAAAAATAACGCTTTTGGTTCTGAGTGTAAAAATTTGGTACCACCTCCATAGTAACATATATTGTTTATTTTTTCCATCATTAAGTTAAATTTCACTATCCTTGAGCTCATTTTAGCTCTCGCATTAGATTTTATGAGTGTGGGTGATGATGATTTTACTCATATGGACCTAGAGGAGCTCAAACGTAGAATGTTCAGCAGACCAATGTAACATGTTGAAGAAAATATCTTTTCCAGTGGATTGTACATAGAAGGTGGCCATCCTATGTCTTTGCATAATACTAAATTAGTTTTTGTATGCCCAACACTATGAACTAGACATCAGGACAATCAAAACAAATGACAATTCAGTCTTGGTCATGTTCAATCCATGACCCATATCTCAAGGAATACAGATCCCTACTGAAAAGATATGGTTTAGATAACCAAATAATTTACATATTATTAATGTTTCAAGACTAAATCTTAAGCTTTAAGGCCTTACCCTAATCTCTTGGTTAAGTCACAAAATAAAACCTTTTCATACACCAAAGTTCCTTTCCCACAATGAGTTTCACAATGATTTCTCTAATGTTATCATTCTCGTAAGCTAGGTGATGAGTGAGGGGAACAAAAAAATTTCATGAATAGATGAAAATATTCATTATCACAATCCTCAAAGGTAAGTAGGTGATTTATTGATTTGGGACAGCTCATCGGTGACACCTTACATTTCCAACTACTAGAGGTACACGCTTCTAAGAAATTCTTAATGAATTCTATTCTTGTCTACACCTTAGCGAACACAAGATTGTTCAAGGGCTTAACACCTGTTTAGAATGTCTCCCAAAAATATCATGTATTTGATAAGTACATAAAATTAGTCTTGAAAGAGATAAATCAACACTATGCCAAGGTGAATGACACATTCACAATGTTTGTGATCACATTTCTCAAAGGAAATCAGAATTTAAGGATGTCTTCTCAAGCCTTCATCCTAGTTAGGTCCTAGGAAGTATGGTTCATACTTCATCTAGTTTACAAAATTCTCTTACATCATGGTGTCGAGGATTCAACCTCACTCCACGAGATTTCCTCAATATATAAGTGATAGAATTGTGTTGAATAATCTATGTAGATAATTTTTGTATGTGAACAACAAGTTGAAGAGTAGGAAAAGATGCAATTTCCTTTCCCTATCTCACTTGTAAATTTTTACATGAAATAGTTCCATGATTCTACTAATGTTGAATTTTCCTAGCCCCTATCAATACTCACTCATAGAATGTCAAGGATAATTTTCTATCGGGAATATCTATAACCATTCCACCTACCTGATTTATGCCATGTGCCTCAAATTGAAGATATCTGGTAAAATTGTGTTGATTAGTATGATGAAAGAGTTGGCGAGAATCATATCAAAAACTATCCACCACGATAGAATTACACTCAAGGAAACGTAATAGCTCCAACGTAATCACAAGGAATAATTGATCAAGCAATCAAGAACTTGCATAACATAACAAAGATTGCAAATGTAGAGAAAGACAATGAAGTGTCTTGGCATACTCATAAATTTCAAATGAAGGGATACATATAGGGTACTGAGTAACCCTAGTGAAAGACACACAAGAAACCCTAAACCTAACCCTAAACTTAACCCATGTGAGATGACCCTCCATCTGTGTGTGGAGGACATATAGGATCTCACACACCAACACTCCCCATTCATCGAAGTTGGGGTAGTGGCTATGATGAGTCAGAGAGAAAAAGAAGACACTCCTAAACAACTAAGAAAGATGTGTCAATGGGGCCCAACAACTAAAGGCCTGATAAGGTGCCCATGTATAAACATTATCTTCCTAGAAGAAGAAGAAGAACAAGAGGAATATATAGCATGAAGAGGACGAGTAGCTATATAAGACCTCACCCCAAGAAGAGACCACGAGTGAAGAAACTTCACCTTAATGAAGGGCTTGGTGAATATGTTTACAATCTGATCAACTATTTGAATGTACTTGAATTTTGATGATACCATCATGAATAAGATCTCGTATGAAGTGCATATGGATCTCAAGGTGCTTTGTTCACTGATGTTGAACTGGATTTCTGTAAATTGAGATAGTGCTCATGTTATCCAAATAGATAATGGTGGGCCATCGAAAGTGGATGCAAAACTCTATCAAAATACCCTGTAACCAAATAGATTTTGTGGCATCATTAACTACTCCTTTATATTCTACCTCTGTAGAAGATATTGCAATTGCATTATGCTTCTTTCTAGACAAACTTATAGGACCTGAACCAAGAGAGAAACTATAGCCAGAGGTAGATTTATGATGATCTAAGTCATCGGCCCAATCATAATCTGTGAACCCAATCAATTCAATATCCACCCCTCCATGAAAGTTAATTCCATCAGTATAGGTGCCACGAACATAATGAAGGATCCATTTAGCTACTTTCTAATGTAGCTCATGTGGCTCCTACATGAATCTGGACACAATCCCAATAGCATACGATAAATCCGGTCGAGTGTGAGTCAAGTAAATCAAGCTCCCCACTAACTATTGATAAAGGGTACCATCAACCAAGGGAGTAGAGAAATTAGAAAACGACTTAACCCCTAAAGAAAAGGAGTAGTAGAAGCCTTAGAATCAGACATTTGAAAATGAGGAAGCAAGTCAAGAGCATTCTTTGGTTGTGAAATAAAAATTCCTAAGTCAGATTGTGAAATTTGGATCCCAAAAAGTAATGAAGCAAACCTAAGTCAATCATGGAAAACCTATTGGTCAAGCGCAGTCTTCACAAAATCAATGATAGAGGAAGAACTTTTGGTGATAAACAAAACATCAACATAGAGAACAAGAATGAGTATGGAGTCATCTTGCTGTCAAATATAAACATTTGGATCGAGTGAAACCTAGTAAACCTGGTGTAAGTAAATAGGAGTCCATCTTGGCATACCAAGCCCGAGGGCTTGTTTAAGGCCATAAAGAGACTTCTTTAACTTACGAACAAGGGAGGGATCATGGAAATAACCAAGATGTTTTTCCATGTATATCTCTTCCTCTAGGTCACCATGAAGGAAGGCACTCTTAGTCCATTTGATGGAATTTCCATCCGTTTGATGTCGTAATGTCTAGGGTCATCGAATAGAATTCATCTTCACAACTAGAGAAAAGGTTTCAATATAATCAACCCCAGCTATATGGGAGAAACCCTTAGCTACTAATCAAATTTAAACTTTTCAATATCTCCATCTACTCCATACTTTTTTGAACACCCACTTATACTTGAATGATTTTTCTTCCTTTCGGAAGAGGGTGAGATCATAATTACCATTCTTCATGAGAGAGGAATACTCCTCGTCCATGGAAAAATTCCACTCAGAAGACCAGAAGCCTCCCGGAAAGACTGTGGATCGAGAGGTAAAGGATAATAAAGAGTGGGGTCTAACAAAATCTGAGCGAGTAAGTATCATATCCAAAGTATCTCCAACTAAATCTCCAGCACTTTGCAGAGTTTTCCTAGCCCAAAGAGGACCAGGAGGATCAGCCTCTGAGTTGGAAGATTCGTCACTCGAGTGAGAAGGGACATAGTCCTCATCATCACTACTATCAGAATCAAAAGACTCAAGGGTCTGATGGTCGGGAGGATCAGGAAGAGGAGCATGCTCAACAACATCATCATCTGATGACTCAGAATTTGAATCAGCAAACTGAAGAACCTCAATAGGTAGATAGGTAGAAGTCAAAGAAGACTCATCAAACTTAACACTTCTCTCAATAAAAATATCATAATAAGTAGGATTCAACAATTGATATCCCTTCACGCTGTCAGGATACCCTATAAAGATACAATGTTTGGATTGTGGTTCCAATTCCTTACATTTATTTTTGGGAATCTGAGCCATAGCCTTGGATCTGAAGACTTGAAAGTGCTCAACATTAGGCTTGCATCCAAACCAAGCATCCAAGGGTGTCATCCCTCTTATTGCCTTGTGTGGAACAAAGTTTTAAATTTAATTAGCACAATTCACTGCTTTAGCCCAATACTACGGAGGAAGAGACTTCGAGTGAATCATATAAGTGGTCATATCTTTAAGAGTATGGTTTTTTATTTCTGCTACTCCATTCTATGAAAGGTTGTATGCAAATGTATGTTGCAAGGATATACCTTAAGAAGTACAGAAATCCATGAACCTATTATTTACATATTCACCTCCATTGTCACCAACGAACCTTGGTAGACCGTTCCACCTGCTTTCTCAAGTAAGAGCCTTAAATTCCTAAAAATATTCAAATACTTCAGACTTAAGCTTAAGAAAATATACCCAAGTATATTGTGAATAGTCATCAATGAAGGTCAGCACATAAAGAGCTCTAGTAAATGAAGGAGATGGAAATGGACCAAAAATATCACTGTGAACAAGATCCAAAGGACGAGTAGCTCTCTAGGATTTTCCTTTGTCAAAGTTCTTTTTAGGATGCTTTCCAAGGGTACAACCCTCACAAATACCCTTAGAAAACTTGACGTGGGGTAACCCATTAACCATTTCATTTTGGCTCAATTGTTCAAGGTAGTGATAATTTAGATGTTCGAATCGCTCATGCCATAGCTTACTAACCTCATTTTCATGAGTGAGCAAAGCAGTGGATGTAGAATCAGAAGTAAAGTGGGAAATGGTATACAACTATGAATAGTGATTTTCCTTTCCCTCAACCAATGTAGTTTCATCGTTAAGCTCATGAATAATCACCGAGTTAGGATCAAATTCCACTCATATTCCTTCACCAAGGTGAGTAATTTGGTAAACCAATAGGAGATTGGTAGAGAGATCAGGAACACTAAACACTTGATTGAATGTTCCCCATCCATCTCTATCGATCCACTACTTAAAACCAACACCTGTTGTGTCATTACCCATTGTGATTTGGGATACACCACAAGGCTCGATGTTTGTGAACTCAACATGTGAAGAAGCCATATGGTGTGAGGCACCGAATCTATAATCCACATCGATGAAGGAGTAACTTTGGTTATAAGGGCCTTTCCTTTCTCTTCTTATCAAATTTTTAACCTTTTGCGGTAGAAGACTTGGCCTAAAGAGCATTTTGTTTGATAGAATCAAGAACACCTATTTGGTTTTCTCAAGTAAATGAGTAAGGTGAAAAATTTGTTTTCTCATACACGTATGCTCTTTATGACAAGACTTCTTGTAATAGGAACACAAATACCTTTCTTTCTGTGCTCTAGGCTCAGAAGTCAAAGTGTTTGTGTTAATTTTAGTTTTGGTTTTCGTTTCCTTCTTAGGTTGATCCTTTTTTCTTTCTTCTTTTTATTCTTATTTTCCTTACTAGTACTTGCTACAAGGGCATGTGAGTTGGACTTTAGAGACCCCATTTGAATGAGTTTATCCTATTCTCGAATGAGTTGGGATGAAAAACAGTCAAAGGAGGGCATATTTCAATCCTTGCCCAAGGCAACTTTTGTAGCATAAAAATTTGACACAAAGATAGAATATTCAATACCTAACTTAGAGAGAATCGACAAGATCAGTTGAGAATATTTATCTTTACTTGACATTCCTTTAACAACAATCTAGTGTGGAAAAACTTAGAGAAAAATTCTTGTAGGTTTTCAAAATAACTAGGATTTAACCCTAGTAGTTCATTTTCCAACTCATGCACTCTCATGTCATCTTGTTATCCAAAAATTTCATCCAACATTTTCCATGCAGAATTAGGTGTTTCAGACGACTCAATGTGGAAGAGCAAGTCAGGAGAAATAAACATACAAAGAAGACTTAAAGCTTCATCACTACAGTTTAACCAATTAGGATTTTTAGGGTCGTCATCTCGGTTCACTTAGTTCCCATGGTGATGCGGAATAACCTTTTAACCCTCAGTTTCATAATTATTTTTGATCTCCATTCACAAAAGTTGAATGACATAAGCAAAGGAATTGAAATTGCATCCATAGTGAAAGGAGAGAGAAGGAATGTAGAAAAGAAACACAACCACCCAGGACAATATAATAACCCCCTACTTTTGAAACTTTATAGTTTAGTGTGTTGAATACAATCGGGTCCAAGTGCATCTGGAAACACTTGGTAACTCACCTTGCAATCAGCATAATAACGCGTAAGAGAGGAGACCACAATCGTGTTTCGGGAGCACAACAAAGTGACACTGTACACAAGCACAATTGCAAAAAACTAGGAAGGAGGTGAAATCAAATCCTGGTTGTGAGAAAAAGTGTCTCACGTCACAATGGATACCCCTTGTTACAAACTGTGGTGGATGCGCTCACTAGTTGCAAGCAATAATAAGGGTAAAATACAATGTTTTAAACAAACTCAAGATGAGTCCCGATGATCTTCAAAATGCCGAAAAGGCACGCAGAAGACAAAAAGTGCTCAGAGTGTCACTGCACACTTGAGCGCACGATTAGTAAAAAAAATTGACAATAACACCTAAAATTTATTGTTTAGAAACGTCCAATTTAGCTAATTTTAGAGCTATTTGGATTTTTAAAAATGATAAAGAAAACGTTACGATAAAGATGATTTTTTTTTAAAATGACTAATCGTTTTGGAGAAATTGTAATTAATACAAATAGATTTAATTAAATCTAATTAATTAAAAAATAAATTAAGATCTTTAAAAATTAAATCCTAATTAAAATTTAAAAAAGTATACTCCCCTTTTTTTTAAAAAATCCACTTTTAAAAAAAAAAATGAATTTTTTAAAACTTACGGTTTGAAAGAATCTTTTTAAAACTTGAAATTTTTTTAAAAACTTTGAAAATTTTTAAAATTTTAGAAACTTTAAAACTTTGAAAAAAATTTAGAAACTTTAAAAAACACGGTGGAATAAAGGAAAAAAAGACACATGCTTACAAATTTTCCAAAAAACCGTGGAGTTTTTTTATTTGTTTTCTTTTGTGTTATTTTTCTATTTCTTTTCTTAAACTGTTTGGCCGTGGAGGGAGGGAGGAATGGCCATGGAGATGTGGGTAGAGGGGAGCTCATTGGAGGAGAAGGAATCCGTAGTAGTAAACAACAACAAACAAGAACTCACGACCAGCAAGTTCACGACCACACATGGAAGGTACGACCCCTCAAACCACGGGAGACCTCGCAAGTTAGAAGGACACACGACCACACTAGATCCGAGCAAGGGAAAAAAACATAGACCAGCGCAGAAAGGAACTCGGCGAGAGCAAGAAATCAGGATGTGTGTTTGATAAGTTTACAGAGCTTGTGTTTGGAGTTGTAGCACGTAGGCATAAACAAAACATGCAAATACCAATGCAACCACCAATTTTAAACCTGGATCTCTGCAAAACAAAACACCATGCAAATACCAAAAACGGAATCTAACAAATTTTCCAGTTTAATATAATTTAAAAAAAAACATGAATAAAGAATCTTCTTTTTTGTTGATCTCACTAAATTTAGCTGCAGTTAGCTAAATGAAGCTATAAAACCCTTGGAAAATCGAGGAGATATGAACATGCATGAAGAACACAACAAAATCGAAATCTTTCCAAGAGTAAGAATGTTAGCAATAAATTTTTAAAAGATAATGATTGAAAAAAACTTGCATGAGAAGTAAAGAATAATAAAACCAAGAGTAATCACAACTAAGATGACAAATGCATGTTTACACGATCTTAGCTCTAATACCATAAAAGAGTTTAGCAAGAATCATATCGAAAACTATGCACCATGATAGAATTGCACTCTGAAGGAAATGTAATAGCTCCAACATAATCACAAGGAAGAATCGATCAATCAATTGAAGAAATTTCATAATAGAACAAAGCTTGCACATGTAGAGAAAGACAACAGAGTGTCTTGGCATACTCGTAAATGTCAAATGAAGGGATACATATAGGGTGCCGAGTAACCCTAGTGAATGACACATAAGTAACCCTAAACTTAACCCATGTGAGATGACCGTCCATATGTGTGTGGAGGACATATAATATCTCACACACCAACAGTTTGGGAATGTGAGCATAAGAGGATGAAAGTGCAAAAATGAAGAAATTTAGATTTTATTGGTATGAAGATGGTGTATAAGAAGATGGCTCAAAAAAATTTGATATAGAATATCCCACGCTAAAGGCTTCTCCACTCCCTTAGGTTGTCTAGAGTGTGTGTGAATCTAGGGACATCACGGAATGAACGGGTTAGTAATAAAAATGAGAAAAGAGTGGTTCAAGAAGAAGAGGGTTGATACCATCTCACCGGTAATTTTCATCTCTCCATAGAAAACAACCTACCACTCCTTCTCTAAGGACATGGATAAATCTCCCGATTCAACTCATTCAAGATAAATCTCAAAGACGAAACAAGAAAAACTTGAGGCTCATCATTACAATATATTGAACAAGAAATTAAGAAAAGAATAATAACTTATGGTGTATCTTGAGCAAGGATAAATTAACCAAATCAATCCTCTATTCTATAACAACCTCCAATTCCTTCATCTCTTATTGTTGTATTGGTCCCACCTATGCAGGATACAACTCCTCATGAGGAACATGGAGGTATAATGATGAAAAGTTCTCGAGCCAAAGACCAATGATATCTTCCCTGGTACAAGAGATAACAGGGTTCATTTTAAGATGACCCTCATAGAAAACCATTATATAATGGGTGGTGAGTCTGATGAAAATGCATTTGCACTATAGGAAAAAGAAGGAAAATGGGTTTCATGACGGCTGCGAAAGGAAGGATTTTTCCAAAAAAATGTGGGCGCTTTTTGTTCCCGAATGATAATAGTAAAAAAATCAAACATTACTTTGGTAAGTACGGTCTATTCTTTGAAAGACAAAAAATTCAATAATGTTACCGATCGACAATGATTTTCAGTGTTACTAGTCAACACCATTATTAGTGTTATCAATTGGAAAAACTTGTCGGTGTTACCACCATGACAGGTTGTTAGTGTTACTAGTCGACAACACTTGTTAGTGTTACCAGCCGACAACACTTGTTAGTGTTATCGACCGCAACACTTGTTAGTGTTGATAGATGGTAACAATTTTAGAGTTGTCAGCCGATAATGTGTAATTGGTGTTCCCATATGGTAACACTGAAGGTCATCTCGATATTTAATACAACACGTACCTTATGAATTTAATGCACTTTCCTTTCCTATATATATAGCCATCCCTATACGTTTTTCCCATTTTTACTGCGCAGTTTCTTTGGGATAGAATTTTTAGAGAGTTCGAACCTCTTTTCTTCTTCCATTATTCTCATATTAGGGTCAATCATCAAGATTCAAGGCACATCTGTCATCATATACAGGTATCTTAATATGTAATTTTCCAACCTCTTCTTTTTTCAAGTAATCAACGTTCAAGAATAATGGCCCCAAGGAAAAAGACCAATAAAACTAACTTCCTATGTTTACCAAAACATTTTATATCCCCAATTGCTGTAACTACTCGAAGACCCTCAAATAATTAGTCAATCTAGTTGGATTGGTAGCTCAAGGTTCCATGGTCTTATTTACATGCCCCAGTATCAGATAGAACACAAATTACTAAATAATTTAATGTAAGTGTATAATCATTTTGATGGCACTTTCATAGTTCAATTACCCTCCCACCAATTTATCATCAAAATAACACCTGAATACATTCATCATCTAATAGGCCTGCCCCATCAAAATGCATCACCTATAACCTCCAAATTCATTCTTCTTGATGAGAAATATTTTTGTAGACTCTCATTACAATCTCTCTATTGAGGCTAAGGTAAATAACCTATCCAAGAGATGCATTAACTCTCAATCTATCAAAGACCCCTTTCTCCTAGCCATGGTGGAATTTTTCCAATCCCATATCATGTTATAGGGAAGATACACTGACATACCTGAATGGGAAATGCAATACCTTCTTCAAACCATTTCTAACATTAGATTCGATTGGTGCACATATCTTATGTCAAAGATTCATTCTGATCTTGAAAATGCCTAATTTGATCCTACTGTAGTTATTTCTTCTTCTTTTTATGTTCTTTCTTTATATTATGAGGGTTTTTATGGACTCAAATCCATAGCTATTCCAACTTCTCTTCATGAGAAGATGAAAAACATGGAATTCCTATGGACCAACAATTGGTGAGTATTTTGTTTTAAAAGCATTTAATCTTGATTCCTTTAAAAAAATCATTGTTAAATTAATTCTTATAAATATGTAATCTATAATTCTATTTTGAACCAATGAATAGGTCAAATAAAGTGAAACACTAGAATTTCATCATAAGGAAGTTCACTCGCATAACCCTACTGGGCCTGAGGGGTTTGGTGACAACAATAAAATTGATGTCACTAATTCCAGTGACACTTTTTCTCAAGAGTCAAGACCAGAAAAATGGATGTGTTTTTCTTTGGATTCGTTGTGCTCGGCCCAGAGTCTAGAGCAAGGAAAGAACACACTTTGCTTCTATCAAACAGAAAATCCAGGTTTTAAATTTTACATGCTACACAATCATTTCAATTTTATTTAATTATTTTACACACTAATGATCATATGAATATTTTATTGTCTACAATGTCATATTTCCAATTTCATTATCCTAATGTGTAGCCTTTCCTAGAAAATCTGCATTGCCTCAAAGAGAGTCTACACATACTATTGCAAACACCACATACATACCAGAGCAAAAAGAGATTCAATCTACTGTAGTAACCAACCAAGGATATTTAATTTATGGTACCAAACAACTAAAAATAATGACTTAAAATTTATTTAAAGTAGTGTTTTGAATTTCTTTTACTTAATTTATCATTCATTTTAATTTATTTTCAATAAATTAAGGATTTTCCATAACAGCTTCCTGTTGATGCAAAATCACAGCACCCCTGGATGCAGATCAGATTTCTAGGTTGATCATGCTAGCATCCAGTGTGATTGCACAACATGGAATCCTTTCTCCAAGTGTGGGACTTGTAAAGATGAGAAAGGATTCTCCAGAGAAGGCTGGTTCCTATTCCTTTGTTCGATGCACACAAAACAAAAACATTGAGGGTTTACTAAAAACCTAATCTAACTTGCCAGGGAGATAGGGTAAGAAGATGCAGAAAAATAAACCTAAGCTAACAGAGGTGATGCACCAAGGAATGAAGAACATCTTTCTTGCCAATAAACACAAACCATTCAAACGTGATGCGAGATCATGCACGAGATAACAAAAGTTGCAAGAAAGATCGGGAGGATGCAAATGAACACGAGAGGGTTGAGAATCATCCACATACATGCATTACTTGCTCCAAAGATTGATACAATACACTACAAAATGTCAAGGTGCAGAGTCACATTACAGTTTCAAATGGGAGGTTCGAACTCCACAAATTTATCACCAGAGAAGAAGGGAGGGGCAAAACAGAAAATGTTCCACCTCTTGAAAGAACCCCTCTTTACAATATATAAGAAGAATGAGAGAGGGAAGAGAGAGGAAAGTTGAATCTACCATAACCACTTTTGGATTGCATTTAACTCATCTCATTATGGCAGAAACAGTGAATCTGGCAAAACGGCGGATCGTCTAGCGAAATGCAAGAACCTGCCTATTATATTAAAGCTGGTTGTTGAACGTCACTTCTGTCTATTATTATGTGCCAGAGGTGTTTCTCAATTTTCTCTCTCCAAACTGAACCAAAATGCAAGATTGACCCTAGAATCGTGTAGAGAATTTTTTCAACTTTTCATTGATATAAAGAACGTGAAAATCTGAGCTCTGGATAGAAAGTTATGGCGATCTGAAGATTTAGGGCAAAAAACCAGGCCAAAACGGATTTTGAATTTTTTCCCACGCTCTGCCATTTGGATGACACGTGTCGGGTGCTGATTGGATGAGCAATTCTCTCTCCTTCACCTTTCCATCGGTTTCCCTTTGAAATTTTGACATTTTATAACTTTTGGGAAATTTTCCATTTTTTTCCCTGCGCCCCCGCCTTAGGGACACGTGGCATGATCTGGTTGGAGGACGAGGCACGCGGTCATCCTTTACCTTTTTGATTTTTTGACCAAAGCTTTTGCCAAATTCTCCAAGTCCTCCCCAAGCTCCACACTTTCCCTGCCTTAGGACACATGGTGTTTCTTGATTCGTTGGTGACTTTTCCAGGTCTTCGCGTCCCCCACGTATTTTTGGCCCGGATGTCCCAAACCGTCTGAGACAAACTTCTCTGATCCACCTGATTCGGGCTTCCCTGTCCCTCTTTGCATTTAAGACACATGGTGAGATCTGATTGGCTCTCGCTCCTTTGGCTTTTTGCATCCCACACGTCCTTTGTCCGAATCGGCCCATCGTCTGGGACAAATTCTTCCGAACCGCCCGAAATGGACCGCCTTTGCTCTCGGCCGCTTCACCTTTTCGCGTCCTTCGCGTCCTCACGGCCCAGATGTCCCAGCCTTATATGCACAACAGTTAGTCAATCTTTTCACCTTTGTCGATTCATGGTTTTACGTCCCATTGTCCCAACTGCCTGGACTTAGGACTTAGCCGATTTTCATGATTTTTCCTGGCCCCCAAGATCTGATGCATGTTATCAAAATTTACCCTGAGGGGGTGAATTTTGGATAACAATTTGGCGACCAGTAGGGTCATCTCACTGCTAGATGAAAAGACTCAGTAGCTCAAGCAATCCATTTGGCATGGGGTCACCCGATTCTCTGTTTAATACCCCAACTGACTAGAACATTGCAAGGAGGAAGATGGAATATCACCTGATGGGAGCGAGGACTGCAAAACATCTCCATGGATAGCAAGTTGTGCCAAAGCACTTAGGTGAAATGAAACTAGCCTACAACAAAACAATGTGCACAAGCACTTAGAAGAATGAAAATCTAATCTAATATTTACAAGGTGGTAAATTTCCCTCTAGAAGCAACGCTTGAGATAGATTCCATTTACTGGAATCTGTAGTTCTTCACCATCCAATGAGGCCAATTGGAAAGCATTGTTGTTCTTGCACTTCGTGACCATGTATGGGCCACTCCAAATGGCATCAAATTTTGAATGCCTTCCCGGTTTTTCTCTATCCACATCCCATTTCAACACTAGATCTCCAACCTGAAAAGATCTATCCTTGGCCTTCCTATCAAAGGTCTTTTTGATCAAAGCTTGATCCTTTTCCATTGCTTGGGATGCCTGATTTCTGACCTCCTGCAGCTCCATCAACTCTGCATATCTCACCTCCATGGGCTCAAACTCTAGCAACTCTAGCTACTTCATGAGTTCCAATGTTGGCAACTCAAGTGACATGGGCAAGATTGCCTCTCTTCCATAGACAAGTTTGAATGGAGAGTTACCTGTGGATCTTTTGGGAGTTATCCTATCAGCCCATAAGGCTGATTTCAGTTTGGTATGCCAAGACCTCTGATTCTCGTCAAGAGTCCTCCTAATGATCCTCAACAAGTTCTTGTTTGTAGACTCAGACTGCCATTACCTTGAGGGTAATAGTTTGATGAAGTTCTTAGGTAGATACCATTCTTGACAGCCCACTCAGTCACCTTAGATCCAATGAATGCCAATGCATTATCAAAGATTATTGTAGCAGGTACACCAAATCTAGTTGTTATCCCCTCATAAAAGTCTAAGATGCTAGACTCAGTTGCCTCTTTGAGTGCTACTGCTTCTGTCCATTTAGTGAAATAGTCCGTGGTTGTCAAAATCCATTTGTGCCCTTGGCTTGAATTAGAATTAATGACTCAATGAAGTCCAAACCCCATTACATGAATGGCTGGTCAAGCGAGATTGGATGTAATGGAAGGGCAGCAAGTCTCTCTTTTCCCGTGAAGAATGCACAATTCTTACACCTCTTGATCCATGCATAGCAATCCTTTCAAGATTTTAGGCCAATAATAACCAGCCTTCATGATTTTTAGAGCTGTCACTCTTGGTGCAAAATGACCACCACTGGTCCACCATGAAATTCTTCCAACACCCTTTGAATTTGATTTATGCTAATGCACCTCAAACGACTCCATTCACATCTTTCTTGAACAAAACTCCATCAACAATGGCATACGACACACTCGCAATCTGGAGTGTCTCCTTTGGGTCTTGTTCATCTCCTGGAGGGCATAGGCCTGTGCCTAGGAAGTGCATTATATCTTGGGTCCAGCAAGGAGTGGGGGCAGCATTGTCTTCTTCTTGATTGCCACTTGGCTCATGGCTGTCCTGGATTGTCAAAACATCCTCTTCTTCATTACATACTTCTCTTTGCTTCCCCAAAACTAGCTACTCACACAATCCTTTCCCTCTTACCAGCTTGGTGATCTTGATCTCAATGTCATACTCCATGACACGGGTGATCCAACCTACCCTTTTCTCATTCAAATAGTTTTTGAGGAGGAAGTCCTTAACCCTGTGAGCGTGTGAGACCAGCAACTGGACCTTGTTGTTTGAGATTAAATTCTTGAATTTCTTCAAGCTTCGATTCACGCCAAAGACATGCTTCTTAGTAAAAGAGTACCTCACCTCATAGTCATCTAGGCTCCGGTGAAGAAGGCAATTGGTTGCTCATCATTATCCTTGTTCTCGCTATACCAAAATGGCGAAATAGTGTCATTACCTTCAAATGCATAGAGGATGAAATCCTTGGAATTCTCGGTTGATGAGAGTTGGTGCTCGAGAGATAGATTCTTTGATTGCTTCAAAACTCCCCTTGCCTTCTGTTGTCCACTTGAAAGCTATGCTCTTCTTTAACATTTTGGTGATGGGCTTGACAAGGGCTGCAAAATCTAGGACAAACCTCTGAACAAAGTTTATCCTTCCCAAGAAACTCTAAAGGGCCTTCTTGTGGCTTGGCAATGGTAGTGCTCTTATGGCTTCAACCCTCTCTGGATCAATTGCTAATCCTTCTTTGGAGACAATATGGCCAAGGAGCTTTCGTTCATGTGCAAGAAAGATGCACTTCTTAGGATTCAAAGACACTTTAAATCTCCTGCACCTCATGAAGAATTATCTCAAATGAGAGAGGTGGTCTGCTGCATTTTTGAAAAAACGCATGATATCCTCAAGGTAAATCAGCACCACGTTGTTAATCAAACCTTTGAATGCCATGTCCATTTCCCTTTGGAAGGTAGCACCAGCGTTGGACAGCCCAAATGGCATTTTCCTGTATGCAAAAGTTCCCCATTTGGTTGTGAAGACTATCTTGAACTGGTCCTCTTCCTTCACCATAATCTGATTGTAGCTTAAGTAGCCATCAAGGAGTGAAAACCTCTCGGAGCCAGCCACAACTTGCAAGATTTGCTCCATGGAAGGGAGTGGGTAATGGTCCTTGAGAGAGGCTCTATTCAAGTCTCTGAAGTCAACACACAATCTGATCTCTCCACTCTTCTTTCTGACTGGAACTAAGTTGGTAACCCAACTAGAATGCTTGATTGGGAATATGATCCTTGACTCAATCAGCTTGTCCAATTCTTTCCTCATGAGAGGCTCCATGTGTGGATTGACTGGTCTTTGTTTCTACCTGACAGGCTTAGTATTTGGATCCACCCGATGGTATGCTTTGAGCTAAGTTGGGTTTGAAACCTTTCAAGTCTTCATAGCTCTAAGAAAACACGTCGGGAACTCTTGACACAATTTGTATGAACTCATACCTTTCTTGTTCAAATTGTCATCCTTCCAATTTGCAATGGTTTGTTCTCTTCTACCAAGATGGATACTCTGAATCCTCTCTCTTGACCTCGAATGTTTGCTTTCTTCTTTCTAAACTGATCATTAGGGTTAAAAATGGACTCCAAAGTGATAAGTCCTTTGGGTAGCTTGTTAGTTCTCAGATTTGTACCACCTGGTCACCATACTGTTGTTCCAATTTTTCTTGATTCTTAGCTGAGAACTCAGCTTCTTCTTGCAAGAAATGGATGATTTGCTGGTCATTCTCAAACACTTGCCAACTGACATTGTTATCTAGCACCAAAGGCCTCACAATCACGTGGATGTTTGGCTATACCTTGTCTTGTTGAATGCTTTCTACAATGTCAAAGGTTGCCCCTACTGCTGCAAGCCTGTCAGTAGCTTGATTCTCTTTTCTAGGAATGGATTTGATGCCAAAACCCTCAAAATATTCCATGAGGTCCCACACCCTATTCTTGTAGCACTTGAGTAGATCATTCTTGGCAGCATGCAGTCCCTTGACTCTGATTTACAATCAATTCACTATCACCGAAGACTTGCAAGTTCTTTATTTTCTTCTTGATTTCCCAATGCATCCCTTGCACCAAGGCTTCATATTCGAGTAGTGTTATTGGAGCATGCAAACTGAAATCTAAAAGTTGAATAGTACTTTACTACTTGAGGTGAAACCAGCATGGCTCCACCTCCTGCACCTTGTCTACTCCTTGATCCATAAAAAAAAAGCTACCATACCTCATTGTCATCCTTGTGGTTTGGCTTGGTGATGCTAGGAATAGGCTGATTTTCTTCATGTATGCAATAGACCCTAGCTCAGATTCTTCCAGTTCTTGATAAGGATCAAATGCATGTACCTTGTTTGCCCATTCATCAAGAGTTAGATCCGGATGCTTCCAACCTTAGTGTTAGCTTCATCAGTGTTTGGGTGATCTTCTTGATCAAATGTTGAGCAATTGGCATTAATCTAACTTGGAGTGTAAGGCTCAATGTGGAAGTTTGCAATAGGTTCTGACCTGATTGTAGCCTTAGTTCCATACCTCGTTCTGAATAGCATGTGTGACCAATCAATGCACAAATATCCCCAATCTTGGTCAAAGTCCCTTGACAAGCATAGGGCAAAGAGTGGTGGAAGGTCTATGACTGATACATCTTGTAAAACAACAACATTTAGACATGCATGCAAGGTAAGGCTCAAGTTTTTAATCACTCCAACTGTTGCTATTGTTGTCCCATCTAGCTGCACTACCCCTTTGGATATTGTTTCATACTGGAGCCCTAGCTGATCAACTATTTGTTTAGGCATTACTGAGCTACTTGCCCCGGAGTCTATCATGCAATTGTGCACTAGCTGATTTCCAATGATTAATGAAACATAGAAAGGAGGGGGTTTCAACATTTTACCTTGCTGTCCTCCATGATTTCCTTCAAGCTGGGCAGCATTTGTAAGCACTTTGTCTTACTGACTCGAAGTTGGCCAGTTCTTCATGGTAGCTTGCAGCAGATCTCTTTGGCCTGGGATGGATAGGGATTCCCACATTGATATATTGATGTTTGTCTTCTTCATCTGATCAATGATATTGAATGGTGATGAAGGATCTCTTTGTTGTCCCTTGGTTTGCGCATTCACTCCTTGTACGTGGGCAGCAACAACTGGTATTTGAGTTAGCCTAGAGGCTGTTCTTGGCTGCCCTTGTGCATTTGAAATTGAATTTTGCTTGCTAACCATTTGTGCAACCATGGAAGGTTGTGGATTGGTTGGGGCTAATGGCTATTCTTCACCCAAATTCCTCCTTTTTGACCTTGTGTTGGCTGCAACACCTTGAGAAACTGCCTGGTTCATGCCACAAAAATCTTTTGCTTTCCAATTTAGCAATGTGGTGTCATTTGCGGCTGATTGTTGTTGGAATGCTTCTTGTTGTTGGTTGTTTCCTTGACTGCCCTCACCCTCCACACCCGATTAGTTGCCACCATTAATGCTTGATTCAAAGTGCCATTGAAGCACATGGATTGGTTATGAGGCTTATTGCATGGAAAACACCAGTCATACTCCTGAGCAATGTTGTTTTGTGTTGGCACCAATGCCTTGGAGGCAGATATGGCATTTGGATTATAGGGCTGGAATGGTCTATTGGCAGGAGGCCTTGTTTGATTTATATTTGTAGTTGGATTAGGAGGCCTTTGTGGTTGGTATGGCTGCCTATTAGGCTGAGCTTGGGGTTGATAAGAAGGTCTAAAACCTTGGGCTTGTTGCCTCTTGAGAGTAACCAGCTCATTGCCTAGGTTTTGCAATTGCTTCATGACTTCTTGAAGCTCATTTGGGGCACTTGGAGATGAAGTGGAAGCTTCATTTGAACTCTGATTTCTAGGAGTGGGAGGAGGAGCCAAATTAGGTGCTTGATTGGTGTTTGGACTCTCTAAACTTGGAAACAGTGGCATGGGAGGTCTAGGGGCAAGTTTTCCAGCTTGGATCAAACAATTTTCAGCCCTAATGGCAATGCTATAAGCCATAGGGATAGTTATGCCTCCCATGGACTGAATCAACATAGAAATATCAGAATTTAGAGCTTTGAGATAGTAGAGAAAAGCACCTTCTACTGTTGGCTTTGATCGCCACCGGAATCCTCTCCCAAGTATTTTGAAATCTGAAGTTGAAATCGGTCAATTTGCTCATTACGAGCTCTCTTGATGGTTGTTAGCTGCTCCAAAAGAGACAAGTTCTCTCCCTTTTCTCCAAATTGCTCATGAAGTGCTATACACAGCTGATTCCAATTTGTGATAGAACCATCTCCAAGGCTCCTAAACCATTGCAATGCTTTCCCCTTGAATGAAGATGCCAGCAACTTGACAGCCACTTGCATCTCATTGATTTCATGGATTGCACAAAGGTTAGCAATATCATTAACATGATCACACAGAGTAGTCTCGATTTTCTCCAAAGAAGTACGAGATGTTCTTCAAGGATGCAATAGAACTTGGATGTTGTGCATTGAGGGCAAGTGGGCTCTGCTGCTGTGAAGTTGACGTAGGGGTTGTTTTGTGCCATTCTAATTGGTCTTAAAACCCTTGTTGACAATGAAAGGCCTACCGTGGAGGAGTTGAGAGAGTTCTTTTTGGTGGAGATGGAGACCTTTGAATCCTTCTTCCTCTTTGCCTTCTTCTTGGAGATAATTGCGGGTATTCAAACAACCTCTTCTTCTCTAACTCTTGACCTTGTGGTGACTCTTCTCATGAGTTTTCGTGCCTGCACACTCATCAAACCAGCTTGATTCTTCCCTTGGAGTCACCGGATATGCAATTAATATATCTTTTCAAGAAAGAAAACTGCAGCAGACGCACATCAACTTTGCTGCAATATAAATGAGACCTCTAGTGTCCTACCGGCGTGCCAAAACTATTGATGCAAAATCACAACACCCGTGGATGCGAGATCAGATTTCTAGGTTGATCATGCTAGCATCTAGTGTGATTGCACAACATGGAATCCTTTCTCCAAGTGTGGGACTTGTAAAGATAAGAAAGGATTCTTCGAGAGAAGGCTGGTTCCTATTCCTCTGCTTCGAGATGCACACAAAAAAAAATGTAGAGGGTTTACTCAAAACCTAATCCAACTTGCCGAGGAGATAGGTTAAGAAGATGCAGAAAAATAAACCTAACCTAACAGAGGTGATGCACCGAGGAATGAAGAACATCTGTCTTTCCAATAAACACAAACCATTCAAACGTGATGCGAGATCATGCACAGATAACAAAAGTTGCAGTGAAAGATCAGGAGGATGCAAATGAACACAGAGAGGGTTGAGAATCATCCACAGACATGCATTACTTGCTCCAAAGATTGACACAATACACTACAAAATTTCAAGAGGCATATTCACATTACGGTTTCAAATGGGAGGTTCAAACTCCACAAATTCATCGGCCAGAGAGAAGAAGGGAGGGGCAAAACAGAAAATGTTCCACCACCGAAAGAACCCCTCTTTACAATATAGAAGAAGAATGAGAGAGGGAAGAGAGAGGCAAGTCGAATCTACCATAACCACTTTTGGATTGCATTTAACTCATCTCATTATGGTAGAAACGGAGAATCTTGGCAAAACGGTAGACTATCTATCGAAACGGTGAACTGCCTCATTGTATTAAAGTCGTTGTTGAACGTCACTTGTCTATTATTACATGCCGAGGCATTTCTAAATTTTCTCTCTCCAAAATGAACCAAAATGCAAGACTAACCCTTGAATCATGTAGATAATTTTGCCAGCTTTCCATTGATATAAAGAACACGAAAATCTGAGCTTTGGATCGAAAGTTATGGCAATCAAGATTTAGGGCAAAAACTAGGCCAAAACGGATTTTGAATTTTTTCCCGTGCTTTGCCATTTGGATGACACTTTTCGGGTGCTGATTGATGAGAAATTCTCTCTCCTCCACCTTTTCGCGGGTTTCCCTTTGAAATTTTTACGTTTTATAACTTTTGGGAAATTTTCCATTTTTTTCCCCGCGCCCCCGCCTTAGGGACACGTGGCGTGATCTGGTTAGAGGATGGGGCACGGGGTCATCCTTTACCTTTTTGCTTTTTTGACCAAATCTTTTGCCAAATTCTCCAAGTCCTCCCCGAGCTCCACACTTTCCCCGCCTTAGGACACGTTGCAATTCTTGATTTGTTGGCGGCTTTTTCGGTCTTCGCGTCCCTCGCGTATTATTGGCCCGGATGTCCCAAACCATCTAGGACAAACTTCTCCAATCCACCCGATTCGGGCGTCCTGTCCCTCTTTGTGTTGAAGACACGTGGTGAGATCTGATTGGCTCTTGTATCCTTCGGCTTTTCACATCCCGCGTCCCTTTATCCCAATCGTCCCTGCATCGTCTGGGACAAATTCTTCCGAACTACTCGAAATGGACCGCTTGCCTTTGCTCTCGGTCGCTTCCCCTTTTCACGTCCTTCGCGTCCTCATGGCCCAGATGTCCTAGCCTTATCTACACAATAGTTAGTCAATTTTTCACCTTCATTCGGTTTGCCCTTTTGCATCCTGCGCATCCTCACGGCCCGGATGTCCCTTTGTTCTTGTGGGATCGCCTAGTAGCCTTTCGGCCGATTTGTGCTTTTATGTCCCAACTGTCCCAATTGCCTGGACTTAGGACTTAGCCAATTTTCATGCTTTTTCCTGGCCCCCAAGATCTGATGCATGTTATCAAAATTTACCCTGAGGGGGTGAATTTTGGATAACATTTCCACCACCACCCTTCCCCTAATGCCACACCAATAGTTTGTTGATTACAAACAACATTCACAATGTAAGAAATTCTTACTATTCGCTTTGTTTGTATTTTAATTTCAAAATTTTAACATATTGATTCTTTAAGTTTGAATCTCATATTGTTAAAGTATTAATGCTTACATATCTTTTTTGTAATATGAAATTCATCCCGCAACCATGCCCATGGCCACCACCTCTACTCTAACTCCATCTCAACGCATAAGGATTGCATCAATCCTCGTCCGACCTCCCTTTCTTCCTTTGTCATCTTCTTATGTTAGTGTAAAAGGCTTATGCTCCCTAACGTTGGAATGAGTAGGAGTAAGGAAAACAAAATTTCACATCATCCGATTTCCCTATTTTTACAGCTTGACGACATGCCGAGTTCTCGAGGCACTTATGTTTTAAACAATATATATGGATAAGGATTATCTTGGGTTTGATAGCTATTTTGACATGTAAGAGTTAGTGATGCATGCCAAGGATTTAATGCAATATGTTTGTAAGAAAATGCCACCACCGCTAGGCTCTTCAGATCCTCCTTCCCCATATGGGAAGCCGTAGGAAAAAATAGATGATGATACAAAGAATAAATTTTCACTTGACATCCTTATGTTAGAAAATTCTACATCCCTTATCATGGAAAATTTTATTCCTGATCTTAAGGAGATGAAAATGTGGGAGATCATAGTGAAAGTTATGATAAAATAAATTAATGATAGATATCATAATTTTTAAAACAAATATTTTTTTCATTGATTAAAAATCAACCAGTGGTGATTGATGGTATTCTTGCTCAAGCACAAAAATGAAAGTAGTCATTGATAATGTTTACAACAAGGATTAAGTTTTGACAATAATTTTGAACAAATTGGCTAATTTGAATTCTGAGGTATAGTCATACTATAACAAGTGGAATCGTGACAAACATATTGTCCCTATTACTAATGTAGAGAAAGAATTGGCCATGGTAAGTTCTAATTTTTGTACATTTTTAGATAAATATATAGCTATTTTAAATACTAATTTTGTGATTTTTAATTGCATTTAAAATAATAGAATTTTAATATAGAGGTGTAAATTTTGGATGAAAACCTTAAAAAAGCAAGAGAGAGTGTCCACAAGGCTATTGGTTTTAAAGAAAAACTTGTTCTGATTATACAAGAAGAACAAAGAATTTGTGGAGGATTATCAAGGAGTATAATATGGATATGGAAATTATTATGAAGAAAAAGCTAAAGAGGATCCTTATATCCTTCTACCAACAAATTTAGATAGGGAAGATAGAAAATTCAGAAAACATTAATGTTGCTCCAAAGGAATTAGTGGAGTCTCGGTGTAATCGAGATAATTCAAATGTTGTATCTCGTTGTTGAATCTGGTGATGGTCAAGGACAAGGGTCCAATTAACTTCAATTAAAACTTTAAATTATGTTACTATTGATTAATTTAGTATTTGACAATTGAATTTGAAAACATTATCTTTCTCTCAAATTGTTATTTGTTAATCTTTTTATATCACTCATGGGTGTTGTTGAATTAAAACTCTACTCATTTATTTTTTAAAGCTTCTCCAGTTGATGAATAGTACACATTGATTCTGGAATTTGGATTTACATTGTTCAATTTAGTTTCAAAAATGTATGAACTCAATAATTAAAACTTGTGTCTTGAAAGTTGAATGTGCATGTTGTTGTCAATCTTGATAGTCAATTCTTGAATCTCAATTCTTGATTCATCATGTAAAGATTATCTCCAATAATGATGGATCATGATATGTAGTCATATACTACTATGTTTTTATTAATGATAATAATCATGATGTTGTATATCATATATGGATTATAATTTATAATATATTTTCCAATAATTGTGCATGTGGAATTGAAAGTGAGAAATCAACGAATGAACATACTTTATTAGTAACGAACTTTAATTTTATTACATCATCCAATTTACATATTACAAAAATATGAACTGTCTACCATTTTTTATTTTGCAAAGTTCAAACATTATTAAAAATATAGAAGGGATTAAAAATTTCCAAACATTATATGTGCAATATATGTGAATGAAAAAAATATCGAGTAACAATTTATATTTCAAAAATAAATACAATCAACTGTTTGGTAACTGAAACAACCCTATCCTGGATGGTCCTTCATCACTTCTTATATCTGGTGCAGTTTCTTATCTAGTAGATTCCAAGTCAATTTCACCATTATTAGAGACTTCATTATTTTCTAACTAATTAACAACTCTACACTCTGCAAGATATATCCATGTAGCTAGTGCTATTTCATATGGAAATGTGTCCACCCCATATCTTGAAACATAGATTCTCAAACAAGTTTCCAAATTCTTGTCCAATCTATTACGAAGTTTTGATTTCACAAATTAAAGTGCACTAAATACCATTTCATCTTCAATAGACCCAAGAATCATTATCTATATGAGTTCATATAGTTTGAATTATTCACTTATATTTTCTCTCAGAATGCTACTTTGATACATCTTTCTCCACAATAGCGTGATAGCTCCCATTTTTGTTGGGTCAATTATAGACATATATTGACCATAAATTGTAAATGAAAAATGTTGTCATTGGGATATGAGTAATTTATTGTCCAACATACCATTTAATTCCCCTCCATCAACATGTGAAGATTTTCAAAACTGCTCCATAAGTGCAGTCATGGATTTCCTAAAGTTTGTAGCTATTTGTTCTTCATTAATCATTAGGTTCCAGAAAATGGGATTTACAACTCCCATCACCTCCAAACAATAAATTTTTAGATATATTTATCAATTTCTTACATACATCGAAACTATAACATCAAAAATACATCTTGTGATAGGTACTTCCTCAAGTTTAGAACCTATTACATAAGGATATTTGTATAAAGTGTGCATTTTAATATTTTTTCCATCAACATAAATATAAATATGACCATTGATATTTAAATTTAAATATATGTTCAGATATTTGGTGTCTGTCAAAACCTTAGAGATACTAAAAATTGGATTTTGAATCCATTCTTGGGTTATATATAAGGTATCTAAAATCATACATACTTGTCTCTATAATTTTAAAAAATCAACAATGTATATGGATTTTTCCTGAGCATGTTTCACCAAGCTATTTATTTCCTTTAGCATTGGTAAAATACCAAATAAAGTTAATAATGTCTCTAAATCTATCAAGTGATACAACATATCTTTAGCCTTGTCCACTTGTCTTCGATGCTTGTACTGCATTAAGGACCCATATTCCTCAAAAATCTTGCAAGTTGGTTCATATAATGATATCCATATCGTGTCAACATATTTTAGCAATTTGTTATTTCAAAAATAATCTCTGAAACTCCAAAAATATTTTATGAAAGCTTGACATATATAAATGCAAGTCTCATATCAGCTCCTCAACCTTAGCAAAATTTTAAAAATTACTTACAATTTTGTAAGAAAAAATCATATGGTGAGCTATACAAAGTGAATATGTATCATGTAAGGGGATACTCTTGTTTGTAGATGGATATAAATTCCAATTTTTGACCTTGCATGTGGATGCACCACCAAATATTACATAAATCATCTTTGTAGAGATTGAATGATCATCCATACCAGTTATTTCCTTCAAATTTTTAATAACAAGTTTGTAGATGTTCTCGGCATTGCGGCTTATCCATCATTTTTGTATATTCAAAGATGATTTTCCTTGAAATGGTTACTAAAACTAAAATTTTAGACGTACATGTACACCCAAGATGTATTATCTAATGTTGTGACCTCATCAATTGACAAAGCAATAAAATTTTAATTGTTACCTTCTCTCTCAAATCAATGATTTCTATTTCTCCCATACACTTTGCCATATCCTATGTACTTGTATCTGACCAATGTGTTATTGGAATATTTGGAAATCCATTAGATTGAAACAATGTCTTATAATCAATGAGATTTAAAATTGGTCTGTCCTTTTTTAAAATGTGAAATATTGTTTTGAATTGAATGAGTTTTTTCTTGAAGACTTACGCCAAAGAGAATTTTAAAACATAACCTTTATAGTTCAACCTTTATCAACTAGGTCCTCAATATGTTTATGATGATTATCATATTCTAAAGCATATCTCATATGAAAATAATCTTTCTTAGTTTTCCATCTAGTTGTTTTTATAACTGTTCCATCATCTTGTTTTTTATACTCGTATACCTCCACAAAATGCTTCTCTATTATGTCCAACTTGAATTGCATTTTGGGGTATCTACCATGTTTCCAACTACATATAGTACATCTAATTTTTGTAGGATTATTAGCACTATTTTCAACTTTAACATGTTCGATGAATGGATATTTGGTTAACCATTCAAATTTATAATTCCTTCCTATAGTCCACTTCCCAATCTTACGTTTCTAATGTGAGTTTCTAGAATGTTTATCGAAGTTTGATTTCGGGGGAAATGTGATTATCAATACAATCAATTTTAATTGTATTAATCGGTGATTGGCAATTTCATCTAGAGTAAGGTCACTACTATGGTTTTATGCATTTGAGAGAAATTGGTTTGCTTACAACTTATTTAAGTAAATCAAAAAAATAAAGTAACATTATCATAGCGGAAATTGGTTTTCTTACCTCTTACCATCAAGGTTACTTGTGGCTGATTGAAATATTTTCAAATTTCCATATTGTGCTTTATTTTTCCTTGATTTATTTTCTCATTTGTAACATGGGCCATTTAATGGTTGATTTTGAAGTTTGCACATGTGAAAAAAACATAAAAAAATTCAAATATTGACTACAAAAAATATTTAACCTAATGCAAGGCAACACAACTTAAGAAATGATGATTAACAACACAATCGAGCACTCGAACGATAAAGCAATATCCAAGACAATCGTAGAAATTACATAAACCGATTGGTAATACAATTAACTATTACCGATTAACAACACATATATCTATTACCATTTGGTAACACATATATATTTATTGATCGAAGAACACATATATCAATTACCGTTCAAAAACATATATTCGTTATAGGCACTCGTAACACTTATACATGTTGCCGACCAAGAACACTTGCACATTTTCCTTTTCGTCCCTCATGAATCATCATAAAATTTATTGCCGATTCATCGTCATCAACATAAAATAACTTTATTAGTCTACGAGATAGAGTTATGTTTTTCACTTATCTATCGAATCTTTCGCTTTTTCCTAAATCCTTTTTCTTGTGGTCTTATAATTTTAGATTATTCACATGCATATGATGTAAAAAATAGGACTACACCATATAAAATTAATCTTATATATATTAGAATGCTATAACATGAAGGGAAATAAATAACATCAATCGCCCTTGGTGGAAACACTAAGGAAAATTATAATCAAAATTTTTAGGTCCCGTAAAATTTTGGTGAATGTGCTACCGTACGTCTGATCTTTGTGAAATTTTCCAAATTCTAAATTCTAAATTCCTTATATTTGCCTTTTCAAGAATATTCACCCCTAAATTTTACCTTGGGAGATGATCACTAAAAATCCCACATGGTACAATAAGTAACCATTCCCAACTTCTCGGCTATTACTTCGATGGTCAAGAAGAAGAATGGTAGATTGGCTCAGTGGCTTCTCAATTCTACAATAGAGCCTTAGGGAGCCAATACATAGAGGTAGTCAATCTGAAGGTCATCAAGCCCTTCAAGAAAATGACCCTGACTAATTACGAGATGATCATAATTATCTTGGGACCAAGAAACTTAGGGGATACCTACACTTTTTCCAAGAGTCATCCACTCACCTCGTCACGAGAATTCAAGAATATAAAGAAAATTTGGATCAAGTAGATGACCACATTCAAAGCCACATCTCATTTTTCCAAGTGTTCCTATATTAGAGTGTCGCCAATGCAATCCCAACTGAAGAATTCACTCTAGTAAGTAAATTTGATCTTGATTCCATCAAGAAAACTCAAGGATTCACCATGTAAAGAAATTAAAATGACAAGTGGGTGAATATGATTCTTGAGAAAGGAAAGACATTTCTACTTGAGATGATGACTTTGTACAAATACATGGATGGCATGGTCATGAAGATACTCACAAAAAGGAGGAAATTGAGGCTGAGAAATACCACTAGGACCAAGTGTATCCATTGGTCATGGAAATGGGAAAATTCAAGTCATCTCTTCTAGTAACCAAAGGTGTGTTCTCTTGATAACATAAGACTTGTCTCAAGTATGGGCTCGAGACTCTATTTATGTAGGTATGAGTTAATAAAAACATTATTGATGAGATGGATTCATAGGAAGAGCAGTTTGAGAAAATGAAAAAGGATGTTGATGCTCTGATGTAAAAACTTGCAGTGTCAACAATGAACTTGGATAGTTCAATAGATGATCTGTTAAAGGAATTCAAAGATTTAGTATAAACATAGGTAGGAGATCCATTCTTGTTAAATGAAAACACATTGGAATCTATAGTAGAGTTAAGGGAAATAATTTCCATCATCATGGAGAGTCATCATGCTCGGTTATTAGAGTGAAAAAAATCAACTCTTTTCCGAGAATTAAATCAAGTCACTTGGTTTCGTCCACATCCCCAGGAGAAAAAGGTAACACTGATGGCAAAGAAATTTAGTAAATAATTCAAGGGAAAATTGAGATAAATCCTATAGATATTTCAAAGGGTTCGTTAGTGGTGGGATCTTCTTTAGAATATTCCTCTCTCTCTTCTTCCTTTTTCCTTTCTTCCCCCCTCTCCATTATCCCTTCATTTTCTAATTATTCATTGGGGTTTGTACTTTTTATTTTGTCTTTTCCTTTTTCGTCTTATTCATTAATGTGACTATAGTATAAAAATGTAATAAGTCACCCTTATTTTATAAAATGGGACTTAATGTTATTTCCTAGGAATACCAAGAGTCACGAATGAAAAAGGCAAGTGAAAAGACACATGTGGGGTAGATGAAGAGTCATTTCTAGTTCTATATAATGTAATGACACCCTCATTCTTAAGGGTTGTCAATTTTTGCACTCAAGAGATATTTTTTGAGAAAGGAAAAATAGATAGCTATTCTTCCACTTTCCCTACTTATTTTCCTCTATTTTCTAGCATTGTACAACTTGTTAAGCTGTTAATAAAGAAAGGGATTTCTTCTTTTCGTGATGTATGAATGTATGCAACTTTTTGCACATGGTTTCCTATGATTGTTGACATTCCAAGCATGGTTTTTTATTTCGATATGTTTTTAATGTGAAACTTCTTATTAGCTTTCACAAGAATATGATTTTCTAGTTGCAGAGTTAAGAAATGAGTTAAATTTCAGCAACATTATAATTTTATTCAAATTCCTAGTCGGGCCTTACAATAGCATTGGATATTTGTCCCTTCTCGCAACACGGTCTTGATATCATTGGTCTTATCAATCCTCGATCTGCGCAAAAAACATTCTATTATCACTACAACCTAATCCTTCAAAAAATAGGTGGAATCAATTCCACTCACTACAAATAAATCTGGTCCAATTATTAACTTCATCTATTAGCATATCATTTGTCATTTTGGCTTTCCTCATAAAATCATCAAGGACACTGAAATTTCTTCAAAAACAAATATCTCAGAAGCTATTTGACTCATTCAATATAAAACTTAGCTTCTCTTCTCCATAATAACCTCAAGCTAATGGCTAATCCGGGCGACTAATAAAACTCTTCTCAAAATTCTTCCCAAGACTATTGATCAATCAATTCATAATTGGAATCTTCATCTATCTCTTTCTCTTTTGGCTTATTGTACTAGACTTTGTACTTCCATAAGTGCTATGCCATTTTATCTTGTTTACAAATCAAGTCATTAAATACTTTGCACATTATAAAAATATTGAATATAATTATAATTTAGAAACTGAATTATTTGGGATATCTTTACATAGATGGAGCATACAACTTATAGTGTTTGATCTCCTACAAAGGTGGATTTAACACTCGTCTTCAAACCCTACAATATCTCTCCATGAATCTCTCAGATTTATCCCTAGGATATCTCTCTCATCCCTTTATTATCTCACACACCAAAATAGCTACGTGAGTTTTTCTCATAACTCACCCAAATACTAATACTAACTATTACAACTATATTATTAATATGAGTTCTATAAAATCATTATTAATATTATTTCAATTTATTAATAATGTCACAATATATTTGTAAATGTGAAGTTGTTCTTCCCTGAATTTCAAATTCCATCCTTGTGCGTATCTCTTCGCGAATTCATTTCGATCAAGATCATCGCCAGAATGTCTAGCACATCTCAAATGGTTGGAAGAACACCACCTTCTCACTCTTGAGCATCATCATGTTTATCAAGAGTGCATCAAGCGTGCTTACAACAAGCACCTCAGAGAGTGTGACTTTAATGTTGGTGACCTCGTCCTTAAAGAAAATCATAATGTTACTACTCTAGAAAGGAGCCAACGTGGAAAGTTTTCCCCCAATTGGATTGGACCATACATTATCACACATAAGTATGGGTCAAGAGCCTATTGTTTGGCCTCCCTTGATGGTCAATTAGAAGTCAAACCACTTAACACATTACACTTATGACCATTCTACTATTAGCATACCTACGGTGAGCACTTCATCATATCATTAGATTATTCATCCATAATTTTCCTCTTGAGTCTATCATTATAATGATTTGGAATTATGTGGTCTACTATCACTCTCCTAGACATGACCTTAAATATGGGCACCATGAATATGTCTCATAGCATTTTTATTATGGATAGGTTCTCCCTTCCCGGTGAGAACTCCACAATCATTACATTTTTCACCCTCTTTTTTACCTCTTGGAACCACGTTGAGGGTCCTAATGGTGTCACTTGTACATATATTATCCCCTCCTAAGTGGTATACCTCATTGTTCCCAACTATTCCCCATGTAAAATTCAAAATTCATGGATTATCTAATAAAAATTCAAGATATCAAAAACATACTACTCCCTCAAAGGAAAAATGTTCATGTACAAAAAGAAGAAGAAGAAATCAAATCAAATAAATAGACTAATCCCTTAAAGGACGATTACCATGTATATCATTCTTGCCATCAAATCATAAATTATATAAAGTATACCATAACCTCGAAGGATGAATACTCTATTGTATCATGGCATTTAAGGATTCCCAAATTGACCAATCTTCTATGATATTAGAATCCTAAGAAATCTTCCCACATTGATCAGCTTTCTCATAGCAAACTTACTTTGCATTGATCATTTTTCTCTCTTTCCCCTTCCAAGAGCTGAAGCATATACTTAGAAAACCAATTTTGGATAATCCTCTTCCCGCGTATGAGTTACATCCACACCCGTGTTGAAATTAGGTTTATAAGTTCATTCCATATTCCTTTCATGATATTTTGATATAACTAACTATCGTTGGTTATGTGTTAAGATGTGTTTTACTCACATGTGCCTTCCATTACATGGATCCCCTTCTCGTTTACCTCCAATGCAATTGGTGAAATCATTTCCTCATGCTCTCCTTAATACGACGTAGCATCATTTTTACCTATAGGTCATCAATCATCGAGTTATGTTTTATTATAATATTTCGACATCAACCCTTTATTCCTTTACAATAACATCTACTTTATTTAAATAATTTATGTACTATCCATCAAAAATCACACATAAAATTTATGTTCTCTATCTATCATCATCTATTACATCTATTTTACAACTAAACATCACATGTCATAAATTAAAACGTCCAATCACACATTTACATTCACCATCATCATCAAATATAAAATCAACATATAATAATCATCATTGCATGTCCACATCACATAATCATAAATCAAATAATTTAAGTCACACACAAGTAACACATGCATGAACACCACAAAATCATATGTATATCATATACCATCAACAAAAATCCAATATTTTAGTACAACATTGACCTCTAAGGGTCCTCTCTCAAGGCAACGATACTATCAAAATCAATGAAATTAACATCATAAATCCTAAGATCTTATCCCTATGGAGAAAGTCCCTCTATCTATCTCTTGACTTCATCTCATCTACCCCGACCCTCTATTTTATGTAGTTGAACCTCATAGACCTTGATCATAGATATCCTAGCTCTAGCTACCATTCACCTTTGCACATGCTCAATATCGGTGTTCATGCCAACTTCTTGATCAAAATCCCCTCATAATACTTAGCCTTTGTGGCTAACGCTCTGTATCGATCCATGAAAATCATGCCATGAGGTGTCATATCTCATTCTCCTTGTGATGTTGTTGGTACACCACACATAGAATCGAAAACTATGATCATCGCGAGATCTCTAAAAGGGCCCTATAGACCTCCCTCTATAGGTGATATTGGTCCATGTCTTGGGTGACTCGGTACCTCTCTTATGTGATTGCGTCCATCTTTTGTATTGTAGTTTACCTCTCCACGTGCATTTTCTCTAGCTCTGCACGTAATGATGACATCTGTGTTGACTCTCCTCTATCCCCATCTCCACCCCCTCCTGTAATTACCTCTACCTCAACCTCCATCTTCTCCTCCCTCTCCATCTACATGAGCTACCCAAGTTGCAGTCATCCAATCATAAAAACATGCTTCAATTCCCATTTTGTCATCCTCATCCCAAGGTAATGATTCCTCTTCCAATGGATCTACCATGTCGGACTTGGTAGCTCCTATTAATCTCCTCTCACCTATATGAAATAGGATCCCAGGTATAGTCTATACAACCCCAAACCGGTGTCGGACCTGTCAAACCGAATAACCTCAATAATCTCTAGCATGCGGCCTTGTACCCATCTCATCCTCCTTATACCAATCAACTATGCATCCACCTGCACCATACGGAAAATTCCTTATAAGGATGTCATATAATGTGCTCTCCTTCAGCAGTGCAAGCTTCACTATACTATACCGGTCTACATCCCTCACTCCTATATCTCCATGATCTTGGTCAACTCGCAATCTCAATAATCCAACTCTAAGATCTATATGGTCCCCTATAACCCATGGTATCCTTAGTGACTGGATAAGCTGTAATGTTCTCTTAGGCCCAACAGTGTAGAAGGAAGCCTACATCCAATACCGACTTCATCCTAGCTCTATACACAGATAGCTCTTGATACACCTGTGTTAGCAAGACGGTACCAAATGAGAACATTTTATGATGATCAACTATGTTTTCCAAGACACTTGCTTTGATGTTAATGGGAATCGGATTATCCTAAGTCAATAAGTATATAACAAGAAATCACCATCATGATCGACAAATCAATCGGATCCGTGATACGCAGTGACTTTATCTAAACTCATATGAAAAATCCCCTAAAGAGAATCTAATATGGGTAACATCAACTCCAAATAGTCATGTCAAAAATTCCAATTTGCTATCGCTTATGACTGGTACTATCTCGATCCCCTTGTATTGAAAGTATAAGGATGTAATACACATCCTCCAGGGTGATCGTCATCTCACCCGTCCTGAACTAGAAAGTGCATGTGTGCATATCCCATCTCTCAACTAGTGTAATCATCAACTCCAAATCTTGTGGGATCCAATGATAATGTCGAATCCTCTTAACCCCACCACCACTAAGTGATCCCACTCGGTGTTTGTCACACCCTCCGATCGATCATACAATGTTGGAACTTAGTCTATCGTGCAGTGTCTCTCTGGGCCTGTAATCACCAACCAATTCATCAAACATCAGATCCTTTCATCATTACACATCATCTAAAATAAAATAAATCATCCATTCATCCCACCATGTCCAGGTTGACAATGACCCGGAGTTGGGTCAATGTGTCGAGGGTGGATTGACGCCTTTAGGGATAATTCGATGGTGACCTATCCTAGTTGCCATCGACCGACCTCGACGTCATCCAAATTTCCAAAAAAAAGTAAAAAAATAAAATAAATTAAAAACAAGTGTGGGTTTCACTACTCACCATCTTGTGCACCCTCTGAGTGTTTCCCGGTCACTCCTTCATCCTCCATCTCTCAAACAAATTTTATAGCTTTCACCTCTCGAATTATCGCTTCTAAGCATCCAAGTGAGCATCTTCGACCGACTTTCGTGTCACTGCTGATCACCTGGATCGTCGTTGATCGGCCTTAGGCATCATCGACTCCATTTGGCAGCTCTCATTTTAACTTTCCCTCCTCCTCTATTGTGTCCTTTGCTAGGGAACCCTGTATTTATTCATGTATGTGCTCAAAGTACACATTTTTGGCCATATTTATTTCCCCTTGGGAATTTTTGTATCCTCGATTCATCATATTTTTACTTTTTGGCCATTTTTGTGTCCTTTACAAGGGAACCATTATTTTCATTCTCATCCTTTATAGACACACATCTCCCATCGATTCCTAATGTTTGAAATATTTCACATTATTTTTTGTATTGAGTTGCAAATAGTATTGATGTGTTCTATAGCTCATTCGTTCCCACGACTTGTATCCATTTGAGTTGTTTCCCATTGGATT
Organism: Taxus wallichiana var. yunnanensis; assembly: GCA_018340775.1. NCBI lineage: Eukaryota > Viridiplantae > Streptophyta > Pinopsida > Cupressales > Taxaceae > Taxus > Taxus wallichiana. Next base: position 992,308,517 of record CM031234.1, on the reverse strand, counting down.
CCCTCCATTTCGTAGTGATTTTCCCACTCATTGGTCCGTAGGACATTGTCTCCATCTCCATTGAGACCGTCCTTTGTTCCTTACCGAAGTGATATCGAAATCACCACGATAGTTTATTTTGTTTCTTGAATCCTTCTTGTTTGGGGCATCTTGCCTTTCCTTATCATTTCCCCTTCTTCTTTTTCCACCTACCCTTCTCCATTTATATTTTTGAACTTGCAATCAATTCCCCATTATATCATCAATCCCTCGTTTGAGGGGGAGCACATCATTAATCCTCCATCATCCTTCATCTTACCTTTTTGTCTCTCATTGTTTTGTCTCATGTCTATCCAAAAACAAACCACTCAACAAAAAGGGGAAAATTTTGACACCAAAATTTGGCATCACTACCCTTATTGCACGCGTCTACTTCTTTTACCACGAGTCACTATCTAGACCCCCCTTATTAATTAATTCATCTTCATATTTACATTCCCATCTTTCCCATACATTATCCCCTAATCATCATATCATTATCTAAATAATCCTATTTATTCCTATGTTCCCTTCCTTAATTTTTTTATCATCCCTAAACTCCTAAGTTTCTAATCCCTAAGATTTTTTTAGATTTTATTTGACCCATTCTTATCTCCCACCTACCCATATCACTTCCCTATGAAACCCTAACCCACCTAAGTGCTTTAAATCACTTATCCTAATCCATAAAAGCCCCATATCTTGAATAAATCACCCATTCACAGCTAACAGGATGGTTCCTCATAGTTGGCGGTGACTCACCTAGGTCCCTAGGGACCCTATAAAGTTGTTTCACCCCGTTCAAAATAGGGAATAATAAGAGTTTCCTTGCACTATGTGAACTTATCTTTGAGATTGAGCTTCTTTGCAACCGTGTTAATCTTCTTGGAGTCCATTTGAGCTTGTTTTGCATCACTTGTGGATACTTTGGGAAGTTTACCTTAACTTTGTGTTGGTTTATGCTATCATTGTTTATCATTGCTATTATCTTTTAGAAACTAACATTTTACAGGTCCAACTGCCATTATAACTTCCTTTTCAACTTCTTCTTCCAATCTTCTTGTATATAGGTTCTTCATCCAACTCATCCATCTTCTTCCTTACTTAGTACTACTACGGTCATCATCACTTTTCCAAGTTGTTGTAGACCCAAAATATTATGTCACCTATCATGTCTTTCATATTTTCATCAAGACTTTTGTTTATATTTCCGCTTCTCGGATCTATCATTCTTCCTCTCTATCAGCGTAAATCTATTATGCCTATTTCCAATCGTAACCAACTCAGCCCGATTCTTTGTCGACCCAAATCATATTCCTACCCAATCCATCAAAATCTTTTTCTTCTTGCATCCATTTTGTTTCCCTATCTCAGGATCCCTTCGTAGGTTTCTCGCGTCGGTGTTCTCAAACCTTTGTGATCATCTAATCTCGCATTCGATCCTTTCATATCTACATTTTTAGCTTGATGTCAAATCCATTTACTCAAGTCTCCGTCGACCTACCTTCTATATCCTAGGTCGTCATCGACCCAATCAGTAACATTCACTTTTTGTTGATTTAGGTTAGATCTGTACTTTTCATTCATTTTTGTAATTTTGAGATTTTGTTTAGCTTCGGTTTGCATGTTAGTCACCATTTACTTGATTTTATCATCTTTTATCAAAAATAGGGGTTAACATCCACACAAGGAAGTTAACGCTTCTTGAACTAACTTCATTGGGTAAGCCCCTCATCTACAATCTAATCCATTTTCTTCTTAGTAACCTTTGTTTTGCAGGTTCATCAAATTTGCAATGAGGAAATCTAGTTTGTGCTCGTCCTTCTATCATTATTTTCTTCTAAGGTATCTTAAACCTTTACATCTTTGGAGTTGCTTTATTTTCTTTAGTATCTATTTCTCTAATCTAGATAGGAAAGATAAAATCTTGGTCAACAAAAATATTAAAAAATGATAACCATTGTCTTTAACCATTGGTTTTTGCTCATAATTTGATTCCTATTCTATACTCTTATTTACTTCACCCATTTTGAGTATTCCTTTTATAAGATCAAGTGGCTCAAATTTTTAAAAATGGACTTGTATGCCCCTATTTCTTGTAGTAGAACCATTCAATTTCCTCCTTATTTTTGGAGAAATTCTTGTGCTTCTTTTTTAAGTGTAATGCGCTTTCCTTTTCTCCATATTCTTTTAGTCCTTTTTTCCCCACCTAAAAGAGATAATATCATATATTCCAATGAATGTGAAGGCATCTTTCCAAGATTGAAAACAACACTTTGCTATATTTAGAACAAAATTTATTCAACAATATGGCTTTTGTATATTCATCATCCACCTGGAGGTTTGAATTCTACTAGGTTTCTATTAAGAGATGTAAAACCGTTAATGTGACTAGACATGGTGACCCCATCATTCATTTTGAATCTAAACAATTCGATTTTTTAAGTAAAACTTGGAATTGACTACTTTTGCACCGAACAATTTATTCATCATATCCCACATTTCTTTTGATTTTTTCTTGATATCAACATAATGTAACTCATAATCTGAAAGATCCATACCAATTATGGTTTTGGCTTTATAATCCCTACTTTTCGATTATGTTAATTTACCCCGATCTAATGGATCCATTTCTTGAGCATTCACAATCTTCCATTGATTTTTATTCATTAATTTCATTTGTATTTTAAATTTCCAAGTGTGGAAATTGAGACAATTAAATTTTTTGAGACAAATTTTGATTATTAGACACGACACAACTTTTTTCAAATGACATTGAAATGGAGTTGACACAAATGGAACATGATGAGGTATAACTATAACACCAAATGACTCAAAATTTGAATACTTATTATATTGATCTAGAGACTTTTAAAAAAATGGATTTTTTATTAATATTCACACGCTCATGCACCATTATTATCTTAATTACATCCCTAATAACATGCATGAATTCTTAATTTAAACTATTAATGAAATATCTTTTATTTTTTCAATATACATATCGACCCATTTTGTGGTTTAAGGTCATGACATTACGCCAGTGGATACCTTCCACTTAATTTGTACCCATGTATGTTGTGGCCCCATCACCCATCCCTCATCGTTGTCCCCGGAAGATGACTTAACAACTGCCATAAATCGTAAAAGCACGCGTAGTGAGGTGACTTTGCATGGTACGGAGGTGAATTGGAGCTTAGGAAATTTGAATTATGAAAAATGTGCTCCCGTTGGTGATCACTTCCCTCCTCTTGTTTTCTATCTAAACAACACACCCGTAATCACCCCTGCATCACATTATTTCTCTATTCAGCTACAAAAATTCATCATTCATAGGTATGATACTTGTTTGACACGGACATTCACATGTAAGTGGGAATTTCTTGAAGAAGAGAAAATCACGATTGTACAAAATACTTCGCTGCAACCTGCATTCGAATTCAAGGTTACGAGGAGGAGGAGTCGCTTCTACTCAGATTCAAACTGTAGGAGGATCGTTTGATGTTTGCGAGGGTTGGAACCAGAGGAACAAGGTTTGCAGAGGAGGATTTTCCTTTTCTACAGTAAATACCTTCACTGTATGAACATTTTTTTCCTGTGTTGTTGCATCCGCGTTCCCCCTCTGTAACTAGATACATGTTCCACTTTCCATAGACTAGATACTTATGTTTATCCTCATTTTCGTTATAATGACTTGAATATGTGGAAGCGCTCTCCATGGTTCATCATTCACGGGCGCGATACTGTAGTCGCCTTACGAGTGTTTTTGCACATCCAATTCTTATTCTTATTCTTATTCTACTCATCCAAACTATACTATAGTCGCCTTATCGATGTAAAAACGGTATAATGGGTTACTAATGGGATCATTCTAGCATATGATTTTAGTAAAATAATTAGAAGAATTTATTTCCTTGAATTGGCAATCTGAAAACTAGTTCATAATTTTTATGTTTCATTAGTACCTGAGGCCAATGGTAAAATTGACCTATGCAAAGGCAAATGTTCTTTATTTTGAGAGTCCTTCAGGGCTGGGTTTTCTTATTCTAGTAATCCAAGTTATTATGATTGTCTTACATCGATAAGACGACTACAATATAACATCGGGTTTTTGCACATCCAATTGTGCATAAATGATAAAATGATTGTCTTACATGGGTGTTCCAAAACCATCACTCCACCATTGTTTTAAATTGACCTCTGTCTCTACAAAAGCATTTCCCAAAAAAAAAAGCATGTGAATTGTTTGACAAAATGTCTCTGCGAAATGTTTGGCAAAATGTCTCTAGTGAATTGTTTGACAGAATGCCTCAAAGAATCTCTACAAAATGTTTGACAAAATATCTCTAAAAAAATATGGTCTTTGTTTATGTAGTTGGTCTTGTCTTGCCAAATGTTGTTGTTGGTTATAAATGGTCTCAATGTTACAATAGTATGCTTGTCTTCTTCCTGCTTTGTCCATCATATTGCATGCCAATGGTTTGTAGAGGGTTCTTTTCTTTTCACTTAGCTTGTAAACAATTTCTTCCCAATTATATGTTGTAGCGTATGGGTTTCTAAATTAAATAACATATGTTTAGATACAATTTACCTCTTTTAACACCATGTTTCTTTGCCACCCATGTCATTATGTGGGAGATTTATTTGAATGATTAGTTTGTATTATGTTTTTTCCCCAAATTATTTATTAATTCCCAAAAATATTCCATATTGTGGTCTTATTGAAATAGTTATTATATTACTATGTTATTTATTTTAATTATCTAATGCATTCATCTAAGTCTTGATACTTTATTTTTGTCAACTCATAGGAGGTAAGTTTTATAGGTGTATTAATAATCTTACAGAGGAACCATCAATACTTGATTCCCTTGATCACAATGATGTATGCAATGATCAATATTGACTGCAAGTCAACATTTTACTATACGGAGATATATGCCTTGAAACTACAACCACTATGAGAATTCATTATGATTTTTTTTGAAAAACACACAGTGTTTTTCAACAATTAAATTTTAAACTAATTTCTTAATAATATTGACAAGCTAATTTAAAATATTATGAGATGTGATTAGTTTCATTACTAACACACTTGTTGTCATTCAATTTACTTCATCCATGAATGCATCATTGGGACATGCATCTCAAGAATTAAACTTATGTTTAGGTCTTTTAGAGAACAAGTACCAACAACATGTATGTCAAGAAAAGAAGAAAAAAATTAAATAAAAAAATCTTCAATTTTCGATCTTTTTGTATGTGTGTGCAAAATGTAAATTGTGATTTATACTATAAATGGTGAGTGACTTATCCACAAAGAATATATATATATATATATATATATATATATATATATATATATATATATATATATATATATATATATAATGAGTTAGAAGGGTATTTCAAAGTATCTAATATATAAGATAATGAGGTAAAGCAACACTTTGGAGAGGACCATCTCACAAACATAATATTTGATTAGTTATGGTATATGTTTGTTTGTTGTCCTACTACTTATGTTGGATATGTCTCCTCAATGCATCTTGGAATGACTTTGTTCACCTTACAACCCTTCCATACCTTACTACAACAGACAAACAAACATTTTCCATCCATTTTAAAATCATTTTAATAACTTTACAAACCGTATATGTCTCCTTAATGCATCTTGTAATTTATTCATTGATTCTACTTGTAATTCAAGGCTTTTGAAATGAGATATGGATTTAATGTATTAAATTTAGAATTAGGCTTGTTATCTTTAGGTTTGAATTTGTAGTTAGATTTTCCTAGAAATTTGGATGTAGGTGTATTAAGACTAGAAAATGCATATTTATGCTTGTTCAATATAAGGATCCTAACCTCTCACTACTTTAAAGTGTGACATAGCTCATCAAAACATCCAAATTTTTCAAACATAATTGATTCTTGTAAAGGATACACAATGATATGAGAAAATAAATATTGAATCTTATTGAGTAGATAGTCTATCTTAGTAATAACATTTGTATGGTACAAAATGTAGTCACTGGTTTTTTCAAGAGAGACAAATCCAAGTGGAAAAGGATAAAAATGTACTTTAGGTGCAACTGCATTGTTATGTAATTGAGTAGAATCCATAAAATTAGAAGGCTTACACATACATGCATGTAATTTTTAGACTTGAGCTTGTAAATGTTTACAAAGATGCTTAAGGGTGTGTGTAGTAGAAGTGAATTAGGAATTCTCTTGGGTATGCACAAAAGATTTAGGAATATGATGAAAGAGCATCCATGGGGCCAATATAATCTTGCATCAAACAAATAATAATAATAATAATGTTTATTTTCATTTTCTCCATTGAGTTAAATTATTCCTCTTGACTAGCTAATTATTCCTCATCTTAATATTATTGACTGTTAGGTACCTCTTATTTGAAGGTTTTTCCTGCTTACTATTTTTCTTTTTAGGTAACTTATATTTTTTTTGTTGTTAATTAGTTGTGGCTACTTCTCATTTTATTTAATTTGGAATAAAGTTCTACAAAAATTTAGAGAGTTATGTTATTCTCGAGGTAGTGTGAGACACATTGGGGGAAGAGTGTTAATATAAATATTTTTAAAAACTCTATTTGATAAAATTAGGTGTAGATTCTCAACCCTTTGAGGCTATTCCACATTTTTAATGCCCTTTTATGAATGAGTATCAATAAATAATGTTGTTTTGTATCAATTTACATTGTGTTAACTTTGGGATTTCATGGGGGGTCTTGTTATCTCAAGACCCTCTAACTTGATTACATAAATTTGTATGATAGCTCATTAAAATATCTTAGGGAGAGTGTGTGAAAGAAGGTATATAGAGAAAATTCAAAGAAGAGTTTGTGTAAGTGTAAGTTGACAGAGAAAGTGTAGATTTTCTTCCATAGGTATTTGTGTTTGAATTGGTAGAAGATAAAATAATTAATTAAGGTTAAGAGTGGATAGAAAATATTTTCAAAGAATTGAGAGTGTGAGTTGGCCTGACGCAAAGGAGATGTTGGAGTCTTAAGTGAATGTTGTAGGATATGAAAAATGAGACTTACTAGTAAGAGATAAGTGGGAAAATTGAGAAGCATACTCTTGTGTAGAGTTAAACCAGGCCATGAAAGAAATTTTTCAAGTGAGAGTAAAGTCCTAGTGAAACACAAAGAGAATGTGAAGAAGAAATTTAAACTTTAAAAATTTTGAAGAGAAGGGAATAACTTATAAAGAGAATAAGAGTTGAAATTTTTAACATGAAGACGTGGAAGATGAATGTTATCACAAATAGGAGTGATCTAAGTTGTGAACATGAAAATTGTGAAAATTTAAGAGGAAGGTGAAGTACACATGAACATGTATATAAGAAAGTAAGTTTGATGGACATTGAGATATCCCAAGAGAGTGATAAAGATGAAGGAGAAAAGGTTATTTACACTAATGGGTGTTGATAGACTGTACATAACTTCCATACCTAAAACCACATCAATTACTCATTCATACATTCAAATAATTCATAAATACTTCAATATTCAATGCATGTTAATCAAAATGCCACCTTATACACATGATCTATGTAAGAAGCTTTATTTTTAGAATAAAACATGAAATTACAAGGCTCAATCAGCCATGAGGCTCTACCACGAGTCCTCCTCCTCTTCCTCTCTCCTTCTCCTTCTCGTCCTTGAATACATTATAAATCCTTTTCAAAAATGAGTAAGAACAAAGTAGTTAGGGATTTCTACAAATAACCCCCACTAGGCCAAACTAACTCAAGATTAGTTTAAAGGTTTATTAAGGTGAAAAGAGTTCATGAAAAATGTGGAGTGGAAGTATTATGCTCTTCATTTCATCATTTGTGACTCTTAAACTAACTCTAGATCTTCAATACAAGGCTTGAAGTTGCAACTGTAAGATTGTTTCAATGAGATTCAAATGATAAAAATACTAGTAGATTAATATTTCTCTTCAAAATCCCAAACATACCTTCTTCTTTTACAGACCTGGACTGTGCTTGTGAGGTTTATGAATGTTAATCATGGTATTAAGAAAAGAATGACTCATAGAATTATGAGAATGGTCTTAACATCTCATACTCATGATTTTAATCACTAAATAAACACTTCCAAAATTTCATTAAACATTTTCCATCAACCTAACCCTTTCTTCATCCATGCACACAACTAAAAAGAACATTCCTTGGTTGAATAGCAATTAATGTTGTCTCAATACAATATCATCAAATTTCAAGGAGTTTTGCCATTCTTACCTTCCATTAATGCACTTGTTTATATAATATCATATTCTTGAAGTTTTATTCAAGGTTCCACTCTAACCCTTAAACAAGATAATGGCCTCTAAACCCTCAGGATAGGGTGTCACAGTTTAATGTAACTTGGATTAACAGAGATTGATTACAATAATGTAAACTCACCTTATGATAGGGAAGTAAATGACCCTCTATTTCTCCATCATGTATAAATCCTAACCCTTCAAGCTTCTGATTATTGGTGGTGACACATTAGTGTTTTATGTCATATCAATATTTCATTGTTTAGGATATCGCATTAGTTTTTAAGATATTGTTTGATTTTTATGGTGTCAATTTAGTGTTAAGTTTTCTTGATTATGTTATTTACGATAAAACCTTCAACCTTATGTCATAAACCCTAAAGCTTGAACCCTAAAACATAAACCCTAATCCTTGAACCCTAAGTCCTAAACCATATACCCTAAAACCTCAGTGTTGAGGCCTAAACCCTAAACCCTAAACCCTAAGACCAAAACCCTAAACCTTGACCCTTAAACTTTAGAAAAAAATTATATTTTTCATTATTATTATTAATTGATATATTTGAAGTTGTAAGAAAAGCCGATAATTTGATGTCATATCTATTACCTAATACTTTGGAAATAGGAACAAATCTATGTTTTTGATATACACAAGGATAAATATAACATGAAATTTTATCTTAAGTACAAATATATCAAACAATTGTTTGGAAGTATCTTTTCAAAATGAATGACGTGGTCAAATATTTTGTTTAGTATATAGACACTAAATAATAGTGTGAACTAGTTTATTATTATGGTATTATTGTATTCACGTATTTGTTAATAAATGATAGAGGATTCGGTAATTTCTACAATTTGTGTTTATTAATTACTGGTATGAGAATAGTTAATTATGTTGATATTACGTTGGTATTGGTTAAATATGCATGTGATCTTTGAGTTCTTAGCTATAATTTCATTGCTCTTAGTTGTGTTAAACTAAATACAATAGGAAAAGTTTGATTTCTTGGATGCATTATAGTTGTAAATATTGTGAATGTGTAGATCATTTGTATGTATAATTTTTTATTAGTTGTTAATTAAATTGGTAATTGTAATGTTGTGAATTTCTCAGGTGAAAGTTGAAGTTATAAAAATTATTTGATATCATACTTTGAATCTCAATTTGGCATATCCGGGAAAGTGCCTCTGTAAAATTAGGAATTTTTCCATGTTGAAGGGTCTTTCCCCTTAGGATGCTACATCGATACACCCAACTATCGTTTCATGATGAAGGGGCTTGCCCTTAGGATTCCGCATCAATAGTTGGGTGGTATACTATTCTCGAGAAGAGGTTTTTAAAGTCACCCACCAAACCTCCACTCAAATGCACCTCCCATAATATCGCAACCGTCCATTTTGTAATGGAAGGTTGTGATATTATGGGAGGGTGCATCTTGAGTGAAAGATAACCGTTGGCATTTATTGATACTCAAAATTTTCATGGATACTAGCTTTCGATGTTGTGGTTATTTTATCATATTGGATGACGTATATTAGATTTGACATGTATCATCCTAACCTTAATTGTATATTTACATTGTATGTGTGTTATTGTATTAAATTTTTCTTTTGCGTGCTAAAAATGAATACGGAAAGCTCAATTCCTCCTAATCCCATAGGGATGAAGTTAAAAACTCCCAAATTCCAAAGGGATGAATTCTTCAGAGGTCCACATTTGTGTTCTACATAGACCATCATCAATAGAATAATCCGCCCAAACCGGAAATCACAGCCATGGTTAAGGCTCTACTTAATTTGCTAGAAACTTTTGTTATTTATTTGTCTAAGTTCCACACTATAGGGCCCCATTCACGAGGATATGGTATAGCTTATGAAAATATGGAGGATACCCAAAAGTATGAACCTCCATGTAAAATAAGGAATATGGGAGTTTTGGTCATAAACTGACGATAGATCTAAAAAATTGTGCAAAAATATTGCACATGGAAGCAGCTCCAAGTTTGCTACTAAAAACAAAAAAAAAAAGTTATTGATTTTATATGTTTTGTTCCAAAAACTTATGACGTGTTTGAAAAAAACCTATATAAATATTTAATTTTTGTTGAATGTTGATTCACACCAACTTAAATATATTTCATTTTGTTGTTCGAATATATTCTTGATTCACATGAGCTTAAATATTAAATATGTTTTCCATAGTATTAATATGTCTTTCAATGGATTATATTTATAAAATTACTAACGTTTAGATATTTTATAGCAACTTTAGATTATTAAAATTCATTTATGGTAAAATTCTATTTAGGTACCAAATGTGGAATGGTAATAATTTTATAAAACCTTCACAACCCCTTAAATGAAATGTATTCGGGGTTATTTGAAACTAATCGGTGAAGTCTAGTTAAAAAGGTAAAAATTAACAAGGTCGATAAATATTTAAATATTCATGTCAAATTTACTAAGTATGGGTTATGATCATTTGTCCAATTTAGGATTGTATTGGTGCAATTATCATTTCCAATCGTTTATGGTATTCATATGGCCCCCTTTGATTATTTACTTATTTTTAAAATTATCTTGTGTAGTTCTAAGAATTTTTCTAGGTCAGTGTACTTGACAAGGAACTTAAGTCCAAAAGGTTTTGGTAGACTACATGTTTATGAGAAAAGAGTCCCCGTTCTCTTTGAAATTTATCCATGTGACCCTTGGTCTACCTTATTCACATTTTTTGATAGTCATATACCAGTTTGTTTATTTGTGTGTAAAGAGTGTTCTAATATGAGTTCAACTCATATAGAGATGCACCTGTAGCCTACTTAATCTACATAATATAGAAAACTAGTATTGTTTGAAAAGGAGTTAATTCTAGAGAATTCGAGTACTCATTGAAGCATGTAATTTTAATACTAGATATACATTACAATGGGTTTTTAGTGAATAAACTATAACAATTATTGGAATTTCGTTTTAATACTATAGGCTATAACAATTATTGGAATGTCATTCACAATACTATAACTAATCAAATGTTTATAGATATTGATATTGCAAATAGATTGAAATCTATCTATTCATAATAAACTAATCAATTTATTAAGTGATTTATTCAAATTTAATATTTACCAATTACATTTACAAACTCATAATTATAGGAAAGCATATATATTTTTAAATTCTAAATTGTGTTTGTATTAATTATATGTCAGCAACACAAATTCATCTATTTGGAAAATGAGTGGAATGGAACCAAACCCATGATTACGATTCCAATATATTCCAAAATATATTTGCACTTTAGTCTAACATACGAAATACAAAGTTTTAGTATTGTAAGGAATACAATGTTTTAATACAATGTTTCCCAAAAAGAAGTCGCTCACGAACACATGACATTAACTCATTTAGAGTGAACGTCCCTAAACAAAGTACTTACTCCATTGAATCTCTAATAAGAAATAATTTTTAATGAATGAAATCGGGAGAAAATGTTTTAGGGTCTTTTTATATGTTAAATTACAGATGTTTGTATTGAAAAAGTCAAATTTGAAGTGTTCATTCTATTTTTTTATGTTTTGACGATATATTTTTGTCCATTGTAAAGGTAAACATGGTTACCATTTGGAGATTGGAAATTCATGGAGTGTTGAATACCTCCAAAAATCTTGCATGTTCATCGTTCATATTATATGTCCATGATGGAAGCAAGATAGTAGAAAGAGGTACAATTGTCGAAAATGCCACTATGACCTTCCACCAGGTTGAGTATAGGGCCTTGATATTGGGTCTTGAGGAAGCGATACACCACAATGTTTGGAACATTTGTGTGTTTTCTCACTATATGCTTTTTGTGAAACAAATGAATTGTGTATACCAATGTAACAATGTAAATATTTCAATTCTTCGAGTTCAAGTGCTAGAGAGTGTATATCGCTTTGTGAAATGTTAATACATGCATGTAAAAGTTAATAGAGGTAGGTTAGATGTATGTCAAGTTTTTAGGGACATTAGAAAACAAGAAGTGGTAGCTTTGCTAGCACTTGCTATGGAAGACATTTCAAAATGATATATATACTCACTATATTTCTTTTTGTGTAATGGTAGACATACATTATTTATTAGATTGTGAATAACTAATATTATGTGAATTGTCTCTAGCGTATATATTATATATTTTGTGGATAATATGATGATACATCCTATAGTGTTGGTTGATAGACCGGGAATTTTGGATACCTCATGCTTTATCCTATCTTCTCTTTTAACACACTTGTAATTCACATTTCATGTTTACTTCAGAAACATCTAGAGTCGAGTATCCAGTTTTGAAAAATAATGTGTGTAGATAATTTCATCACAAATCATTTATTGTGCATGATTTTCTCAATATGAATGAAAAATATGAATAAATAAGATCGTGCACCATTTGTTTCAGTTTAACTTGTTTTACAATGCGTCACTTCAACGATGGTTATGACAATGCACATGAATGAAACATGCGGAAGCTCGGTGACATGGGTCAATCCATGTTCACAATTTGTTCTTATGTTTTTGGGGAAGACATAAATAATGAGACGGTAATATATAACTTTGTGAACATTAATTGTTTGTCATAGCAATGTACCTAATGTCATTTGTTGGGATAACAATTATGAAATTGTTGTCTTTTCACACAAGTTTCTTCACATTCCATGATGGTAATATTCGAATATGTGAACATTACTTCTTTTGCAAAATACTTAATATTTTATGTTGGGCTAATAGTTATGCACTTGGACTCCCTAGATACAAGCACCTTCACATCACATGGCGTGTACGCATTTTGCAAGTGTCATAGAGGAAGAAAAGGGAGATGATCCTCCAATAGTTGATGGTGATACATCAGATGGTCCTTCCAAGCCCATTCACTTAGATATCCATGAGCCACTCGTAGAGTATAGAACCAAATATGTTAATGGTCGTATTCATTATGTCTGCCAGCATGGATCATGTGCTATTAGTGGGGATGTTAGGTTTTCCAAGTTGTATAGACTAAATCGACATCGCCAAGTAGAACATAATATTCATTCCATGGAACCTCGTAAGGATGGTCAGTAAGCATACAGGAAATGAAAACCTGTCTCTCAAGATAGAAGTAGGGCATATGTGCAAAAGAGGGAGGTGGATGTGAACTATGCTTTGAGGAAATGATTCTACTTGCAGCGTTGAAGGGTTATCAATCGAGTTTGCAAAAAGAATGCAAATATCAATTTGAGGAGTTGATCTAAGAAGGAAAGAGGGAGGTGGATGATGCAATGCATGCCTACGATTCAATAGAGATGTGAAAGGTGAGAGAGGAGCATTGGTTGAGAGTGAGAGGAAATAAAAACTCAAATATCGAACAGAGGTAAATTTAAGATTAGTATAGTATTTTATATATTATGTTTGGTTGGAAATCAAAAACTTAATATTTTGTCATGAACAAGAAGCTAGAGAAGAGGGTGGAACAAGTAGCAGAAATGTTGACCCCCTACGAATGATAATGTAAGTAATTATTGGTCTTTCATAAGTAAGGATACAATGTAGTTTTTGTTTATTTTTGTATATAATAATTGTAGGCATGCGTAGGATTATGACATTCCCTTGTGTCAACTCCTACGCCGACAGAGACACTCAATTTATAGTGTGAAATAGAGAGAGGTAAAAACCACTTAACACACACTTGAAAAATGTATGTTGCCTTATGTTGTTGATACTTTAATTGTCTTGATGACTTGATTGTTATAGGTGGATGTTTTCAATAACACACCCCCTTCTCAATCATCATGTGGTCTCGATATTATTGGAGAGATAGCTTCACGTGAGGTAAGAAAAGTGGAGATGAAAATACCGAGTTGAAGCTTCTTTTCCATTCAAGGAGAGAGAGGGTGATGAGGGAGGAATAAGGAGAGGAGCAAAAACACCGTTGCTAATAGTATAAGAGAGGGTGGAACTAGACCGGTAAGTTATTGAATGTTCTCGTGGGTGATTTATTACTTCGATCTTGAAGCTACATCATTTTGCAGTTGAGTAAAACAATTTGATCCTCACATATTCCCTCCAGATCTTCGTCATTCCTTTGACATGGTATAAGAGCTCGGGGATCGAATTGTGTTGCTTGTAATAGTTTCTTACTACTCTCTGCCTCGTAGTTTCTTGTGCAAGCTCTCCTTTGCATGTGCTCTACTTACATTTTTAAAGGGTATTTAGTCAATTTGCACTATCAGTTGTTGAGCTCGTGATTGCTTCTATACTGCCTTGAATTTATTTCTCGGTCATTGCATTCACTACATTCACCAACTCGTGCATAGTTCCCACATGCACTCCATCCATCCAACTTAGATCATTCAGCTCCTTCTGTTTGAAATGGTGGTTTGGTCATTTGGCTCTCATTCTTGGTTTTTTCCTTGGCTCAGGGATCTATTTCTGGTTCAAACATGTGTGATTTTGCATCTAGTTTGGGGTTTTTAGTCTTTCAGCTCGAGACTTTGTTTTGCGTGGACGTATTGACATATACACCGGTGTTTCATGTAAATTCTTTGCATTTCTCATTCCTTATTCACCACTCATCATTGGTCTCTATACTCTCAAAGACGTTTTGTACTAACCCATGTTACTTGGTACATCGACTTCTACTGAGTTCATGATTGTTTCTATTCTCGTGAGCTCGGTTTTGCTTTGGCGTGGACCTGTGGTTCATTTTTGTCTTGAGGTTACCATTGCATGGAAATTTTGTACGTTGTTGGTTATTTCTCATTCCTTGGTCTACTTGGCTCATGTTTCAACCACCACTCCCTATGATTCAGGGTTACCTCGCTCGTGCATCGTGGAACGACACGTTTGCATTTTCCTTGCTACTGTCATGATCAACTTGGGGTCCTTGTATTTTCCTCACATCACTTCTGCAGAATTTCTTAGGCTCACCAGTGTTCTCATTGCTCATCACCGGTGAATTTGGCTTGTCACCATTTATTGGCTCGAATTAAACTTCTTCAACTCGGGTTTGGGGTCTCTGTTTCCTTCTCTAAACTTGCATTGTTCATGAATGTGTTGATTCTCCCCCAAGAACTAGTTGTGGGCTTTGAATCACATCTTCTTATTCATTGCTCACCGAGGCACCTTGGCCATGAATTTTCTTTACAAAATCATATTCTTAGTCTTCCCTACATGTTATCGGGGACCTAGTTGTGGTGTTGTGGTCGATCCATCCTATATTGCTCACCTCGTGGATCCTTGCATGGTGCACTATCATTCCATGTTAGATCCTATCTTTCTTGTAAATTTTACAACGTACCTACATTGGGATCTCCTCCGACAAAGATCATCGTAGTCTCATTTTGGTTGTTTCACCTGCTCATTCTCGACTCCGTGGTCTTCTCAAATTGTTATACTTTTTGGTGCTTAACTCAACACTTTGCATTTAAGTTACATAGCTCCAACTCTGGTCATCTAGGCAGATCGCTCGTGCCTTGACACGGGGTGTCACCCCCTCCACTCATCAGCTCACATTGACACCCCTCAGTCATAACTATCTAGTTTAGAATTGTTTGGTGGTTAAAAAAATCTTTTTTTAATGTTTTAAAGCAAAAACATTCCTTTTATGGCATTGTAATAATTTAGGGCCTATTTTTCTTGTATATAATGTCTTTCCTTTGAGTGTCAAAGATGGAGGGCGAGTTCTAGGGTTGGAAAGAGGCTAATCTCCCCTCGCAAGAAAAACAAACCCTATTTAAAATTTTATGTCATTTCCAATGAGCACACATGCAAAACCTTTCATGTGTTTAGGGAACCTTTTTAATCCATTTGCAGGGCTTATTGGATTTTTCCATTAGTTGTGGGAATATTTTATTTGCTATAAATTTTGACTCGTTGCTCTGTTTTGAGAATTTATTTAGTCAAAGTTACATGATTTTTTGTACTCTACATGATGGTATTATAAATTTTGTAAATTCACTATTTTATAAAGTGACACATTTGGGGGGTTGTCATTTTATTTCTTGTGTCAGCTCATTTTGAATCATATTGAGCATTCTACTATCCCTTTTATTACTTTTGGACTTGTGAGCACATCCACCACAGTCTTACGGAAAAGGAATTTTTTCGTGCGACATGAGACACCATTTCTCACAAGGCCTTCTCTTCCCCTTCTTGTTTTCACTCATTCTTGTGCTTGCTTATGGTGTCAAACTATTGCGCCCAACAAACCTTGATTGTGGTCTCCACTCTTGCACGTTATTATGTTGATTGCAAGGTGAGTGACAGACTGGTTCTTGATGCATAGTCGCATCTAATTATAATCAACACACTAAACTATAAAGTGCCGCAAAGGGGGGTTAAACTAGTATTCTTTGGAGGCTCCTCTCATCATGGACATTAAATTTCATCACTCCATTGTTCAACTAGGACCAAGAAACTACCTACAATGGAAGAATGGAATACTCGATCATTGCATTATGTATAACTTGTTACCACATCTTCTTGGGATGACACCTAAACCTATTGACCACATTCATCACCAAAATTTGTTGAATGAGAATGACATGGCATACGGGCTTCTTTGTCTTACTATACTAGAGGACTTTTAATGTCGAATAGAGTTCATAGAGTTTGCACACCAAGATTGGAATTTCATTCAAAATTTTCATGGAGACTTTGATCCTCCATCCATTTATGGATCTTATGATGATATTTTATTCATGGAGGAAAGTGAGTTTACCGATACTTTTTATTACAAAGGGACACCCACACATATTTATTCATGTGATGATAGTTCCAATGACACGTAATCACTTGGTTCTACTTCGATGACGAGGATTGTGCACCCAGTTTTGATGTTGAGAGTACTACAAAGGACTATTCTCCTCCTTCTCTCACTATTCTAGAGAGTTTTCACACATCCCACATCTCATCAGATATTGATCAGTCTCCTATACAACCTCATACAATCATCACACCCACCTCTTTTCCACCTTCATTTTTTGAGGCCCCTTTCACTCCTCCACCTTCATAGGATGACTCATACTTATCTGACATCGCTCTTCTTTTTGTTGAGCTCCCTCATTGTGACGAGTATTTGCATGACCTTAGTCATCTTTTCACAGAGTACACTTGTGATGTACTTTAGGTTCCTCATCCATCTATACGTATTTCAGAGGATTTCATCATCTCCTTTGTTAGGAGTGCCCCTTCTATGACTCTTACCACTTCCACTTTTCTCGGAGACCTTCATTTATCCACCCTTGCTTATGGATCCATTTTCTATTGTGGGGGATCTTTTATTTCCTTCACATCAATTGGATATCATTTCTACAGTGTTCACCCTTTATACTCTAACAGCTTCGCACTCGTGACATTACCTTCAGCTTCCTTCAAACTCACTTTGGTTAGACCTATGTCACACTTTTGTGGACCAGAATCAGAGTTCTTCGTATTGCTACCTTCAGTTTCCTTCATGGAGTGGGTAGAATTCCATCATGTTATTTATTTCCTTCCTAAGGGCATAAATAGTTTGGTGTGGATGGATCTTCTTCAGTCTAGAGGCAGAGGATCTCGTGATCAACATTCTTTTGGGAGAACTCCTAGATCTGCAGAGTTTAGATCCGTCCATGGAATCTTCTGCATTCCTCTTGTCTCCTCTTCTTCTCTCTTCTTCTTCTTTCTGAGATATTTCCTCTTTGTACATGGGTACCTTTACAGGCTCGTCTGTGGTTGGGACCCATCTTTGGAATCTTTCTTAGATTAGAGAGTGGACTTGTCTCTCTTTTGGGGGAGTTTTTCCCACTGGGTTTTCTCCTTTTACTCCACTTTTCGAGAGTTTCTTGTACGTGGGTACCTCATTAAGCTTGTTTTTGAGACCCACTTCTCCTTGTTTTCATCTATGTGTCCACCTAAGCTATGCTTTAGGGGGTGTTGGTGTAGGATATTTACCATGTATATATTTTAAGTACATGGGATTCCTCCACATAGGTGATTCACCATGCTTAGGTGTCCTAGGGTGTCATTATGGCCTTACACGTGTCATAAAGTGTCATAGGAGTTACATTTGACCGGTTATTCTGGGAATGTAACTCCCACCTCTTGATGGCTACATTTGTGGGGAGTTACACACCCCACTACTATATGTACACCCTTTCATCTTGAGCAATGGAATGGAATGGAATAGAGTATGGGATTTGAGTGATTTTTCCCTTAATGCATGCACATTGCTTTCATGGGTGATTTCTTTCTTTGATCTTGAAGCTACATCATTTTGCGGTTGAGTGCAATGTTTTGATGCTCACAGATTCCCTCCAGATCTTTTTCATTCCTTTGATAGAAACATATTAGATTTTATGATGGAGTATTGTTTGTGGCTAATACCGCATAAGGAAGGAGATGAAAACATTGATTGTGGAGCAGTCATTAGTATATATGTGTATATGATGATGATGTTACTTTAATGTGTTTGAGGTTTACGATTTAATACTACATTATTGATATATTGAATATGGTTTGTGGTTAGGGGTTACATAGAGTTATCCATTCACGATCTGTTTATAATGCATTAGATGGTTTTTATTCTTGTTATGTGATATTCCATTTACTGTATAAATGATGATGTTGTCACTATGTATTTGGTTAATGTATTAATGTGAATATGGATTGTGGATTATGGTTTATGGTATGTGGTTACATAGTTGAGTTCTTCTTCCTTGTATGCTTGCTTGGGGATGACATGTTCAGTAATTTATTGAAGATAATTCACAATTTTGTTTTCAAAATTTGTGTATTATGGATTACGATTTTTGGTTTATTGTTACATAGTTGCGTTCTTCATCCATGCATGCGTACTTGGGTTGATGTTCTTATGAAACTTTCATATATATTTAGTCCATGATAATATTTTGTTTTGTATAAGTTAAGTGCATTATTCCCTTTCTAATTATGTTTGAATGGTAACAAATAATAATCAATTTTTATAATACAAAAGTTTATTTAGATAACAACACTAAAGAAGACTGAACGCGCAAGGCTTCGCCAAAGGTCAGAAGAACCAAATGATTATGAATCATATGATAGTGACACTTATCCATTCACAAAGAATGTAAATATCTCTACAAACAAATATGTCGGTGCTACACAAGAGGATGAGCCTTCCCCGCTAGTTCATATGGATTTAGAAATGAAACTTGTAACAAAGAAGAAATAGATGTATCAAAAGCAATGTGAAATCTTTACATTGGAAAATTTATATTTTACAAAAAAAATAAGGAAATATTGGATGAAATAGGAGAAATTTCCTCAAGGCAGATGGAGTTGGAGCTCGAGGTTTAGGAGTTAGAACTAGAAATTAAGAATTGGGAGACAATGCGTGAAGCAAAAAAAAAGTGTTTGCAAATCAAGTAGCAAACTTTAATACCATTCTTAAAATACACAAAGATTAGAAGGAAGTATGGAAGAAGATGTACATGCAGGCCAAGGCAGAAATTGAGGAAAAAACACTAGGCACTCCCACCCAAGACAATGATAACAAATGAATATACCAGTCATAGAAATTTTATATTTCACTTACATATTTGACAAATTTTACTTATATATTTGACATATATGTATAGATATTGATTATGTGGTATGCAAAAAATTAGTTATATTTGATGAATTTTTCCTTTGTAGCATAATAAATGATATGGATAGACGTATGTGGTTATATTATGATTATTAGATGTATGTGATTTTACACTAATATCCAAATGTACTAGTCGCCACACCGAAGACTCCTAAGTGACCTTTGACATAAAATATGACTTTGTAATAAAATGACATTGTCCATCCGACCTTTTACACCAAAAATGTTGGTTAAATGTATATTTTAGTTTTTAAAAGAGTAAATAATAATTAAACCATCAAAACATAATAAATATCGAAGGTTTTAAAATCTAATAAAAAGATTTAAATTAGAAGAAGATTTAAAATGTGCGACTATTGTGAATGTTACTTATAGTTAATGTACATATTATAGATAATTCAAATTTCTAGTACTCATCGAAGCATGTAATTTTCATACTATGTATACATTACAATGGTTTGATTTTAGTTTAAATGTGTATTACCATTCATTAAGACTACAAAATTGTTTTCATTGCTTCAAGTCTAACTTCCCATCTTGTGATAGTTTTTTTGCAATGTTATATAGATTTGATGTGAGGGATTTTCCATTTCAATTTTTTTTTTGTTTTCAATAAGTTTGGAAAAAAGATATTGGTTATTTCAATGTAATTCATTATTATTATCTAGTCTTATAGGAGATAATTAGTATTTACTACAGTTACTTATAAATTAGGGTTTGCGTAATATTATGATTTAATAAGTAGTTGATGTGGTTTGCATAGTTACAATAAGGAGGAATATCAACACATATTACACCTTTTGGAGAACCAAACTACATTTTTCAAAGTGTTGAAAAATACCATGTGTTTTTCAATGTTTCCTAAAAATCATTCTATTTCAACCCTTATCCACTTGATAAGTAGTTGATGTGGATTCAATGTTTATAACAAGAAAAAAGCATTGCGGGTTGTACCTTTTGGAGAATGAGATTAAATTTTTAAAAGTGCTTTGAAAAACACTGTGCATTTTTCAATGTGAAAGACAACACCCTTGTTTTTCATTGCTATGAAAATATTCAACCCTTATCCACCTGATAAGTAGTTGATGTGGATTCAATGTTTACAACAAGAAGGAAAAGCACCGCGGTTGCACCTTTTGGAGAATGGGATTACGTTTTTCAAAGTGTTGAAAAACACCATGCATTTTTCAATGGCTGAAAACACACATTTTTTTTCATAGCTATGGAAATATTCAACCCTTCTCCATGTGATAATTAGTTTATGTGGATTTAGTATTTACAAAAATGAAGTAAAAACAATGTGGGTTGCACCTTTTGGAGAACGGGATTTTGTTTTTCAAAGTGCTGAAAAATATTGTGCGTTTTTCAACGTGGCAGAAAACACACCCTGTTTTTCATCACTATAGAAATATTAAACTCTTCTCCACCTGATCAGTAGTTCATGTAGAGTCAATTTTTACAATAAGAAGGAAAAGTATAGCGGGTTGCACCTTTCAAAGAACGGGATTATGTTTTTCAAAGTGTTAAAAAATACCGTGTGGTTTTCAACGTGGCAGAAAACATGATTTGTTTTTCATCACTTTGGAAAAATTTAACCCTTATCCACCTGATAATTAGTTTATGTGGATTCAATATTTATAACAAAAGAAGGAAAAGCACCACATGTTGTACCTTTTGGAGAACAGATTACATTTTTTAAAAGTGTTGAAAAACACCGTGCGGTTTTCAATGTGGCGGAAAACGCACCCTGTTTTTCATCGCTTGGAAAATATTAAACCCTTATCCACTTAATAAGTATTTTATGTGGATTCAATTTTACAAAAAAAAGGAAAAGCACCATGGTTGTACCTTTTGGAGAACAAGATTACGTTTTTACAAAGTGTTGAAAAACATCTTGCATTTTTTTAAAGTGACAGAAAACACACCCTATTTTTCATCTCTATGGAAATATTCAACTATTATCCACATGATAAGTAGTTTATGTGAATTCAATTCCTATAACAATAAGGAAAATCACCGTGGGTTACACCTTTTGAAGAACGAGATTGCATTTTTCAAAGTTCTGAAAAACATCATGCATTTTTCAATGTGGAGGAAAACACACCCTATTTTTCATCACTTTGGAAATATTCAACCCTTATCCACATGATAAGTAGTTTATGTGGATTCAATTTTACAACAAGAAGGAAAATCACCGCGGGTTGGACCTTTTGAGAACGTGATTGCATTTTTCAAAGTGTTGAAAAACACCATGTATTTTTCAACGTGGTGAAAAACACACTATTTTTTCATCACTTTGGAAATATTCAACCCTTCTCCACCTGATAAGTAGTTTATGTGGATTCAATGTTTACAACAAGAAGGAAAAGCACCATGGGTTGTACCTTTTTGGAGAACGGGATTGTGTTTTTCAAAGTGCTGAAAAATACCATGTGTTTTTCAACGTGGAAAACACACCTTATTTTTCATCACTTTTGAAATATTCAACCCTTCTCCACATGATAAGTATTTTATGTGGAGTCAATGTTTACAAAAAGAAGGAAAATCACGTGGGTTGTACCTTTTGGAGAATGGGATTACGTTTTTCAAAGTGTTGAAAAACACCGTGCATTTTTCAACGTGGCGGAAAACACACCTTTTTTTCATCACTTTGGAAAAATTCAAACCTTCTCCACCTGATAAGTAGTTGATGTGGATTCAATGTTTTACAACAAGAAGGAAAATCACCGTGGGTTGCACCTTTTTGGAGAATAGGATTTCATTTTTCAAAGTGCTTAAAAAAACATGTGCATTTTTTCAACGTGGCGGGAAAAACACTTTTTTTTCATCACTTTAGAAATATTCAACCCTTATCCACCTGATAAGTAATTTATGTGGAGTCAATGTTTACAAAAAGAAGGAAAAACACCATGGATTTCTCCTTTTGGAGAATGACATTGCGTTTTTCAAAAGTGTTGAAAAATACTTTACATTTTTCAACATGGTTGATAACACACCCTATTTTTCATTGCTATGGAAAAATTCAACCCTTCTCCACATGATAAGTAGTTGATGTGGAGTCAATGTTTACAACAAGAAGGAAAATCACCATAGGTTACACCTTTTGGAGAACAAGATTATGTTTTTCAAAGTGTTGAAAAACACCATGTGTTTTTTAACGTGGTAGAAAACACACCTTGTTTTTCATCGCTTTGGAAATATTCAACCCTTCTCCACATGATAAGTATTTGATGTGGAGTCAATGTTTACAACAAGAAGGAAAATCACCGCACAGGGTTGAACCTTTTTGAGAACGGGATTGTGTTTTTAAAGTGTTGAAAAACACTGTGCATTTTTCAATGTGGCAGAAAACACACCTTTTTTTTCATCACTTTGAAAATATTAAACCCTTCTCCACATGATAAGTATTTGATGTGGATTCAATGTTTACAACAAGAAGGAAAATCACCATGGGTTGCACCTTTTGAGAATGGGATTGCATTTTTCAAAGTGTTGAAAAACACCATGCATTTTTCAACGTGGCGGAAAAAAACACACCTATTTTTCATCACTTTGGAAATATTCAACCCCTCTCCACCTGATAAAAGTTTATGTGGATTCAATGTTTACAACAAGAAGGAAAATCACATGGGTTTGCACCTTTTGGAAAATAGGGGATTACGTTTTTCAAGTGTTGAAAA
This sequence comes from Taxus wallichiana var. yunnanensis, assembly GCA_018340775.1. NCBI lineage: Eukaryota > Viridiplantae > Streptophyta > Pinopsida > Cupressales > Taxaceae > Taxus > Taxus wallichiana. The sequence goes on along the minus strand of CM031234.1, from coordinate 992,284,896 downwards.
AATAGTGTACATTTTTCAACGTGGTAGAAAACACACTCCATTTTTTTCATCACTTTGGAAATATTCAACCCTTCTCCACCTGATAAGTAGTTTATGTGGATTCAATGTTTACAACAAGAAGGAAAATCACCACGGGTTACACCTTTTGGAGAATGGGATTGCATTTTTCAAAGTTCTAAAAAAACACCATGTGTTTTTCAATGTGGCAAAAAACACCCTTTTTTTTCATCTCTTTGAAAATATTCAACCCTTCTCCACCTGATAAGTAGTTTATGTGGAGTCAATATTTACAACAAGAAGGAAAATCACTATAGGTTACACCTTTTGAGAATGGGATTACGTTTTTTTCAAAGTGCTTTGAAAAAATACCATGTGTTTTTCAACATGTGAGAAAAAACACACCTTTTTTTCATCACTTTGGAAATATTCAACCCTTCTCCACCTGATAAGTAGTTGATGTGGAGTCAATGTTTACAACAAGAAGGAAAATCACCACGGGTTACACCTTTTGGAGAACGGATTATGTTTTTCAAAGTGCTAAAAAATACCGTGCATTTTTCAATGTGGCGAAAAAACACACCTTGTTTTTCATCACTTTGGAAATATTCAACCCTTATCCACATGATAAGTAGTTGATGTGGAGTCAATGTTTACAACAAGAAGGAAAAGCACCATGGGTTGCACCTTTTGGAGAAACGGGATTACGTTTTTTTAAAGTGCTTTAAAAACACACGTGCATTTTTTTCAATGTGGCGGAAAACACACCCTATTTTTCATCACTTTGGAAATATTCAACCCTTCTCCACATGATAAGTAGTTGATGTGGAGTCAATTTTTACAACAAGAAGGAAAATCACCATGGTTACACCTTTTGGAGAATGGGATTGCATTTTTTTCAAGTGTTAAAAACACCATGCATTTTTTCAACGTGGTGGAAAACACACCTTTTTTTCATCACTTTGGAAAATATTCAACCCTTCTCCACATGATAAGTAGTTTATGTTGAGTCAATGTTTACAACAAGAAGGAAAATCACCATGGGTTACACCTTTTGGAGAACATGATTGCATTTTTCAAAGTGTTGAAAAACACCTTGCATTTTTTTCAACGGCGAAAAACACACCTTTTTTTTTCATCGCTTTGGAAAATATTTAACCGTTCACCACCTGATAAGTACTTTATGTGGATGCAATGTTTACAACAAAAGAAGGAAAAGCACCACATGTTGCACTTTTTGGAGAATGAGATTACATTTTTCAAAGTGCCAAAAAACCTTATACTTTTTTCAACGTGGCAGAAAACACACCCTATTTTTCATCGCTATGGAAATATTTAACCTTTATCCACCTGATAAGTAGTTCATGTGGAGTCAATGTTTACAACAAGAAGGAAAATACCATGTGGTTGTACCTTTTGGAGAACAAGATTATCATTTTTCAAAGTGCTAAAAAATACAATGCATTTTTAAACCTAGCAGAAAAACACCTTGTATTTAATCGATATGGAAATATTTAACCCTTATCCATGTGATAAGTAGTTTATGTGAATCAATGTTTACAAGAAGAAGGAAAAACACTGGTTATACCTTTTGGAGAATGGGATTGCATTTTTCAAAGTGTTGAAAAACACCATGCATTTTTCAACGTGGTGGAAAAAACACTTTATTTTTCATCACTTTGGAAATATTCAACCCTTCTCCACATGATAAGTAGTTTATGTGGATTCAATGTTTACAAAAAGAAGGAAAAACATCATAGGTTGCAACTTTTGGAGAACGGAATTGTGTTTTTCAAAGTGCTGAAAAATAACGTGTGTTTGTCAACATGGGAAAAAACACACTTTGTTTTTCATCACTCTGCAAAAATTTAACCCTTCTCCACCTGATAAGTAGTTTATGTGGATTCAATGTTTATAACAAGAAGGAAAATACCATGGGTTTGCACCTTTTGGAGAATGGGATTACATTTTTCAAAGTGCTAAAAAACATGTGTATTTTTCAACGTGTGGTAAAAACACACCTTGTTTTTCATCGCTTTGGAAATATTAAACCCTTTCCACCTGATAAGTAGTTTATGTGGATTTAATGTTTACAACAAGAAGAAAAAACACCATAGGTTACTCCTTTTGGAGAATGGATTACATTTTTAAAGTGAAAAAACATCGTGCATTTTTCAACGTTAGTGAAAAACACACCTATGTTTTTCATCGCTTTGAAATATTCAACCCTTCTCCACATGATAAGTAGTTTATGTGGAGTCAATGTTTACAACAAGAAGAAAAAACACCACTGGTTGCACCTTTTCGAGAACGGGATTGCATTTTTTAAAGTGTTGAAAAACATCATGTATTTTTCAACATGGCATAAAAACACCCTTATTTTTCATCACTTTGGAAATATTCAACCCTTCTCCACATGATAAGTAGTTGATGTGGAGTCAATGTTTACAACAAGAAGGAAAATCACCATGGGTTGCACCTTTTGGAGAATGGGATTGCATTTTTAAAAGTGTTGAAAAACACATGTGCATTTTTCAACGTGGTGGAAAACACACTCTATTTTTCATCGCTTTGGAAATATTCAACCCTTCTCCACATGATAAGTAGTTTATGTGGATTCAATGTTTACAATAAGAAGAAAAATCACCGTGGGTTGCACCTTTTGAGAACGGATTGCATTTTTCAAAGTGCTAGAAAAACATCGTGCATTTTTTCAATGTGGTGGAAAACACACACCCTATTTTTTTTCATCGCTTTGAAATATTTCAACCCTTCTCCACCTGATAAGTAGTTTATGTGGAGTCAATGTTTACAACAAGAAGGAAAATCACCACGGGTTGCACCTTTTTGAGAATGAGATTGTTTTTTAAAGTGTTAAAAACATTATGCATTTTTTCAATGTGGTGGAAAACACACTTTTTTTCATCACTTTGGAAATATTCAACCCTTTTCCACCTGATAAGTAGTTTATGTGGAGTCAATTTTTACAACAAGAAGGAAAATCACCATGCGTTGCACCTTTTTTTGAGAATGGGATTGCATTTTTAAAGTGCTGAAAAAACATGTTTTTTTCAACATGGCGTGGAAAAAACACCCTATTTTTCATCACTTTGGAAATATTCAACCCTTCTCCACATGATAAGTAGTTTATGTGGAGTCAATGTTTACAAACAAGAAGGAAAATCACCACGGGTTGCACCTTTTGGAGAATGGGATTACATTTTTCAAAGTGCTGAAAAACACCATGTTTTTCAACGTGGTGGAAAACACACTTTTTTTCATCACTTTGAAAAATATTCAACCCTTCCCACCTGATGATAAGTAGTTTATGTGGAGTCAATGTTTACAACAAGAAGGAAAATCACCATGGGTTGCACCTTTTGGAGAACATGATTACATTTTTCAAAGTGCTTGAAAAACACCATGCATTTTTCAACATGGCGGAAAAACACACCTATTTTTCATCACTTTTGAAATATTCAACCCTTCTCCACATGATAAGTAGTTGATGTGGAGTCAATGTTTACAACAAGAAGGAAAAAAACACCATGGGTTTCACCTTTTTGGAGAATTGATTGCATTTTTTCAAAAGTTAAAAAACCATGTATTTTTCAACTTGGTGGAAAACACACCCTTTTTTCATCACTTTGGAAATATTCAACCCTTCTCCACATGATAAGTAGTTTATGTGGAGTTAAATTTTACAACAAGAAGGAAAATCATGGGTTGCACCTTTTGGAGAATGGGATTATGTTTTTCAAAGTGCTTGAAAAACACCGTGTGTTTTTCAACATGGCAAAAACACACCCTATTTTTCATCACTTTGAAAATTTCAACCCTTCTCCACCTGATAAGTAGTTTATGTGGAGTCAATGTTTACAACAAGAAGGAAAATCACCATGCGTTGCACCTTTTGGAGAATGAGATTGTGTTTTTTTCAAAGTGCTTGAAAAACACCATGCATTTTTTTTCAATGGTGGAAAACACACTTTTTTTTCATCACTTTTGAAAAATTCAAACCTTCTCCACCTGATAAGTAGTTGATGTGGAGTCAATGTTTACAACAAGAAGAAAAAGCACCATGGGTTTGCACCTTTTGGAGAATGGGATTGCGTTTTTCAAAGTGCTAAAAAACACCATGCATTTTTCAATGTGGCGAAAAACACACCTTGTTTTTCATCTTTTGAAAAATTCAACCCTTCTCCACCTGATAAGTAGTTTATGTGGAGTCAATGTTTACAACAAGAAGGAAAATCACCACAGGTTGCACCTTTTTGAGAATGGGATTACATTTTTCAAAGTGCTAAAAACACCATGCATTTTTCAATGTGGCGGAAAACACACCTTTTTTTCATCACTTTTTGGAAATATTCAACCCTTCTCCACCTAATATAAGTAGTTGATGTGGAGTTAATGTTTTACAACAAGAAGGAAAATCACCGTGGTTGGTTTCACTTTTGGAGAATGGGATTGCGTTTTTTCAAAGTTGAAAAAAACCATGTTTTTCAACGTGGAAAAAACACACCTATTTTTTCATCACTTTTGAAATATTCAACCCTTCTCCACCTAATAAGTAGTTTATGTGTGGAGTTAATGTTTACAACAAGAAGAAAAAGCACTACTGGTTTGCACCTTTTTGAGAACATGATTGCGTTTTTTCAAAGTGATGAAAAATGTAGTGCATTTTTTTCAACGTGGCGAAAAACACATTTTTTTCATCACTTTTGAAAATATTCAACCCTTCTCCACCTGATAAGTAGTTGATGTGGATTCAATGTTTACAACAAGAAGGAAAATCACCATGGGTTGCACCTTTTGGAGAATGGGATTGTGTTTTTCAAAGTGTTGAAAAACATTGTGCATTTTTTAATGTGGTGGAAAAACACCCTTTTTTTCATCACTTTGGAAATATTCAACCCTTCTCACATGATAAGTAGTTGATGTGGATTCAATGTTTACAAAAAAAGGAAAATCACCATGGGTTGCACATTTTGGAGAATGAGGAGGGATTACATTTTTTAAAGTGTTGAAAAACACCATGCATTTTTCAACGTGGCGAAAAAAACACCCTGTTTTTCATCGCTTTGGAAATATTCAACCCTTCTCCACATGATAAGTAGTTTATGTGGAGTCAATGTTTACAACAAGAAGGAAAAATCACTGTGGTTGCACCTTTTGGAGAATGGGATTACATTTTTTCAAAGTGCTGAAAAACACCATGTGTTTTTCAACGTGGCGGAAAACATCTCCATTTTTTTTCATTTTGGAAACATTCAACCCTTCTCCACATGAGAAGTAGTTGATGTGGAGTCAATGTTTACAACAAGAAGGAAAATCACAATGGGTTACACCTTTTTTGAGAATGGGATTGCATTTTTTTGAAGTGCTGAAAAATAATGTGCATTTTTCAACGTGGCAAAAACACACTTTTTTTTCACTTTGGAAAAATTCAACCCTTCTCCACCTGATAAGTAGTTTATGTGGAGTCAATGTTTACAACAAGAAGGAAAATCACCGTGGGTTGCACACTTTTTGGAGAATGGGATTACATTTTTTCAAAAGTGCTGAAAAACACATGCGTTTTTTCAACGTGGCGAAAAACACACACCCTATTTTTCATCACTTTGGAAAATATTCAACCTTTCCACATGATAAGTAGTTGATGTGGATTCAATGTTTACAACAAGAAGGAAAATCACCACGGGTTACACCTTTTGGAGAACGGATTACATTTTTTAAAAGTGTTGAAAAACACCATGTGTTTTTCAATGTGGTGGAAAACACACCTTTTTTTCATCACTTTGGAAATATTCAACCCTTCTCCACATGATAAGTAGTTTGTGGAGTCAATGTTTACAACAAAAAAGGAAAATCACCATGGGTTACACCTTTTGGAGAACAGGATTGCATTTTTCAAAGTGTTGAAAAACACCATGTGTTTTTCAACATGGTGAAAAACACACCCTGTTTTTCATCGCTTTGAAATATTAAACCCTTCTCCACCTGATAAGTAGTTTATGTGGATTCAATTTTTACAACAAGAAGGAAAATCACCACAGGTTGCACCTTTTGGAGAACGGGATTGTGTTTTTCAAAGTGCTGAAAAACACCTGTGTGTTTTTCAACATGGCGAAAAACACACCCTATTTTTTTTCATCGCTTTTGGAAATATTCAACCCTTCTCCACATGATAAGTAGTTTATGTGGAGTCAATGTTTACAACAAAGAAGGAAAATCACCACGGGTTGCCCCTTTTGGAGAACGGATTACATTTTTCAAAGTGCTTTGAAAACATACATGCATTTTCAACATGGTGGAAAAACACACTTTTTTTCATCACTTTTTGAAATATTCAACCCTTCTCCACATGATAAGTAGTTTATGTGGATTCAATGTTTACAAAAAGAAAAATCACAACGGGGTTGCACCTTTTTGGAGAACGAGATTGCTTTTTTTTCAAAAGTGCTTTGAAAACACCGTGCATTTTTTTCAACGGCAAAAAAAACACACACTTTTTTTCATCATCTTTTGAAAATATTCAACCCTTCTCCACCTGATAAGTAGTTTATGTGGAGTCAATGTTTACAACAAGAAGGAAAATCACCATGGGTTGCACCTTTTGAGAATGGGATTGCATTTTTCAAAGTGCTGAAAAACACCATGCATTTTTCAACGTGGTGGAAAAAACACACCTATTTTTTTCATCGCTTTGGAAATATTCAACCCTTCTCCACATGATAAGTAGTTGATGTGGAGTCAATGTTTACAACAAGAAGGAAAATCACCATGGGGTTGCACCTTTTGGAGAATGGGATTGCATTTTTTAAAGTGTTGAAAAACACCATGCATTTTTCAATGTGGAAAAACACACCCTATTTTTCATCACATTTTTGAAATTCAACCCTTCTCCACCTGATAAGTAGTTTATGTGGAGTCAATGTTTACAACAAGAAGGAAAATCACCACGGGTTGCACCTTTTGGAGAATGAGATTACGTTTTTCAAAGTGTTGAAAAATACCATGCATTTTTCAACTGGCGGAAAAACACACCCTATTTTTTTCATCACTTTGGAAAATTTCAACCCTTCTCCACCTATAAGTAGTTTGATGTGGAGTCAATTTTTACAACAAGAAGAAAAACACACTGGGTTGCACCTTTTTTGAGAATGGGATTGCGTTTTTTCAAAAGTGCTGAAAAACACCATGTGTTTTTCAACGTGGTGAAAAACACACCCTATTTTTCATCACTTTGGAAAAATTCAACCCTTCTCCACCTAATAAGTAGTTTATGTGGAGTTAATGTTTACAACAAGAAGGAAAAACACCGTGGGTTGCACCTTTTGAGAATGGATTGTTTTTTTAAAGTATTGAAAAACACCGTGCATTTTTTCAACGTGGCAGAAAACACACCCTATTTTTCATCACTTTGAAATATTCAACCCTTCTCCACCTATAAGTAGTTTTGTGGATTGAATGTTTACAACAAGAAAAAAATCACCATGGGTTGCACCTTTTGGAGAATGAGATTGTGTTTTTTCAAAGTGCTGAAAAACACCGTGTGTTTTTCAATGTGGCGGAAAACACACTCCTTTTTTCATCACTTTGGAAATATTCAACCCTTCTCCACCTGATAAGTAGTTTGATGTGGAGTCAATGTTTACAAAAAAAGAAGGAAAATCACCATGGGTTGCACCTTTTGGAGAATGGGATTGTGTTTTTCAAAGTGCTTGAAAAACACCATGCATTTTTCAACGTGGCGAAAAACACACCTATTTTTCATCACTTTGGAAATATTCAACCCTTCTCCACCTAATAAGTAGTTTTGTGGAGTCAATGTTTATAACAAGAAGGAAAATCAAATCACCATGGTTGCACCTTTTGGAGAACGAGATTACATTGTTTTTTCAAAGTGTTGAAAAACACCATGTTTTTCAACGTGGCGAAAAACACACCCTATTTTTCATCACTTTGGAAATATTCAACCCTTCTCCACATGATAAGTAGTTTATGTGGAGTCAATGTTTTAAAAAATAAGGAAAATCACCACGGGTTGCACCTTTTGGAGAATGGGATTGCATTTTTCAAAGTGCTGAAAAACACCATGCATTTTTTCAATGTGGTAGAAAACACACCCTTGTTTTTAATCACTTTGGAAAATATTCAACCCTTCTCCACATGATAAGTAGTTGATGTGGAGTCAATGTTTACAACAAGAAGGAAAATCACCATGGGTTGCACCTTTTGGAGAACGGATTGAATTTTTAAAAGTGCTGAAAAACACCATGTGTTTTTCAACGTGGCGAAAAACACACCTTTTTTTCATCACTTTGGAAATATTCAACCCTTCTCCACATGATAAGTAGTTTTGATGTGGAGTCAATTTTACAAAAAGAAGGAAAATCACCACATGGGGTTGCACCTTTTTGGAGAACAAGATTGTGTTTTTTCAAAGTGTTGAAAAACCATGTATTTTTCAACGTGGCGAAAAAACACCTTATTTTTCATCACTTTGGAAATATTCAACCCTTCTCCACCTGATAAGTAGTTTATGTGGAGTCAATGTTTACAACAAAAGGAAAATCACCATGTGGTTGCCCATGGAGAACGAAATTGATTTTTTTTCAAAGTGTTGAAAAACACCATGTGCATTTTTCAACATGGTAAAAACACACCTATTTTTCATCACTTTGAAAATATTCAACCCTTCTCCACATGATAAGTAGTTTATGTGGATTCAATGTTTACAACAAGAAGAAAAAATCACCGCATGGGTTGCACCTTTTGAGAATGAGATTACATTTTTTAAAGTGTTGAAAAACACCGTGTGTTTTCAACATGTGGTGGAAAACACACCCTATTTTTCATCACTTTGGAAATATTCAACCCTTCTCCACATGATAAGTAGTTGATGTGGATTCAATGTTTACAACAAGAAGGAAAATCACCACGGGTTGTACCTTTTGGAGAATGGGATTACATTTTTCAAAGTGCTGAAAAACACCATGTTTTTTCAACATGGCAAAAACACACCCTATTTTTCATCACTTTGGAAATATTCAACCCTTCCACATGATAAGTAGTTGATGTGGAGTCAATGTTTACAACAAGAAGGAAAAGCACCATGGGTTGCACCTTTTGGAGAATGGGATTGCATTTTTCAAAGTGCTGAAAAACACTTGTGCATTTTTCAACGTGGTGGAAAACACACCCTATTTTTCATCACTTTGGAAATATTCAACCCTTCTCCACCTGATAAGTAGTTGATGTGGAGTCAATGTTTACAACAAGAAAAAAATCACCACGGGTTGCACCTTTTGAGAATGGATTGCATTTTTCAAAGTGTTGAAAAACACCATGTGTTTTTCAACGTGGTGGAAAACACACTTTGTTTTTCATCGCTTTGGAAATATTCAACCCTTCTCCACCTTGATAAGTAGTTTATGTTGGAGTCAATGTTTACAACAAGAAGGAAAATCACCATGGGTTGCACCTTTTGGAGAATGGGATTGTGTTTTTCAAAGTGTTGAAAAACACCATGTGTTTTTCAACATGGCGGAAAAAACACCCTATTTTTTCATCACTTTGGAAATATTCAACCCTTCTCCACCTGATAAGTAGTTTATGTGGAGTCAATGTTTACAAAAGAAGGAAAAACCATGGGTTGAAAACCTTTTGGAGAAGGGGATTGTGTTTTTCAAAGTGCTTGAAAAACACGGTGCATTTTTCAACTGGTGGAAAACACACCTTATTTTTCATCACTTTGGAAATATTCAACCCTTCTCCACATGATAAGTAGTTTATGTGGAGTCAATGTTTACAACAAGAAGAAAAAACACCGTGGTTGCACCTTTTTTTAGAACGAGATTACATTTTTTTAAAAGTGCTTTGAAAAACACCATGTTTTTTTTAACGTGGCGGAAAACACACACCCATTTTTTTCATCACTTTGAAAAATATTCAACCCTTCTCCACTGATAAGTAGTTGATGTGGAATTAATGTTTACAACAAGAAGGAAAATCACCACATGGTTGCACCTTTTTTGGAGAATGGGATTACATTTTTTAAAAGTGTTGAAAACACCATGTGCATTTTCAACATGTGGTGGAAAACACACTACATTTTTCATCACTTTGGAAATATTCAACCCTTCTCCACTTGATAAGTAGTTTATGTGGATTCAATGTTTACAAAAAGAAGGAAAATCACCGCGGGTTGCACCTTTTGGAGAATAGGATTGCATTTTTCAAAGTGCTAAAAATACCGTGTTTTTTTCAATGTGGCGAAAAACACACCCTATTTTTTCATCTTTGGAAATATTCAACCCTTCTCCACCTATGATAAGTAGTTGATGTGGATTCAATTTTTACAAGAAGAAGAAAAAGCACCGTAGGTTTCACCTTTTGGAGAATGGGATTGCGTTTTTTAAAAGTGCTGAAAAACACCGTGTGTTTTTCAATGTGGCGGAAAAACACACCCTATTTTTCATCACTTTTGAAATATTCAACCTTCTCCACTTGATAAGTAGTTTATGTGGAGTTAATGTTTATAAAAAGAAGGAAAAACACACATGGGTTGCACCTTTTGGAGAACAAGATTATGTTTTTTTCAAAGTGCTTGAAAAACACGTGTGTGTTTTTTCAACATGTGAAAAAACACACACCTATTTTTCATCACTTTGAAAATTCAACTCTTCTCCACCTAATAAGTAGTTTATGTGGAGTCAATTTTTACAAAAGAAGGAAAATACCATGGGTTGCACCTTTTTTAGAGAATGGGATTATTACATTTTTCAAAGTGTTGAAAAACACCGTTGCATTTTTCAATGTGGTAGAAAACACACTCCATTTTTCATTGCAATGAAAAATTCAACCCTTCTCCACCTGATAAGTAGTTGATGTGGAGTCAATGTTTACAACAAGGAGGAAAATCACCACGGGTTGCACCTTTTGGAGAACAAGATTTCATTTTTCAAAGTGCTTAAAAAACACCATGCATTTTTCAATGTGGTGGAAAACACACACTTTTTTTTTCATCTATTTGGAAAAATTCAACCCTTCTCCACATGATAAGTAGTTAATGTGGATTCAATGTTTACAACAAGAAGGAAAATCACCACGTGTTGCACCTTTTGGAGAATGGGATTATGTTTTTCAAAGTGCTGAAAAACACCATGCATTTTTCAATGTGGAGAAAACACACCATGTTTTTCATCATTGTTGAAATATTCAACCCTTTTCCATATGATAAGTAGTTGATGTGGAGTCAATGTTTTTAAGAAGGAAAAGCACCACGGGTTTCTCCTTTTGGAGAACAGGATTGTATTTTTCAAAGTGATTAAAAACACTGCCCATTTTTCAATGCCATGAAAAACACACTCCATTTTTCATCACTTTGGAAATATTCAACCCTTATCCACCTGATAAGTAGTTTATGTGGATTCAATGTTTACAACAAGAAGGAAAATCACCATGGGTTGCACCTTTTGGAGAACGAGATTACATTTTTTCAAAGTTCTAAAAACACAGGATGTTTTTCAACGTGGTGTAAAACATAGATTGTTTTTCATCGCTTTGGAAAAATTCAACCCTTGTCCACCTGATAAGTAGTTGATGTGGAGTCAATGTTTACACCTTTTGAGAATGGGATTGTGTTTTTCAAAGTGTTGAAAAATATTGTTTGTTTTTCAATGTGGCGGAAAACACACTCTCTTTTATTTACTTGATTTTCTTTACATTGTTACATAAAGGTGGAACAGAATCACGGTTTGTACCTTATGGAAAACAATGGTTAATTTTTTATAGTGTTGAAAAAGGTTTATTTTTCAGCACTTTGATAGTAGTAATAAAAATTTGACATGATAATTTGTTACTATTGATTACATCATTTCATCATAATTACATCTATTTGTTAAAATATTTTATACTATCCATATATTACATGAGCGGTTCTACGTTGGCTAACACCATCGAGAATTTTTTTAAATACTCTAAAAATAGTCAAAGAGTAGGTCAGTTGTACACGTTCCATATTTTAATATTTTAAATATACGTAATGTACAATCTCATATACATGAATTTTAAATGTTTACAATTATAATATAGGCCCACTCAACATGCCATAAATTTAATTTCCAAAGCTCAACCTGCTCATTCCATAAGATACATCTCTCTGCATATACGTTGCATCTACAACACAATGCATTAAATATTAGACAAGGTATCAAAGGATTTTTACCTTACATACAGTAAATAAATGTTATGAAATTAAGGACATTCAATACACACCTTGCGCAGACACTAAATTGCTAAAAGATAAGTGTGATGGGGAGATGTTTTAGCTGCATTTGAACCGCCTACAAAATAAATGATCAATATGTTAGTCTTCACCTCCATAATTAAAATTTCTTACAAATTCACAATCACACTAATAGTTCAATGTTTTAACTTGTATGTTCCATTTGTGTGGTTTGTCTCCTCTTTGCATGATTGTCGTCGGGAAATTGGAAGCATTCGTAGTCTTCAGTGCTATTGTTTAAATCTTCTACAATGACTGGCCTCTTAGTCACATGGCAGTGGTATTTTTTACTCTCACTAAACCATGGATGCATGTGGGTGGTGGATGTCTCATTGACATCACCTTTGAAAGAAAAATACAACATATTTGATGCTTCTAGGTCTCTCCTAAACCTTTGAACACATTCAAAGAATGTTTTTATCTATTCATTTGTATTTTTTTGTGTATCAAAGAATGAATTCAAGAATTATTTGGATGTGTGTTCCATAAAATTTGAATCAATTTTTATCATCAAACCACCAGCCCCAACTATTTTAGGAGTTCCTATGACGTATAAGACATTATAGAAAATTATTTATTTATACACTAGGTTTTTCAATATCATTATACACATGAATACACAATGCCACCTAATCATAAATATGTATGACAAACATTATCATTGAATTCGATTAATTGATTGAAGTAATTAAAAACTAACCATCAATTGTTAGTGATTGTTGAGGTGGTGAGGAGGGGCCATCCCATAACATGCCATCATTTACAGTGCTTGTCTTTGCATAGGTATTGGTTGTTGCATGAGAAATGAAAACAATTTCAACACGATGCTTTTTTTGTTACAACTTATGCTTAGCAATCTATATCACTACTTTCCACATACGATGACATTGAATTACCTTCTAGTTCTTATGCTAGATATGATGAAGAGGGTCCGTCTTAGGAACATGTCTTCATTTACCCTACTTGTCTCCCCATAAGTATTGGCTCCTGCACGTGAAATGAAAATAATTTCAACACGATGCTTATTTTGTTACGACTTATGCTTAGCAATATATATCACTACTTTCCATATATGATGACATTAAATTACCTTCCACTTATGATGTTGGATACAAAGGTGATGAGGGGCCATCACGGAATGTGTCTTCATTTACCCTACTTGTCTCCCCATAAGTATTGGCTCCTGCACATGAAATGAAAAGAATTTCAACACGATGCTTATTTCATTATGACTTATGCTTAGAAATCTACATCAGTAAAATATGATGGCATTGAATTACCTATCACTTCTGGTGCTTGATATGATGAAATTGAAACATATTGCTTGCAAAAATACAATGCCTTCAACACGTTCTTACAAATGTTTTCTCTAATAGCCCAAGCACATTTTCATACGTCCAAGAATCCGCATTGTCTTACCAAATACCATGTGCTTCTAGTTGTTTGGCTCCTCACCCATAATTGATTGCAATTAGGCATAATTGCAAGGAAATATGTATCCGAATACTCTTTTCTCTCTCAACCACTATCAATAGTTGTCTTTCTTTTTTGAAATTGGTCAAGAAGCTATATTTTTGCAACTTCCTCTTGTGTTTGTAAAATGGATCCACCTTGTACACAAGTGTGTAGAACAAATAGTCCATCCAGTGAGTACATTTCTTTTGTCTGTCACACAAGTATCTAGTCTTCAAAAACAATGGTAGGACTCGATGGATGCATTTGTTTCTTGATTTTCATGGGAGAAGTTTCTAAATTTTTTTGCCCACATAGCTATCAAGTGACACGGATTGAAAATCAGTGACACTATAAACCAAGAATTATAATTGATGGTAATTAATAAGGAAACACACAAATGATAGTACTCACCAACACGTTCTTTGCTCTCACACCATGTATTCCTTAGGTACTCAAGGAACTTAGTTTCCTCTTTGAATTCCTTAAAGAATTCTTGAATGATTCAAAATGTGTGCCCATGATGCATTTGAACCATACATGATGGTAGCTAGTCCCTCAAAAATATTCCACTGGACTCCTTGCTCAATACTACGTGCACGTTTTTCAACCATACCCTATGCACGTGTCATAGCATAGCACTATACGACAACTAAAAATACACATGATGACTTGAATTTCAGCTGAAGCATCATCCGTAATGAATGCATTGATCTTCTAATCGTACAAGGTGTTTTCCTCATTTCTAGACTTCCACCAACCACCCATAAATGTCTTCAATTTTATTCCTTAAATAAATGGCCCATGCAATGGGCACCCCATCCTTTTGCTTGTAAAAAACAAGCAATGTGTATAATTAGTACTGCAAGGAATATGACATCAAATGGTAACATGGAGTTTAATATAACAAAAAGGGAACACTATTAATGATTTATTTCAAAATTCATTCCAATTACTTATGCCATATTTTTGGTAGAAAATGTCAAGTCCATGGAGATTATGGAATTATGTTAATGTTGAACCATTCTCTCACGCATGTAAGGTGTTTGTAACCCCATAATGAATGGAACGGTGGTTCCATTAGGGTGTTGATAGTAGAAAACAATGTCTCTTTCTTCCGCATGCCATAAGTTCACACTCATGGTATCATCTACGTGCTTTTAAGACCTTCGATGAGCGAACTCTTTTCCATGCATTCACCATGCCCTTTATTATCATGTATTCATCCCTTTTGCTCGATATGCCCACTTTGGATGGATCCTCTATATATTTATCGGACACCGTTTCCATGGTGACTCCCATCAACAAAAGAATCTCGACATAAGATTTTCATTCATTTGATAAGTATGAGGAAACATTCGACGAGGATCATTAATGGTATTTTCATTCCTCACATGACAACACTCACCATTTACATCACAATGAAATAGATGGTTGTATAATATTATGGCCACTGTCAGTCTCCCATAAAAAACCTTCACATTGAAATGATATTGGAAACCCCTTTTAATTATACACCTACTCACTTTGTCACTTGTTGCTAGCTTATTTCTATTGTTGTCTAGACCATACAAATGCTAATAGTTGCATTAAAAATGGTAACATCAAATGTTATACAAATGTTTATGAAAAGAACATACAAAAAAATAATTTGTTACAAAAGTTCCAAACCTAGAATATGACTTGGTTGTATACGGTTTTGAATTTTCTATATTTGTTGACTTGTGAAATTTCTCAAAATCAAAACCTTCCCCTTTAGAAATGTCTCGTAGTCTCTATGACCACACAAATTTCAACATTCGGCTCATCCCCTATTGGTTTCCATTCTCATCATATGAAAACTAACCATTTTTCTCTATAATCTCTTGGTTAAAAAGATCGATCATGCTATGTCATTTAGGCCTCCTTCCCATCCTAAAAATTATTACATGCGCTTTTGCATCGTTAATGAAACAATTAGTAGATACTTTCCAAAATAAATTTTGACTTGTGATTCATCATCATCAACATGAATACCATCTTAAATCATCGGAATCATTTTAATTTTTTCTAATTCAAAAGCCACGTGTATAAAAGACAATATTGAAATGCAATGAAAACAACAATTTATAGGATCGCTATTGCTCCTAGTGCACAAGCATATCACAATATGGTCATCTATAATGTGACAAAGAATGTGACATAATAAATATAATGTGACAAAGACTGCTACAAAATTAATATTATTTCAAATACACTTATTCAATGTTGAGAGAAACTTCCATAGAAAATATTATAATTAACCTTATAAATATAATTCACATCATATAATAATATATTTTATGGTGCTTATTTTATTTATTAAATTAGATTTTTCTAAAACAATGTATATAAAATAGAAATTATTACATTTAGCTAAAAACAATAAAAACTATCGAAACAAGAACATGTTTATTTAAAATAGAAGTTACAAATAAATAAAATTAAAATATTAAAATATTAATATAAACTTTACAATATATATATATATATATATACATTTATGCATTCCAAAACACATTAATTAAACAACAATAAAATAATAATCATCGCAACACCCACATATCTTTCTTTTGAAAAATTAAACTTACAAACTAAAATTGAGGAATATAGATAGTTCACAATTCTCACACTTTTATTTGAATTTTAGAAATGGCGCTAAATTTTTTTATCATAATAAAAAAATTTTCTATACATTCTAAACAACTAGTATTCATCGGCATACTAAACTATCTATAATATACATATAAGTTACAAATTGTTAATAAATTGAGGACTATTTTTAGGAACTCTTGTAGTTTTCAAAAAAATTATGCAAACACACTTCATCATCGGTTTAGGCAAAAATTCATTTTTGTAGATGTCTTCGTTTTAAAAATAGGATCAAGAGAAATTAGGCTTGTGGTATTCATATTCACCTGAAAAAAAGTCACTAGTACAAAACATAAATATATAATTAATGTTAGTACGATAAATGTCAAATATAATATATGTTATCCAATATGATACTATAATCACAACATTAGAAAGCTAATATCCATGACAAATTCAAGTATCAATAAATGCCAATGACTATCCTTCACTCAAGATGCACCATCCCATAATATCACAACCGTCCATTGTAAAAGGGATGGTTGTGATATTATGGGAGGGTGTATTTCTAAGTGGAGGGTCGGTGGGTGACTTTAAAAACCTCTGCTCAGTATAGTATACCACCCAACTATCGATGTAGAATCCTAAGGGGAAATCCCCTCCATCACACAATGATACTTGGGCATACCGATGTGGCATCCTAAGGGGCAAGCCCCTTCAACATGCATCGATTCCTGTCTTTGTAGAAGCACTTGCCCCCATATGCCAAATTGAAAGTGAGAGTATGATATCACATAATTTCCATAGCTTCAACTTACATCAGACATTCAAAACATTACAATTACCAATATTTAACAACTAAAAAAATTATATATACAAGTGATCTACACATTCGCAATATTTACAACTATAATACATATGAGAAATCAAACTTTTCCTAATGCATTTAATTTAACACAGCTAAGAGCAATGAAATCACACCTAATAGCAAAAAGATTGCATGCATATTTAACCAATACCAACATAATATCAACATAATTAACTAGTCTCATACCAGTGAGTAATAAACACAAATTGTATAAATTACCAATCCCCTATCATTTATTTAACAAACACGTGAATACAATAATATCATAATAATAAATGAGTTCACAGTATTATTTAGTGTCTATATACTAAACAAAATATTTGACCATGTCATTCGTTTTGAAAAGATGCTTCCAAACAATTGTTCGATATATTTGTACTTAAGATAAAGTGTCATGTTATAGTTATCCATGTGTATATCAAGAACATAGATTTATCCCCATTTACAAAGTATTAGCTAATAGATATGACATCAAATTTCCACCTTTTCTTACAGTTTCAAATATATTAATTAATAATAATAATGAAAACTATAATTATTTTCTAAAGTTTAAGGTTCAAGGTTGAAGGGCTTAGCGTTTGGGCTTAGGGTTTAGGGTTTAGGGTTTAGGGTTCAAGCTTTAGAGTTTATGACTTAAGTTTGAGGGTTTAGAATTTAAGGTTTATCCTAAATAACATAATCAGGAAAACTTAACACTAATATGTCACCGTAAATAATATAATTAGGACACCTTACAAAATAATTTGATATCATAAGCACTCATATTAAACACTAATACACCACCCTAAACATTCGAACATTGATACAAAAACCTAAACACTAATGGGTCAACCTAAATAACATAATTGACAATCGAGATACTTTGAGCATTAACAAAACAACTATAAACCTGATATGAAACCCTAAAAACTATAATGATACCTTACAAACTAATGGGTCACTTTAAAAAACACAATTGGAATGCCCTAAATATTAATGTGTCATCCTAAACAATCATACGATACCCTAAACACTAACTTGTCATCTTAAATAACACAATTACAACTCCCTAAACTATAATACAACACCTAACATTAATTTAACATGTATTAAGGTTCAATTGGTATAAATAATTCTAAATCTATCCCTAATACATGTTCATTGTGACATTAGGTGTATTAGGGCTCGATCAATGGAAACAAAAGAAAAATAATATTCGACACTCAAATAGGCCACCCCAACATGTGGAAAATCCTCATGTTTTTTAACATGCTAAAAAACACAATGTGTTTTTCAACATGTTGAAAAACACAATGTGTTTTCCATCTTGATGAAAAACACAATGTGTTTTCCATCTTAAAAAAACATTATGGACAAGTCGATGTAATTAATTATTATCCTATCTATTAATTTTATAACGTATATAAAATACGAAGGGTAAATAGTAGACAATGGATTTAATCCTTTATTTTTCACTAAAATCAAGTGAAAAAATTTTCCCTAAAAAATTAACTATGCATTTAGTATTATATGTGGTCCCTAGCTCATGATTGGTGATAACATTTGTTTAGTCCAAATATGAATGTTATAACTATATATCTAGATGTAGATGGAAAAAATAGATATTTCCAAACATTGTATTTCAAGACATTTATTATTAAGGTTCTTGTTAACAAATATGAATTCAAATATTAATTTTATACTAATGTGACTTCATAAAATTCAATTTTGTAAATGAAGTTGTGTGGAAAACTGTCGTGTTTTTCAACGTGCTGAAAAACTCATTGCATTTTTCAGCATGTTGAAAAACACGTTGTGTTTTTCATCAAGATGAAGAACACGTTGTGATTTCTTCATGTTAATCACCTAACATTAATTACCTGGTTGTCACATGGTTGTAGAAGATTTAAGCATTATATTTTTTGTTATCATAAGTAATTTGTACTTGCATGAATTTGGAACCCGTGAAAACAAATGTCTGGATATATTTTTAGAAGCCCACATATGAGGAGGTTATTACATGGTTTTTGAAATTTATTAGTAAATTCTAAAGTTCAAATGGATTTTAAATCTCTAATGAAATCCATAGATAGAGAACATAAATTCAGGTGTAAACCCTAGTGTATGATATAACATATAACTGTGAGCATTGGGATCAAGTTTGGGTACAAAAAACACGTTATACCCGTAGTGTGGGTAAGAAACATGTAAAGAAAACACTTGATTCCAACCTAAAATCTTCTCGACCAACCCTAAATTTAATTGTTAAGAGACTAAAATTTTCCTATGAGCACATTAGTTTGTGTGAATTTAATTATTCAAATGTGAATGGTAATTAATGTTTAGTGATTAACATGTGGAAATTGTGTGTCGAAGCTTAGTTGTCATTGATGAGTCAATATGAAATTGATCTTGTCGTATAGACATTTAGTTGTTAGTCAATGGAAATAGGACTTCTCTTTTATATATGGAAAATATCTCTATGACTAGACTAGGAACCAATAAAATGGCGTAAAGAGGATTTCAATTTAAATTAGAAATAATTTTTAATGCTCAATCACAACTTGTCACATAGGTTGTAAGTTAATGAGACACCATTAACATTTTGTACAATTTTTAAGTCATTTAATTAGAACTAAGTAAATTCAAAATATATTTTTCACTTTAATTGAATATTTGGGTAAGTGCAGCAAGTTGGGGGACAAAAAGGGGTCCTAAGTGAATGTCATATTGCAATAACAAAATAATATCAACTTGTAGGGATTATTAGAAATGCATAAACTCAAAATTAGAAAAAAAAAATATTAATATGAATCATGTAATCTAGAATCTAGTTTCTAAACTACTATTTTAAAAAAACTAGACAAGTTTAGCTATATTAAACACTCAAAATTCAATGACTTGGTATTTTGTTTTAAAAACACCTATAAGATTGTAGTCCGTTTACCCATTATTTGGATGACCAAAAATTGATATATATATATTTTTCCTTTGGTGATAAGTTAGATGTCGCTATCTATCTTGGGATAGATTTTATTTTGTATTTTTTTGAGCAATACTTATTTTTTATGATTTTTTCCATGAAAGTGGTCTGAAAACATAAAGAAAACAGAACACTTTCCATTTTCCCGCCATAACTTCATCAAAAATATTGAAATCAAATATTTTTTTTTTGAAAATGTTTATAATTTCACCACAGCTAGGATGGTATAAGTTTTATCACATTCGACAAGTGAAATTTTTTTGTAGTATTAAACGTAGACAGAAAGATTCACGGGAAAAAGTTTCTTAAATAACTACTATTAATTATAAAATAATATTTATCCTATTCTATTCACTTTAAAATCAATATTTCTACAAAGCTAATAGCCTTCCTTACGCGATGGTACCATTTTTATGACATAGTTTTGACTTTTTGGCATGGTTCAATTCCGCGGAAGACTAAATTTGATGTTTAGCTATTTTTGATGTAAAATTCAGATTTGATGTCCACTTAATTGTCCCCAACTTGTTAAACTTACCCAATTCCAAAATAATAAATTAATGACACAATAGTTGTATTATTTGATTTTTTAGTACAACATATAAATATTATTTTAAAAATTACGAATCCATTTTGTTTTTCAACACATTAAAACCAAAATGTGTTTTGTAATAGTGTACTAAAACAGTAAAATTTTCCACACAATATAGACAAAATACACAATTTATTTCTAATCAATGTGTTTATTAATAATTTTATACATAATTTTTTGCAACTAAATGTTGATTACAGATACAATTTCCCTGAAATGGGAATTTGAAAGAGTAAATTAAACTTGAAAGATTTCTTTCTCTTACAAATTTTCAGTGCAATCTAATTAAACTTATGAAATTACCTGTGTGGGCGTAAATTGTGAAGCAACTTTTGCTAACTGGTAAGTGAATGGCTATATTAAGGAAGCCTTCATCTCCTAATTGGTAATTTTTTTGGATTAATATTAACTCCGACTTTAGCACTTAGTAGTTTATTGCCTCCAAATATAAAACTCTGAGCATCATCGATAATGCACAAAAGGTGGGCTAGGTGTGTGGTGGATTTTACAGTGGACCGTGGCTTATATTTTACTCAGCTCACAAAGCATTCTAATCTGGGAAGAATGGAATGGACCATGGCCAGAAAGGATATAAGTTAATTCCATCTGGATGAACCAGTTTAGGAGGGTAAACTCACCTCCCCAAATGCGGTTAATGCCAGAGAGCCGATGTGAAAGTGATACGAAAGATTGTGCTAGATTTCGCGGGAGCTTTGGCACTGAAAAGACCATTTCCAGCATTGACACCACCTCTCCTTTTCCTACCACGTCATCCTAAATGGTGGTGCAAAAAATGGTCATCATGCATGCTTTTATTGGGGACACACCATACGTTGGTGCAAATTGAGTGGAGCGTAGCCATCTCCTAAAATTACTCCTTCACATTTATCTGCACTTCATCCACATGGTCAAACCAAATGTTCCTATCCATGTAGATAATGGCCAAATAGAGGATTACAATCTAAAGGATTCAACATCAAAGTAGGTTTTGTTATATGTCATGAATGCAAATATAGAATATTCAAGCATTGAGTATCTCCTTTGATCGATGCCAATAAATTAGGATGGGTTGAAATTCTTACAATGTAAAATGGAGATTCCATACATGAATGTAAATTGTGTTCAATGTAGTTTAATACAAATTCCCCAATTGTCGTGAAAATCAATCAACAAGTGTTTAGAATAGAAGCACAAACTCAAATCGTATGGCAAATCATAGATTTGTTTTGTAGGGTTAAATATTTACTTGGATTTTATATATCTAATTCCTTTTTTAAAGGTCATATAAGACAGAAATAACTAATCAAAATTGAAAAAAATCAACTCACAAAGACAGGTTGAAATGTACGCACACTACAAAAGATAGCATAACACGGTAGAAGAATAGGACCCAAAGGATATATAATCACCGTTGCATGGCTGAGAATGGACACAAATAATTTATATATATCCAAATAAATATCATCAATAGGAGTAATTGAACAGGAGAGTATAGATATCCCCTCCACAATTTAACATTACATATTGATTTTTCTCTAATACCGGATGTTTTTGGTACACAAATTCACACACAAAAAAATGCATCAAATTCTTCTCTCAATAATAATTTTGCATTCCTTATATTAATTCATCCAAAGAACATACAATTTTATAGGAAATGAATTGCTATAAATATGAGTATAGTTTAACCAACTAATCTCTAAATATATGTATTTGTTACTCACATAACAATACACAACCTAATTAATAAGCGTTGTTTTAACTCATTTACATTCAAATAACATTTACTTAAAGAGTAATTACTATCATACTTATTCTAATATTAAATTATTAACACAATAATTTAAGCACTAATATATATTTCCTAACATCTATCATATCATGAATTATTTGTCTTAAAAATAAGGTCTAGGACTAGGTTGTACTATAGTCTATGCTAATCTATACAAATCACGTTTCTAACTCTCCAATGATCATATTCTTGATTTTAATATCTTTTATAGATCATTTATTATCCCATAGGTCATCCTTAAGAACAATTTTAATACACTTAAGAACTCACTTGGCACTTACAAGTGCTCCTCAAGAAAAATATTTTCCAAAAGCATAAAAGGTTGTACTAAGTCTCCCTAAGAAGTAGTA
The DNA here is from genome assembly GCA_018340775.1 of Taxus wallichiana var. yunnanensis. Taxonomy (NCBI): domain Eukaryota; kingdom Viridiplantae; phylum Streptophyta; class Pinopsida; order Cupressales; family Taxaceae; genus Taxus; species Taxus wallichiana. The sequence continues at coordinate 992,261,978 of CM031234.1, read as the reverse complement.
CATATTTTAGAGCAGTCACCACTCAATTCTAAAGGACTCAAACCAGGTTCAAGAGTCTATATTTTTCCATTACCAAGCCTCCAAACATCCTAAATCCAATTCATAGCAAGAGTGATTCACACAAATCATTTCCAAAGTCATTAAGGGAAAAATGGAATTATTTTAGCATTTAAAACACATCACACTATATCACTAGCATGTATGGTATAGCTCTATTATATTTATAGTTACACCCACTATTCTTTGTGCTAATAGACATAAGGGCACAATAGGCGCTCAACTTATATTCACATACACTATTACACCTACACTAGGAGAATTACATGGATTTTTCTCCTAGTTATGAAGGGATGTAGTGCAATGCTTGGATTGGTTAAATAGGTGTTTATTTTTAGGGTTATTTCAATTCCACCCACACACGTATTTATCGGTTTTATCTAATCATGTTCATGAAGTTTTAGTAAAGTTATTTTATTGTTTTATTCATTGCATGTCACTACATGCGGTGTCACATAGTTCTAAGAACTAGAAATAAATAAATAAAATATTTTTAGACTATCAATGACTACCATAAGCTACAAAAAAACCCTAGCACTAGTTGGTCCAAGAGTATACAACGTAGGACCATACCATAATTTTCCCCAAAATATTTTGAACGGTTTTTTACCAACCCAATTTATAGGCATAATTATAGAGATGAAGCACATCTTGATTCTTATCATTTGTACATCCAATGTGCACACCCAAATCACCTTGTTACCTCTCTATTTAGCTAAGTACTCTTTCCTCATTATGTATTAAGTAATCATTATATTTTCCTATCATTTTATACTATATTAATAACTATATTCTCCGTATATGGTTAATGTTTATTAATTAATTTATTATATTCTACTTATAATATGTGTATGCTTTTAATAAATAAGGAAAGAAAAATATACTCAAAACCTTATTTATTTATCTATGGTGTAAAAATTTGGTGAACTCAATCATTTCTTGAATGATATGTAGACTTGAGGATTCTCCTTCTTTCCTTGGCGTATGATCATTCATTAGCCTTCAAAAAAATTTGTGTGTCACCATGACTCACCTTGAAATATTGTATGATCTTAGCCTTAAATCTAAGGGTTCACTCCTCAAAATGATATTGGTTACCATCCATTTTACCACATCCTTCCTCATAGTTAAATTGAGAGAAGGGATTCATATGGTACTTTTACTTTCCTCGTGGCCCAACCTAAAATGAATCCTACTTATATTGATGTACAATTTAAGATCATTCATATTACTAAAAATTATCCAAGACGCTTTATACCATTTTATGTATGACTCACTCTGAAATATTGTATTATCTTAGCCTTAAATCCAAGGGTTCACTCCCTCAAACTCACATTGGTTACCATCCATTTTACCATGTCATTCCTTATACTTAAATTGAGAGAAAGGATTCATATGGTACTTTTACTTTCCTCATGGCCCAACCTCAAATGACTCCTACTTATATTGATGTACAATCTGACATAATTCACATTACTAAAAATTATCCAAGCGGATTTATACCCTCTTGTGTTCTTATGGATCCTAAATTCAATGTGGTTACTACAAGGCATAATAAGAAACCACTTAGGGGTAGTCCACCTTTACCCCACCAAATTTTTATCTTATAACTAATCATAGTTCCCTCCTAAAGGCTATGATATATTTGAACAATCAATTAATATCCCTACTAAGATATATCTTTTGGAATTACTCAAGAAATCACCAATCTATAAGTACATCCTATATGAGGTTTCCAGTCTATTGCTTTACCCACTAATACTCAACCTTCAACATTCACATCTATTATGGAAACATTCAAAACCATGGACATAGTAATTACTTTTAGTCTGACTAAGATCCCTCCTAAACATGATATAGATCAATGCCCACCATTACTTATATTTTTTATATTTAAGGATGTATCATTAATTATGTTTCAATTGATATTCGGTCTAGTTTGAATATTTTTCTTAGCTCCTTTCTTAAAGAAATGGGTATTTATATGATTGTAATTGATAATTATAGTACCATTGTGCAAGGATTTGATAATAAAACATGTTATATAATAGATATAACTTTAGATCTCTTAGTTGTCCCTTTGAATCTCCATTATACATTTCAAATTATGATTAGTGTTCTTCATTACAATATCCTCTTGGGAGTCCCTTAGATCCATGTTATGGAGGATATCCCATGAACTATACATAAATGTGTCAAATTTAAAGATGAAGTTATGAATACACTATCACCGTTGATGATGAAAATTTCAAATATTGTAAAATTAATTCCTCTTATTATATTTAGCCTATTATCACCCTCTCCATTGTATCCCATTCCTGTGGATAAATTGCATAAATATATGGTTGGTGAGTCAAGAAAAAATTCTTATACCATACCTTTTTTATCACCACTTGTTGAACATACACCGAGTCAACCATATCCCTCTATGATAGAGGTTCATAGTGATCAATATCACTCTATATTATTTCCTCCATCCGATGCTAGTTATGCTCTTGATTTTTCTAGTTAATGTGGAATGGAAAGATCATGTTACTAATTATTTCGATAGTGATGATGGTTATATCAAAGTTATTGATGTATAATTGTGTAAGCTTGATTTCAATCCTACACTATATATGAGGATGAATCTATGTTTCACTCTTTTTGTATCTACTAGCCCTTGGCATTACTATATTAAAATAATTTTGGTAGATACTAATGATACTACTCCTACACATCCACCTATTTATACCACACCTTTGTCTCCATCTCATACCATCATGTTGATTATATGAAACCTATTATGGCTAGCTCTCGATATCATGTAAAATTTTATTAATGAACTTGATCTTATGCATCCTTTTAGTGTGTCACTATTCTTAAAGATCTAGATACACCACAAGATATATTTTCTATCTTTTTTTTACCATATCTTTCTTACATTACGTACTAGTCGTCATAGTTATAATAAGAGGCTTTCTTGGTAGCATGACAACCCCTTTTTTATTATCACCACATATATGTACATGATGTTTACCATTGTCAAGATCTGGTCACAAAATCAATCTACTAAAGGATAATGGTGCAATTTTTATACTCGTGATGTGTTTTCACAACTAGACAATCAAATTTACTTGATATAATAGAATCAAGAAAACAACTTCCCTTTGATGCCTTTACCAATACACTATGTTATATTCATGGAAAACAATGGCAACATGTCATGTTAAATTTTAATATATAAAATAAAATTTGTTTTTTGAGGCCTTACATACCCTTGGTCTTACCCTATAAAATATCATTTTTTTCCTTGTCCCATCCTACACTTTCCAAGGTTAGATTACGTTCCTTGCTACTTTTAGCTTATGCATAATCACAACCTAAGTATGGGTCACACTTCACCCTCAACCTACTCCCATTTCTTTGGGATGATCTTAGTTTTGGCACTTAAAAGGTATTATTGATGAAAAAATCTTAGTATTATTTTCCCTCTACCTTAAACCTTTTCAACTATTCGACATGATGACCTCCCCCGAATATCAGCATAATAAGACACATTGAAACATATTATGGGTAAACAAGTTTCACCTTATATTGATGAAGAATACATTATGAAACTATACTAACTTTGGGAAACGTGATAGTTAAATTGTATTTGATTTCAAATATTTATGATAAGGTCGATCTAAGACCCATGGTTTTTTATCCTAACTTATATTATCTACTTTATGTCAAGTAAGATAATGTTTTCTAATAATAAAAATATAAAAACATTAAAATTATGAAAAAACAATAAAATATTAGAAAAATACAAAATCAAGACCTACATATGACATGATTGGTTAGCTTGTTACTTTATATATGTTATTTTTATTTTAGTTTGATAGATTACATATTTTTGATATACTTTTACACAAATTCATTCATGAGGTGTGTTGATATTGATGCAATACATGCACATGCTGATATATTATGATAACTATTATTATAGACCCTTCTCATCTAACCATCATCTTTTGAGGGCATCTCCCGCACTATTTAGGCATTTTAATTGTATTATTGTTACTTTCCTTCATCATTATTCTCAATTAATTATATTGGGTGTATGCTATTTATTTGAACTAATATGGATAACATAAGTGTCTTGTGTAACACTAGCTTATCATGTTTTATGTGCCTCTAGGAAATTGTTTTCTATTTATATTCAATTTTTTGATTACTTGTTTAATTATTTTTATGTATGTGGCTTATCGCCTATGATTTTTTTGTGACACTTTTTGTCCCATGTTTTCGACTTCTATATCCTATTTCTTATGTTTGTTATGTGTGTGATACCTTTGTGTCCCTTGTTTTCATATTTCTGCCTTTGATATGAGTAACATATGTGTTATAGTTTGTGTACTTGTATAATTATACCTTTGTGATTTTTACTACCATACATGAATGTTATTATCATTGTTGTTTTTTCTTCTTGTTATATTTACGTGACACGGTCTATATCATGTGAACCACTTGTACGAGCATGATATAAATTTTTGCCACTAAAGAAAACCATCCATGTGATCTAGTGTAGATTATTACATATATCGACATGGATACACATCATTTATTTTGATCAATGCACTCACTTATCACATCTCACACACCTCAAAAGAGGAATCATTTAATGGGGTATATTAAAAAAACTATTAATGACATAGAAACAATTCAACCCATTCGATATATAACATAATTAAGAGATAAATGACATAATTAAGAGCAAATTTTAAATTACATGTAGTGTGGTTACTTCATTCCTTTTTCAATACAACATTCAAATACAATTTCAAATATAGGGTATATGGATATGGAGTTCTTATCCTTTCTCATTATTCATAATTGAATACATTAGATACAATAATTATAACATAGAGAGGGGCATGAAACACACTTCATTCCCTTTTGAATTTATGCTATATACACTTGAGCATAGATCCATTTGTAGTGGTGTGGTTCACAAGGTGGGAATATATCAAATTAGCTAGATACATTGTAGGTTTTTCTTCCTTCCTCAAATTTTTTATGTGAAGATATTAGAGTGGTTAGATAATTTTTATAATATTCTTCCATATTTCTGGGTTCTTTGGGAAAAACATCCTATGGTACCTCTCTCTTGGTGTTGGGTTAAGTGCACATAACTCCTCCCTTACTTTAGATTCTCCATTAACAAAATTAGGTACTGATCACTTATAATCCTTTATCATCTAAAAAAAAAAATTTAGTATAACAAGAATGAGAGATCCTCCCGTAGAAAATTGAATGAGTGTACTCCTTCTATGTTTTGTTTCTTTACTATTGAAAGTTTAATTTTCAAAGTTACAAATACACTATTCACATTTGAGTTATAGTTCAATTTATTTTATGGATGTTAAATATAATTTTTGGTTTATGTTTCATCATAAAGTATGCCAACACCAACACAAGAATAAAAATATATGAGAAAATAAAAATTTAGTGTTCACATTTAGGTATATTTTCTTTTAAGCATGAAATTTTGAATTTGACAGTTTAAAAGAGAGAAACTATAGACACCTAAAGTTGGAAACTTATAATTTTTAAATTCCAAGTTTGGATTCATTTCTATATTATGATTTGCACAAAAATATTAATCCTAACTGACATATATTCTCTCTCCCATGTGACTTTTTGTTCAAATAAGTTAAAATACTCAATACGAAAGAAGCACATAAATGAATAAATGCAAATGTTCCCAAGCATCTCATTTTCACCTCGGAGGAGATTAGTTGAAGCATGGAATAAAGCACTGAGATTTTTGAATATTTTCTATTGGGAATAATACATAGATGAGCCCAAATTCAATTTATAATGTAGGTTTTGCAATGTTGTAGAGATTCAATGTATGATCGATCTAACAATTTTGCCTTGTAACTCACCGGATTGGGGAAGAGAGATGGATTAGGGATATATGGATCAAAGGTTTAAATGGACATTATGACAATATTAAGAAATATGATTTCTTACAAGAACAAAATAAAATCTCACTAATCCAATTCCCTCCTCCCCTTTTGAGAAAGGGTAGAGGATCTATTTATATCCTTTTGAGATGAGATTAATTATTTAAACTTAATTAACCATGGTTTTTAGAAAATTCATTTATTTTGAAGATGGAGAATTAAGTTGAATAATTATTTAGAAGTGGGGCACATGGAATATGGAGGAGGATTTGATTTTAATATTTGATTCAAAAGTGGGGGACGTGGAGGATGGTGGAGGGTTTGATACAAATATTTAATTCAAAGTGGGGAGTATGGAGTATGGAGGAGGTTTTGATTTGAATATTTAATTTGAAAATGGGGACATGGAGGATGTGTGAGGATTAGATTTGAATATTTAATTCAAAAGTGGGTCATCATAGAAAATTGATGTGGCATGGGATGTGGGTAGTGAGGTGGAATATTTAATTAGATGATGATGAAGGTTTAAATTAATTGATTGATATTAATTAAATTTTCATACATTTTATGGGAATGATGTGAGGAATAAATTGATTAATGACATGGAAAAATTAGGTGTCTAATTTTTTTAAAATTTACACATTTCTTTGTTATTCATTCACCTAATTGCATTTATCCAAAATGGTATATCACTTGCAGATGTATTTCCTAAAATTCTTGCTTTGTCATCATGAATTGTCTTCTTGAAATCATAAAATGTATGACCGTGGACATACTATTATCTAGGCTGACCCATAAAAACCTATTTCCAACTCTTGAACAACTCTTTTTCAATTTTAATATCTTTTGTGGGTAATTTATTATCTTATAGAGTTTCCTTAATATGATACATAACCTATGAAATTCAATATAAGATAGCATAATAAATTTAAGAACACACCCAACACTTTCAAGAAATGATGAATAAAAATACTTTCTAAAAGTATACAAGGTTCTCCTAAATATCCCTAAAGTGGAAACTCATATTTTAGAGAAACCACCACTCATGTCGAAATAACTCAAACCAAGTTCAATATCCTATATTCATCTCATTACCAAGATTTCAAAGGTCCAAGATCCAAATCATAACAAGAGTGAGTCACAAAAAGTATTTTCAAGTATTTAAGGGAAAAAGGGAATTAGTTTAGCATCTTAATCATGTCACATTATATCACTATCACATATGGTACATCTTTATTCTATCTTTAGTTACGCATGTTATTATTTGTGTCAAGAGACATAAGGAAACATAGGGGCTTGGATTAGATTTTTACACACTCTTGAACCTAGACTAAGATAACTAAATGGAGTTTATTTCACTATATAATGGCATGTAGTGCAATTCTTGGATTAATTTTCTAGTGGTTGACCTCCGGGTTAATCCAACACCATCCACGCATGTATTTATTTATTTTTATCTAATTATGTTCATAAAGTGATACTATAGGTATTATATGGTTTTATTCATTCCCTTTCATTATAGTAAGGTGTCATATGATTGTTGAGCCTTAATGATAAATAACTAACCTTAATTATATACTATTGATGACCACCAAATGTTATAGAACCATGACACTTGTTGGTCAAATACTATTCTACTATATACTAGACTGTAACACACCCTAGCATAGCCTATACTTTTTCTATGCCATTCCATTTTATAGGCACAATTATAGAGATGAAGCACTTTTAGATTCTTATCAACTTGTACATTCATTCTACACACACATATCACTTTGGTACCTCTTTATTCAGCTAAATACTCTTCCTCATGTTTTAATCACTTGTTCTATGATTTGTATTAATAAAGATATTCTATTTTTATAATTAATGTTTATGAATTAATCCAAAATATTATATCTATAACATTCGTATACCAATTAATAAATATGAGAACAACTATATACTCCAAATTCTTATTTATATATTTAGGTTGTAAACATGTTGATGAGAAAGTCTCAAGGAAAATATTTAAATTCTAAATCCTATTATGACTATCATAGATGTATTGGGTACTCTATTAACTGATTTTTAGAGCGTAGAAATATCATCCAAGATCCAATAGATACTAATGTTATTGAATTTGATTCCCTCCCGAGAAATCCAAGCCATAATTTAATAAAAATCTTAATCTTAAAATATTCAATGATTTTCTTCCTAATCATCATGATTAATAGTCTAATGTAGACACTTAGAGTATACCATACCTATAAGGCATAAACCCCTCCCGATACAAATAACATCTACTTGATTATCTTATTAGTATAAATATTTCTTCTTTACCTCATAGGCCTATTATTACATTTAATGACACCAACATACTTCATGATCATGCTTGATTCTCGATATGTTTTGTATTCGATCCTTTGTAAATAAGTAACCTATTCATATCATTTTAGTTAATATTTGTGATAAACACAATATGTGCACTCTTACATTCTTAATTCTTTTGGCTATACCAAGGAACTATAGTGCCCACATTTTACGCAGATAAATACAACAAGTAAAATACCGGGATAATTGTTTTTGACTTGCATTGCTCACTACACACAACATAGCAAGGGCTCTAAGTACGGGAAACTCGACTCACATACGAAAATTACATAAGTCATCGACTCACATAAACCCATGGAAATGACATAGGCATGTCGATGCCACACTTTTTCCAATGAATGAATACTAGAATGCCCCAACCGTAGAAAGAAGACTCGAGGATAGGCAAACCCACAACACATCTTTTCCTTAATTGTATTTTAGTATGATTAACATTCCAAGAGCATTATTGTGCAAGGATAAATTTCTATTTTGTCCACCGATAGGTTCTTAAGTTCATACCGTGGTTAAATTATCATTCAACCCTTTTAAGTTGGTTTCTTATTCTTTACAAAATTTCCATAACTTGCATACTTATTGGCATAGTTTGGATGCAATTAAAATACTTAATTATCTTGTTCTTATGTTAAAAAATCTTCTCCTCAATCATATATTTAGTGTCTTCCTTTTTATTCTTACAACTCAAGTGGATGTGACTTGGTGTCCATATGGCGATATTAGTTTTTCACGGAGATTTAAATGCACGATAGCTTATTACCGAAAACATACCTCAATCACGGTTTAGTTATTTCCCTACCATAGTTATTCTAATTCAATAACTTAATGACTTCCTTTTATATTTATATATCTTTGGTTTTATCGTAGTTTGATCACAACAATATAATACATATCCTTTAAAACACATAAAGATATTTAATTGAGTTATAAGGTCTCCAAGAGTGGCGGTATCCATAAATCTCAATCTCGTTTTTACTCTTATATGATTTATTTCCTACGTCACATCATGGTCTTATCATTAGCATTGTCTTGTAAAAGGAGTTACGAAATGTTGGAATAACCTCTTGAAGACATAAAAGATTAGAAGACTTGAAGCTACACATGAACCCAAGTTAACATCCAAATCAACTGAGTTTTAGATTAATTCCAACTTCACCTAAGGGTCTACCCCTAAACTATATATGCATTTTAAGCAAGAGGACATATTTATGCTAAACCACCTTCAGAAAGGACCAAGGTGTTATGTTGAGAGAAACCAGGGTAACACATTAAGCTGAGCAGAGCTAAGGAGCTCATTAACAAAAGTTTAAGACCTAGATAGGAAAGCCACCACCTCCATCTATGTCGTCTGGATCCAACAGGGATTTCATTCGATGAAGAATTTTAATTTTAAAGTTATCTTTGTGAGACAAGATAAACCGCTAGGATACGAAGGAGGAGTTAGCTTTACATACTCCAAGAGAAGTTTGATTGTGTCACTCCTTAACATACAAGTTTAAGACAATGTCACTAAACATACTAACTAAGACGATAATCCCATTCTCAAGTTCTTATTTACTCAAACTAGGAAATTCCATCGAGTACGAGAGATTAAGTTCATCCTACGGTTTTTAATGTCGTCTACGGTAGTGGCAGATCACACACGAAAACAAGTTATGCTCCGATATTGAACAAGGGTCGGGTGTTTCGATTTAATTCTCTTTATTACCTGTCTAAAAGTATGAATGCACAATTTGACTCATTAATCATTTATTGAACACTAAATATGAACTATAAGATATTATTGCAATTTCATTTACCTTATATAAATATCAAACCTTTTTACCATGTGTACTATGAATCAAAATGAACCTATGATTAAAATGCATATTCCTAGATGTCCTTGAAACTAGCATCTCATACATATCAATAGATTATCAAATATAACCTTCTATAACATGAGACGACATTATACATTTATTCATTTAACAAAGAACTATCTAGATTACAATGATAATTAATAATTTACACATCATCTTTTTCGCCGTCATTATTTCATCCTATAAAACCACGTGAGCATGATATCAGCGATAATTCGATGGCATGTCATCCACCCTAATCTAGCATAATTATAATTTTTTAGTTTCCCATTTACATAAAATAATAATAACAATTTGCAAGCGAGAGAAAAATTTCAGAGACATGTATTCAATGCATTTCATTTCACTTCATTTTGTAACCCAGGAGAGATAAAAGAAGGGAAGAGAGAGAAAACACCATTTTGTAAAAAGTTCTATTTCACACGACAAGCTATACCATAGAATTTTAAACAATTATTTACAAGTGTCCAAAATTTCCACAGTTGCTTGACAACCCGACTAGGGTCCCACAACTCTCTATTTTTACCTTTTCTTACTAGCTACAAAAACGTTCAAAATGGGTTCGAAGGCAAAGAAGACGCTTCCAAAATTTATCTTCCGAAGAGAACGCACACAACAATTAACTTTCTTCACATCCCTAGATATACCAAAAGTTCATAGCAAATGATGGAATTGGGAAAAATCGAATGGTTTACGTTTGACGGCTATTTTTCCTGTCACCGGTCATAGTTGGCCTAGTGCAAAATGAACAAAAGTTAGCTTGAGGGATTGGAAAACCACATCTAAAATCGACGTTCGGTGGATGTGCATGCAACGAGACACTTCCTACAAGTTCCCTTATATAAGGATATTTCATCAGAGTCATCGGGACGGAGAACTAGAAAACCATTTTCAAATGGCGACAAGTTTTCTAGAGTGACAAATCGAAATTGGTCTAGTTTGACCTCATCAAACTGCGACTAGAGGCGTACAAAATGGCTTTCACTGTCCTTCCGAAAATTGTTTTTCCTAAACCGAAAGTTCCATGCAATTTTCTCGTATACACCCTAGAGGTTTGAGAAGATGGGAAATAATTTATCCATCCGGGTTTTAAATGGTGGCTCAAAACGCAAAGCCAACCTACTAGATTTAATAGCTTCCTACTATTGTAAATCGGTGTAACAGGTCTCTTATAAGAGCATCAAAAAGATCAAATATGTTTGATCGGGTCAATCCAAATGTCAAGGTGACTCATTGCATACCAAGGTACACTAATGATGCTTAACATCTCATTTTCATAGTTACGAAGGGTACTTGAATGAGTCTCCGTAAAATGCAAAAATTAACTATTTAAACCGGGAAATGATCAACCTTATTACGGGAAATTCAGTTTCGTCTGGTTGATAAAACAATGTTGTAGTGATCTAGTTAGGTAGGTAGTTTTCTACATCACCTCGGAATGAGGGTGGAAATTCATGTTTTAATGCAACCGGGTTATTTTTGACTTAGTGAGTGTTGATGCAAAATCACAGCACCCCTGGATGCAGATCAGGTTTCTAGGTTGATTATTTTGGCATCCAGTGTGATTGCATAACATTGAATCCTTTCTCCAAGTGTGGGACTTGAAAAATGAGAAAGGATTCTCCAGAGAAGGCTGGTTCCTATTCCTCTGTTCAGATGCACACGAAATATGCAGAGGGTTTTCTCAAAACCTAATCTAATCTGCCAAGGAGACAAGGTAAGAAGATGCATAAAAATAAATCTAAGCTAATAGAGGTGATGCACCGAGGAATGAAGAACACCTATCTTGCCAGTAAACACAGACCATTCAAATGTGATATAAGATCATGCACAAATAACAAAACTTGTAGTGAAAGACCAGGAGGATGCAAGATGAACACAGAGAGGGTTGAGAATCATCCACAGACATGTATTACTTGCTCCAAAGATTGATACAATACACTGCAGAATGCCAAGAGGCAGAGTCGTATTACAGTTTCAAATGAGAGGTTCGAACTCCACAAATTCGCCTGATAGGAGAAGAAGGGAGGAGAAAAAAAAATGTTTGACCTTGAAAAGAAGATCCTCTTTACAATATATAGGAAGAATGAGAGAGGAAAGAGAGGAGGGAAAACCAAATCTACCCCAACCACCTCTAGGTTGCATTCAATTCATCTCATCATGGTAGAAGCGGTGGATCCTGGCAAAACGACGGGATGCCTAATGTGAGCGGCGAACCTGTCACTGCATTAAAGTTGTTTGTTGAAGCGTTACTTCTGCTTGTTATTTCATGCCAGAGGCGTTTCTTGATTTTCTCTCTCCAAGCTGAACCAAAATGCAAGATTGACCCTAGAATCATGTAGAGAATTTTACCAGCTTTCCATTGATATAAAGAACGTGCCAATCTGAGCTCTGGATCGAAATTTATGGTGATCTGAAGATTTAGGGCACAAAATAGGTGAAAACAGATTTTTAAATTTCTTCCCGCGCTCTGCCACCTGGATGACACGTGGTAGGTTCTGATTCGCTGAGCAACTCTCTCTCCTCCACCTCTTGGTGGGCTATCTTTTGAAATTTCCTTGTGGGCCCTAGCTGGGACACGTGGCACTATCCTATTGGTTCGGATCGGTCTTTGGAAAACTCGCCCCTTTGACTTTTTGGACCTTTCTCTTATGAGGACACGTGGCAGCTTCTCATTGGTTTTTGGCCCTGCCAGCTCTTTCGCGCCCTGCACGTCCCTTTGTCCCGGATGTCCCAGTGCTCCTTGTGCTGATTTCAGCCGAACTAGCTGATTCGCGTCCATTTGTCCCAAATGTCCCAAACTGTTTCGGGCTGCCTTGACCTTTTTCGCCCGGTTCGACCGGTTCGCGTACTCGTGGCCCAAATGTCCTATTTGTTTAGCGGGCTGTTTGTGCTTATTTCGGCCGATCCGGCCGGTTCGGGTCTATTTGTTCCAACTGTCCCAGAAACAGTTCGATTTTCCTTTCCTTCGGCCGAACCGCCTTTCCGCGTCCCACGCGTCCCGACGTCCCAACTGCTTTCGGACTGTCTAGAGGCTTTTCGGCCGATCCACGCCTTTCTGTCCCACACGTCCCTATTGCTTTCAAGGACTAGGACTTAGCCGATTTTCACAATTTTTTCTGGGTCAACCTACTTGCCTGGAACTGCAAAACTCTGATGCATGTTATCGAAATTTACCCTGGGGGGTGAAATTTTGACAACAGTTTTGACGACTCAGCGGGGTCACCTGCCTGCTAGGTAGAAGATCAGTGGCCTTTTAGCAATCCATTGGGCATGGAGTTATAAGCAATAACCTAAAACAAGCCTGATACTGCAACTTCTTCTCCAGCAACACTCTGAACTGTAGAAAACAACCTGAGAGCAGCAAAACCTGTGCCAAAGCACTTAGGAAAACAGAAACCTAACTACCACAGGACAATGTGCATACGCACTTAGAGGAATGAAAATCTAAACTAATATTTACAAGGGCAGACCTTTTCTTTTTTAGTAGCAATGTTTAAGATAGATTCCGTTAACCGGAATCGGAAGTTCCTCTCCATCCAATGCAGATAATTGGAAGGCATTACTATTTTTGCATCCCGTGACCATGTAGGGACCACTCCAGATGGCATCAAACTTGGAATGCCTTCCTGGTTTTGCCCGATCTGCATCCCATTTCAGAACTAGGTCCCCTTCCTGGAATGTCCTTGCTCTTGCTTTCTTATCAAACCATCTTTTTACTAAGGCCTGATCCTTTTCAATCATCTGAACTGCATGTTCTCTGATTTCTTCTAATTCCATCAATTCTGCATACCTGACCTCCATTGGTTCGAACTCAGATAACTCAAGCTGCTTCATGAGCTCCAAGGCTGGCAATTCTAATGATATAGGCAATACTGCCTCCTTCCCATAGACCAACTTGTAGGGAGAATTACCTGTAGACTTCTTTGGTGTTATCCTGTCAGCCCATAATGCTGATTTTAGCTTTGTATGCCATGTTCTTTGATTTTCATCCAGAGTCCTTCTGATGATTTTTAGCAAATTCTTGTTTGTGGACTCTGCCTGTCCATTACCCCCGGGTAATAATTTGAAAAGGTGCTCAAATAGATTCCATTCTTGATAGCCCATTCGTAATTTTGAACCTATGAATGCTAATGCATTATCTCGATATGATGGTGGGTGGCACACACCAACACAGGTTGCTATTCCTTCATAAAAGTCTAGTATGTTAGACTCACTTGCCTCTTTGAGCACTACTGCTTCGGTCCACTTGGTGAAATAGTCTGTCGCTGTAAGAATCCACTTGTGGCCTTGACTCGAATTGGGATTGATGACTCCAATGAAGTCCAATCCCCATTGCATGAATGGATGATCTACCGAAATTGACGAAGGGGGAGCGCTGCTAACCTTCCTTTCCCTGTGAAGAATGCACATTTCTTGCATTTCTTAACCCATGAGTAGTAGTCATTGAATATAGTAGGCCAATAGTAACCAGCTTTCATGATTTTGAGAGTCACATTTGTGGGGTGAAATGGCCTCCCGCCTCCCCGTCATGTGGAACTCGTGTAAGATCCTCTCAACTCGACTGTCCCAATGCATGTGAATAGAACACCGTTGATGTCTTTTCTAAACAAAACACCATCAACAAGCACATATGGAACTCGCTTGTAATCTGAAGTACCTTCTTTTGCTTTGCTCATTTCTCGGAGGGCACATGCCCATCTCAGAGGAAATGTATCATATTCGAGTCCAACAGGAGTAGACACATCATCATTTTCCTATTTTTGATCATCTTGTAATAGCAGGATAGCGCCTTCTTCATCTTCCGGGTTGATCAAGGTTGTTTGAAGCGAGCTACTCACACAAACCTTTGCCTCTTACCAGCTTGGTGATCTTGATCTCAACGTCATACTCCATGACATGGGTGATCCAACATGCCCTTTTCTCATTCAAATCCTTGTTGAGGAGGAAGTCCTTAACCCCAAAGATATGAGACTAAAGAATCTGGACCTTGTTGTTTGAGACTAAATGCTTGAATTTCTTCAAGCTTCGATTCTGCAAGCACATGCTTTTCAATAAAAGAGTACCTCACTTCGCAGATCATCTAGGCTCTGGTGAAGAAGGCAATCGGTACATTCATCATTATCTTTGTTCTGTTGTACGCAATGGCAGAAATAGTGTCATCACCTCCAAATGCATAGAGGATGAAATCCTTGGAAAAGTCCTGGTTGATGAGAGTGGGTGCTGGGAGATGGCTTCTTTGATTGCTTCAAAACTCTCCTTTCCTTCTGCCATTGTCCATTTGAAAGCCATGCTTTTCTTTAACATTTTGGTGATGGGCTTGACAAGGGCTGTAAAATCTGGGACAAACCTCCGAACAAAGTTTATCCTTCCCAGGAAACTCTGAAGGGCTTTCTTGTGGCTTGGCAATGGTAGTGCTCTTATGGCTTCAACCCTCTCTGGATCAATTGCTAATCCTTCCTTGGAGACAATATGGCCAAGGAGCTTCCCTTCATGTGCAAGAAAGATGCACTTCTTAGGATTCAAAGACACTCCGAACTTTCTACACCTCTGAAACACTTGCCTGAGGTGAAAGAAATGGTCTGCTGCATTCTTTGAGAAGACAGTAATATCATCTAGGTATATCAGCACTATCTTGTTGATCAAGCCTTTGAATGCCATATCCATAGCTCGCTGGAATGTTGCTCCAGCGTTTGATAGTCCAAATGGCATCTTCTTGTAAGCATATGTGCCCCATTTGGTTGTGAAGGCTGTCTTGAACTGGTCTTCCTCCTTTACCATAATCTGATTGAAGCCTGAGTAACCATCAAGTAGTGAAAACCTTTCTGAACCAGCTACGACCTGCAATATTTGCTCCATGGAAGGGAGTGGATAATGGTCCTTGAGAGAGGCTCTATTCGGATCTCTCGGTCAACACACGTCGATCTCTCCACTCTTCTTTACTCGATCGGAACTAAGTTGGCAACCCAACTAGAATGCTTGATTGGGAATATGATTCTTGACTCAATCAGCTTGTCCAATTCTTTTCTCATGAGAGGCTCCATGTGTGGATTGACTGGTCTCTGTTTCTGCCTGACAGGCTTAGTATTTGGATCCAATTCAATGGTATGCTGAGCTAAGTTGGGATTGAAACCTTTCAAGTCTTCATAGCTCTAAGCAAACACGTCAGGGAATTCTTGACATAGCTGTATGAACTCACACCTTTCTTGCTCAGTTGTCATCTTTCCAATTTGCAATGGCTTGTTCTCTTCTACCAAGATGGATACCGAATCTTCTCTTTTGACCTGAATGTTTGCTTTCTCCTTTCTAAACTGATCAATGGGGTTAAAAATGGACTCCAAAGTGATAAGTCCCTTGGGCAGCTTGTCAGTTCTCAGCTGTATCACTTGGTCACCATATTGCTGTTCCAACTTTTCTTGATTCTTAACTGAGAACTCAGCTTCTTCTTGCAAGAAGTGGATGATTTGCTGGTCATTCTCAAATACCTGCCAACTGACATTGTTATCCGGTAATGAAGGCCTCACAATCATGTGGATGTTTGGCTATACCTTGTCTTGTTGAATGTTTTCTACAATGTCAAAGGCTGCCCCTACTACCGCAAGCCTCACAAGAATTTGATTGTCTTTCCTAGGGATGGATTTGATGCCAAAGCCCTCAAAATCTTCCATGAAGTCCCACACCTGTTCTTGTAGCACTTTGAGTAGATCATATTTTGGCAGCATGTTGTCCCTTGACCTGATTTACAATCAATTCACTGTCCCCAAACACTTGCAAGTTCTTTATTTTTTTGATTGCCCAATGCATCCCTTGCACCAAGGCTTCATATTCAGCAGTGTTATTGGAGCATGCAAATTGAAATCTGAAAGCTGAATAGTACCTTACTCCTTGAGGTGAAATAAGCACGGCTCCACCTCCTGCACCTTGTCTACTCCTTGATCCATCAAAAAACAGCTGCCACACCTCATTGTCATCCTTGTGGTTTGGCTTGGTGATGCTAGGAATAGGTTGACTTTCTTCATGTATACAATAGACTCCTAGCTCAGATTCTTCTATTCCTTGATAAGGATCAAAAGCATGCACCTTGCTTGCCCATTCATCAAGAGTTAGATCCGGGATGTTTCCAACTTTAGTGTCGGGTTTCATCAAGTGCTTGGGTGATCTTCTTGATCAAATGCTGAGCAATTGGAATTAATTTGACTTGGAGTATAGGGCTCAATGTGGAAGTTTGCAATAGGTTCTGACCTAATTGTAGCCTTAGTTCCATACCTCGTTCTGAACAGCATGTGTGACCAATCAGTGGACAAATATCCCCCAATCTTGGTAGTGAAGTCCCTTGACAAACATAGGGCAAAGAGTGGTGGAAGGTCTATGACTGACACATCTTGTAAGACAACAACATTTGGACATGCATGCAAGGTAAGACTCAAATTTCTAATCACTCCAACTGTTGCTATTGCTGTCCCATCCAACTGCACTACTCCCTTAGATGTTATTTCATACTGAAGCCCTAGCTGATCAGCTATTTGTTTGGGCATGACAGAGCTACTTGCTCCAGAATCAATCATGCAATTATGCACTAGCTGATTTCCAATGATTAATGAAACATAGAAAGGAGGGGGTTTCAACATCTTACCTTGTTGTCCTCCATGATTTCCCTCAGATTGGGCAGCATTTGTAAGCACTTTGTCTTGTATCTGCTGATTCGAAGTTGGCCAGTCCTTCATGGCAGCTTGCAGCAGATCTCTTTGGCCTGGGATAGCTAGGGATTCCCACATAGATATATTGACGTTTGTTTTCTTCATCTGATCAATGATACTGAATGGTGATGAAGGATCTCTCTGCTGCCCCTTGGTTTGCACATTTACTCCTTGTATGTGGGCAGCAACAGCTGGCATTTGAGTTGGCCTAGGGGCTGTTCTTGGCTGTCCTCGTGCATTTGAAGTGGGAATTTGCTTGCCAATCATTTGTGGAGCCATGGAAGGTTGTGGATTGGCTGGGGTTAATGGTTGTTCTTCACCCAAATTTCTTCTTTTTGACCTTGTGTTTGCTGCAACACCTTGAGAAACTCGCTTTGCGGTTCATGCCACAAAAATCCTCTGCGCTTGCAAATTTACCAATGTGGTGTCATTTGGGGCTGATTGTTGTTTGAATGTTTCTTGTTGTTGGTTGTTTTCTTATTGCTTCTCACCCTCCACACTAGTAGTTTGTTACCATTAAAGCTTGAGTCAAAGCACCATTGAAGCACATGGATTGATTATGAGGCTCATTACATGGAAAACACCAATCATACTCTGGGCAATGTTGTTTTGTCTTTGGTACTAATGCGCTAGAGGCAGATATGGCATTTGGATTATAGGGCTGGAATGGTCTATTGGCGGGGAGGCCTTGTTTGATTCATATTTACAGCTAGATTAGGTGGCCTTTGAGGCTGATATGGCTACCTATTAGGTTGAGCTTGAGGCTGATATGAAGGTCTAGAACCTTGAGCTTCTTTGTCTTTTGAGAGTGACCAGCTCATTGCCTAGATTTTACAATTGCTTCATGACCTCTTGAAGCTCATTTGGGGCACTTGGAGATGAAGTGGAAGCTTCATTTGAACTCTGATTTCTAGGAGTGGGAATAGGAGCTAAGACAGGTGCTTGACTAGCACTTGGGCTCTCTAAACTTGGATATAATGGCATTGGAGGCCTAGGAGCCAATTTACCAGCTTGGATAAGACAGTTTTCGGCTCTAATGGCAATGCTATAAGCAGCAGGTAAGGTTGT
The DNA here is from genome assembly GCA_018340775.1 of Taxus wallichiana var. yunnanensis. NCBI lineage: Eukaryota > Viridiplantae > Streptophyta > Pinopsida > Cupressales > Taxaceae > Taxus > Taxus wallichiana. The sequence goes on along the minus strand of CM031234.1, from coordinate 992,242,991 downwards.
GCCTCCCATAGATTGAATTAACATAGAAATATCAGAATTCAAAGCTTTAAGATAGTATAGAAAAGCACCTTCTGCTGTTGGCCTGACTGTCACTGGAATCCTATCCCAAGACCTTTGAAATCTGAAGTTGAAATCAGTCAGCTGCTCGTTGGGGGCTCTCTTGATAGTTGTTAATTGTTCCAGTAGAGACAAATTGTCTCCCTTTTCTCCAAACTGCTCATGAAGTGCAATACACAGCTGATTCCAGTTTGTGATAGAACCAGCTGTAAGGCTCCTAAACCATTGCAATGCTTTCCCCTTGAATGAAGACGCCAGCAATTTGACAGCTACATCCATTTCATTTATCTCATGGATTGCACAGATGTTAGCAATGTCTTTGACATGATCACCAGGAGTGGTATGATTTTCTCCAGTGAAAAATGGAATGTTCTTCAACGCTACAATTGGAACTGGATTACTCAGGCATTGAGGGCAAGTGGGCTCCGCTGAAATTGACAAAGGGATTTTATGGTTGCGCCATTCGATTGGTCGAAGGACTCTTAAATCTTTTGAATGAAATGGCGAGCGGTGGAGGAGTTGAGAGAGTTCTGTTTGGTGGAGATGGAGACCTTTGAATCCTTCTTCCTCTTTGCCTTCTTCTTGGAGATAACTGTAGGTATTCAAACAATACTTCTTCTTCTCCAACTCTTGACCTTGTGATTCTTCTCATAAGCTCTCAGGCCTGCACTACTGAAACCAGTTGATTCTTCCTTTTGGAGTCACCAGATATGCGAATAATAGCTCTATTCAAGCAAGAAAATTGCAGCAGATGCATATCAACTTTGTTGCAATAAAAATGAGACCTCTAGGTCCCACCGTGTGTCAAAACTGTTGATGCAAAATCACAGCACCCCTGGATGCAGATCAAGTTTCTAGGTTGATTATTTTGGCATTCATGTGATTGCATAACATTGAATCCTTTCTCCAAGTGTGGGACTTGAAAATGAGAAAGGATTCTCCAGAATATACAGAGGGTTTTCTCAAAACCTAATCTAATCTGCCAAGGAGACAAGGTAAGAAGATGCATAAAAATAAATCTAAGCTAATAGAGGTGATGCACCGAGGAATGAAGAACACCTATCTTGCCAGTAAACACAGACCATTCAAATGTGATATAAGATCATGCATAGATAACAAAACTTGTAGTGAAAGACCAGGAGGATGCAAGATGAACACAGAGAGGGTTGAGAATCATCCACAGACATGTATTACTTGCTCCAAAGATTGATACAATACACTGCAAAATGCTAAGAGGCGAGTCCTATTATAGTTTTAAATGAGAGGTTCAAACTCCACAAATTTGCCTGATAGGAGAAGAAGGGAGGAGCAAAACAGAAAATGTTCGACCTTGAAAAGAAGCTCCTCTTTACAATATATAGGAAGAATGAGAGAGGAAAGAGAGGAGGGAAAACCAAATCTACCCCAACCACCTCCAGGTTGCATTCAATTCATCTCATCATGGCAGAAGCGGTGGATCCTGGTAAAACGGTGGGCTGCCTAACAGAAGCGGCGAACTGTCTGCTGCATTAAAGTTGTTTGTTGAAGCGTTACTTCTGCTTGTTATTTCGCGCCAGAGGTGTTTCTTGATTTTCTCTCTCCAAGCTGAACCAAAATGCAAGATTGACCCCGAGAATCGTGTAGAGAATTTTACCAGCTTTCCATTGATATAAAGAACGTGCCAATCCGAGCTCTGGATCGAAAGTTATGGCGATCTGAAGATTTAGGGCACAAAACAGTGAAAACGGATTTTTAAATTTCTTCCCGTGCTCTGCCACCTGGATGACACGTGGCAGGTTCTGATTCGCTGAGCAACTCTCTCTCCTCCACCTCTTGGCGGGCTATCTTTTGAAATTTCCTTGTGGGCCCTAGCTGGGACACGTGGCACTATCCCATTGGTTCGGATCAGTGCTCGAAAACTCGCCCCTTTGACTTTTTGGACCTTTCTCTTGTGAGGACACGTGGCAGCTTCTCATTGGTTTTCGGCCCTGCCAGCTCTTTCGCGCCCGCGCGTCCCTTTGTCCCGGATGTCCCAGTGCTCCTTGTGCTGATTTCGGCCGAACCGGCCGGTTCGCGTCCATTTGTCCCAAATGTCCCAAACTGTTTCGGGCTGCCTTGACCTTTTTCACCCGGTTCGGCCGGTTCGCGTACTCGCGGCCCAAATGTCCCATTTGCTTAGCGGGCTGTTTGTGCTTATTTCGGCCGATCCGGCCGGTTCGGGTCTATTTGTTCCAACTGTCCCAGAAACAGTTTGATTTTCCTTTCCTTCGGCCGAACCGCCTTTCCGCATCCCACGCGTCCCGACGTCCCAACTACTTTCGACTGTCTAGAGGCTTTTTGGCCGATCCGCGCCTTTCTGTCCCACACGTCCCTATTGCTTTCAAGGACTAGGACTTAGCCGATTTTCACAATTTTTTCTGGGTCAACCTACTTGCCTGGAACTGCAAAACTCTGATGCATGTTATCGAAATTTACCCTGGGGGGGTGAAATTTTGACAACAAAGTGAGTTTTTAACACGACATTTCATTGTTTTTGTAACGAGTTGAAATAAACATTTAATGGTATTAAAAATCCTAATATTTTAAAATTCTATTAAGTTTCAAAAGAGAACTAAAACACGAGAATTATGAGAGGTAAGGGAAGATGAACCATGCCTGGAGGAATGAAGTCGGTCGAACCCCCAGGATTCGGTCTAACATCTTGCTTGGGCACTTCGTCAACCAGTTCACAAGCCTTGATCCAACCTCCACAACGTCACACAAAATTCCCGATCACTTGAAGTGTTTCCAACAGAATAAGTTTCCCATTATGTGCATATCCTGAAATCATGGCACTCCATGAGACCACATTTCTTTGAGGCATTCTATCAAATAGTTCCCACGCCTTTTCCACAAATCCATTTTGTCAATCAATACACGTGTTGTCTATTCTTCTACATTTTGCATACATGTATACCAGGGCAGTTGCAACTACCACATCTGACAAAATTCCTCTCTCTCCATTATGCTTTGATGGATATTATACCCTGCTCCCAAGCTTCCATTTTGGCACAGGCTGGGAGTACATTGGAAAATGTAAACTTACTTGGTCAGAGCCCTGCTGTATATGGTTAAACAGCGTGACTGATTCGCGAGGAGATCCATGTCTTCTGTATGCTGCAATAATAATATTCCATGAGAGCTATCTCATTCTTTCATTTGGTCAAACATTGAAAAATCTCCCCAAAAGCATATGCGAATACAACATTTGACAGGATCCCTCCATCTTCTATGCTTTGCTAGATGTCATGCAAGTCTGGGGGGCTCATTTTTTGACACAGGCTGGGAGGATGCTGGCACACGTCGCAGCAAATCCATTGCATTCCATGAGATGGCATCTGGTGAGGCATTCTTTAAAAAAAAAAAAAAACGCACAAAGCACATTGGTTTGTGTAAAACCTGCGCCCACGTTTTCCTTCAGAATCTTTCCATCATTACACATTTTCCAACTGCCACCACTTACCAAGCTCCCTCAATAATTCTTTAGTAGCTTGGTTGAGAGCAAAGCTCAGGTCTTGAGCTTCCTCCCTTCCTCCATGGTGGCAGCTTCTCCCACTCAGCAAAAAGACAAACAAATCACAAGGAAGCCCCCACTTTGCCCTAAACCCACCCCACATTCATGGGCCTCTTTTTTTTAATTCTAATTCTTTTATTTTATTTATTTTTTTGTTTGTTGCAACCATATTCTTTTCACATTTATAGCACTTCGACTGATTGATAATATACATGTTCCTTTAAATATATATTCGACTATTTGTCATGTTGGGGAAGTTGTGTTGTAAGCTGCAAGTTTTGAACTTCTACACTAAAAAACACGGCCGACCCAATATACCAGCTTTGTCAATCATCCTCTTATAAGATGGCTATACAAGTAACATTGACGAGTGTTCAGCACCATGTACAAAAGTGTAGGAAAATGGATTTGATCCACTAAAGATTAAATATGGTGTATATCCATTATATATTAACCGCAATGATAGCGGTGGAGTTACAAGGTTAATACTTTGAAATAGTCCTGGATACTATGTAACACTTTAAACATGCTATAAGTAAGCCTAGCACTAATATTCAAAATGAAAATAGAGTATGAATTCCCATAAAGATGCATATCTACCTCAACTATAATGGAAAACATTAGAAAGCACTAGTTCTTTGGATTCCAAGTATTTTAAAAGCTTTCCTAAATTAATGCAAGTGAAGATTAAAAATTCTAGGATATGATCCAACCTCTTGCCTTTACCCTTTAACTGGAAAGACCTGAGAATTTTTCCGTTATTAGCCTGAATCTCCAAGCTCTCTCACTTCCTGTGCCTAGCTCGACCATGTGACATGAAAAATACATTTTCAAACCTGGCCTCCCTAAGGATGCAAAAAAATGCACATATTTCAAATAATGCCATGGAGATTCCATTCCTAAGCACCCAATTGGCCACCTATCGAACTCGAGAAAGAGATTTTTTCTTTAATAGGGTAATAAAAAAAAGTGAAGCCAGCAAGGATTAGCAGGAGCACAACAACATTAAACGCTTGGTAACATGGTCGTCGAAGAAGAAAAAGGATAATGAGGGACGGGGCATTACATTCTCCTTCCCTTAAGAAAACATCGTCCTTGATGCAACATACAATGAAGAAGGAGAAATGGTAGGCAACAAGGAAAAAATATGGTGAAGGTACGCTCTAAGGTTAAGATTTCAAACACAAAATCATGGTCACGGGTGGCCCTAGGAACATCAGGTAGAAATTTTTAATTTTCAAGGTTCTGTGAAGATTGGTAGTTCCAGTTTACCAGGTTACTTTGTTTATGTTTTCCTTTATAATACTTCGTATCTCAAGATTATAATATTCATTGCTTAGAAATTCTCAATTTCCTTATGTTTTTGGGTGCCCAACAGTAACTAACATCAAGATGTTACACAAAACTTAACACAACACAAACAACCCACAAGACATCTTGCTACCTACTTTCATGACTGTATCACATCACAAGACCGTTAACTCCACCAAACCATGGAATGACAACAAGTAGACCACATAGCAAATAATTTCCAATGATTATGTCACAGACATCGATCCAGTACACATATGCGTGACTGAAAAATAGAATCAACACGTTGATACATATACAATGAGTATCACAAGACCCAAAGAAATCCATGACTATAACGACATAGTTCCAATCCAATATCCAGTAGTCAATACAAATGGAAATGTCAATCCTCAACCATAACAAGGTGTCAAAAGGACTCACAAGGTACACATAACTCACTATACCAACTCCACACATATCAAAATATCAAGAAATAACTCCATATATCTCCTAAAGCATCATAAAACAACTCCATGTACCTCCCAAACCATCACCAACTAGCTCCATGTACCTCCCAAGGAGAAATAATCATAGTACCGAAACCAAGTCGGGTCACTCAACCATAGAGCCCCATCAAGAATAATAGGTCACTCAACCATAGAGGCCCATCTCCTTTCTCCTTTTAATGAGGCTAGGTAACCCCCTATGGCCTTAGGCACATAGACCCCCATCACCCCAACCCAAGTGACATAATAAATCATGGTTCAAAACTCGCTAGTTATCTCAGTAACTCCTTGAAGCGTAACCCCATACTACGAAGAGGGTCCATAGGTTCAACCACCCCATGGTTAATCCCATGACCCTATTCCAACACATTACAACATTAGAACCAACATAACAATTCATTCAAATGCCAAGTGGAAAAATTAAAAGCCTTGGGCTGAGGCTACAAAATTTTAAATATGAAAAGAAAGTTTAAAAAATAAGAAAAACAAATGGCTAATTAGCCATAGTTAGTGCAAAATCCAAATGTTAATGCAATAATCAAATAAATGCCCAAAATATAAGAACTTGTCAATCAAGAAAATGGTTGGTTCTAGCTAACAGAGAGAATGATCAATTTACGAATAAAAATACATATAGATAAATAGCATATTACAATCACTATGTGGCCTCATATCACCACTAAAGGGGTACTCATCGAGTTGTTGGCACTCGGACATCGAGCCTCAACTCATAGAGATATACATGTAACCAGAAATGAGTATATCAAATAATGTAACTGTCATCATCTCTTCCTGAATCATTCCTCCATACTCCCACAAGGATCAACATAGTCAAAATTACATAGGATTATTCAATGAACAATCCAATAGGAAAGAGTAGGGAACTCTAGTTGCATAAGTTGAGCCTAAGGTGGTGTGTACCCACAATATATTGAGCAAGCTCGAAGTATACTAAATAGATAGAAGTGGGTTTTAAGTCTATATAATACTCCACTTCCTCACTAGTACTCGGCTCAAGATTATGAAAACTTGGTCCACACCTCGTCTCTCCACACATACACTCTTGACAGTTTATCTCCTTAGGGTTTTCTACTTTAATTTTCACAACATACACATAAATACATCACTAACACAATGGTGATTCATGCACATTAACCATAATGTCTTGCGCATGGTATATATACAGGGTATAACACAATCATGACTTTCACGAGTTACGATACATCACATTACCACATTCTAGCAACCGGAGTGTAATCATTATACCATAGGGATCATACGCTCACCATATGCCCCTAAATCATGACATGAACCATCACATATTACATGAATTATATGTATGAGGTACACAATGTCTAACCTTACAACATATAGTAAATTGGAATACAACACAACGATGCACACAACTAATCACAATATGGTGATGACATCACGATAAATTGTGATTCACTTTACATCAATTTTGTCATGCAATACATCAATACACCTTCACATCACATAAAGTCAAAATGTTTCAACACTCTGCAATTCACAATATCATTCCTTTCACACACAACAAGGTGGTACATCACACATAGATTCCTCATTAGATCCACGAAATAGAGAGTGAATACTCTCATCATCAGCACATCAACATGACAACAAATATGCACTAAGTGACATGCACAACATGTGCGTTCACAATTTCACAATTACGACATAGTTCACATCACGCATATATCACATTACTCTTCCAATATCCACCACCATCATGCAGAATCATCACAACTCCAATCCATCCTAGAGGTTCGAGAGCATGAACCTCGCTCTAATACCATATGTAGTGCCCACATTTTACGCACCCAAATACAACAAGTACTTACATTTCTCACTACACACAACACAACAAGGGCTCCAAGTACAAAAACTTGACTCACATCACGAAAATCATACGAAAAACATAATTTTTTTGAAAATGACTTACATTCGATGCCACACTTTTCCCAATGAACAAATACTAGTAATGCCCCAACCATAGAAAGAAGACTCGAAGATAGGAAAACCCATAACACATATTTCCTTTAATTGTACGATTAACACAAGAGCATTATTGTGCAAGGATAAATTTCTTGTTTGTCCACCAAAACTTAAGTTCATACCGAAATTATCATTCACCCCTTTTAAGTTGGTTTCTTATTCTTTACAAAATCACATAAGTCATCAAATCCAAGTACAAAAACTTGACTCACATACGAAAATCACATAAGTCATGTCGATGCCACAAAATTTTCCCACACTTTTCCCAATGAACAAATACTAGTAATGCCCCAACCATAGAAAGAAGACTCGAAGATAGGAAAACCCATAACACATATTTCCTTTAATTGTATTTTAGTACGATTAACATTCCAAGAACATTATTGTGCAAGGATAAATTTCTTGTTTGTCCACCAACAGGTTCTTAAGTTCATACCGTGGTTAAATTATCATTCACCCCTTTTAAGTTGGTTTCTTATTCTTTACAAAATTTCCATAACTTGCATACTTATTGGGCATAGTTCGGATGCAATTAAAATACTTAATTATCTTGTTCTTATGTTAAAAATCTTCTTCTCAATCATATATTCAGTGTCTACCTTTTTATTCTTACAACTCAAGTGGATGTGACTTGGTGTCCATATAGCGATATTAGGTTTTAATGGAGATTTAGATGCGAGATAGCTTATTACCAAAAACATACCTCGATCACGGGTTAGTTATTTCCCTACCATAGTTATTCTAATTCAATAACTTAATGACTTCCTTTTATATTTATATATCTTTGGTTTTCTCATAGTTTGATCACAACAATACAATACATATCCTTTGAAACACGTAAAGATATTTAATTGAGTTATAAGGTCTTCAAGAGTGGCATTATCCTAAACCTCAATCTCGTTTTTACTCTTATATGCTTTATTTCCTACATCACATCATGGTCTTATCATTAGCATTGTCTTGTAAAAGGAGTTACGAAATGATGGAATAACCTCTTGAAGACATAAAATATTAGAATACTTGAAGCTACACGTGAACCCAAGTTAACATCCGAATCAACTGAGTTTTTGATTAATTCCAACTTCACCTAAGGGTCTACCCCTCAACTATATATGCATTTTAAGCAAGAGAATATATTTATGCTAAACCACCTTCAGAAAGGACCAAGGTGCTATGTTGAGAGAAACCAGGGTAACACATTAAGTTGAGCAGAGCTAAGGAGCTCATTAACAAAAGTTTAAGGCCTAGACAACTAAGTCACCTCCTCCATCTATGTCATCTGGATCCAACAGGGATTTCATTCGATGAAGAATTTTAATTTTAAAGCTATCTTTGGCAGACAAGATAAACCGCTAGGATACGAAGGAGGAGTTAGCTCTACATACTCCAAGAGAAGTTTGACTGTGTCGCTCCTAACATACAAGTTTAAGACAATGTCAATAAACATACTGACTAAGATGATAATCCCATTCTTGGGTTCTTATTTACTCAAACTAGGAAATTCCATCGAGTACAAAGATTAAGTTCATCCTATGGTTTTTAATGTCATCTATGGTAAGGATTATCACACACGAAAACAAGTTATGCTACGATATTGAACAAGGGTAGAGTGTTTTGATTTAATTCTCTTTATTACATGTACAAAGTATGAATGCACAAGATGACTCATTAATCATTTATTGAACACTAAATATGCACTACAAGATATTACTTTGCAATTTCATTTACCTTATATAAATATCAAACCTTTTTACCATGTGTACTATGAATCAAAATGAACCTATGATTAAAATGCACATTTCCTAGATATCCTTGAAACTAGCATCTCATACATATCAATAGATTATCAAATATAACCTTCTGTAACATGAGACAACATTATACATTTATTCATTTAACAATGAACTATCTAGATTACAATGATAAATAATAATTTACACATCACCTTTTTTGTTTTCATTATTTCATCCTGCAAAACCATGTGAGCATGATATCCACGATAATTCGTTGGCATGGCATCCACCCTAATCTAACATAATTATCATTTTTAGTTTCCTACTTACATATAATAATAATTACAATTTTCAAGCAAGAGAAAAAGTTTAGAGACATGTATTCAATTCATTTCATTTCACTTCATTTTGTAACCCGGAGAGAAAATAAGGGAAGAGATACAAAAACACCATTTTGTCAAAAGTTCTATTTCACACCACAAGCTATACCATAGAGTTTTAAACAGTTATTTAAATGTGTCCAAAGTTTCCACGGTTGCTTGATAACCTGACGAGGGTCCCACATCTCTCTATTTTTACCTTTTATTACTAGATACAAAAACATTCAAAACAAGTTCGAGGCTAAGAATCTACTTCCAAAAGTTATCTTTCGAAGAGAACCCATACCACGATTAACTTTTTACGCGTCCCCAGATATACCAAGAGTTCATAGAAACTGAAGGAATTGGGAAAAAACAAACGATTTGTGTTTGGCGGCTAGTTTTCCAGGGCAACTGGTCGTAGTTGGCCCAGTGCAAAATGAACAAAAGTTAGCTCGAGGGCTCAGAAAACCACGTCCAAAATTGACATTTGGTGGATGCGCACGCAACGAGACACTTCCTACAAGTTCCCCTATATAAGGATATTTCATCAGAGTTGACAGGATGGAGAACTAGAATTCATTTTCAAACGGCGACAAGTTTTCTGGAGCGATAAGTTAAAATTGGTCCAGTTTGACCTCGTCCAACTATGACCAGAGGCCTAAAAAATGGCTTTTCCAGACTATCAAAATTTTTTTTTTCCCTAAACTGAAAGTTCCATGCAATTGTCCGTATAAACCTAGAGGTTTGCGAAGATAGGAAATAATTTCTTCATCCAGGTTTCAAATGACGGCTCAAAACGAAAGCCAACTATATAGATTTAACAACTTCCTACTATTGTAAACCAGTATAATAGGGCTCCTATAAGAGTGTCAAAAAGATCACATATGTTTGATCGGGGTCAATCCAAAGTTCAAGGTGACTCCTTGCATACCAAGGTACACAAATGAAGCTTAACATCTCATTTTCAGAGTTACGAAGGGTACTGAATGAGTCTCTGAAAAATGCAAAAATTAACTATTTAAACTGGGAAATGATCAACGTTATTACGGAAAGTCAGTTTCATCTGGTCGATAAAACAATGTTGTAGCAATCTAGTTGGGTAGGTAGTTTTCTACATCACCTCGGAATGAGGGTGGAAGTTCATGTTTTAATGCAACCGGGTTATTTTTGACTTCATGAGTTTTTGACACGACATTACATTGTTTTTGTAACGAGTTGAAATAAACATTTAACGGTATTAAAAATCCTAATATTTTAAAATTCTATTAAGTTGCAAAAGAGAAATAAAAATGAGAATTATGAGAGGTAAGGGAAGATGAACCATGCCTGGGAGGAATGGAGTCAGTTGAACCCATAGGCTTTGATCAAGCATCTCGCTTGGGCACTTCACAACTAGTTCACGAGCCTCTATCCAACCTCCACAACATCACACAAAATTCCCGATCTCTTGAAGTGTTTCCAACAGAATAATTTGCCCATTATGTGCATATCCTAAAATCATGGAACTCCATGAGACCACATTTCTTTGAGGCATTATATCAAATAGTTCCCACGCCTTTTCCACATATCCATTTTGTCAATCAATACACGGGTTGTCTATTCTTTTGCATTTTGCGAGACATGTATACAGGGCGATTGAAACTACCACATCTGACAAAAATTCCTCTCTCTCCATTATGATTTGATGGATATTATAGCCTACTCCCAAGCTTCCATTTTGGCACAGGCTGAGAGTACATTGGAAAATGTAAACTTATTTGGTTGGAGCCCTGCTGCATATGGTGAAACAACGTGATTGCCTCGCGAGGAGATCCATGTATTTTGTATGCTGCACTAATAATATTCCATGAGATTTGTCTCATTCTTTCATTTGGTTAAACATTGAAAAAGTTCCCCCAAAGCATATGTGACTACAACATCTGACAAGATCCCTCCATCTTCTATGCTTTGCTAGATGTCGCGTAGGTCAGGGGGGCTCGTTTTTTGACATAGGTTGGGAGGATGTTGGCACAGGTCACAACAAATCCATTGCATTCCATGAGATGGCATCTGGTGAGGAATTATTTAAAAATAAAAAAAAACAAATGCCCAAAGCACATTCGTTTGTGTAAAACCTGCGACCATGTTTTTCCTTCAGGCGTCTTTCCATCCCTACACATTTTCTAACTGCCACCACTGACCAAGCTCCCCTCACGCATTCTTTAGTATCCTGGTGGAGAGAATCACATGTCTGGAGCTTACTCCCTCCCTCCATGGTGATGGCTTCTCCCACTTAGCAAAAAGAAAAAAAAATCACAAGGAAGCCCCCTCTTTGCCCTAAATATGCCCCACATTCACGGTCCTCTTTTTTTAATTCTAATTCTTTTATTTAATTTAATTTAATTTATCTTTTTCTTTATTGCATCCATATTATTTTCACATTTACAACACTTTGACTGATTGATAATATACATGTTCCTTTAAATATATATTCGACTATTTGTCATGTTGGGGAAGTTGTGTTGTAAGTTGCAAGTTTTGAACTTCTACACTAAAAAACATGGCTAACCCAATATACCAGCTTTGTCAATCATCCTCTTATAAGATGGCTATACAGGTAACATTGATGAGTGTTCAGCACCATGTACAACAGTGTAGGAAAATGGATTTGATCCACTAAAGATTAAATATGGTGTATATGCATTATATATTAACTGCAATAAGCAGTGGAGTTACGAGGTTAATACTGAAATAGTCCCTGGATACTATGTAACACTTTAAACACGCTATAAGTAAGCCTAGCTACTTATATTCAAAATGAAAATAGAGTATGAATTCCCATAAAGATGCATATCTACCTCAAATAGAATGGAAAACATTGGAAAGCACTAGTTCTTTTGATTCAAAGTACTCTAAAAGCTTTCCTAAATTAATGCAAGTGAAGATTAAAAATGCTAGGATATGATCCAACCTCTTTCCTTCACCCTTTAACTGGAAAGACTTGAGAACTTTTCCATTATTAGCCTAAATGTGCAAGCTCTCTCGCTTCCTGTACCTAGCTCGACCATGGTAGACAAATACATTTTCAAACCCGACCTCCCTAAGCATGCAACAAAACAAACAGATTTCAAATAATGCAATGGATCTTCCATCCCTAAGCACACATATCGGCCACCTATCAAATTCGACAAAGAGATTTTTCCTTAACGGGTAATAAAAAAGTGAAGCCAACAAGGATCAGCAGGAGCACAATAATGTTAAACACTTGGCAACATGGTAGTTGAAGAAGAGAAAGGAGAATGAGGGATGGGGAATTACAAGAACATATCTAATTTGATGAATAATCTCCTACTCAATTTATTAGACACATCATTCTTCCCCTTCAAATGGGTTAGCATTCTTATACCTTTCTTGGTTACTAATATTCTTAGCACATGAGACATGCTTCCAGGATACCATTGGATTCATAATCTTATGGTTATTCCTTTTATTCTTCATCAATGCATAAAATACACTTATGGAAATAAATTTATTATGGTTCAAGTTCTCCCTTCCAAGGATCCTTTACATATCCCTTCCCTACAAAATTTTTGGTTTCTAAGCATATGTCTATTAATCGTAGACATACTTGATATATAATCCCCATCTTATGTCCGCTTTTCCCAGATCTCCTCTTGCAGGAAAGTAATATCTTAAACATGTCACACACCCTAAGATTAGTGTGATACATCATACTCCTAGGGTGGATAATTTAACTTTGAGGCCCAAGACTCCTACATTAATGGATGTATCTCCATGCCATTTTGATTCTATCATAGGGTAGATCTTATTACACGTATTCTAAATAATAATAAACAAACATTCATATCTTCTAAAAATGCAAAGACATTTAATTATGTTAATAATTAAGAAATATGAAAATATTATCAAAATGCAAAATTAGGATATAAACATCTCTTAATCTAGTATCTTCTATACTTTACATATGTTATTTATCACATGGTTTGATAGATATAATATTTTATATTCTTTACACACATGCATTTCATGAGGTTTATGAGAATGATGTAGGATATATATGAATCTACAATGCTTATAGATGCTAGAATTATCCCATTACCTAATTACCACGAAAATTTGGGGAATATCCAAAACATTTAGGTGTTATTGTTTAATTACATAATCTTCTTTTGAATCATAGTTATGCTTCTATTATGCACTATGATCTATGTTATTTATCAATATCTTTGGGACTAACACATGTGGACCATGCAAGACTATTATATCTTGTTTCATGTACCATTGGAGCTCTTTTACTTTTCATCATCATAAATTTACTTACTTACTTGAATGTATTATGTATGCATCCTTTGTCCTTCTCTATTTGTGTGTGACACTTAAGTTTCCCTTGTTGGTGGATTAATTTTCCTACACTTATGTAACCTTGCAGCCCCATATTGTGTGTGTGACACTCTAGTGCCCCTTATATGTGTCATTAACATTATATATGACTAACTAGATGACATTTATTGTTGTACTTATATGTTAATATACTTCCATGTCGTATTCTTGTATGTTTGTTATCTATATTTCCTCTCTGTGTCATTATTTTTACTAAGAACTCTTTTTAGGGGTTGGTTTTATATAGTGTCCATCTATAACTAGATTCTTTGAAATTCAATGATGACTATATGTTACATTTGATATGAACAAACTTTTATTATTTTGATTAAATCAATCTACAAATATCTCACTCACCTCAAAAGAGTGGGCATTTAGTGGGGTCAAGTAAAAAAATATAATTGCAATTTAGGCACACAAAAATAAAAAATAAGCAATATCGATTTAATGTAATACATGAACACAAGAATATGAATATATATAAATCATTTGTGGAATCTCATCTTAGAAAAAAATGTCTACTAGGAATGAAACTAGAAGATGTTAGTGTTGTCACAAAATCATTGCACCCCTGGATGTTGATCGATTTCTAGGTTGATCCTACTAGCATCCAGTGTGATTGCACAACATTGAAACCTCTCTGAAGTGTGGGACTTAAAAAATGAGAGAGGAATATCCAGAGAAGGTTGGTTCTGCTCCTAAACTACTGCCACAAGCTATTCCGGTGCAAGGGAAAGCTAATCTAAACCTAATCTAACCATGCCAAGGAGACAGAGAGAGAGAGAGAAAAGGGAAAAAAAACAAAAGCCTACACTAAAACGGTGATACACCAGAGAAGGAGAATGTTGAACATCTATCAAAACTACCATGGAACAAGGAGAGGTGAGCAATGGGAAGGATGGACAGATGCATCACAAACCCAAGGATAGATTTCACACAGAAAATGTCCCAAAACTCCATGAACACAGCTCCAGACCTGTAATGAACATTAGAACATGCGCAAATACCTGCAATGAAGAGAGGCAAGAAGAAAACAAGCAAAAAAATGAGCAAGGATGGACAGATGCATCACAAAACACATTTTTTGTTGCTCCAGAAGTTTACACAGAACATCATTTCAATAGTAAAAGGCAAAAATGCCATTACAGAGCAGGGGAGGAGGTTTGAACTCCATTTTTTCAACCCTGGAGAAGAAAAAGAAGGGATGGTAGAACTGAAAAGATGAACAACAACCAGAAAGAAGCCCCTCCTTACAATTTATAGGAAGAATGAGAGAGGGAGAAGAGAGGAATTCGAAATCTACCCCAACCACCTCCAGACTGCATTTAATTATCTCATTATGGTGGTAGGTGAGAACCCTAGCGAACCCAGAAAGTGGCGAACTGTATTTCGCATTTTAAAGAATTTTTTCTCACCCAATTAAAGATATCTAGTTGTAGTTGGACAGAGGACCTTGTAAGCTTTCCAAAAGTCCAACCTTGCATGAATCCGAGCTCCTAGTCAAAAGTTATGGCCATCTGAATATCTCGTGCCGGGTCTACTTCTGTCGTCGCGCTCAAAATGTTGTGCCTCCTGAAGGTGCGCCATAGGCACATCCGTGTGTGTGTCAACATCCTCTTACATGCACCAAGGCACAACTTTTTCCCTGTTGACACTCTGTGTCATGCGCCATTTCCGTGTGCTAAGGGCACAACCTTTTCATTGTCGACACTCATTTCTGTGCGCCACTTTCCTGCGCCTTGGTGCATACATTTTAGTGTCAACACTCATTTCTATGCGCCACTTTCCTGCGCCTTGGCGCATACATTCTCGTGTTGACACCTGTTTCATGTGCCCTTTCCATGTGCCTTGGCGCATACATTCTTGTGTTGACACCCATTTTCATGTGCCCTTTCCCGCACTCGCGCATACATTCTCGTGTTGACACCCATTTTCATGCGCCCTTTCTTGCGCCTTGTGCGAATTTTGTCATGTTGACACCTGTTTCATGCGCCCTTTTCATGTGCTAAGGGTGCATCCTTTACCTTGTTGACATCCATTTCTGTGTGTCACTTTCCTGCGCCTTGGCGCATACATTTTAGTGTCAACACTCATTGTCATGCGCCATTTCCGTGTGCCAAGGGCGCATCCTTTACCCTGTCAACATCCATTTCTGTGCGCCACTTTCCTGCGCCTTTTGAATGTCAGGGATTTGAGCTTCTTTGATTTCTATATTCTCCTGTTTGTCTATATCGACCCGGGGGGAGATATTTACAACAGTTACTATTCAAAATGGAAATTACTATCTTGAGTAGTTTTCCTAGGCATCCAAATAAAAAAATAGGAACATACATGCTTTTATAGGTTTTGATACAATTTCAGGCACATATTACATAGTTCAAAGTAGAATTTACTATATTTTAGTATACAATGTAGGGGCATGAGCTCCTTTAAAATTTACACATTTTGGAATCACAAACACTCTTATACATTTCCAATAATGGGTATGACAACATGATTTTTTCCTTTTTCACACTCAACTTTACATATTTGGTACATTGTCATTATTATAATGTGCAACGGGGTAAGGGACTATTCCATTCCCTTAATAATTTCCACTACTTTACACATTTGGGACCTACATCCATCTCAAGCGGTGTGGTTATGTGGTTGGAAGATTTGAGGGTAATTAGATGCCTTGTGAAAGTCTTCCTGGCTAGACAACTTTCAACACTCTTCCACTCTCTCTTGGAAAGGATTTTAATGGAATCCATATATCTTATAAAACCCTTATTTGGTGCATTAGGTAACTAATTTCCCTTCATGGTGTTGAATTTTTTTCTAAATTGTGGACTTGGTCACCTCCAATCTAATCAAATACATAGTTGTAATCCATTTCTATAAGTTATTAACAAGGTATCTCCTCCTTCAACAAGGAAAACAAGTGTATTACATGTTTTTATTTATTTCCATTTAAAAAAAAATTCAATTTCTATATAATGTTATGTATAAATATTTTATATGGACATTGACTACAATATATGTTGTAGGTTTTCACATTTGGATCTTATGAACCACCTCAAACATCTCTATCAAATAATCAAGTAAATAAAAAGTGTGTTTACACACTTAAGTATTATTTTCCTTTAAGCAAGTAAATCTAATTTTCTTGATTGAAACGAGGAAAGGTAGACACCTATATTTGGTAATCGGTTATTTGATAATGTGGATATTGCGTTAATCCTAAATCATGACGTGTACACTTAGTTTGAGCATAATTGTTATATCTCTAGTCATATTAAAATACTTTCTCTTCTCATTGCACTACTCATTCGAGGTCATAGAAAATCTCACATTAGTCCAAAATCTATCATTTGTAATTATTATGAATATAACTTTACAACACCTCGTTCTTATCCTAGTAAAACTATCAAATAGGGAGTTAATTATTAAATGCTTTGGTCTGAATCTAGAAATTTTGTCCAAGGCCTTATAATGGCCATTTTATAAATTTGATATATTTTATGGGTGACTAATTTCCTCATGAGTTTACATTAATAAAAACTATACCTATGTAACCCCATATAATAAAGTTAAACACACTCATTTACTAATTTGAATATTACTTGGCACTTTCAAGAACTACTTCTAAGTTATATCTCAAAAGGCAATCAAATATTTCCTAAATATTATTAAGTAAAAACACACATTATGAGCATCCCCCTAAATAGGTTTGAAGCACTCAAAACTAGGTTATGGAGCCAATATTATCAAGTTAAGAAAAACACTAAAAAGTAATCCATTACAAACATTATCAATGATCAAATTTTCAAATATAGTCGCATCTATATAAATATAACATCTATAGGTGGAGAACTACGCTCAATTTAAGGTCTCTTCATAGTAGTGCTAATGTAGGTGATGTATGGATTGCACTTCAACCCAAACTATAACCTTTTTACAAGAGGTTTCACCTATGTAAGTTAGATTTTGAGTCTTTTTATGTATTGTAGAGGGTTACAAACTATTTGGTAGAGCTCAATAAATTAACACATAATAATAATTATAGCTTCAATAAATTTGAGACAAATACAAAACATGTGGAATATATTTTTTTAGGTTTTAACCATACTACCTAATCCCATACCATTCTCTAACTACCTCAACTACTTGTTATACATTATCCTACTCGAAATCACAAAAACCTACCTATGTGAGATGTTATAACTTGCTATTATTTATGAAAATCATGTTACATCATCAAATATTATATCTAATGATATATAATATTACCATGAGTATAGTAATTTCCTAACATTCCCCCCTTATTGCAAACATGGGAAAGAACCATGTAGCATTTGAACTAGAAACATAATCATATGCCAACACATAGTTTTGGATTTGTGTATTATTCTCTAGCTCTTGTTTCACATGATCACCTACATACAATAACTTATCCTTATTTCACTTCCATTGAACTTATCACCGGGGATGACCATCTTCTAATGAAATACAACATTCATAGAATCTCTACAATCGAGATGGTATCTTCGGTAGTTTAACCCTATAAAAATGTTTACACAATCTATTATAGGCACATTTTTATATGTTTAAATGTATAAGGGAATGATTACAATGTTTTATTTTTGCACACACCATACAACTGAAATAAGATATTCCGCCAATGTTATATGTGGCCTAGTATCTAGTGGCTAATGACAAAGTTGTTGATCAACCTCCTTCCTTTGTTTTCTCCATCCTTCAATGACGTTCTAATTAATCAAAAAATATGATCTTGAAGCACACTTATTTCCATATTGTGATTACTCTTTTCCTTACCCCCACAATGTGAAACATTTTATTTTTTAGGACATCATGTTTTATCGAAAATGCATCTATGAGGAATTTTTTTATTATTTTGATAGAAAATAATGACTGATGTAATTTCTTTATTAAATCTAACTATGAAGATAAATTTCATATTGACTTATAAGACTTATTTCTTTGGTTATTATAATTGACGGATGCTCTATTTAATTATAATAGTCTTTTGACAACTAGGACAAAAATGATCAACTGTTAAATGACTCATAACTCAAAAATATCACCATGTAACTCAATGAATCTTATACATAATACTAGTAAATAAATGAAAACTACAAATATAATATTAATTTGATTGACAAGTGAAAACTAAACAAAAAACAAAAAAAATTATGAATCAATGACTCTTAAAACACAGATTAATCGACATTATTTATGAATCAATGATTAAAATAAACAATATTTTAAATGAAACTATTTAAAAATTATATCCTATAGATTATATACTAAAAAAACTTAAAATTTAAACCACCTAAATATAACTAGATTGATAACTATATTATACTACTTTGAAAACACTATGGTAAAGAATATACTATCCAAATATACATGGAGTTGTATGCACAAGGAGGAATTTTTTTGTAGAAGGTGCACACATGGCTAGAACATGCATCCATAAGATAATATATGTGATAAAAAAGGAAAATTATCAATGTTTCATAATATTCATACGAAGGTTTGCAAGCTTAATAATGATGGATAAAATTCATTTTTATCCTAGGAAAATAATGATTTTCAACATGATTGATATCGTATATCTTCACATGCATATCATATCTATTAACATAAAAATCTAAATGTAAACAAAGGGTTGATGATTATTTCAATAGAAGTATATTGAAAGGAGCATGATCTGAATATAAAGTGGAGGAGCCAATCTCAAGTAGTGAAACTAACAAT
This sequence comes from Taxus wallichiana var. yunnanensis, assembly GCA_018340775.1. NCBI lineage: Eukaryota > Viridiplantae > Streptophyta > Pinopsida > Cupressales > Taxaceae > Taxus > Taxus wallichiana. The sequence goes on along the minus strand of CM031234.1, from coordinate 992,223,349 downwards.
ATATTTTGATATATATTCACAGGTGAAATATGAATGTAAGATCTTAAAAGATGATCAAATACTAGATAAGAGTAATAAAATCAGTCAATCTATAGAGACAATATAATCTTGATGGTGATAAAGATATAAATATGCTTATTTGAATGTCATGGATGCTTAACGATACTCAACTAAAATTGTTCTACCAACACGAATCTCCGACAACATTTGATGATAAATATGTTTAATCTGACAATCCAAATGAATATTATTACATATGTTGACTTCCATGTGCCAATTCAGGGGACCTCCATGACCACCATTTAGCCTAGACGTATCAACCAATGTTAGGATTAGACCGCAAATCAATGATGAACCCCTCCAGAGAGTCTATGAATGTATGAAGTAATGAACACTTTCAACATGTATAATATAATTTTTTTGTTAGATTTCATAGGTTAAATAATAAATTGATTTATCTATTCATTAATGCAAATAAATAGTGTTTATTAATGTGTAGACATTTAATAAATTAAATTAATTAAACACATAGTGAATTCAAAATAGCGTTGCAAAGTAAAACACCGCATAAAAAGTAAATAACACAACACATGAACATAAGATTTATAGTGGGGAAACCCGAAGGTAAAAACCCCACTTTAAAATAAAGCATTATTTTTATTAGAATTTACCAAACACTTTTACCCAATACTTCCACTTCCTCCTCGGTCCCACACAAATTAATTTCTAGTAAATCACGAATTTGTAATTCAAAAATTACCTAATTTGTACTTTTGTGAGGGATCACCCTATTAAATAGGGTGGGTGAATCGGTTGCACTCGGGTGCACCGTTTCACTCTTTAATTAAATCAAAATGATTTATTTTAAATGTGGATAACAACATGTTTTAATAAATTTTATAAATAAAATTTTAAACACGGGGTGTGAAGTGGTGGCCCACCTAAAATGTGTCCCCACTTGACATTATTACCCCAACACTCCCCTTGATTTTAATTGGGAAAAACATGACAAAGCATCTTTTTCTAAAAAATTATTTACAAGCCATAAATCATCAATGATGATTTAGGCTAGCATGTACACAAGGGAAATCATTACAAATTTTCCATACAAAAAAATCTAAGGATAGGTGCTTTACATATTAATACTTACATCAAATTATGGATCCTTTTATAAAACAATGAACTCCCATAAGTAATTATTCATTGAGATTCACAAGTAAACTCACATGTTGTGAGCATGTACTTAAGACACTCATACAGTGATATTTTATAAAATGAATAATAGGGATATTACAAGCTGTTAAGCGGTGGAATTGCATGCACAATCCCCCTCAATGGTAACTTTGAAAGGCCTAACAAGATGTAAAACTTGTAAAAATTCACAAAACTCAATGGCTTCATGAAAATATCTCGCAACATGATCTTCACCAAACAAAACTTGAGATCAATATCACCATTTAGGACTTTCTCTCTTGAATGAAATGTTAGAAGTACAACCATTGAGAGGGGGTGAATCACTAGGAAATTAAAATTTTCATTATCTTAAACATTAACATCTAAAGAACACAATGCATTCATCAAACATTCATTAACATGTAGATTAAGGAATGATTAATAAAACACATGAGCATATACCACGAGAACACAATAACATAAGGACACAAGATTTAAGTGGGAAACCCTCCAGGGAAGAAAACCCACTAAAAAAATATTTATTATAGCCATAATTCAAATTTAGTTAAGCACCAACCCAACAAGGAGCACCAACCCTAGATTTAGTGAGGCACCAACCCCGATTTTAGTATAGCACTAGGCCTACAAAGAGGAACCAACCCCCTAGCTGGTTGAGTACCAACTAAATCTACCAAATTTTTGTTCACATTTAGAATATATCTCACAACAACATATGATGACACTATGAATCTCTATTTTTCTTTATCCTTCTCAAAAAACCCCTTTAGGCCAACTTGATCAATATTTTCTTCATAAAAAGATTAGGTATAAATACATATCTCTTCAAAACCTACACAAAATATAGAACATATACACAAATTCTCTTCCCTCTCTTGAAGGTCACACGTATCTCTAACACCTCCTCAATCTGCCCTCTAGCTTGCACTTTTCCATAAACACTTAACAAAACAAAATAAGCCTTGTTAACTTCCTTATATACTTTTCCTATGTTTATATTTCATCTAGGTCAGACATCATATGAAAAAATCATAAATATAACTTGAAAAGATCCTAAAAATAACATTCATTACACCATTTAGGTTGGAAACATCATCTAGAACTAGCTATTCCTCCATTAGATATCAAATAGGAATAATACACCAAAATAGTCCTCTTTCCCAAACCAAATAACTTGAGCTAATATTACCTTCACCAAACTGTAACATCAAGTTATAAATTTTCTAAGAGCATTAGAAACCTCCAGACAAGCTAGATAAACTCTACACCATCATCTCACATCATGAAGCCACTTGAGAACAAGAACAACCAACATACCCTAAAAAATAGTCTTCAGAAATGATGCTTAAAGCCTCATCAAATCACCTCACCCATGCAAGTGTGATATACCAATCCAAATATCATGACCTTAGGGTCATCACCAAATTCAAACTATTCCACAAATATTATCGATACACCTCTAAAATTCCTCTGCAACTAGGTCACCTGAAACTACCTTAAACCAATCTTACAAAAATCCATAACACACTTCCTAAGGGATAAAAATGATCTTAAACCACCATATAAATGTATAATAGCTTCCATTATTCCTCAAAAATTGAATTAGTCAATAGTTCTAATGTATAACTTAGGAGAAAATTGAAATTATTCATAAAATTCAAAATTTGAGTGGGGTCCACACATATCCATGACACCTAAATTACACCTTGAGAAACTTGAGAGAGTCCTCTACAACCTAAAATCATAATAAAATACAAAACAATCCATTATGGGACACTACCATCAAGTTCTTATCCATCACTTCATACCTAGGGTTTTAAGAGGGTTTAAAACTGATTACCTTCTTAACGATTGTTCATAAAATTATGGGCCTTAATGCCTAAAATAATGACATAAAAATGAAGTTATGACTCTCCCCATAATACCATGAAGATATTGTACCGCCATACAGAGTTTTCACTTTCCAATGAACATTAAAAATTTCAAATCGACCTTGGTTTCCCAGTTTAAAAAAATCGTTAGGAGTAAAAATGACATATCTTGCAAAATATTCAACATTAAGACCTGAATTTAGACCACACATCTATATCAACATGAAAAAAACATATTCAATACTCACCATTTCTAAAACGTATGTAGAAATGATGAATCCACTTCATTAGGGCATGCTTTCTCAAGGAGCTAGGTCTAAGAACAGACCTAAAAACCACTTTCCATGCAATATGCTCAAAGTACTGACCTCAAACTTCACCAACATGATAGAAACATATTTCCATAACTCTAAAATATCTTGCATTTGCATTTCCAAGATGAAATCATACATTTACACCTCATTAGGTCACATAGGGCTTGAAAATAGGTCTAGTGTAGACCTAGAAAACATGTCTAACACCTGAACCAACACTATAATACACTTTTGATTTTATTAACACCTCATAATCATTATTCCCATGTTATCACCAAGATCACACTACCATACTTGTTAACAAGGCCTCCATTAGACGTTTTGAACATGCTTGTTTCACAAAATCTGACCTCCTCATCATTTTTTCACACTTGTATACCTACTAAGACCTTTAATCATACTTCATGACATCATCAAAACATCATCCTAACACTACATCACCTTCACAAGAAATCAGAATTCATCATACCTAATCAAGAACCCATGAGACACCATTCAATCTCAATAAGACACCGAACTTGGCACACTACTAATCAAGCTTCATGCTTATTTCATTTTTTGACATAAATTAAACCTTAGACAATATTGAAAACAACATACTTTGAAATCATTGACAATGTAATGCCAACATGAAGTGCATATGAATATGTATATGTTTCATTATCTCGATGTTGAACTAGATTGTTTGCAAGAGCAATGCGCTCGGATGTCACATACAAGATTAGTTGTTCCCTTTACACCCATATGGAGTTCATCCAAAATTATTTTAATATACATGGATTCCTTTTCTACTTCCATAACACTTATATACTCTAATTCAATAGAAGAGATAGAATCATTAGTTACTTCTTGCTACTCCAAGTGATGAAACTTGCACCAAACTTGAAAACATATCCGTAAGTATAATTTTTATCAATAATATCACCATGTTAGCAAATGGATTTTCATTCATGCAACTGAAATGAAAAATTCAGGGACAAATTCCCTCCTAAATAAGGGCGAGGTTTCCTTTATTGAAAACCAAAACTATATTTACATCTATACATTCAAAATTGTATGTGAGGGTTTTTACGACATCAAATGTAAAGAAGTGTGAATTAGGGAAATGAAATGGAATGAAGGAAATAAATGGAAAGGAATGGATGGAAGGAGCATACAATAGTTAGGTAAAAACAGAGCCTAATATTGCATATAGAAGAAGAAGAACAATGAATAACTAACTCAAATAAAACAGTTTGAATCAACTAAACAAGAATAAATGAAAGGGAACACACATGAGCAAGTAAATATCAAAGCTTGATCATTGTGAACAAGAACAACAAATTAATAATGTTGACAATAAGATCAAAGATAGTATTTGCATGCAATATTTAAACACTAACATCTAATGAACATAAGAACATCAAATGCTACAAGAGATAATGAATGGGACACAAAGTTCATATTTCTTTAACTCTCAAAATATCTTCACAAAAGAACAAAAAGTTTCTTTCTTGAAACAAGTCTTGCACACAATAGTATTTTCTTCTTCTATCTAAAAGTAACCCTTAAAAATGAACCCAAACTTCCTTTTATAACCCAAAATTTAGTTACAAGGTATTTAGGGTTTACATGAACATTAAATTAGGGCACTTTAAGTGACCTTTCCTTAAATGACCTAACTAGAATAAGTCAACATCACTTTATAAAAATTTGAAAGTCACTTTAGGAAAAGTACATAAATAAAGGGAAATGGGTACATGTGGACCCCATGCAGAAAAACACATGAAAATTAAGCAAAACAACTAGTGCCTTATCCATTGGGCAGGGTTCACCTATTCTCAATCGTATGAGAAATGAACATGCACACCCATTAGATAACATAGGAAATTATCCCACCATTCTGTTGGTGAAACAAGGGTCCTGATTTTTTGCCAATTCAAAATATTTGAGATTTTGCAATGTCTGGTGCATATTTTCTTCCTCTGAAAAAAATTGGAAGAAGACAAGCCCCCTGACAAAGTACTGCAGTTCAATAATATTACCCGGTGTGGCATAAAAATTTGTAACTTTAGATTGGATCCCTTCACAAAGGTGTTTTATCCTGTAACATTAATCAATAGAAGTGGAAAAAATATCAACAGGAGTGTACATTTCATGTATAAATTTCATGAATTGTTCCACTAGATGTTGTATTGAATTCCTTTGGTTGTGTTCATTGGTAAAGGTAAAAGGAATTTCTTCGATGAATGCTTGAATGGAGGAGAGTGCGGTATAAGATTCATCATATAATTGTCAAACTATATTAATAAGTCTTCCAAAATTATTTTCCTACAATTTGCATGATCTAGCCATAGAATTCATGTCATGCGATGGTAAAACTCAAGGATTCCCTCCGAGGATAAGAATGTAAATTCCATGCGGGAAAGATCCCGATTACTTGAAAAGATATGATCCATAGATATTAATTATGCAATGATGAATTCCTCGAATAGAACACTAGATTAAGGTAGGAATATATATTCTCATATATTTTTATCACCTCATCAATTTATCTCAACCCACCATTTTCTATCTCAAAACCCAAGACCTTAGAGTGTTCCCTAGAGTGATCTTATCCTTTGATTGAATGAGAATTTCATAATTTGGGATGGCCACCATTTCGGAATAGGGAAATAAGATGAAATTAGACTAATCCAATGTTAAACGTATGAGATCAATTGATTCTTCTCTTTTTTGAGTTGAGAAATTTGGGAGGTGTATCTCTCCAACCTTGTAAGAACATTGTTCATTGAATATTTTTCCATGGAAACATCAGTTTCAAAAGTGGTCTTTCCAAGATCTATTTTGGATACTTCATACTAACTAATTTTTATGTCCCCACAATCCTTTTCAGTTGTTGGAACTACAATTTTTGTAAATTTATCTCCGCTTATCATCAATCACTACCCTAGAGAAGACCTTAGGTGTTTTGGGCACAACATCATTTGAAAGGGTAGAATGATCTTACAAATTAATGTTGGCCACTTCGATCAATATCTTGCTCTTTTTGATTTTAGAATCATCCAAGGTAGGTTTTTTGTTCATTAGCTTGACACAAAAAAGTTAAGAATTTGAAGGGATACCCTCTTTACTTTCCTCATGATTAAAACTAGTAGGAAAATTTTCTGCAGCCTCAATCCAAGGTGAAGTGACATCTGAAACACATTATCAATTACCATCATGTTCTTATGGAACATTCCCATTACCTTGATGCTTGGAATAATTGGATATCTATACCATTAGGATTTGTTTAGACTCAGGTGTCTAACATTGATGACTTGGATCTTTAGTGAGCCTATTAGAACTCTCATTGATGTGGATAGATGAATTTGGGGTAGAGATACCTAAAACATGTTCTCTTCCTCCTCTAGTATGCACACTCTTTACTAACCTTTGAGACACTGCTTCTTCATTAGAGACATATTTGGGTAACCTCGACTTTTCCTCTGAGATGTGTGTGATGATGTTGGTGGAGACTTCGTGAAGAGGTTTGTACCACCTTTTTCTATGTGAATCCTCCCCTCATTGGTAATTTCTGTATTTTGGAAATATGTTCCTGAAATGGGAGAGGATTGGCTATTTGGTTCTCGTACCACATCATAGTTCTTCTCAACATGGGTTGATTCATGGTATCTAGAGAAGTTTCATCTCCTTTACTCCAATCAATACTAGGGAGTGGAGTGAAAACAATTTGATCATAGGTAGGATCCATAAGATCAATTCCATTATCAGAAAGGGTCAAAGGAGGATCTCTCAATCCATAATTTTCTATTTGAGCCAATGTGAGATGAGAAAATTGTCGTCGTCTTACCTCCTGTCAATACTAGAGAGTGGTGTGAAAACAATATGATCATAGGTAGGATCGATAAGGTCAATTCCATTATTTGAAAGGGTCAAAAGGGGATCTCTCAATCCATAATTTTTATTTGAGCCAATGTGAGATGAGAAAATTTTCATCGTCTTACCTCCCTGTCATCCACACATCCTTCCCAATAGTCTTCTATACTTGTTTTGTGCATGTATTTTTCTCCTAGCAGTTTTTCCATGGACTATTTAGTATCAAATTGAGCCCTACTTTCGAAATCATGTATGGTGATGTGGGGAAATTATTTTCCCATCACTTATGCACTATGAGAACTTGGACACTTATACTCCCTAATCTGAATCAAGAAATTAATACATCCTCTATGTTTATCCATAACTATGTAATAGACTTTGAAAAGTTGACGTGAAAGTTCCATCAATACCAATTTTTCACTAACATATTTATGGAGTTTGTAATGAGCTCCCACAAATCCACTAACCCATATATAGGAGTAAGAAGGAAACTGGATATACCAAGTTCCCCATTGTTCTATTACAGATTTGACATCCTCTGAAAACATTTCTTCTAGATTTCTCCCTAGTGATCTGATTACATAGAAAAGGAAGGCATCATTGACCCTCCAAAAATGGTGAGAACCATTCTTGAACTCAAGTTGTGGGTAAAAGTGAAAAACACTATTTTTACTAGGACCCATTGTACCTCTAGTTGTCAGCCCTGAAAATATCCTCCTCCTTGCTACAACATAGATCAAATATGAGGTCATGTAAAAATGACCCATCATTTTCACCTCGATCAACTACTTGTGGAGAGTGTTGTTGATGATACTCTCCCAGTCAACAAACATATTCGCATCAAGAATGATACAAATGAATTTGTACATCCAAGGATGGAAATTCTTGGTGGAAGGGAGACCAAAAACCCTGCTAAGGAGAGTGATCATATCTCCTATTTCTTCATGAAACTCCACACGAAACAATTATTTGGGCATCCTTGAAGTGTGATTTTTGGTTTAACTAACCAATTTTTAGTAACCAATTTTTACCACCTCAAAGTATTTTCATCACAAAATTGTTGTGCCAATTCTTGCGTTATGTCAACATTTTCTTCGTAAAGTGACACTTTTAACATCTCCTACATAAGCTCAAGATATTTAAGCAAAATGGGTTAATTTCTGTCATTAAAGACTCTCCGACGCTTAGGGTTGTAGTGTTCGGAAAAACAAGAACAAAATCGGGACATTGTATTGCAATTGGAAATGTTGTTGTTTGAGGTAAGCCACAGATGATAGAGCCTTTTTGAGAAAACAGTTTTTCCTTCCCTCCTAACCCTGTCACAAAATTGGATCATATCCACATGACCCATATTAGTATCTGAAATATTATCGTATGTTGAGCTTATGGACGATGCTTTGGAATTAATCCTTGATATGCATACTTGAGTGCTAATTTGTTAGAGCATTCTCCCATTATGAATTTTTAAAGTGGGAAAAAGAAGAAGCATACATTGGGAAGGTGTTGGGTCTAAGTCTCCGGACCAACATAACCGCAAGGAAAATATTTCTATCATTAATAATTTTTAAAAAATAAAACCAAGAAATTATTGGGTTATAATTTTTACAAAGTGGCAGAGCTCGAGATATATAAAAAATAATGAGATGTAGATCAAATTAAAAATTGGGCATAAATACCATGAATTTGTCTTTGAAAATGGAACTACCCTGAAACTTACTTTGTAAACTAAAACTCGAGCTCATGTTTGAATCAAGATCAACTATAACAAGAAACTTTTCCCGCATGTGAGATGTGTTTCCTTTGACTTGCATGGCCAATATGTTGGGACTATTTTTCCTTCACTAGTGTGGCTATGCATGGCCTGTCAAATGAGTACATGGACATTTGATGCATGGGAAGTGTGTATGGGTCTGCATTTTACTTGTGCATGGAAATGAAGTTCTCTAACTACGTGGCATTTGATTCCTTCTCCCTTGCATGATCTTGTGATGATAGTTGTGAATGGCCATTTCTAAATTTAGCTGCATGGAAAATATTTTATTTTTATATCATATGTGGTGAATCTTTAATCATGTGTGTGGTATGGATTTTTTTTTCTCGCATGGCCTTTTATTATCTTTTGGTTACATATGGATTTTCCTTTCCCTTTACTCTTGTGTTGGCTGCTTCACTTCCTCCTGCGTGAACAATGGCCTTTTCCAAGGTGAGTGCGTGATGAATCTTTTCTCCCCCTGACTTGCGTATCACCTTCCTACAATCTTGGATATGTGGCGGTCTATTAATTTTCCTAGCGTGGGTGGTTTTCCAAGGTGAGTGCATGGGGTGGATTTTCTTGATTGTTAATGTGTTCAATATAAAAACAATAAAACAAAAACAATACAATTTTAATAAGATAAACAATATGCAAAGAAAATAAATACTCTTAAACTTGAGTATTCTTGTGATTTTAGGATCTTGAGCCATATTTAACAGGTATGAGCTTGTGCAAGTTATATGGATCGGGCTTGAATAACACAGCTTTAGGGATCAAGTTTGAAATATTACGAAGGATGAATTCTTGTAATATTTTGATTTTGAAATGGAGACAACTACCTAGAGCTTTCAAGGCTTCCTGGCTCTAGCCAATGCCTATGCCAGGTTTCCATGTGAAATTTGAGGAGTTCCTGTGGAATGCTCTTTTCTTTCTGCCTTGACTTTGGATGTTTGCAATATTTTCCTTGCTTCTTCTTCTTCCCAATTTCCCCACTTTCTCCTTCCCACTGATGGAAGAAAAATAAATTTCCCATAGTAATTCTTGGTATTCTTCCCAATTTCATAAATATTTTAAAATCTAACTGTAAATGGAATAAAAAAATACTATAAAAATTTCCCAAAAACCGTAAATTCTAGATGCCACTGGTATTATAATTAAAAATGCATGTTTGGTCATTTTATATGTGTTTGGTCATGTTTTCAGAGACATAGTTTCAATTAGTACAAAAACTACAAAAAAGTGGGACACGAAAATTTGTTCCCAAACATTTTCTCACAACAAAAAGTGAGAAAATTTCTTCCAAATTTTTCGAACAAATTTTATGAGGATTAAATTAATATTTATTAATTAAAAAACCCTAAATTTTAATAAATTTAATTTTATTAAATAAAAAGGAAAATATTAATTAATTAATTAAAACATGATTTACGACATAAAAGGAGGACCTCTCAACTGAAATGAATGAAATGAAGGTCAAAATAATCAGACAAATAAAATGATCGTGATGAAGGTGATAAACCATGAGAAATGACACTTTTGATTTTTTTAAAAATTCATGTTATAATTTTGTGAAGTCAAAATTAGCTAATAACAACTAGTTCTTATTGGGGACAAGGAATTCATAGATGCAACAATGGACCCAAACCCAAAACATTAATGAACATGATCCCAAAATGATGATGCACAAAAGTGGGAAGACAAAGAGAGGAAACTGAAAATCAAGAAATGGGAAAGAACAAAACAATACTTATTTCACTAAATCGGGACTTATTCTAGTCTAAACAACAAAAAATATAGCCAATATTGGAATCCAAAACTACTTCTTTTGGATTCGAAAATGTTAAATATTGTAATTATTTAGACTCAAAAATCACACATATTGAATTCCAATATCACATATATTAGAATCTGGAATCACTTATATTGGAATCCAAAATCACATATAAACGCTTATTTCACTAAATTGGGACTTATTCTAGTCCTAACAACTAGAAAATATAACCAATATTGGAATCAAATATTACTATTTTTTTATTCCAAAATGTCAAATATTAGAATTATCTACACTCCATAATCACACATATTGGATTCAAAATCGCACATATTGGATTCCAAAATCACACATATTGGATTCCATAATCACATATATTGGAATTCAAAATCACCTATATTGGAATTATATATACTCCAAAGTACCTATATATTGGAATCCGAAAATCAAATATTAGAATCCATTATACGGGATAGTGTACGCTAGGCATTATTTATGATTTGTTATGTACATAAAATGTTTCTATTTTATAAGGGCTAGCGGCTGTCAACCATTATTTATGCTATGTTATATTGTCTAGCTGACACTAGGCATTATTTATGACAAGTTCTTTACAGAACATGTTTATGATTTATAAGGGTTAGTGAACGTATTATCTTGTCCTATAATAATTACAACAAAGGCCATAATGTGGTGTTAAATTTGATGCTCGTTTAGACATCTTTTATCATTTTTATATAGGCTAACAACCACTAGGCTAATGAATTTCAAGAGATGTGAGACACTTCTAGGTTAATTTACTATGATGGGATTGAACCTCATTGTAACTAGAGAATGACTGAAGATATTCTGAAGAAACTAGCAGAGGGCATCAATCCAGACTATGAGAATATAATTAAATGTAATCCATCTTCTGATGTGCATGGTAGTGGTGCAAACCACCATCTTCTTTGTCCAGCCCAATGATATTCGGTGGTGGTAGGAAAAATTCCATATCTTCATTATCCTCCTATTCAAGCTCCCCATATCTCACTCTGTCGACACCATCACTATTGCCCCTAATCTGAAGAAACAAGAAAATTCGGGAATCCTAATGCATCTAGAGTAAAGCATAAGGTTTTTCGAGACACTCAAATCACCCTACAAATAAAAATAAACAAATGTCACCATGAGAAAAATGTCAAAATCAATTTTAAAAATCAATATTTGATAGCTTTGTTGTAGTGAAATCAAATAAATCATTATAGTAAACAAGGAAATTCAAAAGAAAAGGAGAATCATTGCATTCAAGTGAAACAAAAATTATCCTATCAACACTAAAAACCCTACAAAACCTTAACCAAAAATAAGTAAAAGACTCCATAGAAATATCTTTGATAATCTTCTTCATCCATCCCGATGATATTCGGTGGTGGGAGAAGAAATTTTAGATCTTCATTACCCTCCTAACATCTCACTCTGTTTGATGCCATCACTATCATCCCTAGCTCAAGAAAAGGGAAAAGTAGTGAAATCCTCACATATCAGGAGAAAATTTATTTCTAGTTTGTAGACACTTAAATCATTGGTTACCGTAGTAAAACCCTAAAAATATATTTTTAGGGTTTGAGGGTTCTGAGAGCTTCCTATTCTCTTTGCCGAAAAATATCAAGCAATTTAGGGTTACTATCCTGTCGAATCTTCATATTTTATTTAGATTTAAGTTAATTTAAATAGTAAATTAATATTACAATCCCATTCGTCGAACACCTCTATAGCATAAAATCTAACATCATTGAGATCCCAAGGCTCAATGCGAACCAAATCATCCCCCATATTCCTATTTGATCGGGGTTATTTTTCGAGTTTTAAAAGTTCCTTACACTTCCTAAACCATACCATTGAAGTAGGGCCTTCATAGAGCTTTCCAATGACAATAAGAATGTGAAAACTAGAGACTCGAGATAAAGTTATGTCCAGGTCAAATTTCATTCAACATGAAAGTCAATTCGGTCAATAGGTCAATAATGGACCAATAAGCACTCGTGACACGTAGCAAAAGGACATTGGCAAAATCGGAGGGTCGACAGGTGGTCTTATTTTTCATATTTCATTTGTGTCTAATTTCATATTATTGGGCACATTATGTCACATTTATTCCAATCCCCACGCATTTATCTAAGGATAATATTAATCCCATATTAATCTCCAACGCATTATATGCTAACTTCCTTTGCCACCACTTTGAATAATATGCTATGTGCCACACATTTTATTCTAATTCCACGCAGCTTATCCCTCCAAACTTGGTGCATTCCACATAGGTCCACACTAAATGGTGGTCAAAATGGCTCTTTAGCCAATAAACAATGAATATGTCTTACCACATAAACCACTTTCTCATTTTTAGGCACCACAAATATGGGATTTTTACCCACTTTGATCCATAAACCCACGGAAAAATGATATGGGTAAGATTTGAACCTTGAACCTCATGGTTCTAGAGCATATCCTCTCAACCAACTTGTCAAAGGGGCTCATTGGGTTATAAAGTGGATCGCTACAACTTATACAAGGACAGTGTCAGGTGCAGTGTCGAGGGAATAAGGAGGTAGTTTATGAAAAGTGCAATTTTGGGACAATTCTGCTCATTTCTAGATCTCGAGTTATATATGAAAGTTGATCATAATTTTGAGAAGATCATGATGGTGTGACCATTTATCTGATTTGGAGCTCCTGGGATAGAGTTATTTTCTGTGAAAGTCACATGAAGGTGTTGAACTAAAGGGAGACACTACTACAAGTGGACCAGGAAGGTGAAGGACAAAGGCTAAGCTCCATTAACACCCTTTGAATGTTTGAAACACATTTTTCATATTTTTGATTCATTATTGGTTATTGTAAAGGTTATTGTATTTGCATTTTTTAACATTATTAATGGATTGGTTAACTATGAACCTGGGGATGTAGGAATTCTAAACCCCATAAACAATCTGGTGTTGTGTTCTAATTTTTATTTTCAGTTCTCTTATAATTAAAAGTAATTTAAATTACAAATATTAATATGGATGAAACTATAATCAAAAATTATAAAATTGGAAAAATCATTTAAATCAAAACAATGATTTTTGGGGATTTGATCAAATAGTGAAATTTTGAGTAAATTTTAAACTTAATTTGAGTTTGAATTCAGTCCTAAATCAGATTTTAATCAGTTTTTGAAGTATAAAATCCTTTTAAGTTGATTAAAACTCAAGATCCTTTGAAACAATTAACGTTCTAGTTTCAAACACCTATTTTTCGATAAAGTTTTGGTATCAAAAAAGTTAGATTACCGAAGTAGCTTTCAATTGTGTATGAAAATTTGGCTTGAGCTTTTAGTATTGATTACTATTTTCACTTTGTCATATTTTTTGGCTTGTTAATATTATTTTGAATTTTGAAGTGTGGGAGTTACAAGTTGTTTGCAAGAAATAGTGATTCATGGGAAAGTCATCCAAACAGGAGTAACTGGATGAGCTTGAAGCCATAAACCGCCAACTCTAGGAAGAAAAATCTTTCCGAGAGCTAATTTTTATTATTTGGAAGAGGAAATAGTGCAGTTAAAATTTGAGCCACAATCCTCTATAACCAAGAAAGAGGAATATGTGAATGAAATTCTTATACAGAGCCAAAAGTTGATTGTTTTTGTTAAAGAGTTGCAGGAAGAAATACGTAATAAGAATGCCCTCTTGGAAAATTTACAATGAGGTGAATAAAATAAGGAATCATATTCCAAAGAATATGTAGGTACTATGATAGAAAAATGTACTATAAGTTGTTCACATGAAAATAGTTCCTATCATTTAGTTTCAGACATTTCTTTGGGTGAATTTGAAAAGCACACTAAGGGATTTGGGTCTAAGCTAATGGTTAAAATGGGATATAATGGAAAATTCCTTGGTTAAAATGAACAAGGTGATGCTAACCCAATACAGGTAGAGGGAATGACCTTGATTCACAGGTTTGGGTTATTCTAGAGGGAAAATGGAAATTGGAGAAAGTTCCAAAGTAGCTGAAGGAATACAAGCTTCCAATAATTAAGGATCTACACCTCTAGAAATGTAGGATTCTACCATCAAGAGGAATAATGAAAGGTGTAAGAAATTAGGTAAATGAGGTAATGAAATTCCACCTCCTCCCACTTACACTAAAAATAACACTAAGGGGAAATTAAATCCTAAGACTTCTAAAACACTCTTTCAGTTTGAACAATATAGCTTTGGTAGACAAAAGTATGGTTTTCCTTGCATGTTTTGTGAAGGTTCTAATCATTCTGCAACATATTGTTGGAAGAGGAAAACAATGGTTAAGAAGTTAATGCCTTTTGTGAATGATAAGGCAGGTGTTAAAGACCAATCTCACTTTGGTAAGGTGAGAAATGGCAAAAAGGTTACCTCTCCTAAATAGAGGAATCATTTTCCTAGACATAGTTCATGGAATAACAAAATGGGTAAGACTCTTAGAAATAGGTAAGTAAAATTTTATTCCCATTGTAAAAGGAATGGTCATGATGTTAAGATGTGTTAGCATGTTCCTTCAGTGCAACATTGGAAAGTTGTTAAAAAAGAAAAATAATGTCAAACCAAAATTTGTTAATCTAACTTATGTAAATGCTCATTTTGGTACTAAGGAAATAAAACCACCTAAACAGAAAAATCCAAGTAATTGGATGGGTAAAATATTCCTCAACTTTATGTTTGCATTGTAGTAACTAGTGATAGTATGCAAACATTTTCAAAGCTATATTTTAGGGATTTGATCCTATGTTTATATTTATCTTTGAAATAATTTGGAAGCAACCGTAGAGAATATTTGAGTGATAGGTTCATCATACTCATATTCATCTTCTCACATTTTGGTTGGTTATTCCATTTTTGACAACACTATGTAGGGGTATAGGCATCATGAGAATGTCTATTTTGAAACTTGCAGTTTTATAGTGTTGTCATTTGTGCAAATATTATGGATTCTTAGAAGACCCATTCAGAACCTATTTGATATTGTAATAAATAGAGAAACTTGTTGTATCCACATGTGTTATTTACACTAATTTATAAGACCCTCATTTTGGAAAAAAAAAAAAATTGTAACTATCGATGTGGTTACAATTAGGGTGTAATTTTATTACACTAAAAACTGGATTGCAAAGGCACCATGTGATCATTTTGCAGATTATGGTAGTTTACCAATTTAGGTAAGCATACGCTTTATAATCTATCCCTTTACTGATTCAAAGTATATGGATCTAATATTTGCATATTCAAGTTGATTCAGATTTTGAATATAGCCATGTTGGGTGTTGATGGTTTAATGATTTTGGATATTGAATATTTTCAGATGTAATCAGCATAATCACAAAGTGTCAATTGAACACTAGCTTTCGTTATAGATTGGTGTTATTATCTGACTTAGTATTTGTGATGACGATATAATGTTTTTGGAAGATTCACATGGATTCAGTTATTGACTATAGCTATTTTTGGGCGTTGATAGTCTATTTTATTCTAGATAGTGAATACTTGCAATTTTTATAGTTTCAGATGGACAGTGGGCACTAGCCTAGTCATGGTAAATTTAGATGTATGGTTTACTTATCTGTGTTTATGAAATTGTAATTTAAGTAATCGGTTGTATAACAAGGTGACAATTGAACACTAGCTTTTCGTAATAGAATAGGTGTTATTATCTCGGTCAATTATTTGTGATAACATTACACTTTGGGGTATGATAGTTCATGGTTATGTGTAGATTTGTGAGGGTTGCAGCATTTTAGTTGAACACTAGCTTAATTGGGTGTTATTATCTAATCGGTTATGTGACTACCTAATCAACTATTTGCATTTATTTAACCTATAATGTTATTTTTGGTTCTTGTATGTGTTTTTACAATGCATGAAGAGATAACATTATTTTTGGGTTGATAAAACAACTTTTTTGTACAAAAATCCTTCTCAGTGGGTAGAAGTGATTAGGGGATATTTTTTAGTGTTAAAAGTTCCCTACACTTCCCTAAACCATGCTAATGTAGTAGAGCCTTTATAGATATTTCTGATGACTGTAAGAACATGAAAACTAGACACTTTGAGCTCAAGTTATGTCTGGTCAAAGTTTAGTCAACAGAAAGTCAACTTTGGTCAATAGGTCAATAATGAACCAATAAGCACTGTGACACGTGGAAAAAGAGCGTTGATAGAATGGTAGGGTCATAAAGGTGGTCTTATTTGTCATACTGCATTTGGGTCAAATTTCATCTTATCCCTCCAAACTTAGCACATTCCACATAGGACTATACTAAATGGCGGTCAAAATGGCTCTTTAGTTAATAAAAAAGAATATGTCTTACCACATAAACCACTTCCTCCTTTTTAGGCACTTTGCAAATATAGGATTTTTACCCACTTTGATCCATAAAAACATGGTAAAATGATATGGGTAAGATTTTAACCCGGAACCACATGATTCTAGGGCATTTACGCTCAACCAAATTGCCCAAGGGGATGGTTGGGTTATAAAATGGCTCTCTGCAACTTATACAAGGACATTGCAGTGCAGGTCTGTGTCAAGGGAATAAGGAGGTAGTTTTGGAAAAGTGTAATTTGGGAACTTCTGCTCACTTCCAGATCTCAAGTTATATATGAAAGTTTCTCATAATTTTAATAAAATCACGATGGTGTGATCATTTATCCGATTTGGAGGTTTTGTGATAGAGTTATTTTCTATTAAAGTCACAAAAAGGCACATAACCAAAGGGAGACAACTTTGTTGTAGTGGGTCGGGAAGGTGAAGGATAGAGGCTAAGATCCATTAATGTCCTTCAAAGGTTTGAAACACATTTTAAAAATATTTTTGATTCATTATCATTTTTGTAAAGGTTGTTATATTTACATTTTTAACATTAGTAATGGAGCGGTTCACCACTAATCTAGGGGACGTAGGAATTCTAAACCCCGTAACAATCTGGTGTTGTGTTCTAATTTTACTTTCAGTTTTCGATAATTGTAAGTAATTTAAATTCTAAATATGAATATGGATGCAACTATAGTCATAATTTATAAAATTGGAAAAATAAATTAAATGAAATAATGATTTTTGGGGCTTCGATCAAACAAAGAAATTTTGAGTAAATTGTAAACATAATTTGAGTTTGAATTAAGTTCTAAATCATATTTTAATTAGTTTTGGAAGTCTAAAATCCTTTAAAGTTTATTAAAGCTGAAGATCCTTTGAAATGATTAAAAGTGTTAGTTTCAAGCACCCGTTTTAGATCACTATTAACAATGGGATTTCACAAAGAAAAAATATCTAATCAATTCTACATAGACCTAACAACACAACTGCAATACCAATACACCAAGTATTACAAGAACATTAAAATCCACTTAATAGTTATAAACTTTGGTGGTGATCGCATTACAAGAACATTCACATCCCCTTAATAGTTATAAACGCCGATGGCGCTAACATTACAAGAACATTAACCTCCCCTTAAAATTTATAAACCCGGTGGTGCTTGCATTAGAAGAACATTAAAATACCATTAATTATAATAAATGTGCAACGTCATTCATCATTAACCCCCCGTGTCACCTTCTGCCATCCTTGTGTACCTTGAAAAAAGGTACATGAAATCATTGCGGGCATTTTCGTCACAAACTTGAGACATTAAATGACAATTGAAATTCTCCTATTCCCTTGTCGGAGGATATCTTTTCATAATTAAATATAGATATGAAATAAATTAAAAATACTTTTCTAAAGGTAGAATTATAGTGAATCATTTTAAGAATAATTTTTATTTTTATTGTAATACTATTCATCATGCTAGAATACCAAATTCACGAGAATAATTCATTGTAAATTAAAACTATTTCCATGATATCTCTGAACACATTGATTATTGAAGCGCTTGAAATTTTTTTAAATTCTTTATATACCTTAAACCAATGTGAATAATTTTTTTAGTGGACAGTTTGAAGTCGAGAGGATAATATGACCTTAAAAAATCAAAGTAAGAGAGTTAATACTTAACGCTCACTAGGTAATTCCAGTGTAGCTTATCGAGGTAAATTAACATTAATCAAATAAGAATTCACTAGAAATAAAAATGTTATGTACACTTATATATATATATATATATATATATATATATATATATATATATATATATATAAGATATCTATTATCATGTAGTCATTTCTTCATGTAACTCCTTTCTACCCTAAGCACTCGGCCTATCACCCAATGTGGACTAGACTCTCACCGAGGCACACATGGGGTTGAGCCCCTCTATAGTAACCACTTCCCTTTGACACCTTTTTATACTGATCTTGATCTTATTAATTACATTATGGACATTATTATGGTTTTGATTTCGTATGATGTTAGATATTTGATCATGGATTATTGTGATCTTAATTTACTTATGATGCATGATGATTATTCGAGACATTCATATGTGGATGATGATATACTATTTGACATGGATATATTTTGAATGTTGTTTAGACATGTGATTTTGGATATTGTGAGTAGACCTAGAAAATAGACATTATATGATGATGATATAGTTGTTGATATAAATTGTAAGTGATAATGTTGATTTCCTTGATGTTGTTGTGATTCATATGTATAGATGATTTTGTGATTATATTTATATCATGTTGGATGTTTTGATATGGCCACAAGGCCGAAGGAGGTATTTTTGTTTTGCAGGTTAAAATATCACAACAAACATTGAGGGATTGGAGACCAACCACATTAGAATTCTAGGTGAATTCAACAAGGTCACCATGGCAACATGTTTTGTGTATGTGTGTTGTTTTTGTTAGGGATTCCCATGGGGGATTACCTTGAATGTGACCAAGGGGTTTTGTGTATTTTATTAATGTGGTTCCTTTTTATTATTTTTTGTATGTATTTTATTAGTGATGTGTCCCTTTCTTTTATTTAATTAAATTGTGGTAGATTAATGTGAGAAAACATATGGTTAAAAGTTAATAAATAAATAAATCAAATTTGGGATATAAGAAAGTAATAATGGAAGTTGTTGGCTTTTGTATTAAATGTTGTAAGTATGTGTAAGAGTTGTGTAAGTAAGATTTTGGAGTATGAAACACTCCACCTCCTTGGAAATTTGAATTTGTCCTTGGAGGCTATTTTTGGAGGCTTGTGGGACAAGTAAAACTTGTCCCATACCTCTTAATTTAATTTACCAACCATACCTATGGTTGGAGGGTTGATTTTAGACCTTTTGAATGCATTTTTATAAGTCAAGTTGCATGTTTTAATTGCACTCTTCTTACATTTTATTTAATTCAGTCCTTTGGGGTGTGGGTTGGATTGGAGTGTGGAAGTAAATTGTCATATTATTCACCCACCTCTTAATTGTGCATTGGAGAATGAATTTTAATTTTGTGTTGGAGTTGAGGATGTGTGATGTGGCATCCTACATGGATCCACCTCATCCTCTTCTCTTCCCTCCTCTATAAAATTCAAACTCTTTGCTTGGTTTTGGGTTATTGAAAATTTTTGCATGCTTCCTTGGGGCGAATTTTCTTGTGATTGGAGCTCTTGTTTTTTGGAAGGATATTGGAAAAATTTGCATGCTTGTTGATTGCTGATTTTGGGACTATATTTTGATATGAAAAGCTTGCTGTTTTGGAACAAAAGCTACAATAAAGAGGTAGGAGCTTAGCCCTTCTTTTATGTTATTATTATTTTTGTGTTTGTGTGAATGTTGAATGTTCTGTGTTTATTGGCTATTCGGTGACTGCCATAGGAATGGTGTAGGAGAAGGCTATGGGGAATCCATGTGGGGGCATATGGGAATCCCAGTGGCATCAAATTATTGTGGAGGGAGTTTGGGTTTGGGATCCACCATGGAAAAGAAATATCTTGCATTTCTTACTTATGAGGCGCATAAGGAAATCTATAAGGGCCATAAAGAGGGATTTTGGGGGGCATAAGGATATGTGTGGTGAATTTTATTGGTGGTTTTTTACAGGTGGATACTCAATTCCCATTGGGAGGCATAAGCAACTTCCCCCATAGCTCTTGCTCCTTTGGCTTGTATGATGAAGCTGAGTTCATTTTAAATTTTTAATGCGATTGTAAATCTGTTGATTTGTATTGAACTATGTTTCTTATTTGAATTGTGAATGTTAAAATAATGTTGTGTGTATGTTTTATGGAAGCTTGTTGTTTCCATGAGTAGAATCACACCTTCCATTGCATTGTGGTTGGGGCTCGAAGGCTAATGATGAAGGATGTCTTCTCCTTTCATTGGATGTCTTGGTTGGGTAGAGAGAGTTGCCTTTCCCCCACTTTTGTTGTGATCAAATTGGAAGAAAAGGGAACTCACATGTTGTTGTTCTGGAGCAGAGGAAAATATAGTTTTGAGAGTCCCTTGTGAAATATGTTTTCTTGTAACCTTTCCCACTTTGAAGTGGATGAAATTGTAATGTATTTTGTGAAGAGAAGATGTTTGTAATTGGTTATGAAAGATATTTATATTCTAATTACGGTCATTTGAAAGAATGAATTTGAAATCTATTATCTGCCTTCAAGGAATTGAAAAAATGTAAAGATGTATTTATTTTAAAATCAATAAAGGATTGTCAGACCTTTCCTCATTTGCATTTTTGATGTAAATTGGAATATCAGATTGTGATTGAAATCCTGTTTAGAGAAATGGAAAAGGAAGAAACACATATGAAGGAATTGTATTACTTTTTCCTTTTGAAAATATGTTAAAATTAGAAATCAGAATTTTCATTTTAGCTATTAAATGGTTGGATTAAAATCACTAAATGTATTAGACTAGAATAGAAATGAAATTTCCAATATGGAAGATGAAATTGTTAAATAGATCCCTCAAGATTTGATCTCTGTTGTAAATTTAAAATTAGCAAATAATTTATTTAAAATGCACAGTTTGAACCTAAAAATAATAATTAACATTGAAACCTTAAAATTTAGCATGATATGATATCAATGAACTCATCTTGACAAAAAAATGCAAAATCGGGCCCAAACCCTTTCACAATCTTTTTCTATCAAATGTTGGAAAAATTCAAATTGGAATCAATCAAGAAAAATCACCTTCCAAAAACATCCTAAATCCTTCTTAGAACAATCCTCCATGTTTGTTTGGCATGTTGAGTGAAGGAGAAGATCAAATTGAACCAAATTTATAAGTTAAAATTTACCAGTTCGATTCTAACAAGCCTGCAGGCCATATTCTTAAAATTTACACCTTAAACCTTATCAAAATGTAAAATTTATGATTTCTAGTCAAATAGGGTGTCGAGAAATTTCTAGAAAGTCCTTGTTTGCAAAAATTGAGATTTCTATCAAAAGTTATGGCCTTATGAAGTTTTCCTTCCTTGGCGGGAAAATTTGGGAAAATTTTCCTTGTGGACCCGTGGCCCGAAACTTTCCCTTAGGACCCTAAGAAAAAATTTGGAATTTTTTTAGATTTTTTTATAATTTTCCCCACCGCCCCATAGCCAATCAAAGGCTACCACATGGCATGGCGAAGTGGTGAAACCCTAGCAAAATTTATCATTTTTAAATTTATTTTTTTGGAAAATTATCTTAAAAACCTCTACGGCCCCGCACTCTAGTCCTCGCCTTGGTGAAATCAATTCCGTGGACACGCAGACCCAAGTGTCCATTTCACTCCTTTTAACCTCCTTTCATGAAATTCCCTAAACTTCTCCACCTCCCCGCCTCCCTTCTCTCGGTTTCTCCCCCACTTTGGCTTGTTGAGCGTCACATGTTCCTAGCGGCATAGTGGAGGAGCGGCGAAAAAGTGGACCTTTCCCTCGCACAGGAAAATTTCAAAACACCACCCCGTGACCCACCAACTCAAAAAAGTGCATTTTTCCCTCGCTCGACACGTGTCTCTATTGGGAAAATTTTCATCCCAAGGCCCGTGGGCCCACTTTTGGTGGAAAATTTTCACCCCAAGGCCTCGTCAACCCTTAACTTGAGTTTTATAAGTAGTTAGGAGGACTTGTTTATATCATTGGAAATGTGAGTAAATTTACTATCTAGTGGAAATGATTTAAGGAAATTTTGAATGTGTTAAGTGTGGAAAAATCATGTTGAAACTATGATCCCGTTAGAGAGTGGGTACAGTGTTAATTTACCCTTTGAACCTTATGGAACCTTCTATCCCTTAATTTTAAACCTTGTGACTTTAATAATTGTTAATCAAAGAAAAATATACTCTAATAGTTTAGTATTGTTCTAGAACTTGTTAATGATAGTTCTTTGTAGAACCTAGTAATAGACTACTTCTAATAAAAAAATTACTCCATATTTTCCTAACTAATCCTAGGTTGTTTCTTGGTTCTCAAGTGGGTTGTTTTAGTAAGTATTACACTTGGTATTAGAGTAGTGGTTCAAAAGCTTGGACCATTGGGCACAATAGAAAACTTGGGACATGAAAATTAAACCTAACACACTTTTAAATCTAGAAACAACTTAGTTTATAAATTCCATATTTTAGTAAACATGAAAATTGAATAAAACTTAGAAAAATGAACTAACTCACGCCTTGTCACAGGCAGGGAGGCACGAGACGGAGCGAGGACTTTTCACATAGACCCAAACTTACCACCATAGGATAAGTGTGCAACCCATCCTACCCCAGTTTTATAGACTCTTCAGATGTTAATGCCACTCTACGTAGAGGATTAGGAGGAGGACATGCAACCCAGGACATGATAGGGAGCCATGTGTTGATGGTCGGGCATCTCCTCAACCCAACGAGGAGCATATAGGAGAGAAATTCCATGCAGAGTTGGCTAGGGTAGAGTCACCATAGAGGGGACAAGGTGACGAATTTTCAGATCATAGAGATGGGTCTCAGATCCCTAGGCTTAGGGATGAGCATAAAATGAGGCCTAGAGGCCGTCAGATCACAACTATAGATCACATCAGGGAGATCCTGAAGCTTCGGCCATCACATTACTCTGCGGTGACACGGATGGATTTCGGGAAGAGGCCTAGTTAGTGAGCTTAAGTAGTTTATTTAAGCTTTTCCTTGTTCTAGCAACATGAAAGCTCATGTTGCGATCCATCTACTGAGGGATGGAGCAGGAGTATGGTGGAGGACAAAGGAGAAAAAGCTCCATGTTGATTCTAAGATAGTGACCTAGGAGCTATTTGAGGAGAGATTCAGGAGTAGATATTTGTCACGGAGGTTCATACAACAATGGATAGATGAGTTTCATGACCTCCGACAGGAATCTCTTTTAGTAGCAGAGTATGAGAGTAGGTTTTTGGATCTACTCCAGTATGTTGAGTACATGCAGGATGAGTAGGTGTAGATCCACAGGTTCATTTGGGGCCTGAACCTGGACATTGGAGGTGTAGTGTATATCCATTGTCCACAGACATTAGTTGAAGCCGTCGATAAGGCATATATAGTAGAGGAGACTTGGGGGAAGACCCAACAGGGTAGAGACTGAGTCCGGAGCTACATACATTAGATGTAGGACAATAGATTGAGGGGGTTAGTACCTCCTCCTTGTGGTGGAAAAAGTTCTTCACAGCCGTCATTTAGACCCCAGCAGTAGCAGTAATAGCAATCTCACCCACCTCATGACCTCCTCGGAGAGATGATGCACAGAGAGGTTGGAGTATGGGGCCTCCTCCTAGGGCTCCCATCAGGACACATGGTGGACCTAAAACTCAGTCAGTGGGAGCTCACCACCAGAGACCTCAGGAGACCGCAGCTGGATCATTAGGATCCACGTCATAGACTTCCAGAGCACCTACTGGAGGTGCTTCTCATTGGAGAGGATCAGGTGGTTGTTTTGGTTATGGTGTTACAGGACATTTTTGGAGAGATTTCCCACAGAACGCTAATAAAAAGGGTAAGATAGATCTCAGAGACGACTATTGGTGACATGGGACATAGCCACAAGATTTATGTAGCAGTTGAGAACCACTAGGTAGAGCATCAGAGTATAGTCATTGAGACTACAGGTAGCATTGGTCGTATTCCTAACTTTGTATTATTTAATTTTATTTCTTATAATTCTTTCATTGCATCATCTTTAGTAGAGCGATGCAGGATGGTGGTAGTTAGGTAGGGTCATAGTTGGGATTTCAAGATGGCTTTTGGAGCCAAGATCTCTGTATACTCCTTAGTTAAGGAGTGTGTAGTGAATCCAGGACCTTTCACCACTACTTCTAATCTCCATATCCTTCTTTTGGGCTCATATGGAGTCATTTTGGATATGGATTGGTTATCTGCATACAGTCCAGGGATGGATTGTTATCAAAAGACTATATCTTGTGTAGATGATTTGGGAGTGGAACCAGTGATTTCAGGGGTTAGGAGACTCGTTTCTATTCGCACCATCTCCGCTATGCATCTTAAGTGGTGTGTGTGACAGATTGTTAGATGTATGCTATTAGAATCAATGAAAGATTAGAGGATGGGTCTAGTGGACTATCACTAGATTATCATCCCATTTTGAGGGAGTTTGTAGATGTCTTTCTAGGGGATCTACCGGGGTTACCACCCCCACGTGAGATATATTTTCATATAGATCTAGTTCCGGAAGTAGAGCCTATCTCACAAGAACCTTATCGATGACCACCCCAAAGATTTGTGAGCTCAAGTTATAGCTTGAGGGCCTTTTAGAGAAAGGCCTTATCCATCCTAGTGTATCCCCTTGGGATGGACTAGTGATCTTTCTCGAAGAAGAAGGATGGATCCTTGCGGTTGTGTATTTATTACCGCCAGTTGAATAAGGTAACGATCAAGAATTGTTATCCCCTTCCATGTATTGATGACTTGTTTGATCAGGTTGAAAGGAGCCACGCTTTTCTATAAGATTTATATTAAGTCATGTTACCATTAGCCAAGGATTTCGAAGGTGGAAATTCATAAGACCTCCTTCATACGAGATATGGGCACCGTGAGTTCACAAAGTGGTGCCTTTTGGTTTGATTAATGCCCCAAAGATATTTATGAGTTTGATGCATGGGGTATTCAGGGACCTTCTTAGATCACTTTGTGCTCATCTTCCTTAATGACATTTTGATTTACTCATGTACACGTGAGGAGCATAAGAGGAACCTTCGCCAGGTTGTTTAGTGTCTTCGGGAGTAGTAGCTTTACGGGAACTTGGAGAAGTGTGCATTCTTTCAAATAGAGGTGTAGTAATTGGGTCATATCATTTATGGGGAAGGTATTGGCCTCGATCCTTTGAATATTAGAGCCATTATGGATTTCCCAACACCCACTACTATAACAAAGGTGCATGATTCATGGGATTAGTAGGTTACTATAGGAGATTTGTTCAGGGACTTCTCTCAGATTACACACCCTATCACTTCCTTTCAAAGGAAAGGGAAGAAGTTTTTTTGGTCAGACAGATGCGAGTATGCCTTCAAGAAACTAAAGGAATGTCTCACTACAATACCTATTCTTGCAAAGTGCGGATCCTTAGGGTGAGTTTTTCATTTGTACGCATGTTTCTTTAATAGGGCTTCGAGGTGTGTCGATGCGGGAGGGAAGAGTAGTGGCTTTTGAGTCTCACAAACTCAAGGATTATGATCTTAATTATTTGACTCATGATCTAGAGCTTTTTGTGGTTATGCTCCCCTTAGTTTGATGGAGACACTTTCTTCTTGGCAGGAGATTGACACTCGGGACGATCACTTGAGTCTTCATCACCTCTTCATGTAGCCTAATCTCAACGCTCATCGGCGGCTTTGAATGGATTTTATTTATGAATATGATATGGATATTGAGCATGTGAAGGGGAAGGAGAATGTGGTAGCAGACGATCTCAAGCGACGGAGACATGTGGCTATGGCCACCTCGGTGAGAAAAATTTGTAGAGCAGGATTCTTGATCGCTTCCTCTTGACAACTTCTACATTACGATTCGAGAAAATATTAAGTCCTGAGACCCCTTGAGGGAAATTTTGATGGTTTTTCCTTAGAGGTAGATGGTCTTCTCAGGAGCAGGAGGCCGAGATGTATGTTCCAATAGATGGAGACTTGAGTTAGGAAATCTTGACAGAGGCACATTATGCACCCTATTCAGCCATCCCGGGGTGAAGAAGATGCACGCCATCTCTTGCGAAAGTTGTATCATTGGACAAGGACTTCGTAGAGACGTGGCTTAGTTTGAGTCATGATGTTTAGAGTGATAGAGAGTTATGGATGAACATCACCATCTAGCTGGCCTTCTTTATCCTCATGCTATACTGGAATGGAAGTGGGACACCATTTCCATGGACTTCATTGTTGGGCTACCAATGTCGAGATATCACCATGATGCCATTATGGTCACGGTTGATAAATTGACAAAAGTGGCTCACTTTTCTCTCGGTGAAGACCACTTATACAGCTAGAGCAGTGGCATGGGTATACTTGGATTAGATTATCGGGTTGCACGAGATTCCATGGAAGATCATTTGTGACCGTGATCCTTTGTATACTTCACATTTCTGGACTACCATGCAGCATGCCCTTATGACGAGAATCAACTTCATCACAACATATCACCCTGAGACAGATGGAATAACTAAGTAGGTGAATCAAATTTTAGAGGAAATGCTCGGGATGTATGTGATGGATTAACAATCTAGATGGGAGGATCACCTGTACTTAGTGAAGTTTGCCTACGGTAATAGTTTTTAGAGTTCTATAGGAATGTCTCCTTTTCAGGATTTGTATGGTAGAGAGTGCAGGACACCTCTTAGTGGGGACAAGTTAGAGGACAGAGTATCTCTTGGACTAGCTCTTCTACATGACATGGAGCAACAATTGGTGTTGACCAGGTAGAGATTGTAGGAGGAAAAAGACAGGAAAAAGAAGTATGCAGATCAACATAGGATCGACCCTAGTTTTGATGTGGGCATGAAGGTGTTCCTTCATGTCAGGCCACACAAGAGCCCTATATATTATGGAAAATGTTCTAAGTTAGCTCCTATATTTTTGGGTCCTTTTGAGATCTTGGAGTGCATCGGCCCTTTGGCCTACCATCTAGCATTGTCACCCACTTGTCTTACATACATGATGTTTTTCATGTTTCATTTCTCGGAGATATATTACAAATCCTTCTCATATGTTGGATTGGACATCATTGCAAGTGCGGGATCAAGGGTAGGTGATAGTGGAGCCCATTCACATCCTAGATCACATAATCCTGGGCCTTCAAGGTAGAGAGGTTGATCGGTTCGGTGCGGTGGGATAGCTATGATGAGAGACTGCAGCTACATGGGAGGATACTACCTTATTACGAGTTCGAGTTTTCATATTTGTTCCAGTGACTTCCAGGAGGAAGTCTAGTCTAAGGGGAAGGGGATGTAGTGCCCACTTCCGTTTGACACCTTTTTATACTAGATCTTGATACTGTTAATTACATTATGGACATTATTATGGTTTGGATTTAGTATGATGTTAGATATTTGATCATGGATTATTGTGATCTTGATTTGCTTATGATGCATGATGATTATTAGAGACATTCATATGTGGATGATGATATACTATTTGACATGGATATATTTTGAATGTTGTTTGGACATGTGATTTTGGATATTGTGAGTAGACCTAGAAAATGGACATTATTTGATAATGATATACTTGTTTATATAAATTGTAAGTGATAATGTTGATTTCCTTGATGTTTTTGTGATTCATATGTATAGATGATTTTCTTATTGTATTTATATCATGTTGGATGTTTTGATATGGCGACGAGGCCGAAGGTGGTATTTGTGAATTTTAGGTTAAAATATCACAAAAACATCGGGAATTGGATACCAACCACATTATAATTCTAGGTGAATCCAAAAAGGTCACCATGGCCACATGTTTTGTGTATTTGTGTTTTTTTATTAGGGATTCCCATGGGGGATTACCTTGAATGTGACCAAGGAGTGTTGTGTATTTTATTAATGTGGTTCCTTTTTATTATTGTTTGTATCTATTTTATTAGCGATGTGTCCCTTTCTTTTATTTAATTAAATTGTGGTAGATTAATGTGAGAAAACATATGGTTAAAATTTAACAAATAAATAAATCAAATTTGGGATATAACAAAGTAATAATGGAAGTTGTTGGATTTTTGTATTAAATGTTGTATGTGTAAGAGATGTGTAAGTATGTGTAATAGTTGTGTAAGTCAGATTTTGGAGTATGAAACACTCCACCTCCTTGGAAATTCGAATTTGTCCTTGGAGGCTATTTTTAGAGGCTTGTGGGACAAGTAAAACTTGTCCCATACCTCTTGATTTAATTTACCAACCATACCTATGGTTGGAGGGTTGATTTTAGACCTTTTGAATGAATTTTTAGAAGTCAAGTTGCATGTTTTAATTGCACTTTTCTTACATTTCATTTAATTCAGTCCTATGGGGTGTGGGCTTATTAGAGTGTGGAAGTAAATTGTTATATTATTCACCTACCTCTTAATTGTGCATTGGAGAATGAATTTTAATTTTGTGTTGGAGTTGAGGATGTGTGATGTGGCATCCTACATGGATCCACCTCATCCTCTTCTCTTCCCTCTTCTATAAAATTGAAACTCTTTCCTTTGTTTTGGGTTGTTGAAACATTTTGCATGCTTCCTTGGGGAAAATTTTCTTGTGATTGGAGCTCTTGTTTTTTTGGAAGGAGATTGGAGAACTTTGCATGCTTGTTGGTTGCTGATTTTGGGACTCTATTTTGATATGTAAAGCTTTTTATTTTGGAACAAAAGCTATCATGAAGAGGTAGGAGCTTAGATCTTATTTTATGTTATTATTTCTTTTTGTGTTTGTGTGAATGGTGAATGTTTTGTTTGTTTATTGGTTGTTGGGTAGATTACCATAAGAATAGTGTAGGAGAAGGCTATGGGGAATCCATGTGGGGGGCATAAGGGAATGCCAGTGGCATCAAATTATTGTGGAGGGAGTTTGGGTTTGGGATCCACCATGGAAAAGAAATAGCTTGCATTTCTTACTTGTGGGGGGCATAAGGAAATTTGTGGGGGTCATAAGGAGGGATTTTTGGGAGCATAATGATATGTGTGGTGAATTTTATTGGTGGTTTTTTACAGGTGGATACCCAATTCCCATTGGGAGGCATAAGCAGCTTCCCCCATAGCTCTTGCTCCTTTGGCTTGCATGATGAAGCCTGAGTTCTGTTTTAATTTTTTCAATGCAGTTGTAAACTGCTTATTTGTATTGAACTGTGTTTCTTATTTGAATTGTGAATGTTAAAATAATATTGTGTGTATGTTTTGTGGAAACCTATTTTTGCCACGAGTTGAATCACACCTTCTATTGCATTGTGGTTGGGGCTCTAAGGCTAATGATAAAGGATGGATTCTCCTTTCATTGGATGTCTTGGTTGGGTGGAGAGTGTTTCCTTTCCCCCACTTTTGTTGTGATCAAGTTAGAAGAAAAGGGTACTCGCATGTTGTTTTTCTAGAGCAAAGGAAAATATAGTTTTGATAGTCCCTTGTGAAATATATTTTATTTTAACCTTTCCCACTTTGAAGTGGATGAAAT
Organism: Taxus wallichiana var. yunnanensis; assembly: GCA_018340775.1. Classification (NCBI taxonomy): domain Eukaryota; kingdom Viridiplantae; phylum Streptophyta; class Pinopsida; order Cupressales; family Taxaceae; genus Taxus; species Taxus wallichiana. The sequence continues at coordinate 992,193,038 of CM031234.1, read as the reverse complement.
TGTAACATATTTTGTGAAGAGAATATGTTTGTAATTGGTTATGAAAGTTGTATATTCGAAATGTGAAAGATATTTATATTCTGTTCTAGTCATTTGAAAGAAGGAAATTGAAATCATTATCTGCATTCAAGGAATTGAAAAAAATGTAAAGATGTATTTATTTTAAAATCAATAAAGGATTGCAAGACCTTTCCTCATTTGCATTGTTGATTTAAATTGGAATATCAGATTGTGATTGAAATCCCTGTTTGGAAAAATGGAAAAGGAAGAAACACGTATGAAGGAATTGTATTACTTTGTCCTTTTGAAAATATGTTAAAATTGGAAATCAGACTTTGCATTTTAGCTATTAAATGGTTGGATTAAAATCACTAAATGTATTAGACTAGAATAGAAATGAAATTTCCAATATGGAAGATGAAATTGTTAAATAGATCCCTCAAGATTTGATCTTTGTTGTAAATTTAAAACTGGAAAATAATTTATTTAAAATGCACAGTTCGAACCTGTAAATAATAATTAACATTGAAACCTTAAAATTTAGCATGCTATGATATCAATGAACTCATCTTGACAAAAAAAAACACTTAAGGAAATAAATCAAAACATTGCAAAATCGGGCCCAAACCTTTTCATAGTTTTTTTGTCAAATGTTGGAAAAATTCAAATTGAAAACAATCAAGATAAATCACCTTTTAAAAACATCCTAAATCCTTCTTATAAAAATTCTCCATGTCTGCTTGGCATGTTGAGTGAAGGAGTAGATCAATTTTAACCAAATTTATAATTTAAAATTTACTAGTTGGATTCTAACAAGCTTGCAATTTGTATTCTTAAATTTTACACCTTAAACCTTATTAAAATGTAAAATTTATGATTTCTATGCAAATAGGGTATTGAGATATTTCCAGAAAGTCCTTGTTTTCCCAAAAATGAGCTTTCTATCAAAAGTTATGGCCTTCTAAAGTTTTCCTTCCTTGGTGGGAAAATTTGGGAAAATTTTCCTAGTGGGCTGCATGTGACAGAAATTTTCCCTTAGGACCCTTAGAAAAATTTTGGAAATTTTTTTAGAAATTTTTAAAAATTTTCCCCACCATCCCATAGCCAATCGGTTCCTTAGGACCCTTAGAAAAATTTTGGAAAATTTTTTAGAATTTTTTTAAAATTTTCCCGACCATCCCACAGCCAATCAGAGGCTGCCACGTGGCACGGAGGAGGGGCAGAACCCTACCAAACATTATCATTTTTCAAAATTTTGATTTTGGAAAATTTTCTTAAAAACCTCCACGGCCCCGCATTCCCATCCTCACCTCGGTGAAATCAATTCCATGGATGTGCGATCCCACACTTTCATTTCACTCCTTTCACCCTCCTTTAGAAAAATTCCCTAAACTTCTCTGCCGCCTCGCTCTTCCCTCAATTTCTCCCATGCTTTGGCTTGTTGAGTGCCACATGTCCCTAGAGGCGTAGGGGAGGTGCGGTTGGAAAAGTGGACCCTGCCCCCATGCGGGAAAATTTCAAAACACCACCCGACAACCTACCAACCCAAAAATGTACATTTTTCCTTTGTTTGACACATGTCTCTTTTAGGCAATTTTTCATCACGTGGGCACGTGGGTCCGCTCTTGGGGAAAGATTTCACCTAAAGACTTTCCGGCCCATAACTTGAGTTTTATAAGTAGTTAGGAGGAATTATTTATATCATTGGAAAGGTGAGGAAATTTCCTATTCAATGGAAATTATTTATGGAAATTTTGAATGTGTTAAGTGTGGAAAAAATCAATTTTAAACTCTGATCTCGTTAGAGAGTGGGTATGGTGTTAATTTACCCACTGAACCTTATGGAACCTTCTATCCCTTAATTCTAGACCTTATGACTTTAATAATTGTTAATCAAAGAAAATTATACTCTAATAGTTTAGTATTGTTTTGGAACTTGTTAGTGACAACTGTTGCCTTGTAACCTTGTAGTAGACTAGTTCTAATAAAAAAAATTATTCCATAATTTTCCTAACTAATCCTAGGTTGTTTCTTGGTTCTCAAGTGGGTTGTTTTAGCGGGCATTACACCCTCATTTATGTGAGATTCACAAGAATGATCCTTCATTGATGGAGAATGAGTTACAAGAATGCAAATATGGACATTCACTCAAAAATAGAAGATATAGATAACAGATTCGTGCACATATGCATCATAAATGGAAATGAACATTGGAAATAAGAATAATGAAACTAGATCTGACTTAGAATAATATGAATAACACAAGGGTTTACACTTAAGAACATGAATAACTAGAATCACACACATATATTGATTTATAAATATTTACAATGGCCCCATTACATCATAAGGGTCATACAGAATGAATACATCAAAGAATATTATCTTAAATCATGTAAAATACTCTGTAGAGAGAGAGTTCTTAGCTATTCTACCCATTACAACTCTTGTTCAGACCCAAACCCATGTATATATTCTTAATAACATCCTTGCAAGTATTCCTGCGAGTACCTTGTTACCATTGAAAACATTTTTTAACCCTATTAGCACCATAACAACACTTTGTTATCACTCTACTCCTCCTCTATTTCGAGACGCAAGCACTCCTTTAAATAGGATCAAGATGTACTGCTTTGGTTTCCTTCATGAACAGATCGCATGCCAAGTGGATGTGTGGTACTCCATGGTTGAATGCCTATGCCATCTTGCAAATTCCTCCACTACCTATAATGATCATGTTGGGAATATTCCCTATGTGGAATATTCTCTTCTTGACCTCTAAGGCTCCAGGATGACACCTTATCCATTTAACATGCTTACTCGGGCTTTTCATGTGTTTCTCCTATGAGAAATCCTTCAAAATATGGCTAATTCCCTAAACCTTCCTGCTCCTATTTGTGCTAACCTCTTCTCCCACATGCCTTTCCCTTGCATGCTTTTTCCTAAGCACCTTCCTTCTTTACTACCTTCCGCACGTGCTAACCTCTTCCTTAGGACTTAGTCAATTCATGGCCCAACATTACCCCTAAAGTACACATGTTTTATGTCCTCAAAACACTCTACCCTTCCACCAATGAAAAATAATAGTAGAAAATGAAATTATATGCGATTGAATAAAGAATGGAAGAATGGAAGAATCCTACTACCACTACATGAGATGTGGGAAATCTTTCTTCACAGGGGCTTCAATTTTAACCCAAAATCCACCTCATTTTGCACCTATTGAAGTAAGTTACCCACCTTCACGCTAACCTCGTCAAAAAATCTCATCCCCTTAGAATTTAGCATATATTCAATGCTTTTCATCTACTTACTATCGTATCTCAAGTGCGTCCATCCTGCCGCGACCCGACTTGGGGTGCAACTCTTTTAGCCTACTTTTAGTCAAAATCCTTAAGGTTTTGATTGCCTCGATTTCTTCTCTACCTCGGCAAATATCTTGTCCCACTCCGCCCTATCTCCCTTATGTTTATTTTGAAATTCATTCAAATCCACTTCATGGCTGAAAACTAATATGCTTGCTACTTTGTCCCTGTTGCCGTGGTTTTTATATAAAACTTCATCCATTTATGTCACGGTCTTCACTAAGGAAAGGAGATTGGAGCACCAAGTTAGTATCTCCCTAGTCTTCAACTTCTCTTCCTTTTTCTGATGTGCCATTACTTCTTCTGCTGATTCTAATGCAATTAGATTCCTTTCCACAGTGAGTATGCGCGCTAAGTCTTCCAAGCAATGCATGGTTGACTCATACTTTTCGAGAATGGGTTAGGTATGGGTGCTTCAAGGTAATGGAATTTGAAATGGCCTCTACCTTCTTATGGAATTTGCACACCTTTACCTTTTCATCCCTTAGCTCACACCTTAACTACACATTGATTAACTCCTTTTTCTTTATCTCCCTATCCCTCTGAATTTTATCCTCATTCTTCTTTCCAAGTTCCTCCTCCAAGGCTCTTATTCTATCATTTCTCCCAAAAATTATTTCCTCCACCTCTACTGACACCTTCTTGAGCACGTTTTAAAATTTCTCATCCGACAACTGCTAAGTATTTACAAGGGGGTTCATTCCTTCGATGCCCGATATCTCCATCATTACATATTTATTAACTTCAAACTCGAGACTCATCGACGTTGGACTCAAATTCATAGGAAAAAAATTTCCTAGTGTGTGGATACACACTTTATTCATCAAAATAATACCAAGCTAGGAGTTTTTATGTGGGAAATTTAATTTGGAACCACACGCGTAATCATTTATTTGGATCATTGTTATAAGTCATGGTGTTTTCCTACACTGCTACTATGCCATTTCCATCTGTGCAATACTGCTGCCACTAGGAAGCTTACTATTAAGATGGGGTCTCCACCCATACTTCACTATTCCTTCCATACGTAGAGCTTTCTTCAATCTCTTTTAGTAATTCATCGAAACCGCCTCTACCTCTTATTCCATTAGATCTCGTATAATACCCACCAACTACTTTTCAAATGTATCATTTATTTGTTCCTTGGTAGGGGCCAAGGTCCTTTGACCATGCATGCTCACCTCCTCAACTTCCTCCTTTCACATGGTAACCCTCCTCATACTTCTCCTCTTTATCCCCTTCCTCACTAGACTCGTGTACATTGTACACAAGATGATTTTGAGATTCCTCATGCTCTTAATTTTCTCCTTTATTTTACTCCTTAGAGTCATCATCCTCAATTCTCTCTGTCTTCTCGAGTCAAGACCTTACACAACCCTTTTCTTTTTCTTCATTGGTGACTCCAACATAGGGATTCCTCCTTTTGGGTGACTCTTCTCTCATAGGATACTCTTCTTTCTCTAACGAATCCTTCCTAACGGGATACTTCTTTCATCGAACATAGGTTATTATACATGTCCTTGACTCGTACACCCCTATGGTTTACACTTTGTATGTGCACTCGACACCTTTTATGTAGGATTACCTTTTTGTTATCTCTTATTAATTACTACTTTATTCTCTCTCCTAATGGGGTCTTTTGGGATAGAGACGACATCCTCAAAGATATAAGCACCCTTCTCAAATTTTGGCCTTAGCCGCACATACATCCATTCTTTCATCCTACCTACAATAGCCAATGTCACAATTTTTATCATGCATAAATCATGAGATTATTACTTCTCTACATATGCGTGCTTCTTGGGATACACTAAGGTCCAATACATTTCATGGTGATCTTGATATTCAAAACATATATTGAATTTATTTATTTTTCTTCCTTAAACTTATTTACCATGCTTTGAAAATATTGTCTTTGTGAAGGAGAAGGGAAATTTACACCAAGAACCCTTTGGTGCCATCTGTCAAGGTAAACCTACCAAAACAAAAGTGCTACTATATGATAAATTCAGCTTCTCCACCCGAAAATGCAGGTAGTTGTTTTTGTATCCTCCATTCAGCTCTAAATGTTTTGTATATCCATTTATACCATTTATCCAAGTGTGGCTTGTGAGAAGCCATGATGGTGTCCTAAGTATAAGATTAAAAAATATTTGAAGGAGATGGGTTCTCATCCGGGTACTCCGAGAGAAACTTATCTGGTCCATCAGGCACTCTAATATCTAAAAAGACAATGGTAAGGAGGACACTACCTAACATGATATTATTCTTGTCACACGCGGCATCAATAATATCCTCCGTAGTAAAAGCTGAGAGGTTGTAAATGGTTCCCTCTGAGATCTTGTGGCAAACATTCAACCAACCTTTGTTTATCTGCGTCCATCTTTCCTACCCATTCAACTTTGTCACCAAGTACACGACAATCCTCATAATAGGGTGGGTGATTGCAGTGATGTTAAATTATAGTGAACCCTTCTTATAGTCATACACCTCAACATTATTCTTAATGGCCTCCTTATCACTTAAATCATCATCCAACAAATCCCCTTCATAGATTAGGAAAGTGAACTTAGAAATCAACTGTGGGTTATTATTCATCCAAATCCCTACAAAATAAAAGTGATCCTCATGCACGCGTGACATCAACCATTGGTACAGTCGCTTAGGTTTGTAAAAATAGGGCAACTCATAAAGTTGCAGAAGCCCAACCTTTTCTAACTTCACTTTTACTTCATCATCATAGATGGGTTTCCCATCTAACATCCTATTCTCCATGTGGCGAACAACATCCAGGGTCATATCCTTTTCTATGGTGCTCGTGTGATGATTGTAATTACTCACATCCATCTTCCTTATATACGACACCCTCTTTTTCCCTAGCAGCACAAAATTTGAGTACTGCACCTTTGCATTCCATTCTTCACTGAAAATGGTGGAAATGGTCAATTTTCCTTTTCCATTTCCCTTTCCGTTCTTTGGTGAAGTGGCCGTTCCTTTCCTTGGTGGCATTTTTCTATTCCTTGGTCCTTTGTAGTTTCTTCCTTGTGTATAGTTTTATTATTTCTCAAACCCTCAACTCTACTTCTATGAAATTTCTAGGAAAACATGTACCCTAGCTTATAAAACATAACCTAGATAAATTCCTTTCCACAAGAGAAATGTATCCAGCCAAGGGGACCCACAAAAAAACTCCACCGCGTACACCCGTGCACTTTTCTTCTACACTAGTTCACAAGTATTTCATTTTCTTCAACTTCACACACTCTTCTTCGCAAGAATCATCTTAAAAATAAGAATTTCTTTGACAAAAAAATGCAAGGTAGAAAGATGTCCACGAATGGTGATGCGACTGGTGTTGTGGATGGAATCCATAGCGATGGTGATGGTGACTACCCTATTTTTGGCTGTGGCCATGGATGTGGGTGAACGTGCAAGGGAGGTAGGGGAATACTGGGTTAGCCATGCTTCAGTGCCCCTACACATCCATCTGAGGTTTCTGGTGGATCCTCTTTGGATTTATTTGTGAATGTGATGATTTTGACCCGGGAATATGATCTCGAGGTCTCCCCCATTGACCTTGCTAATACTGGTCCTCTTTTGGAAATTACCTCTAAACCATTCCTCTCTTCACCACGAACCCTATTTTATGTCAATGGAGCTCCGGTGCATTGCTCTTCGTAGGTCTATGATCTAGTCCTGGATCTCCTTGATGTTGGGGGAATAGGTGTGGTGGATTTGGTGCATAAGGATCCATTGGTGGGTGGAGATGTTTTTGCCCCTGCGGTCAAACATAACCTATCCAAACAACATTTTGGGAGTGAAATTTTGAATCATCCCCCTATTCAAACATATTTCAAGGATGTACTGCAGTGACGTAATGGTGATAGGGTTCTTGCCAAACATAACAGGCCAATGGCTTATGCAAAATCCACCCCATCAGTTTGTTTTGGTGATGAGGTGGTTCAATCTGAAGCATCTTTCGAAAGGAATGGACTGATATGCAGATTCCACAATTTTTTCCTAGCCTTCTAGCACTTCATGCATGGATTTTGAGGCAATGGGCCCCCTATTTGGAAGGTAGGTTGGATATTTTTCCCAGTGCTCGGGTTTTTTTATTGTTTCTTTTACGTCAGCTGCGGATAGAGATCTTATTTTTGGGAAAATATGGGATTTTGAATCCAATATGCTTCTGATGAAACCATGGTTTCCTTTATTTAACCCAGTTTCGGATTCCTTCCATGTTAAACCGGTGTGGATTCGTCTTCCATATCTACCTCTCCAATTCTGGTTAGAAAGTTGTTTAACAACTATTGGCAATACTTTAGGGAAATGTTTATTTATAGATTAAAAAATGATGATTTTGAGCACACAACGTATGCTAGAATCTTGGTTGATATGGATATTACTTGTTGATTTCCCTGCTGCTATTGAACTCAAAGTGGAGGATCGAACATGGTTACAAAATATAGACTATGAAGGGTTTCCCTTTAGATGTAGAAATTTCTTTTCTCTTGGCCATCTTGCTTCAAATTGTCACGTGATTAGGAAGCATGCTAAAAGGAATAGCTCATGGTGGAAGAATTTTAATCCAAGACACTTAGTGGTGAATGATCCTTCAGAAGGTGACTCGATTCGACCCTATGATTTTGACTGATCCAGAAAAGGAGGATGCTTTAACTGAGCCTCTTAATCTCAAGGAACAGATAGATGTTTTGACTCCAACCCATATTGAAAATGTAAATCCAAATACTTCTAAGGTTTGGACTATTGTGAGTAGGAAGAAGAAAAGGGCTATCTCGCCCCTCAAGATGTAGTTAAGATCCAAAGGGAAGGGGTTAAAAGTTTGAGATAGTTTGCTGGTTTTTATGCTTTTGCTGTTATTTTCTTTTCGTGGTTCAACTTGGTTTATCTTTTTTCTGTTGGTAGAGGTAGCTTCATTTTTCTTCATTGTTTCATATTTTTCTCCTCCTATTGTATAGGGTAGGGTCCCCTTAACCCTTTTTTCACCATTTATCAAAAAAATAACAAAACGCAAGGTGAAAAATAATAGCTATTCATCCTTCTATTCATATATTTGTTCTTTTTTACACAAACCCCAATGCCACCTACCAATGTAAAAACACATAAAAGTCATCTTTTTCCAATGCCATCCTTCTGCACATTCTATCTAGCAATTTTCATCGGTGTGCAAGCCTATGCAAAAACTCATACAACCTTCTAGTGCACAACAACTACCTTAACGAGAGATCTCTTCGCACTTTCTTCCACATTGAAGTCAATCTTCCTTTATGTTTTGGACCAATTTATTGCCTTAACCTACCACCTTGTTGCTTTTGCGCTTCCTACCCTTGTGTGTAGTTTCTAAAAGCCTTTTGACACCAATCTTATCTAATGATCACCTCTGCTACGCACACTTTTTTTGATTCTGTGCACTTTTAACTTTACATCTCGGGAAACTACTTCAACATTGATCCACACACTTTCTCCAACTCTTACCATGTCCTTTCTAGAACTTTACCTTTATGTTCCACCCCACACTAAAAATATGTGTTTTCCTCTGCACATGAAACCTTGATGATGTGCTCATCCACCGATGCACACACTCACCCAAAACAACCAAAAGGAACAAAGCAATGAGAAAGGGAAACACAAAGAAAGGAAACTAAATTAAGGGAAATCCTAAGCTAACTGGAAATACTTCCTTATTTATAAACACCCTAAAGCCTTATTTATAATAGGGCTTCAACCTAATTCCATTTAAATACCCAAGAATTTGTATTCTATCCAACGCTTAGAGCTGGAAAGCACCTGAATTAAGTATATGGGTAATATAATACAGTCCCAACCAATGGACCTTGAGCTTCCTAGGATGGCACAGAAACTTAGAATCATAAAGTAAAACCATCTTCCCAACCTCAAATTTTTTATTCTTTATGTGATGATCATGCCAAGCCTTTTGTCTCACCTTCTCAGTCTTCTAACTCCACTTAGCAAGTGATCACCTCTTATCTAACATCATTATCTTGTCAATGCACTCTTACAATGCTTGTTCGTTGGCCAATCCTCCTATGCACGTAATACGTAGAGAGGGTGGAATAAAATATACTTGGAAAAAAATTCCACACTAAACACTAATTAGAACCGTATGGCTTTGTTCAATCTTGTGTAAGTTGCTCTATACACCCATAGTACGGCTAAGACTTTTCATCCCAATAATTCCTCCCAATATGAAAAATATTAGTAATTATATGACTCAATATCTATTTAAGTGCTGCAATATTCCAATTAGTCCAAGGGTGATAAGGAATAGTCTTGTGATGGGCCACCATGAATTCTACCAACAAAATCCTGATAGTTTCATTTAGGAAATGCGTACCCCTATCACTCATTAAACTTAGTGGGCACCCATATCTGCTAATGATGTTTTCCCATAAAAATCTAGCTATTGTCACTATCATGCAATCCTTAGTTGGTGTTGCTTCAACCCATTGTGTAAGATAATCGGTCTGAAGCAATGATGTACTTTAAACTCATCCTTTTTGAGGTAGGTGAAATAGGGCCTACAAAGTCAATTTCCCATTTCTCGAATGGTTTAGCACTAGCTATTGGTCTCAATGGAATTTCATCTTTTTCTGGCTTACCAAGGTGTTAGAAATGATCACATGCCTTGCAATATTCAATATAATCCTTGTAAACCATCTCCCACAAAGGCTAGCTAAGAGGATCTTATGTGTAGTCACATTCCCTGCATAGTGTCCTCCTGTAATTCCACTATATGAATCTTCCATGATTATAGTGTACTCATGCTCAAGCACGCACCGATGCAAAACCTCATCATGGCATAGCTTGTATAATTCTCCACTAATTAACATTTAGGGCATGACACATACAACTCACTGCATCCTTTTCAAGGCCTTCATTTCCTTTGGCACCACACCCATTATTAAAACACAACAATATATTTTAAGTCGAGGGTGTGCGCCGCAATCTGAAAAATTATGCATCTGGAATCATATTTTGAATGTTCTATGTGTCCTCTCCACCTATTTAATCCTTGATAAATGATCAGGACCCAAATTACTCTTACCCGGTTTACAAAATCAGTAAACCAAACTCCATGAAACAATAGGACCCACCGACATATGTGCACTTGCAAGATGGGATTTTTCACCAAATAATTTAATGTCATGTGGTCTGTATGTAAAATTTAAAGGGTGTTTCTAGCTAATAATGTCTGAATTTGTACAACACATAAATCATCGAGAATTCCTCATGCTTTATAGTAGTATAATTTTTTTAGTTGGGGTTAGCTTCCTACTAGGGAAGCACAAGGTATGGTCAACAATTCCCTCTCCAAGTTATGCTAATACTATTCCAATCACCATCATTGAAGCATCAAAATGTACATGGAATGGCTTATCCCAAGATGGAAAATAGAATATGGGCAGAGAGATAAGTCTATTCTTCATTGTGTCAAATGCCTTGATTGCACCGCTCCCAGATGAAATTTACTTTTTTGCTTCAGAAATTCCTCTAATGGTGTGACAATATTGGCATATCTCTTAATGAATATCATATAATACCTGTATGCCCAAGGAACTCACACACCATGCTCTAGTAGGCTCTCCAAAACCATAATAACAACAACTTTAGCATGATCCACTAGAAATCCTTCTTTACATATGATATGTCATAACAGAGTGCCAAATGGAGTAACAAAACACATTTCTTAATGTTGAGAGATATATTCAACTACCACCATCTCTCAAAGATCAGTCTTAGATTGTCACAATGGTACCTCACCAATCCAAATAATGTCTAGTCATCTAGGTAGAATTATAGAAATTTATGGATGAAGTCCTAAAATGCCCGAACTACAATGCACAAAAAATGCATGCACATTCTTTAGTCCAAAAGGCATGACCATATAGGAAAAAATTCCCCATTCAGTGGCAAAATTTATTTTTCCTTGGTCCTCCTTTGTAATTCTAACCTGATGGTATCCAGATTATATCTATGATAGAATAAATATCACTCTTAGCTACTCCTAGGATCTCCTCAGTCAACAAGATTGGAAAAGCATCAATGACACACACCACATTAAAATCCTTGTAATCAACACAAATCCTTATCCTCCCATCCTTCTTAATGCTGATGACCATCAAATTTACCCACTCTGATTCCTCAACAATCTCAATGATTCCTTATGTGATCATCTTTTCAATCTCCTCCTTGAATTTGATGCACAAATTAAGATTCATTCGATAAGGTCTCTGTGACGGACCCAAAATTACATGTGCTACATTGTCGAAAATTGTTACAAAAGTCCCGAATGATGATTCATGTCCTTAAGAAGGTGTTCAAGCTCCAAAACCCATTTACGGTGTATATTTGTATCCCACATCATCCTTACTAAGCCTTCCCACATTTTAAAAATATTTTTGCCTCTTTCTCACATGTTTTGGCTTTAGTGTTAGAACTACATCCCGGGGAGGATGGCGGTCCTATGACCACCTCCTAGGCTCGGTGGAAGTCCTAGAACTACATCCTAGGCTTGGGCGGTGGTCCTAGGACCACCTTCCTACGCAGGCGGCGGTCTTGAACGCTATTTCAAGAATTATTTATGCATGTTTTTGACATGTGATGCTTCACTTAACTCGACTTTTAGGGTGTGTTTGTGAGCCAAATTTCCTAAAAATAGTATTGATGGATTATTTTTCCTTCCCTCATCTATTTTCAAATAGATTCAATTAGTTTTAACTTCCTCTTATTGGCTTATGCATGAAGGCACATCCCAACCAAAATATTATATATTCCATGCTTGTATTCAAGAAAAGGGGTCCGGGAATTTTTGTATCTTGTATTGTATTGTTGCCACAATCTTGGTAGGAATTACATAGATAATCTCATATCTCTTGTGCTATCCCTATTCTATTTGCATTACATCCAGTTTACATCCAAGTTTCCATTGCTCAAAAGCGTCATCCTCCTGTTATTGTTATTGTATTCCCAATCCCTTGGAATCATATGGACACATAGAGACTAAAAGGAAGAAATGAGGGGACAAATTACTACACAACTAGATTTACCTATGTTATGTGAATTCTAGGTTATATTTGTTGTTTTATTTCCTTCATTATTGCAATTTATCATTGTTACATCATCTCTAATAGAGTAGAAATAAATTTCCTTTCATTTGAAAGTAATTAGTTAATTTCCAAGAGGGTTTGAATCTTTCATAGCAACCCCGGTGAAGGATCCTCTTCTTTCCATCCCTATGGATCTGAAGGAGAGAATATTTGTAGGATGTTTTACTACATATCATAGATCATTGGAAAAAATACTGTTTTTTAGTTATTTTAATTTTAATACACTCGAAAAAAGTGAATAACCATACCAGTTATCTCGCTTGTTCAATTTTAGTGTAGAAATATTATAATTATTTAGAATAGAATCAAATTGTTATTTGTGATTGTAATATTTTTGTTTTTGATTTTTTAGATTAGTTTCCCTTTTAGGAGTACCATAGATTGTTAATTTCAGATTAGTTAATTTGGACACTTCAAACTAGATTAACACTTAGATCCAAGTTAGGGAAAAAACCATAGGGAATTTACACTACCCATTCATAGCCTCTAAATCTCCCCTTTTCTAGCTCAGCTACCAAGAGACCAAACTACCAGATCTTAGTCACTGATCCTCCTATAGTTGGCCACACACATTCAACATCGGATTCTGCACACGAGATTGGGGGATCGAGTGCGGTTGAAGGTTGCATGTCACTTTTCATCCATACAAATTGGTGAACCCAACGTGAAGGATTAATTCCTTCTTGTTTCCTTTATTTCATTGATTTTACCGCATCTTTCCATTTCATCCCCTATTTTGGTAGGTATTTTATACTTTCTAAAATATGTCTTGAAGAGAGTTTTGTGGGCCATTTAGCTCGATAAATATTACACCAACATTCAACCAAAACACTCCTCTTCTCTTTTGGTGTGGGGTGACAATTACACAAGCAATTTTCAAACCTCCCCTCGTTACGCTTCAAACCCCATTAGTTATGTAAGGATGGAGGAGGTTGATCAACTGCTAAACATACAAAATGGTCAACCGAATGAAAACAACATTGTTATCACAAATGGAATAGGTTCTTACCATGCAATCATGATCATCAAAGGATGATATATTTGCACGAATAGATAATCCTCTTCATCGATAGATGAGTCTTTCAATAGAATGAAGGCTTAACCTCTAAGATTTTGAATACCTATACTAAGATTATTACTTCGAGGAAGACAAGAATTATAACACCGAACAATTCATGACATGGTATCGTGAGCTTTCTCAATCAAACCCTACGCCCTAGGCACCCCAAGAATGGACTCAATCCTCTTCCAACGATCTCATTTCTACCTTATTGGGAGGATTAGAGAAATTATAAAGTTCCCAAACTTCACAAGTAACACATGTAGTAGGGAAGAACACGGGGTATATAATTAACAACAAAGGAGATGTTCTTGATAGTAATAGATTAGATTAAACATAGAAATCACAACAAGCAATCATCATTCATTAATCTTCTTCAATATATTCCTTCGAGATTGATTACACATATATAGGAAATATACTTCCTAAATAATAGGAAGTAGTTTATAACAACTCACAACTTACGTGAGTTGTTTCTAACATACTAACCAAATATAATTGTTATTGTTGTTTTATATAACAACTAATAACAATTTATTAACACATACTTATAACATAATAATTACTTCACGTAATTATTATTTACTAATGGAGCACTAATTAAATATTTCCTAACATTCCCCCCTTAGTGTGAACATGGGGAAAACCTACCTTTGTACTTGCACCTACTTTCATGATAAGTGATTTTCATAGGACAATCACAAACCCGATGGATGGTTTTACTTGGATGACCACAAACCGATACTGGTGGTTTTCAAGTGGTTTACCACAAACCACATCATGATGTGCCAAGTACTATTTTAGCCCTCATCAATATCACACTATAGGAAATAACATAGGAAACACATCTCACCAAACTAAACAATAAAACACATACTGGAAAGATTTCACATTTCCACCTCTAAGAATCGCAATGTTCTTAGTTGCATACCACTGTCTTCGATCACTGCCACTCGATCTCGAACAACACAGAAACCACCACTACCACTAGAAGCTTCCCTTGACTTTAGCCATTTTGGCACAGAATGGGAATGGAACATTGGTTATTATTCCCCCACAATGTGAAATTCCAAATAGGAAGACAGAAAAAGGAAAAATATATCATGTTTTATCTCACTGCCCGGATCTTGTTTCCGCACATGATCACCATTGCCAATGAACATATTCACTGACCGATCATCTTCCAACGAAGTATGAAAATCAAAGGATCATTGCAGTCAGAGGACCACTGTAGTTATTTGCCATCCTATACAACCAGTTTCTAGTATACACAATACAAAATGCAACAGGAACACTGCAAAGAAACTCACAGCAAAACTAAAGCACACTAAATACCCACACTATATATATGCCACCACATCTGCTATGCAGCCCCATCATTGGCAACTGATGAGAGGCATTGATTGACCTCCATCGCTTGTTTCCTCCTCCTCCAGATGATGACACTGCTAGCTTAGTGAAATGTGAACATGAAGCTCAAATATATATATCATAATCGGATGTCGATTCCACCAAAAATGCATCCGTGAGGTGATTTTTTTATTTTTTTTTTACAATTTTTGACAATTTGACTATACAATGACATTAATAAATTGACTACTTGACTATTTGGATTGATGACATAACGACTATATAACCTAACAATATAACTTGAATGAATTTTTGACTTTTACAATGACATGGACTTGACAATACACTGATGTTTTTGACTTAGTAATAGGGACTCATCACTTTTAAAATGACTCTAAGTTTAGACTGGATGACAACTTACAATTTTTACAATGACATTTACAACAACTCAAAATTAGACTCTAAGAGGAGGTAATGACTCAAATTTAATAACAATGATAGACACAATTTAATGACACAACTATGATAATAAAACTGATAATTAAAAAATAATTAAACTTTTGAACTTTATAATGAAAAACTTGGCTTTCATGACTCTATATGATAAACAATTGACCAAAGACTACAATATAATAAGAAATGTGATAATAAAAAAGTAATATTTAATTACTTTTTAAATTTTAGACTATAGACACACATGCATTTTAACATTACAAAATTCACAATATCAACTATTGACTCAATAATCTAAAAAAACATGAACAAAACCTGAATACTGAAAAATCCATGACTAGGAAAGATCGTTGATAGGAGATCTAAATGCAATGTCAGGTCGCTAGCTTTGTGTATGTCAACGCATGGCCTGAAGTTACAGTTATGGAATGTTGGATCAAGAGTTTATCTCGATGCAATGCTGGATAGAATGGTGCCAATTTTCCAAATGCAATTATTAAAGAGGATAGCTACAGATCTAAGTAGGCCAATGAAAATCTATGACTGTAGCAGAAGAACAAATGAACACACAAAAATATAATAAAATGCCAAGTGTTAAGAGGACTATTCAATGCAATTCTTAAGATCAATGTTGTACATTGGATCACGGTTGTTGGATTGATACGGCAACATCAGATTTGAATATGAACATAGAACATATATACAGTCGACTCCAAATCACATTCAAAATAGTTACCCCAAACTTATCAGTCTTCGAAGCAATGTAGATGCAAATAATGAGTGTGTTTCAATGCGAGAAACCCATGTACAAAATGCTATTGTTGTAGGCGTGATTTATTCAGTGATCTGCACATAGAGTCTAGTCTCACCAGATGCATACGATGGGGCAATAGATGATATGGACACCCCTTGAAAGTAGCCTAAACATCCATCAGAAACCTTGTTTACCTTCGAGGATTGTAAACTTCTCTGATACCACTGATAGTAATAGATTAGATTAAACATAGAAATCACAGCAAGCAATCTTCATTCATTAATCTTCTTCCATATATTCCTTCGAGATTGATTACACATATATAGGAAATATACTTCCTAAGTAATAGGAAGTAGTTTATAACAACTCACAACTTACATGATTTGTTTCTAACATACTAAACAAATATAATTGTTATTGTTGTTTTATACAACTAATAACAATTTATTAACACATACTTATAACATACTAATTACTTCATGTAATTATTATTTACTAATGGAGCCTAATTAAATATTTCCTAATAGTCCCTTCCAATGAGAAACCAACACAATATCTTGTACAATAAGGTTATCTAGTTCATTCAAATCCATGTGATTTTCTCACAGGGTTAAACACACTAGGGATGGGTCCTCATCCTCCACAAACTTATCCTACACAAGGGTTGGCTGGAAGTGCATTATCTAATGCCACCACGATAGGAAATGCCATGTTCCCTAGTTTTACATCCGCTAGTCCATATCCTAGTACTATCCCACCTTACATACATATGTATTCAAAAAATCCCCAGATGGACCCATATACCATTCCTACTCCCTACATGCCATATAAAGGGACCCCATACATTCCCATAAATGCTTATAATGTAGCTTATCCAAGTCCTCCTCAACCTCCTCATCAAGGATATTCAATGGTGGAATCTTACGCAATGGGTACATACACTTTGAGTGCTTAAATAAGCCTCTTGACTTCACCATACGTGGTGTCATTCTTTTGCACCCATTACTAGATCTTTCAAAATTTAAGGGTTAAGGAGACCCAAATGCTCATATCAAGGCCTACGCTAGTGTTATCAGGGAATTGCTTCCTTGGGATGTTGTAATGGATAAGATATTTCCAAATACTCTCAAAGGAATCCCATTGGATTGGTATTAACGTATTCCATAAGCTTTTATGCATTCCTTAAACATCTTGTTTGAAGTTCATCAAAACATTTGACTTGAACAAGTTGTTTAGTACAGGGATTAGGAGTTATTACATATTAGACAAGAGCAAAATGAATCTATCACATATATAATCTAGAGATGGCACAAAGTTATTTATTCCTCTACAAGTGCACCCAACATGGACCAGATGGAACTTCGCGATATTTTCCTTCACTTTCTCAATTGAGAGACTAGGAAGGAAGTTTAAAATTTTCCTTTACATGGTTATGAGGAAGTTTTGGAAGGTGTTCTTTTGATTGACCAAGCCACTATAGATAGTGGGCATAAGATCTATGGTCCCCGTGGGAAATTGGTATCTCCAAATAAAAGTAATGGAAATTATCAAAACAATGGTTCCAACAACAAAGGACCTAAGGGTGTAATCAAAATAATGGTGCTACCATGAATAGTGCTACTGATCAACCAAAATTTTTTGGTTTTCCAAACAATGGAAACACTAACAATAACAAAAACTCAAGAAATCAAAGAGGCCCTAACATTGTGTCTTCATTAACACAATCGATGTAAATCATCCACCAAAAAAACAAAATCAAACCCAAGGCCCAAAAAAAGTATCAAAATTTTTGCCAAGGGGAAACAAATCATGGTTATAATGACCAATTTAAAAACTACAATCGAGGTTATAATCAATAACAACAAGACACTTATCAAAAACCAAGAGATTATAACCTAACCTATATTATGGTTTGTAGAAGGTTTGAGGTCATGATGATAGGAATTTCTGTGATTGCAACAAGTTTCTACAAAGACTTCTTGAAACCAAAGGAAAATATTTGTAGACATGTTCATAGAAAATCTTGAAACAAATTCCCAATGTGACTATATAAGACCTGTAGCTCATCGAAGTGCTAATGTAAACATATTTTGTGATCCACTCCTTACACATCCTGAAAATTTCAAGGTCAATTCACAAAACACAAACAAAGGCATTCTTATAGGAAATAATGACCATGAAGCCTCAACTTCTAATAAATCTCAGGTCACTCCTAACCTTGGTTCAAATGATAACACAACAATCTTGTGATTAGTTGAGCTAGAGGTTGAGTGTAAAATTAATGCAACAAATCAGAAAAAGGAGTATATTTCACAACCCCTTCCCACTCTTTCCTTCCAATAGGATGGCATTCCTACAATTTCAAAACCAATAGGATCCTATGATTTAATATCATATTTGAACAAGACCTTTTCTCACATTTCATTTCTAGATTTGCTGAAGAATTCACTTGTGCATCATTCTACGTTGCTCAATGCATTAGGTCTTGGTCATCTAATCCACGTTACACCACCTCCTAGAAATCAAATAAACCATATTGAATTTAACATACATCCTCTAGGATAGAACAATAGCGATATTAGGTTTGTTTTCGATATAGAGAAGATGCGATTTGACTCTAAAATTGCTCGAAGAGGTGATCGTGCCTTATTTTTACAAGTCTGGGTTTATAACAATTGCATTAAAATAGCCATGATTGATGTTGGGAATGATGTAAATGTGGTTCTTTTTTCTTTCTTTTGGAAGTTGGGATATGGAGAGATAAATTGTTCCTCTATAAGAAACACGTTACGGGGTACAATAGTCTTAAAGTGACCTTGATTGGAACCATAGTTCTTTGAGTCACGCTTGGTCCAAAAACCATCTTGACATAGTTTTACATTATCTATAGGGAAATAAGTTATAACATGATCCTCGGGAGACCCTATATTTATTGAATGAAGGTTATCCCTTCTACCTTGTTCTAGGATATTAGATTCCTCCATTTAGGGAAGGTCTTCATCACTCAAGGGGATCCTAAACCCTTCGATATACACTTAGAAAACCTAGAGAAGAAGAAATGAGTCCATACAAAGTATGAAATTCCTCTATCGAATCAATCACCCCGAACAAACCACCTCCAAAAATAGATAAGGGTAAATCAACATCTATGGAAACAATGTCCACTAAAACCATAGCGGGAATTATGAAACTCTTAGAGAGTGACGATCTGATCTTCCTCCCATTTTAACCACGAGAAATTGGTAGTATTCTTAGTTTAGAATCTTTTCCCTCTAACAACCTAGGTATAAGTGTGAACATGTTAGAATTAACAAATGAAGAAGGGAACTTTGAGATTGAAATGATGCCCATCAAAACCATCTCTAGGGGTTGTTCTATTCAAAACCCTGGTTTTGATCCATGTGTGTCTAAAACTAAGTTTTCCATATCCATGGGGGAAAGCCTCATCATTTCGCAAGAGTTATAAGTGAACACAATTCTATACATAGGAGACAAGGCTGAGCAACATAGTCATGCTCACCCACACACCATGCCTCAAGAAAGTGACAAAGAGGTACACAAATGCCTCTTTCAGAAAAATGAGTTTAATGATTGGACATATATACTTCTAGGAAAGGGTTGTAAGTTTAAACCCAAATTGTAGGCCCTTGTCAAGAGAACAAAATTTTCGAGGATGATGGTTCTCCATTGTGTACCTTTAGGGGTGAATAATTTGATATTTTTCAACTTTCTTCACCTTAGGCATCATGACATGTAGTTTCACTTGCTTCTCCATGTGTACATTACTGCATCTCGCATTACATTTTCATTTGCTACCATTTTTCATAAATTTGTGATCAAGGAAATTGTTATTATAGAAATTCTTAGAAACTTATGAAAATATTTTCAAAACATTCAAATCATGTCTCTTCAAATCTTCATAGTATCATAAATTGTTTTCAAATCATTTCATTGATCCAAATAAAATCAGAAAAATATTTGAAATTAACCATACCAAGGCCTACATACTTGGCTCTACTTATAATCTCTTTCTAGGTTAGATCTCATTTCCTATAGTCTGTTCTAGAAGCTTCATGGTGTCACATCTATCCCAAAAAATATCTTTGGAAATAAGAACATTAGACATTTTTCCTAGATAAATAAGTCAAATGCAAATCCATAGAAAATTTTTATTTTACACATTTATTTTCCCTACCAACCTTTAGTGTTGAGCCTGCATCTCTTATTAGTGATGTAGGGTCGAGAAAGATAGAAACACCCTTACTCACATATGCCTTTCCCATGGTGATGATCCCATGCTTCCTAATGATAGCATGGGGCAAGGTGTAGGAGGTTTATTTGAAAAAATTAAAAGTTAGAAGAAATTCATTCAAATGCTCTGAGATCATAAATCAAAACAAGGTCAGTTACATGTCCAAAATTCCAAAAGATTTTAAAACCTCAACACCATATTTTGTCAACCAAGTGGTTATCTATGGATATAAGTCTAGATAAACTAGAAATAAATTCACATTTTAAACTATGAAGAAAACTTGAGTAGAGTGAGGTTGTAGTGTCTAAATTTGGTCTTGCCAAATCCTTGTCTTTCTCTCATCATTACCATTCAACAAATTTCTATAACTTGTGCCCCTTCTAGCTCTTGGTGTTGAGCCCTTGCATCTTACTAGTTGCATGGAGTTAGGAGTGGGGCAAGTTCATTCACTTATCATATCACTCTTTCACCATGTTTTTCCAAAACAATACGAAGTACCAAAATTTTCTTAGAGAAACTAAAGTTCAACATCACAATGTGATTGCATTATCATATATCAACATTACAAAGAAAATATTCATTTTGTTAGCATTCATGTCCACTTGCATGCATTTTGAAAAGCATAGAAAATTGGAAATTCTAAACATCTAAGAGTACACACATGAATCAAATCATCAATGTAAGCCAACTCTATGCAAGGAATAACTCGAGCTAAAAAGATATATATGTACATATCATGGTGTGTCATAGTTTTGTATGATGTCATTGTTAGAATTTGAGGATTCTAATAAATACAGATTTAATCAACTTACATATTATATAATGTTACAATAAATATTTAAATAAATATTACATCATAACATAAGTAAATAAAGAAATACTTATAGGAAATAAATAACACAGGTGACACAATATTTATAGTGGAAAACCCCAATAGGGTAAAAACCAATTTGAAAATAACCTTTTACTTCAAAGAACTTATTTTACATCCAATAAGATCACCTCCTCCTTTAAAACCCTATTTACCAAGGGTAAAACCAAATCACTTGATTTGCACACCTTTGATATATTTCCCGAATATATCAAATGAGGACCTAAAGTCCTTTTTATATAAGGTGATCGGGTATGTCTCCCGACCCACCTTTTCAACCTAAATGGTTGACACATACACTTAGGTTTATAATATTCAATATTAGAAATATAATCATTTGATGATATTAAATACATAACCTAAAGTATATACCTAGGTTGGCATATTTAATAATAGAAATAGAAATAGAAATATTATTAAATATTAACCTATGTATTAGTGATGGACCCATTTACATTAAGGGTTGGCAAGACCAATTAATCATTATGTTCCAACAGTCATCATGCACTAGGTGTGATCAAAACAATCGCAATGAGCACAAAATATCAAAACATCATATATACCTCACAAAATGGAGACTAAGCAAAATGTCGATCTCGCCTATCCACCTCTTTGAGGCCCCTTATACCTGCTCTAGTTATGAATTTATTAGAGTTATTCTCAAAATAATTCAAACAGAAAAGGGCCAAGCCTAACATAAAATACCATTCCCAAATCTATTCCAAATCAGCCATACCAAAAAAAGTCACCGTGGGCCTAGAGCTCAAAAATCACCAAGTTGGTATGCACAAATGAATTGAAGAAATAATTTATTTTGATATATATATGTTATTTTCAACCTAGTTTTGAGTGTATGTTTTCATAGGGATGGACCGTTAGCGTAGGTATATCTCTATATCCCCACATAAATGGTAAGTCCTCTTATCATTTTTTTTTAGTGTTTACTTTTCAATATTTTATCTATCTTCACTTGAGTCTTATTTTCCTCTTGTAGGTAGAGGGAGTTTGGAAAAAGAAATTTTGACACATGGGCATGTTAGGAATAGCTTCTAACTCCTATTTTGGGAATGCCATACTTAGACTCTATGTCTTATGCCTTTTCATGGCTAAGATGCTTCTCCGAGGGGGCAATATGTACACACCCAAAATTGCATGTGCTATATTGTCAAAAACATTTACAAAAGACCCCAATGATGATTCATGTCCCTTAAGAAGGTATTTGAGCTCAAAACCCATTCATGCAGTGTATATTTGTATCTAGACATTCTTATTTAGCCTTCCCATGCTTTTTCCATCTTTCTTTCTCTTTACTGCGCATGTTTTGGATTTAGTGTTAGAACTTCCTCCTAGGTAGGGTGATAGTCCTAGGACTTCCGCTCAGCTTGGGCGGTGGTCCTAGGACCGCTTCTCTGCGTAAGGTGGCAGTCCTAAACACTTTTTCTAGAACTCTTCATGCGTGTTTTTGACACGTGATGCTTCACTTATCTTGACTTTTAGGGTGCATTTGTGAACCAAACTGCCTAAAAATAGTCTTGATGGCTTAGTTTTCCTTCTCTCTTCTATTTTTAAACAGATTTAATTAGTTTTAATCTGAATCTTATTCTTTTGTGCATGAAGGCACATCCCAACCCAAATCTTATATATTCCATGATTGTATTCATGAAAAGCGGTCTAAGAATTTTTATGTATCTTGTATTGTATTGCTGCCACAATCTTGTTAGGAATTACATAGCCAAGCTTAGATATCTTGTGTTATCCCTCTTCTACTTGCATTACATCTAGTCTGCCTTCAAGTTTCCATTGCTCAAGTGCCATCCTCCTACTAATGTTCTTGCATTCCCAATCCCTTGGATGCATATGGAAACAAAGAGACAAAAAGAAAATTTTGAGGGGACATATTACTACATAGCTGGATTTACATTTGTTCTGTGATTTCTAGGTTAGACTTGTTGTTTTATTTCCTTCATTATTACAATTTATCATTTTTACATCATATAAAATAGAGTAGAAATCATTTTTCTTTCATTTGTAAGTAATTACTTAATTTCCAAGAGGGTTGGAATCTTTCATAGCAACCTCGGGTGACGAATATTCTTCTTCCCATCCCTATGGATTTAAAGGAGAGAATATTTGTAGGAGGTTTTCTACATATCATAGATCATTTGGAAAAATTATTTTTTAAGTTAGTTTAGTTTTAATACACTCAACACATGTGAATAACCACACCGGGTTTTGTCACTTGTTTAGTTTTAGTGTAGAAATATTTTAATTATTTAGAATAGAAGAAAATTGTTGTTTATGATTGTAATGTTTTAGTTTTTTTATTTGTTTAGATTAGTTTCCCTTTGAAATATCATAGATTGCTATTTTCAGCTTAGTTAATTTGGACACTTCAAACTAGATTAAAACTTAGATCCAAGTTAGGAAAATAAATCATAGGGAATTTATGTTACATATTCATAGCCTCTAAATATCCCCTTTTCCAACTCATCTACCAGAAATCACACTACCAAAATCTTATTCATTAATCCTCCTATAGTTAGCTACACATATTAAACATCGGTTGATCCGCAAGACCTCGGGGGGAGTGTGGTTGAAGGTTGCATGTCAATTTTCATTTGTAAATTCTCTTCCGAATTTAACATTTCCTCCTTAAGTTTGATCCACATCTTTCCTATAGAGTGGTGAACTTACTTGAGTTCATGGTACGACGTGGGAGTATATCCTAGAATTTAGGTAACAGATCAATAATATTTGAAACCTCTCTTTCCGACTAGTAATCTCCAACAAAGAGCTTCCCCGGGTTCCACCTCCAAGAATATGTTAACCTTATTAGTTTGTAGGGGTTTGTGGTAGGCACACACTTGCTGATCAAAACTATCCATAACCTCACGCATATCGACAAGTAAGGTTAACATCCAAGTGTTCCACTTCTTCACCATCTATCACATAGAAAAAATTTCCTTTCTCTTTTTCCATGCAAGCATGCTCAAGTTGTACCTCCTCTACTTCTTCCTCATCAAAGCACGCTTCTAATTCATGTTCTCCCAACAAATCCATTACTCTATCCTCTGACATGACACTATCTCCCATATTTAGGTGCTTAATAACTTGCAGCACCATATCCACCGATGGCTTAGAAATCTGATACTCAAAAGCTTTAATGAGATCAGTTGTAAGCTCCTGCCGCTTTCCTATCTAATGGTAAAACTCTGAATGAATGAACCATGCACGAGCGCAGCCTTATAAGGTGGAGTAAATATTATGGACCCATAAAGATTGAGTAAAGGATTTCCTGAATTCCATCAAAGCCTTCTCGCATGCTTTGACATGAAACGAGGTAGGTTCCTTCCCATGATAGTATTGTATAGTAGTAGGTGCATTTCTTTAGAGAAACCTAAGAGAGAACACGATTCTCACCTCATTCCGTTCTAGAAGGTTATCTTTATAGGTCACCCACCAATGTGCTATGGTCATGAGAAAAATATAGCTAAGCATACTTCTCCTTTCTTTCTCGCATCTCCATTGGGTCTCCATTGCTCATAGGAAAACATCAAGGTCACCTCCCCCAGTGTAACTCAGTATCTATTTTCCTCCCAGGAGCTTAACTAAGTGCACCTTTGTTACTCTCATCATAGATCCTCTTAGTGACCTTCTAAATAATTGATAGGTCCCGTGTTCCCAATTGTGACATGCCATAGTAGTTGTATCACTTATAGATTAAGCATATTCCCACTAAATAATGCCTTCTTTTGCTGGTTGCACAATTCGTGGTCTCTAATAATGCACACATAGATTTTGTCTAGGTCTTCTTCTCGTAAGGGCTCAATATAGGGCATTGAATTTCGATTCATGAAAGGAATGATAACATGTTCCTCCTTATTCTCAAAACTTATATACCCCTTATTGAAATGTAAGTCAGCATTGTTCATATAGCACCATGGGCACCCAAGTAATGCTAGAAAGTTGTCTCCCTTCAAAGCAAGTGCCAAGAATTTTAAGTATTCAATGAATTTATCCCTTAGATATTTATAGCAACATCCTTTAAAACACCAATGGATATTTCATTTATCTTGTTAACCATATACTTCACATTTGAAGATGGATGTAGTGGATGTCTTCCCTTTTGATTCCATGCATCCAAGGTGATAACATTAACTTCCACGCTGTGACAATCAAATTATTACTTAGGAGCCATCCATGAAAAAATTCATTAAAGGTAATCTCCTTATCATAGTCAAGACTGTGAGGAGGTAGATTAGCATCAAAACCTTCCGCCGCTCTCTCCTCCGACACTTAGTAGTTTTCCTTTCAGCCACTCTCCCAAAATAGGTATGATATTCTCTTATCTCAACATCTTCCATACCTCTC
Organism: Taxus wallichiana var. yunnanensis; assembly: GCA_018340775.1. Taxonomy (NCBI): domain Eukaryota; kingdom Viridiplantae; phylum Streptophyta; class Pinopsida; order Cupressales; family Taxaceae; genus Taxus; species Taxus wallichiana. The sequence continues at coordinate 992,167,413 of CM031234.1, read as the reverse complement.
TAAATTCATTCATATCCTTTGATGGATCCTCAACACTATTATTTTTCTCTAACTACCATGAATGCTCCTTTAAGAACTGGATCTCTCCTTGTAGGCTTTGAATAACATCCATGGTTCCGTGATACACTTTTTTTTCTGATGGGTAGGGTCCGGATGCTTCCCATGCACCACTTCTTCTATTGTAACCAGTAATATCTTCTTTGGTATCTCCCTGGTGTGAAAAACATCAACTTGCATCATCACAAGTATAGGTTCTAACTCTGACTCACGTGCCACTCTTGACAACTACTGTTGATAAGCACACTTTATGCTCACCATCCCAATACCCTTATCCTTCCACTGCTTCTAGTTCATATGCTCATATAACTCTAAGAACTCTTCATACTTTTGATTCTTCCCACAAAAATATATTACAATAGATTGGGACACTCGTGCTTGTAATGTTCTATAGATCCATAGTTATAACAGGTTCCATGAGGAAATTCACTTCTTCCTCCTTCGTGATTGCCACAGCCTCAGAATCCACCCCAAAATCCTCTTCTATGACCTCCTCCATCTGTACCCCCTTCATAATGAGGAGCATCATCCTTGGAAATAATAGAGATGCTAGTCGATGCACACTAGTATCAATTGAATCATGTATCCGTAAATCAATCTATAATCCTTGTTGTTATGAGCAATAGAGGTTAAAATTTTCCAATAAATGGAAACATTCTTATGGATCATGTGTTGTAGTAATGGGAATATACTTGCATCATGATATCCATGGAAAATATCATAGTCCACCGATATTTGTGGGAAATTATCTTGAGTGTTTCCCTCTAATTTGCAAATCCATGCACGATAGCCCATTGTGAGTCTCATGAGCTAAGTTTGAAGAAATTTTCTCCAACTACTTTTCCATGGCAATAATCTAGGCTTCAAGAAATGGAATAATGTTGGTATCAACGCTTCCCATGGCCTCAACATGCAAGGTAGCCTCCAGGCCTCATGTGGATCCGTGAAGGTATTATGTAAAAGTTCCCTCTTGAATGAAGTGATCAGCCCTCTGATACATCACTGAGCATGTTGAGATTGGTGAATATCATAATACAAATTTGATAAAATAGTCTTTAAGCATGCGTCATACTCCTGCACACTTTATGCCATCCCTTGTTGGATTTCCTTAAATGTACTAATGCTCTTCTATTCAAACTCGAATATGAAACTACACAAAAAATGCATCATGCAAAGTGTAATTTAATCCACCACCATCTAGTGTGGATCATACTTCATGTACCATCTATGTGTGTTCCTTGCAACACAAATTGTAAAATACCTCTCCTTTCTCTCTGGTGTAGTGACACCATTCGTGTACCATAGAAACTTGCATTTATGCACATGTTCCATAGGGTATTCCACACATTTTTAATTAGGCCAATGCAAAGACATCTAAAAAAATACCTGTTGAGGTTGTTGAGGCCCTTTTCAACAAGATCCAGAACCTCTGCCTCCTCCAATATTTCAACCACCTCAAGCACCACTAGATCTACTAGTTCTAACTCCTCTGGACCCACCAGATCCTCCTATCAGTATGTAAGGGTCCTAGTGTAATTGCGGCTTGTGATCCCATCGTCATGCTAAACCGTGCACCGACAGCCTACCAATTTGACCTACTCCCAGATGTGGCACTCAAGCTTTGTGTACCCCCACCTTGCAAAAATTTTGTACTAGACAGGATCCCTCTGAATAGAGTAAATGACTATGTGGTCATAGATGTACCAAATGAAAAATTATATCTCCTAGGTGTCACTCAACCACCAATACCAAGACTAATCAGGTTAACAATACTTATCTTAGGAACTGGAAAACTAAATGTAAGGGTCTAGTCACCATGTGGGTTAAGATGCATGCCTACAAATCTCCTCCTATCTTCATATGACATACACTCTCTAGAATTTGAGGGGGTTTCTCTTTTGCACTTACCAAGACGGGGTAGATCATAATCCTCGGTTTCACAACATCCGTGTGAACCTCAAATCCTTTCCAAAATGTCTGCCTCCATAAGTCTACCACTCTTGCAACTTCACACTATCTTGCCAACTCCCTCTCTCAAGATTCATCATACTTGAGTCACCTCTCTTCTCTCTCCTTCTACACCGTAGGATCCACCATCTTTCACCACACTAGCTTTCGTGCCTATGCCTAGCAGATTCTAGCTAGCCATGGGAAAGGCTTCCAAACTCAAAGTAATAATCGGAATCTTGATAGCAAGTGGAATAACATGCAAGAATGATCCTCTAGGCTCCCTCAAGAACTCAAACTCAACAACCTCCAAAAAGAATACATATAAATAGTGTATTCCAAGGTATATATAGTCAACACTTTACTCCACCGGTGATCAACATCACGGGTCCATCTCGATCAACATCTTGAAACCTCGATATTCATCTTGGGTCTATAAATGAGGTCTATAATACCAACTTGACCTATATGCATATGCTTGAAAGCCATTCATACAACTCCACTGGGAAATATCAAAAGAATTTTTCATACAAATCATGATATAGGTGCTCCTCTACCCATTTACGTGCATCAAACTCATGTCCAGTGTTAAATATATGAGAAAAATCATCCTCTTTAATTTTAAGCCATGCTTTGATGTTGTCCAATGTCATACATTGTATTGCAATTGGAAATTATGTCACTTGAGGTAAGTCACAAGGATAGATCCTTTTTGAGAAAACAATTTTTCCTTCCCTCCTAACCCTTTCATAAAATTGGATCATATCCACATGACTCATATTAGAATCTGAAATATTATTGTATGATGAGCTTATGGATGATGTTGGAATTAATCCTTGATATCCATAGTTGAGTTCCAATTTGTTAGATCATTCTCCCATTTAAAAATTTTTAAAGTGCAAGGAAAAAAAAATCATACACTAGGAAGGTGCTCATTCTAAGTCTCTGGACCACCATAACTGCAAGGAAAAATATGTCTATCATTATTATTTTTTAAAATAAAACCAAGAAATTGCCGTTACAATTTTTACAAAGTGGCAATATGTTCTCAGGATATACAAAAATATTGAGACTTAGTTCAAATTACAAATCAGGCAAAAATTTCATGAATTCTACTTTTAAAATGGAACTACCCCGAAACTTACTTTGCAATTGAAACTTGAAATCATGTTTTTCTTGGGATCAAATTTAACTTGTTGCTTTTCCAAAGCATGGGAGATTTGTTTCCTTTTACTTGCATGACCAATGCATTGGACTTATTTTTCCTTTGCTAGCATGGCTATGTGTGGCCTATTAAATGAGTGCATGGATAGTTGATGCATGGGCAGCGTGCATGGGCCTATTTTTCTTATGCATGGAAATGCGGTTCTCTAATTGTGTGGCCTTTACAACCATCTCCCCATGTGATATTTTGTTGATAGCTCTAAATGGTATTTTCTACATTTGGCTGTATGGATAGTATTTTATTTTTATATCTTGCATGGTGAATCTTCCAGTCTTTGTGTGGTATGGATCCTTTTGGTATATATGGCCCTTTAATATCTTTTGGTTGCATATGGATTTTCCTTTCCCTTTACTCTTGCATGGGATTCTTAACTTCCTCCTACATGAATAATAGACTTTTCCAAGGTGAGTGCATGATGAATCTTTCATCCCCCAACTTGCGTATCACCTTCCTACAATCTTGGCTACGTGTGGCGGTCTATTATTTTTCTCGGCGTGGGTGGTTTTCCAAGGTGAGTGCATGGTGTGGATATTCGGACTATAAACATGTTTAATCTGAACACAATAAAACAAAAAAATATAGTTTTAATAAGATAAATGACATGAAAGAAAATAAATACTCTTAAACTTGAGTCTTCTTGTGTTATTATGAGGTCAAGCTAGATTTAATAGGGTATGAGCTCGTGCATGTTATACTGATTAGGATTGAATCACATAGTTCAGGGATTGAGTTTGGAAAATTATGAAGGATGAATTCTTGTAAGATTGTGATTCTGAAATGGAGACAACTACCTCAAGCTTTCAATGTTTCTAAGCTCTAGCCAATTCTTGTGCCAAGTTTCCATGTGAAACCTGAGGAGTTCATATGGAATGATTTTTTCTTTCTTACGGATTTGGATGTTTAAAATTTTTCCTTTCTTCTTCTTCTTCTCAATTTCTACCACTTTTGTAACTTGTTGTAACCTTATTCTTCACAATTTATTGGATCATGGAATAAACATTGTAATTTCCCATGGTAGTTGGAAGTGAAATTATAATTTCCCATGACAATTTCTCATGATAATTGGGGAAAATGAGAAAAGTTCTTCCAACAAATTTAATGAGGATTAAATTAATATTTATTAATTAAAAAACTCTAAAATTTAATAAATTTAATTTTATTAAATAAAAAGGTAAAATATTAATTAATTAATTAAAACATGGTTTACGACATAAAAGGAGGACCTCTCAACCAAAATGAATGAAACAAAGGTCAAAATGATCAAACAAATAAAATGATCACAATGAAGGTGATAAACCATGAGAAAGGACACTTCCGATTTTTTTAAATTTTCATGTTATAATTTTGCGAAGTCAAAATTAGCTAATAAAAACTAGCTCTTATTGGGGACAAGGAATTCACAGACACAACAATGGACCCAGACCAAAAAAATTAATGAACATGATCCCAAAAATGACGATGCACAAAAATGGGACGATAAAAGAGAGGAAACCGAAAAACAAGAAACAAAAGAGAACAAAAAAACACTTATTTCACTAAATAAGGACTTATTCCAGTTTGAGTAGTAAAATAATATAGCCAATGTTGGAATACAAAACTACTTGTTTTGGATTCCAAAATGTTAAATATTGGAATTTAGCGGACTCCAAAATTGCACATATTGGATTCCAATATCGAATATATTAGAGTCCGAATCGCATATATTGGAATCCAAAATCACATATAAATGCTTATTTTAATAAATGGGGACTTATTCTAGTTCTAGCAACTAAAAAATATAGCCAATATTGGAATCCAATATTATTATTTTTGGATTCCAAAATGTCAAATATTTGAATTATCTATACTTCAAAATCGCACATATTGGATTCCAATATTGCATATATTGGAATCCTAAATCACCTATATTTGAATTATATATACTCTAAATTCCCACATATCGAATCCAAAACCACACATTGGAATCCATTATACGGATAACGTCATTAGGCATTATTTATGATTTGTTATGTATTGAACATGTTTCCATTTTATAAGGGCTAGCGCCAACCATCATTTATACTATGATATTTATGTTATGTTATATGGTCTAGCTGATGTTAGGCATTATTTATGACATGTTATGTACAAAACATGTTTTTGATTTATATAGGATAACAAACATATTCTCTTGTCCTTCAATGGTTGCAATAAAGGCCACAACATGGTGTTAAATTTGACGCTCATTTAGATGTCTTTTATCATTTTTATACAAGCTAGCGGCCACTAGGATAATGAATTTCAAGAGATGTGAGACACTTCCAGGTTCATTTACTATGATGGGATTAAACCTCACTGTAACTAGAGAATGACTGAGATATTCTGAAGAAACTAGCAGAGGGCGTCGATTCAGACTATGAGAATATAGTTAAATGTAATCTATCTTCTAATGTGCATGGTAGTGGTGTGAACCACCATCTTCTTTTCCTACCTCGATGATATTTGGTGGTGGCAAGAAAAATTCTAGATCTTCATTATCCTCCTATTCAAGCTCCCCGCATCTCACTCTGTCAGACACCATCACTATCACCCCTAACTTAAGAAATGGGAAAATTCAAGGTATCCTAACTTATTTGGAGTAAATATTAATGGTTTCAAGACACTCAAATCACCCTATAAATAAAATTAAAAAATGTCACCATGATAAAAAATGACGAAATCAATTTTAAAAATCAAGATTTGATAGCTTTGTTGTGATTAAATCAAATAAATGATTATTGTAAACAAGGAAAGTCAATAGAAAAGTAGAATCATTGCACTCATGTGAAACACAAATTATCCTAACAACACTAAAAACCTACAAAACTTTAACCAAAAATAAGTAAAAGACTCCATAGAAACATATTTGACAATTTTCTTTTTCCAACCGATGATATTCAGCAGGTGGGAGAAGAAATTTTAGATCTTCATTACCCTCCTAACATCTCACTTTGTCTGATGCTATCACTGTCATCCCTAGCTCAAGAAAAGGGAAAATCAATGAAATTGTCACACATCTAGAGCAAATTTATCCTTAGTTTGAGACACTCAAATTGTTGGTTACCGCAAAAAACCCTACAAATAAAAATAAGCATACTTATGCTCACATAAAATTCTTGTCACATTTTTGAGTTAATATTATTTTAGCACTTGATGGGTCTAAGGGCTTCCTATTCTCTCTACCACAAATATTAAGCAATTTAGGGTTACCGTCCCATTGACTCTTCATATTTTATTTAGATTTAAGTGAATTTAAATAGTAAATTACTATTACAATCCCATTCGGTCGAACACCTCCATAGCCTCATATTTAACATCATTGAGATCCCAAGGCTCGGTCTGAAAGCAAATCTTCCCCATATTCTGTTAATAGCTAGGATTTCATGATGAAACACTTTGCATGTTCAATGCTACACAAACCCGAATACGAGAAAAGGAATACCAATACACCAAGTATTATAAGATCATCAACATCCCCTTAAGATTTATAAACCCCGATGACACTCACATTACAAGAAAATTAACCTCCCCTTAACAGTTATAACCCAAATGGCGCTCACATTACAAGAACATCAAAATCCCATATACCTAGATTCCAATAGAGGAATAAACCTAGATTATAATAACATTAACATCCCCTTAATAGTAATAAATGTGTGATGTCATTCATCATTAACCCCTCACATCACCTTCCACCATCCTTGTGTACCTCGAAATAAGGGACATGAAATAACTGCAAATGTTTTCCTCACACACTTGACACTTTAAATGATAATTAAAATTCTCCTACTCCCCTTGTCAGGAGGATATATTTTCATAATTAAATATAGATATGAAATAAATTAAAACTCCTTTTCTAAAGGTAGAATTATGGTGAATCATTTTAAGAAGAATTTCAATTTCATTGCAATACTATTCATCATGCTATAATCCAAAATTCACAAAATAATTCAATACAAATTAATACTATTTTCACGATATCTATGAACACATTGATTGTTGAAGTGCCTGACAATTTTTAAATTCTTTATATACCCTAAACTAATGTGAACAATTTTTTCAGCAGATAGTTTGAAGCCGAGAGGATAATATGGCCTTAAATAATCAAAGAGATTTAATACTTAACACTCACTAGGCAATTCCAGTGTAGCTTATCAAGTTAAATTAACATTAATCAAATAATTCACTAGAAATAAAAATGTTATGTACACTTTTTTTATATATTAACATATGTATTATCATGTACTCATTTCTTCATGTACTTCCTTTCTACCCCAAGTGCTTCGACCTATCACCCACTATGCACATGGCACTCACCCAAGGCACATGTGGATGTCAAGACCCTCATTAATGTGAGATTTGTGAGAATGATCTGCCATTAATGGAGAATGAGTTACATGAATGGAAATATGGATATTCACTCAAAAATAGAAGATACAAATAACATATCGATGCACAGTTTCATCATAAATGGAAATGAACATTGTAAATAAGCATAATGAAACTAGATCTAACTCAAAACAATATGAAGAACATAAGGGTTTACACTTAAGAACATGAATAACCAGAATCATACACATGTATTGATTTATAAACATTTACAGTGGCCTTATTACATCATACGGGTCATATAGATCAATACATAAAGGAATATTATCTTAAACCATATAAAATACTCTGAAGAGAGAGATTTATTTTCTCTTCTACCCATAACACCTATTGTTCAGACCCAAACCCATGTATATATGCTCAATAACATCTTTGCAAGTATTCCTAAAGCACCTTGTTATCACTTAAAACCCTCTTTAACCTTACTAGCACCCTAAAAACACTTCATTATCACTCTTCTCCTCCTCTATTTCATACCCAAACACTCCTTTAAATAGGATCTAGATGTACCACCTTGGTTTCCTTCATGAATAGATCGCATGCCAAGTGGAAGTGTGGTCCTCCATGGTTGAATATCTATGCTAGCTTGCAAATGCTACCACTACCAATAATGATCATCCTGAGAATATTCCTTATGTGGAATATTATTTTCTTGACCTCCAAGGATCTAGGCTAACACTTTATCCATTCAATATGCATACTCAGGATTTTCACGTGTTTCTCCTATGAAAAATCCAAAATATGGCCAAGTCCTTATTACTTCTTGCTCCCCTATGCGAACCTCTTCTCCCACATGTATTTCCCGTGTACACTTTTTCCTCAATGCCTTCCTTCTTTACTACCTCCCACCTCGTGATGAAATCTTCCTTAGGACTTAGTAAATTCAGAGCCCAACATATCATTTAAATCCTTTATTGTATTATAAATTTCCTAAAGATAATCACACATATTATACATATAAACATTATTAAGATAGTCAGGCACATTATACAAAAACTTGTCAAATAAATTTAGGGACAAATTACATAATTTTCTTTTTTAGATAGTTAAATGCTTTTGACTGGAGCTATGAACCGGAGGGTTGATGGGTCCCCACCCTACAAGTATCCCATGTTTTTTTTTATGAAATGCTAAGTGAAAAGGTAAAAATGAGTATGAAAGATAATGCAGATAACATGTAACATAAATAATCAGGCCTGCAAAAAAAATAGAGCCATGAATACAAACAAATAAAGTGGGAATGATAGAGAAACCCTATGGTTCCACCTAGCCAAGTGTTGCAATCATCTTGAGAAAGGAAAAGAATGTGCTACTAATAGAATTCAAGTACACCAAGTGATCATGAATGGGTATGGTTTTTGGACGAGTGCCACCGGGTATAGGGATGGTACATTGGAGATAGACACCCCATCTAATTGACAGATACTTTGAATAATGACAAAAATTGAAGTAGGACCTGAATTTTCAATTCCAAGGAATCAAAATCCTATTTTCAACCCAAAAAGGTGACGGATAATGATTTATCTTTGCAAAGAGACAAGGAAGGAATAATTCTACCAAATATTCGAACAAACCCACACGATGATTTGGGTAAATGAAATGGGACATGACCGCCATGACCACTACTTTATCTACACACAACACCAAGAAATTGAACATTAAGACACCTATAATCTTGGAATTTTCATGAGCTTTCATTGTGTTATGGAAATAATCCACACCCAAGATGTTCATAATCATAGTCATAACATCTACGAGTCTATGCGGAAGACATTGCGAAGATGATTGTTAGACATAGTAGAGATGAAAGTCATTTCCCACTTGTTGTTATGTAAGAGGATGAATGGAACATAGGTAGATGCCATGAGAGGGAAGGGGAAAACAATAGATAGAAACATGATAAAATGAGTGAGGATAGGAAAAATCACAACCCAATAATTAAATAGTCCCATGACTCATGTGAGGAAGGTCGATGCAATAAAAAATAGATGGTGTCATCAACTTTTTCCCATGCATTGGCTAGATTATTTGATGAAAAGTATCTTATATTATATTAAATATAACATGATACAAGATTCTCTCAACAAAATAAGTGGGCAGTATGAGAGAAATCCATAAGGCAATAACTATACGTAGTATGAGGAACATCAAAAACAAAGGCTAGATTATGAATAAAGGATACCCTTGGTTTATAAACACATATTATATAAAATATCATTACTAAAGATAAACACACATTATACAACGAACCAGTTTTGAATTTGTCCGATCTCGATGGGATTAAATCTACCACAACATCCTCATTTCAAAACATTGTCCATATTTTGAATATTGTCCGAAGGTGAAGGGAAATTTATTCTAATGAGATGCTTTTTTGTTGATAACATTCACTTGTTATGAATTATGAAATTCAAACACACGTTCAAGTTTTAATAATTTATGCCATTTTCCTCTTACCCAAACAACACTTATGTAACATTTTTCATCACACAATTTCTTTTTAAAATGAATGTTCCACACGTTCAAGTTTTATATTTACAATATGGAACACACATTCAATGCCATTCAATCTTATACCACAGATTCTATATCTGCTTTGTAAATGACTCGATGAACTCGCCGATCTTCCATTTTCATGGCTCGGAGTTTCAACGATCCTTCATTTCATGACTCGGCAACAACCGATCCTTCATGTTCATGACTCGGCAACAACCGATCCTTCATGTTTGTTTATGCATAGTATATTATATATACTTGTTCTCATAACCTTCCCCGGTTATCGAAGTGATCCATTTAAGAAGCCTATCTGAATATCTGTTACTGATATTCATCTGACATCCTGCATCTTAAATTAAGTGATAAGGACAACGCAACCAGCAATTGCGATACTTTGGCCAAAGATTTTCACATGCTTTGCATGATCATATTCCTGGATGTGATACACATCTACGGAATACGTCCTTCACTTCACTTCACCTGTTATCTAGAATGGTCTTTCCTGGCTCCTACCAGTCCTCATCGTTTAAGGTCAGTTTTAAACTTTCAATTCCAGCTAGTAATATGAACGGGTATAGGAAGGCACTCCCGGTAACTAAAGATACGCAGACATACGGTGTCGTTACCCCACGACTCCGTGTGTCTATTTGTCTTTAGTATTCCGGAGTCACTCCGTATACCAGATCATACCCTATCCCCCTGCTAAGATCTACACATTCAGCCTATGTATTCTAAATGTTTTAATTCGGGAGGGCATTGCTATATGTCAGCTGCAACATTGTGTCGTCATGAAGACCCCATCTTCATGAAGACACCTTGCTATAGCTGGCGTATGCCAATGTCCTGCAGAATCCACCCATCGAGAATACACATCCTGCTCAAGTGACTTAGCCACGAGTTAATAATTAAAATCAACTTTCAGCATTCGTGCTGATCCCTTGATCCTCGTTTCCATTGCAGTTGTATATAACTAAGAGGGACTAAACCGTCCATTAGTTTGTTATGTATCTTCACCTTCGTATCGAAGGGCTACAATTCCTTACTTGGTTTATTTCTTAATCATTGGATTAAGCAGTCCGTACCGACGGACGTGATAAGTTTAACCTATTAAACTTAGCCAAGATTTTTCCAACTGCAACTAATTTCAGAATGTTAACTTATTAGACGTCATTCAAACGAGGTCTAAACTTCGAGAAATGAATTCATTTGTTCTCCTTAACGTTATATAGTTAAGGTCCATTAGTTATGGATATATTTATCCTATATCCTTTATTCTGAATTTTATCAAACGGGATCATTAATGGAGTTCGAAAGCGAAGTTCGATTACTCCGAAGTTGAATTGATATTCCTTAGCTCCTAAGCTAATCCTGAATACCTTCTGATTATGGAATCATACTCTTCTTAATCCTTTTTAATGTCAATTAAAAATTCATCTTTACCCAAGTATGAATTAATTGCATTTTCAACTTAAAAGTTGCATTTAAGTAAGAATAGACATCAGTTTCAATTCAGCATCCATCCAAGGACAATGAAACAATTCCAAATCAAGAAATAACATCATATTCCCAATTTAAACAACAATATCAAACTGATATAATTATTGAAAATATCACACTTGTAATTGTATTCAATATTTCAAGTCATAATTTGTACATTTGCCAATCCAGCGGGTTGGGCATAGTTTATACAAAACATCCATACAACTCATGGACAGAAGAATATATTTTCTTCTTTTCACAATTCCTCGAAGAGGAATAAAAGCAACAATTACAATTCATTATCAAATCAAAAAGCATCAGAAAATAGCCAAGTCTTCATTCTAATCCAATTCCATCTGCAAAATGAATTGCACGGGTCAGTTCAATGAACTGAGCATATTAAGCACTTATCCTTAAAATAGGGTGCTTCAACTAACTGTTTCAATAAAAGAACCCTGCTTTTATGAAACGACAGTTAAACATTAATCACGAAATAGGCACAGAAGAAAGATCAGCATAACAACTGAACTATCAAAAATATCATCACAATCAGCCAAGGACTGCTGTCCCGATTCTACATAATCGTTACAAGTATCAATTCACAATATTTGAAAAGTTAAAAATACAAGTAACTCACAACCTAGATAAACACCTGTTATCCTTTCCACGCCTTCATAACAATGAATGCAAAGGATGAAACTAACTGAAATGTAATTCCATTACTTTCTTTTCAGTTCATGCGTCATATTAAATCAAAGCATTCAAGTACAAACAAAGAAAGCGAACAAAGAATGCATATAGTTGTTCCCATCTAAGCACTATAAAATTCATTATTCACGAATTCCAGTTTCCAACTAAATGAAAGAGGAAAAAAATCATTTTTCTAAAACATTCATTCATATCTCTATTTCTTTCCACATGACTGTCCTAACAGTGGAAGCCAAACGAAGGACAATTCAAGATAACAGTTCAGAGTGAAACTTACAAAATCCACTCGGAATTCACTTTCCGGCAGCAAGAATAATTTCATTTATAATCAGCTTTAAATGAAAACAGGAAGAATTCATCATCCATATCCATACTTCATTTGAATCAGACTCATATAAAGATCCGAAACAGATTAGTACAACATTAGGTACATCCAAGATCAAACAATATAAGGCTGCATACCATATATTTTCCATAATAAAAGAAACCATATTTCTTTCGCTGCATGCTAAACAGAAACAATATTTCAATCATGCAGTCAGTTAATCACATGATTATCTAATTCTAGGAACGTATCCCGTTCAGAATAACATTTATTCATTGCTGTTACCTACAGCAAGTCCAATATCCACATGCCTATGAATTTCATCAAGTTAGAACAGCAACAGAAAACGAATTCAATTCCCTTTAATTTCACTAAGAAACAATCATTTGTTCCGAATGAAATAAAAACACTCAATTCGTGTTTATCTTAGCATGACAGCTCAACTTATGAAGATAACAAAACATTTATTCTCATTGAAAAGCAACTCACATGCCTGTACAGTTTCAATCCAACATGCCACAACAATAAATATCCAATTCGAGTTCTATCTCGATCAACCGTTAACTCCAAAACAACATTCTCGATAGTTCAAACAGAAGGTCAAACCTCAACTATAAGACGCAATGGAACCAATTTTTCCATTACAGTAAGAAGAAAATATTTAATCATTCCTTACACAGAATACAAAACCAATTTATAATTGCATCTACAAACAACAAGAAGACCGAGAAGCATCAATGAACACAATGAAACCATCTTATCCTCAAAGTGAGGGAAACACACCATTAATATGTTTAAGAGGAAAACAGTTAACTTTTCCTATTCCACAAATACCCAATACGTATCTGTTTATTTCCTATTCAAGAAAGGCACAGCAAAGAAAATATTGCAATTACTTCATTCAAAACGAAATCAGATACTCATAGAAAACCCAAATACCATTTTCATTAAAATCCGTAACAGTGAAAGGAAGAGGATCTATTTCCTTATAAGTTTTAATAAGAACAGCTTAAACCAGCTATTGCTAAACTGTTAAACGAACAACACGACAGGAAGCAGTTCATTCGTGAATACTAGGACAGTCGAACTCAGCGACCAATAACAATAATTCATATTATTTCCAAAATGACAGCGATATAACACGACTGTAATTCCGTTTCCTCTTTTCATGCCAAGGCAGTTCCAAGCCCAATCAGCGAAGAAAACGTTTACACTATAAGGAAATGCTTAAACAGCTTGTTCCAATTCATACAACATGTACTGAGACGAAAATGTCTATTTCCAACTTGATTCATACAGAAACAAATCAAGACCAAGCAACTAGAAACAATTCTTCATATCATTTTCCAAGCAAAAGAGAAGTAAGAATCGATAAAAACCCAAATCGAACAGACTTGACAACAGTCACAAAATCAAAACCCAAGAGCAGGGTTGTTTTAATGATACACTTAATCAAAGCAAAGATTTTTAAAGAGAAGGGCTTAACATGCCTGTATTCTCTCTTCCAAAACTCGAAGAAAGATCCGTTTGCCGCGTTTTTCCTTCCACAGTGACAGCACAAACTTTCCAACACTTCCTTCCTTCTTCAGGCTTAACAACAGCCTCCAAACTCCAAGAAAAATGTCAAATGCTAAGAGCTGGTTCGACTGAACCAAGTCGGAAAAAACCAAATGCAGAGCAACTTTGCCAAAACCAAATCGAAACAATGAAAAATCAAATTCCCTCATGCTGTTTCCAAGGCGAGCTGGTCGCGAGGACCGAAACAATTAATGCAATTAAGGCTCTCCCTTTTTCCTTATTTTCCACGCCACCGCCACTTGGGTTGGCGAACTCTAAATTTCAAAATTTCCATGCAAACTTGAATTGGCTCTATTTCTAAATAGATGCCTCTAATCCTTACCCGCCCGCCAAAATCAAGCGCCGTCCCACGTAGGGACAGTTTATTAAATGCCAATGAATGCCCTTTCCATCCTTATCCCTTTCCTCCCAAGGGTCTGCGTACCCCTTAGTTTAGGATTAGTTTAGGTTGCATAAATCATTCAACCTAGGTCTTAGTTTAGCCTTAGGTTTTAGAACTTAGGTTTATTTCCCCTTTTTTTTTTTTTTTTGAATTTAAAAATCCACTTAGGATAGTAGTGTAGGATGTATGTTAGGCTTTAGGGTTAGTTTAGGTTTAATTCACACTAACCACTAACACTAACAACTTCCATCCAGCCTCCTTACTAACATTCACGTTAATGCAGAGCAGGACGTTCCGTCCTTCAGATTACGTGCCAAGGCCACTCGTGTCCAGGCATTTCTTGCCTCACGAGGTCCCAAATTCGACAGTACAGGGTTCAAGAATCGAACCCCTGTCGTTGGCTTTTTCATGCTAGCTGTTCACACCTGCAAACAGGCGCTGCACGCTCATAACAATCTCAGTCCGGTTCAAGTGTGAATCGACACAGAAATCACAAGAGGACCTCAACATACTTGAATCAATGGAATTGATTCAGGGTATGCTGTCAATCAGCAACAAGAGCTAGCAAGTATACGACAATTTGTCGTCACATCAACAAACACACAAGTACAATATTTGTTGTCCCATGTAATAAATCACAGTATGCAAGAATCCAAATTAGCAACACATTCTCTTAAGATCAAAACATATCTTAACATGTTTGCTTTCATTTCAAAGAATATAACAAAGATGTAAAACATTCACCAAGTTAACATACAAAATCAGAGTGTTACATTCTTCCTCTCCTAAAGAATCATCGTCCCGATGATCAGATTAACAAATCAAGGAGTTCCTAGGACAAAGTTTAGTTATTGTCCTTTCGTTCATAAGTTCATACCAAAAATGAGATTCTCTCTTAAAAACAGTGTTTTAAGACAACTGCATACAATAGACTAATAATTGTCTAAATTTGGTAAAATTATCAGTTCTCTGAATTTCAAATTCAGTTAAACAGGTGTGGAAAAGTAGATCTCATTTCTTCGAGATTCTCCCAAGTTGCACTTTCTTCGCTGAACTGGTCCCACTGGACCTTACATTGGTTCACTTCGCGATTTCTCAAGTACAACTAGTGAGTTCCCAGCACTCGAATGGGCTTAACCACGATTATTCCTGGGTCTTGGACCTGCAAGGAATTCCAATTTAGCACATGTGATAAATCTGTCACGTATTTCTTAAGCAAAGAAATATGAAAAACATCATGCATTTGAGACAAAGCAGGAGGTAATGCTAGACGATAAGCTACAGGGTTGATTATTTCAACAATTTCAAAAGGTCCCACGTAACGTGGCGACAACTTGGCAGCCTTGCCAAAAGTTATTGAGCTCTTTTTCGGCTTCACCCGAAGAAAGACCTTCTCTCCAAGTTTATAATGCCTGTCAACCCGCTTCAAGTCTGCATAGCTCTTTTGCCTATTGGCAGCCTCCTTTAGATGTTCCCGAATCATTTTGATTTGCTGTTCCATTTCCATAAGGATTTCTGGCCCAATTACCTCTCTGTCCTCAACGCTGTCCCAGCTGACAGGGGTTCTGCATTTTCTTCCATACAATGCTTCAAAGGGCGCCATTTTTAAAGAGGCATGGTAGGTGTTATTGTAAGCAAATTCTACCAGCGGAAGGTATTCCTCCCATTTATACTGCTGGTCCATGCAATACATCCTTAGCATGTCCTCTAAAACTTGATTAACTCTCTCAGTCTGTCCATCCGTTTCTGGATGATATGCAGAACTGAAGTTTAATTTAGTTCCCAAGGCTGCATTAAGCGTTTGCCAAAACCTTGATGTCATCCTCGGATCTCTGTCCGATATGATTAATTCCGGTATTCCATGCAATCTGAAGATTTCATGTACAAATCTTCTTGCTAGCACTGGTGCATCGTCCTTCAAATTACCAGCAATGAAGTGTGCCACTTTGGTCAATTTGTCGACTACAACCAGGATAATGTCATGTTTATTTCTTGACATAGGCAATCCTTGAACGAAATCCATCGTTATCACTTGCCATTTATACTGCGGAATGTTGTGGGGATACAATAATCCAGCAGGGTGCATATGTTCCGCTTTAACACGCTGACATTCCAAGCAGTGTGTTACAAACTCTACCACATCCTTTTTCATTCCCTTCCAAAAATATTGCTGCTTAAGATCAGCGAGCATTTTTGTAATGCCAGGGTGTCCAGAAAAAGGTGAATTATGGAATTCAGTTAACAATTTCCCTCTTAAGTCATTTGCCACAGGTACATATACCCTGTTTTCGAACCTCAGAACTCCTTCGTTATCAAAACGGAATCCTTTATACCTGATGTCCTGCGGGTCTGCAGCAAGTGCTGATTTGACTTGCTGGAAATAAGGATCTGATTCCAAGGCATCTTTCACCTCATCCTTAAACTGAGTTCTTAACGTTATAAGAGCAGAGATATGCTTCCTTCGACTCAGAGCATCTGCTACTCTATTTTCCTTGCCCTTAATGTAGCTTATATCAAAATCATACTGAGACAGAAATTCTAACCATCTTCGCTGCCTTGCATTCAGATTTGGCTGAGTAAAAATATACTTCAGCCCCAGATGGTCTGTTTTTAATTCAAAGGGCTTGCCAAGAAGGTAATGCCTCCATATTTGAAGCGCATGAACAATGGCAGCGAGCTCAAGATCGTGTGGAGCATAGTTCTGTTCGTGTAACTTAAGCTTTCTGCTTTCATAAGCGATAACATGGTTATTCTGTAATAGAATACCTCCAAGGCCTTCTCCTGAGGCGTCCGTTACAACCATAAAATTTCCATTTGGATCAGGTACAGTCAAAATAGGTGCTGTAGTTAACTGTTCCTTTAACTTTTTAAAGGCAGATTCACATTTGTCTGTCCAGACAAATTTCTTTTCTTTCTTTTGCAACGAAGTGATTGGGGCAGCAATTTTTGAAAAGTCCTTGACGAACTTTCGATAATATCCAGCCAAGCCCATGAAGCTCCTCACTTCGTGCACGTTCTTAGGCGCAGGCCACTCAGTTATAGCTGTGATCTTTGAAGGGTCAACAGCTATCCCGTCTTTGCTTATAACGTGTCCCAAATAATGCACCTCTGCATCATAAAAGGAACATTTGGACAGTTTTCCATACAACTTCCTCTTTCTTAAGATTTCCAGCACTATCCTGAGATGTTCTTGGTGCTCTTCGACATTTTTAGAGTATATAAGAATGTCGTCTAAGAATACAAGCACAAACTTGTCTAAGTATTCTTGAAAAATGTTATTCATTAGATTCATGAAGGCGGCAGGTGCATTAGTCAGCCCAAAAGGCAACACCGTGAACTCATAATGCCCATACCTCGTTCTAAAAGTTGTTTTATGAATATCTTCCTCTTTTATTCTCAGCTGATGGTACCCTGATCGCAGGTCTATTTTTGAATAGACTGATGCTCCTCGCATCTGATCAAACAGATCATCAATCCTAGGAAGTGGGTATCGATTTTTAATGGTTGCTTTGTTCAGCATTCTGTAATCAATGCACAGCCTCAAGGTGCCATCCTTTTTCTTTACGAAAATTACCGGCGCTCCCCAAGGTGAGACGCTCGGTCTGATCAGCCCCTTAGTCAGGAGTTCTTGTAACTGAGCCTTCAGCTCTACCAACTCAATGGTAGTCATTCTATAAGGTGCCTTAGATATGGGTTCCGTTCCTGGCTTGATCTCTATAGCGAAGTCAAACTCACGTTTGGGCGGAAGACCCGGCAATTCCTCCGGAAATACATCACGAAAATCCCTCAACAATGGATATCTTTCCATGAAATCATTATCTTCTTCTTCATTTTCTATCATTTTTACCGCATACAAGGTGCAGCCTCTGTTTTTAGCCCTCTTTAGTTGCATAGCCGTCAGTTTCCTGACTGCAACTTCCCGTTTTACACCTTGAATGACTGCTGCTTTCTGCAGATCATCAAGGCAACAGATTTGTTTTTCATAACAGTCGACCTTTGCCTTATGTTCAGCCAACCAGTTAACTCCAATAATGATATCATATGATCCTAGAGGAGTGACATACAAATCAACTTCGGTGGAGAAACCAGGCAGATCAAGAATTGCCCCAAAAAGGCACATTTCGACTGTATGGACAGCATTATTCCCATAATGCACTGTCCATGTTTTATCCATTCTTGCAGCCTTTCTTTTTAATTTCAAGGCAAGTTTAGCAGAAATAAAACATTCTGTAGCTCCAGTATCAAAAAGTACAACTACAGGTTTACCGAATAACTTACCCGCAACTTCTATGGGCGTCACTTGCTTTTCAGCTTGTCTGTTAGCCACTGCAGCATGTATCCTATGCTGCTGTCCGCGATCGTCCTTCTTCAGAGGACAATGATTCGCATAGTGGTCCTTTCCACAGTTGAAGCATCCTCCAGCTGGCCCTTTTCTAGGCTCAAATTTATTACCAGCCTTAAAGTTATCATTCTGGCTTCCATAGGACTTCTGTCCAATGCCATTAACTTTTGGGAAGCTGTTCCGCACGCTATTTACAGGTCTATTCATCACAGGTTTCTTGTTGTTATCTACAACAATTTTATTTTTCACACCAAACCTTTTCCAAGGTCCCCTTTTTGGTGCAAGAGACGAAGAAGGATTGGGAATCTTCTTCCTTATCTCTTCCCTGTGAGCAGATATTGCTCTCAATTTCTGTTCCTGTCTGATTGCCTTTTCGACAACTCCATCCATGGTGGTTGGGCCGTGGACATCCACTTCGCCACCAATGATGGGATTCAGTCCCATTATGAATTTCCGTATTCTGAACTTCTCGTCAGCTTGGTACTGCGGCACATACTTAAGGAGTTTAGTAAACCCTTCCCAGTATTCCGTCACCGACAGCCTTCCTTGCGACCAGTTCTGAAATTCAGTCATTTTCCTATCAAAATAGAGTTGAGGCAGCCATCGTTGCCTAAAATAACCCTTAAATTGATCCCAAGTTATGTCTGATTCGACAATATTCAACTCAACCTTACGGTTGTCCCACCATGATGATGCTTCATGAGAAAGCTGATATGCTCCCCATATCGCTTTAGTCTCTTCGGAGAAGTTTCTTATTGCAAAGTATTTCTCCATTTCACTGAGCCAGTTCTCAGCTCCATCCCCAAGAGTTGTTCCATCAAACTTTGGAGGACTTATTCTCTTTATATCATTTGTAAGTTCAGCTGCTAATCTTGCCCTCTTATTTTCAGGGGGATTAGGAGCAATTACATTATTATCATCAACACCCGGATTCCCTCCGTTGATGTTGTCCATGAGAGGCGGCAAATGATCATTTATTTCAGCTTCATTCCCCTCCTCTTCATTGCCCATTGATCGCTTGTTCCAAAGATACCAAACGATCCTCGTTTCAAGTAGGGCAAGCAAGGATTTCATCCAGCTTTTGGGCGATTCTTTCTCCACCCCGCAACGGGTTATTCGCAAAGATTCCCTCTTGTCCTGACCATTTTCTGTTCAATAAGAAAATGTAAACTTTATTAATATCGTGGACTCATTAGGTCCAAGAGCTGTAACCTTCAGCTCTGATACCAAGATGTAACATCCTCATTTCAAAACACCAGAACAAGGGAAATTTTTTTTTTTTTTTTGATAACGTTCACTGTTATGAATTATGAAATTCAAACACACGTTCAAGTTTTAATAATTGTTCTCTGCCCAAACAACACAGTTTGGATCACACAATTTCTTTTTAAAACGAATGTTCCCTGTTCGCATATTTACAATATGGAACACACATTCAATGCCATTCAATCTTATAATGATTCTATATGTCTGCTTTGTAAATGACTCGATGAACTCGCCGATCTTCCATTTTCATGGCTCGGAGTTTCAACGATCCTTCATTTCATGACTCGGCAACAACCGATCCTTCATGTTCATGACTCGGCAACAACCGATCCTTCATGTTTGTTTATGCATAGTATATTATATATACTTGTTCTCATAACCTTCCCTGGTTATCGAAGTGATCCATTTAAGAAGCCTATCTGAATATCTGTTACTGATATTCATCTGACATCCTGCATCTTAAATTAAGTGATAAGGACAACGCAACCAGCAATTGCGATACTTTGGCCAAAGATTTTCACATGCTTTGCATGATCATATTCTTGGATGTGATACACATCTACGGAATACGTCCTTCACTTCACTTCACCTCATTATCTAGAATGGTCTTTCCTGGCTCCTACCAGTCCTCATCGTTTAAGGTCAGTTTTAAACTTTCAATTCCAGCTAGTAATATGAACGGGTATAGGAAGGCACTCCTGGTAACTAAAGATACGCAGACATACGGTGTCGTTACCCCACGACTCCGTGTGTCTATTTGTCTTTAGTATTCCGGAGTCACTCCGTATACCAGATCATACCCTATGCCCCTGCTAAGATCTACACATTCAGCCTATGTATTCTAAATGTTTTAATTCGGGAGGGCATTGCTATATGTCAGCTGCAACATTGTGTCGTCATGAAGACCCCGTCTTCATGAAGACACCTTGCTGTAGCTGGCGTATGCCAATGTCCTGCAGAATCCACCCATCGAGAATACACATCCTGCTCAAGTGACTTAGCCACGAGTTAATAATTAAAATCAACTTTCAGCATTCGTGTTGATCCCTTGATCCTCGTTTCCGTTGCAGTTGTATATAACTAAGAGGGACTAAACCGTCCATTAGTTTGTTATGTATCTTCACCTTCGTATCGAAGGGCTACAATTCCTTACTTGGTTTATTTCTTAATCATTGGATTAAGCAGTCCGTACCGACGGACGTGATAAGTTTAACCTATTAAACTTAGCCAAGATTTTTCCAACTGCAACTAATTTCAGAATGTTAACTTATTAGACGTCATTCAAACGAGGTCTAAACTTCGAGAAATGAATTCATTTGTTCTCCTTAACGTTATATAGTTAAGGTCCATTAGTTATGGATATATTTATCCTATATCCTTTATTCTGAATTTTATCAAACGGGATCATTAATGGAGTTCGAAAGTGAAGTTCGATTACTCCGAAGTTGAATTGATATTCCTTAGCTCCTAAGCTAATCCTGAATACCTTCTGATT
Source organism: Taxus wallichiana var. yunnanensis (assembly GCA_018340775.1). Lineage (NCBI taxonomy): Eukaryota > Viridiplantae > Streptophyta > Pinopsida > Cupressales > Taxaceae > Taxus > Taxus wallichiana. The sequence continues at coordinate 992,145,706 of CM031234.1, read as the reverse complement.
ATGGAATCATACTCTTCTTAATCCTTTTTAATGTCAATTAAAAATTCATCTTTACCCAAGTATGAATTAATTGCATTTTCAACTTAAAAGTTGCATTTAAGTAAGAATAGACATCAGTTTCAATTCAGCATCCATCCAAGGACAATGAAACAATTCCAAATCAAGAAATAACATCATATTCCCAATTTAAACAACAGTATCAAACTGATATAATTATTGAAAATATCACACTTGTAATTGTATTCAATATTTCAAGTCATAATTTGTACATTTGCCAATCCAGCGGGTTGGGCATAGTTTATACAAAACATCCATACAACTCATGGACAGAAGAATATATTTTCTTCTTTTCACAATTCCTCGAAGAGGAATAAAAGCAACAATTACAATTCATTATCAAATCAAAAAGCATCGAGAAAAACCAAGTCTTCATTCTAATCCAATTCCATCTGCAAAATGAATTGCACGGTCGATTCAATGAATCGAGCATATTAAGCACTTATCCTTAAAATAGGGTGCTTCAACTAATCAATAAAAGAACCCTACTTTTATGAAACGACAGCTAAACATTAATCACGAAATAGGCACGAAAGAAAGATCAGCATAACAACCGAACTATCAAAAATATCATCACAATCACCCAGGGACTCTTGTCCCGATTCTACATAATCGTTACAAGTATCAATTCACAATATTTGAAAAGTTAAAATACAAGTAACTCACAACAGATATAGAACACACTCGTTATCCTTTCCACGCCTTTCATAATAATGAATGCAAAGGATGAAACTAACTGAAATGTAATTCCATTACTTTCTTTTCCGTTCATGAATCATATTAAATCAAAGCAATCAAGTACAGCACAAGAAAGAAACAACAACCGCATATAGTTGCTCCCATCTAAGCACTATAAAATTCATTATTCACGAATTCCAGGTTTCCAACTAAATGAAAGAAGAAAAGATCATTTTTCCAAGTCATTCATTCATATCTCTATTTCTTTCACATGTCTGTCCTAACAGTGGAATCCAAACGAAAGACAATTCAAGATAACAGTTCAGAGTGAAACTTACAAAATCCATTCGGAATTCACTTTCCGGCAGCAAGGATAATTTCATTTATAATCAGCTTTAAATGAAAACAGGGAAGAATTCATCATCCATATCCATACTTCATTTGAATCAGACTCATATAAAGATCCGAAACAGATTAGTACAACATTAGGTACATCCAAGATCAAACAATATAAGGCTGCATACCATATATTTTCCATAATAAAAGAAACCATATTTCTTTCGCTGCATGCTAAACAAAAACAGTATTTCAATCATGCAGTCAGTTAATCACATGATTATCTAATTCTAGGAACGTATCCCGTTCAGAATAACATTTATTCATTGTTGTTACCTACAGCAAGTCCAATATCCACATGCCTATGAATTTCATCAAGTTAGAACAGCAACAGAAAACGAATTCAATTCCCTTTAATTTCACTAAGAAACAATCATTTGTTCCGAATGAAATAAAAACACTCAATTCGTGTTTATCTTAGCATGACAGCTCAACTTATGAAGATAACAAAACATTTATTCTCATTGAAAAGCAACTCACATGCCTGTACAGTTTCAATCCAACATGCCACAACAATAAATATCCAATTCGAGTTCTATCTCGATCAACCGTTAACTCCAAAACAACATTCTCCAGATAGTTCAAACAGAAGGTCAAACCTCAACTATAAGACGCAATGGAACCAATTTTTCCATTACAGTAAGAAGAAAATATTTAATCATTCCTTACACAGAATACAAAACCAATTTATAATTGCATCTACAGTCCGAACAAGAAGACCGAGAAGCATCAATGAACACAATGAAACCATCTTATCCTCAAAGTGAGGGAAACACAGTCCATTAATATGTTTAAGAGGAAAACAGTTAACTTTTCCTATTCCACAAATACCCAATACGTATCTGTTTATTTCCTATTCAAGAAAGGCACAGCAAAGGAAATATTGCAATTACTTCATTCAAAACGAAATCAGATACTCATAGAAAACCCAAATACCATTTTCATTAAAATCCGTAACAGTAAAAGGAAGAGGATCTATTTCCTTATAAGTTTTAATAAGAACAGCTTAAACCAGCTATTGCTAAACTGTTAAACGAACAACACGACAGGAAGCAGTTCATTCGTGAATACTAGGACAGTCGAACTCAACGACCAATAACAATAATTCATATTATTTCCAAAATGACAGCAATATAACACGACTGTAATTCCGTTTCCTCTTTTCATGCCAAGTCAGTTCCAAGCCCAATCAAGAAGAAAAAATGTTTACACTATAAGGAAATGATTAAACATCCTGTTCCAATTCATACAACATGTATGTCTTGAGACGAAAATGTCTATTTCCAACTTGATTCATACGAAACAAATCAAGACCAAGCAACTAGAAACAATTCTTCATATCATTTTCCAAGCAAAAGAGAAGTAAGAATCGATAAAAACCCAAATCGAATGTGACTTGACAACAAATCACAAAATCAAAACCCAAGAGCAGGGTTGTTTTAATGATACACTTAATCAAAGCAAAGATTTTTAAAGAGAAGGGCTTAACATGCCTGTATTCTCTCTTCCAAAACTCGAAGAAAGATCCGTTTGCCGCGTTTTTCCTTCCACAGCGACAGCACAAACTTTCCAACACTTCCTTCCTTCTTCAGGCTTAACAACAGCCTCCAAACTCCAAGAAAAATGTCAAATGCTAAGAGCTGGTTCGACTGAACCAAGTCGGAAAAAAAACCAAATGCAGAGCAACTTTGCCAAAACCAAATCGAAACAATGAAAAATCAAATTCCCTCATGTTGTTTCCAAGGCGAGCTGGTCGCGAGGACCGAAACAATTAATGCAATTAAGGCTCTACCTTTTTCCTTATTTTCCACGCCACCGCCACTTGGGTTGGCAAACTCTAAATTTCAAAATTTCCATGCAAACTGAATTTGGCTCTATTTCTAAATAGATGCCTCTACTTCCTTACCTGCCCCGCCAAAACTGGCGCTGTCCACGTAGGGACAGTTTATTAAATGCCAATGAATGCCCTTTCCATCCTTATCCCTTTCCTCCCAAGGGTCTGCGTACCCCTTAGTTTAGGATTAGTTTAGGTTGCATATAGCATTCAACCTAGGTCTTAGTTTAACCTTAGGTTTTAGAACTTAGGTTTATTTCCCCTTTTTTTTTTTTTTGAATTTAAAAATCCACTTAGGATAGTAGTGTAGGATGTATGTTAGGCTTTAGGGTTAGTTTAGGTTTAATTCACACTAACCACTAACACTAACAACTTCCATCCAGCCTCCTTACTAACATTCACGTTAATGCAGAGCAGGACGTTCCGTCCTTCAGATTGCGTGCCAAGGCCACTCGTGTCCAGGCATTTCTTGCCTCACGAGGTCCCAAATTCGACAGTACAGGGTTCAAGAATCGAACCCCTGTCGTTGGCTTTTTCGTGCTAGCTGTTCACACCTGCAAACAGGCGCTGCACGCTCATAACAATCTCAGTCCGGTTCAAGTGTGAATCGACACAGAAATCACAAGAGGACCTCAGCATACTTGAATCAATGGAATTGATTCAGGGTATGCTGTCAATCAATCAAGAAGCAAGTATACGCTAGCAAGTATATTTGCGACATGTATTTCCAAATCGTCACATCAAAACAAATCACACAAGTACAATATTTGCTATCCCATGTAATCCCATGTAATAAATCACAGATGCAAGAATCCAAATTAGCAACACATTCTCTTAAGATCAAAACATATCTTAACATGTTTGCTTTTTATTATCAATCACTCAAATCACTAGTTATCGAAATAAAACCCTACAAATAAAAATAAGAATACTTATGTTCAAACTTCTTGTCATTTTTCACCAAGGGTTGAGGGCTCTATATACTTTCGCCCAAATCTTGAACAATTTAAGAATATAATTATCATAACTATAACCATTGAGCTTATTGGTAGATCTTTGTGTTTCCTCCCTGTTGCTGAAATTAACCAAACCAAACACCTTGCTAACCCCCGTAAACTAATCCATGGTCACGTAGACACTCGTGATCTATCCAAACATCTTAAAAGCTCATGCAAATCCACATCCACCGTGTCCTTGAATATATTGTAAACTCAATCATAATTTTCATCATTTTTATGCCACATGGTTCCACCAGAGCAGCCCATTACACCCCCCGATACTTTGAAGAATGTAGGATGATCGCTTAGTAGTGGAAGAAGTGGTAGTACCACCAGCCCCGTGTCAACCTATAGTGAGGCCCTCGATGACCTTATTCATTACTAAGGTGTCTATGGAACCGAAGGGAAGATATCCTTGTAATTCCATTTTGATGTCCAAAGGATGACCCTTCTTACCATAGATATGGAAAACCATGAGCACTGCACAACCCTTGGAGCCATCCAACATGAACATTGTATCTCTACTATATTTTAAATCATCACCTTGGATCCGGGTGGGTAGGAGTGCTGCTGCAATAAGATTTCTTCTAAGGATATTCTTGTAAAGTTTGCTGAGGGTTATTGGTTAGCATCAGCACCAAGCTTGTGCCACTCGTGGTGCTAGAGATCATGTTTGTTTTGGTGCAATTTTGACACTATACGGATGCACTTGGTAGTGGTTTGAACCACCTTCTAGTTGTGCTCATTGAACTTGTATTCCACGATCTTATTCATGTCATTTTCATCTAGCCGAATGATATTCGGTGATGCCTAATGAAAATAAAGGTCTTCGTTACCCTCCTCTTTATGATCCCCTCATCACACTGTCGACACAATTAATGATTCTATTTTATAGTGGCTAGCGCCCTCTAGGCTCTATTTTTTCCTTGGAATAACATTTATAACAGTTTTAAAATTTCATTAAAATTATATGCTAAAATGTATAACATGTCTCCTATAAAGAGTGCAATATGTAACATTTTTCTCATTCTCCTTAATCACTCAAATCGTTGGTTATCACAAGTAAAACCCTACAAATAAAAATAAGAATAATTATGCTCACGTAAACTTCTTGTCAAGGTTTTGAGTTAATATTTTTTTAGGGTTTAAGGGGTTTAAGGGCTCTATATTCTCTCTACCACAAATCTTGAACAATTTAGGGTTACAGTCCCATTGAATCTTCATATTTTATTTAGATTTAAGTGAATTTAACTAGTAAATTACTATTACAAATAAAATTAAACAAATGTGTTTGTTAAATTAGATACATGTTGAACGTAATCAACAGAGGATAATATTGTTTGAGAGTGATGATGTATGACATTGCAGGGGCATTTGATCTCTCCACGATATGTCAGCAAGACACTCTCTTAGGATAACATGTCTCTCAGAATAACAAAGAAACCAAATCAAATCCTTTGTATCATCATTTACATTAAATTCAGTTGAAGACATCAAACAAGATCTGAGAACTTCAAAATCTTGCACTATCTTAAGGGGTAAAAAAAGCATAATACGAATCATATAGAAAAATACCATATGATTAGCCCATTCATCTCTGAGAATAATATTATCATAACCATAACCATTGAGCTTATTGATAGCTCTCTGTGCATCCTCCCTGTTGAAAAAATTAACAAAACCAAACCCCCTACTAACCCCCATCTTCTGATCCATTGCCATGTAGACACGAGTGATGTGTCTAAACAACTTGAAAATCTCATAAAGATCAACATCCCTCATCTCCTTAAAAATATTGGTAAACTCAATCAAAATTTTCATCATTTTTCTGGTGCATGGTGTCACCGAAGTGGTCCATGACACCCCTGAGACTGGGAGGGATGTAGGTCAATTTCCTAGTATCGGAAGAAGTGACAATACCTCTAACACTTCTTCCACTGATGGTGAGGACCTCAGTGGCCTTATCCATTGTTAAGGTATCTGTGGCATTAGTGAGGGAGATATCCTTGTAAGTCCATATTGATGTCTAGTGATCTCCCTTATTACTGTAAATACGGAAAACAATGAGCACCGCACCACCCTTGGAGCTAGTCAAGACAAACAATGCTTCTCTAGTAGATTTTGAATCATCAACCTTGGAACTTAGTGGGTGGGGGCACTGCATAAGATTTATTCTAAGGAGATTCTTGGAAATTTTGTTGAGGGTTCTTGGTTGGCAACAAAACCAAACTTGCACTACTCATGACACTATAGATCACACTTACTAACAAATGCTTTGACCAATTTTTGGATGCGCATCGTACTGGTGTGAACCACCTTCTGTTTGTGCTTGTTGAACTTGTATTCCATGATCTTATTCACGCCATTTTTTTCTAGGCTAATGATATTCAATGGTGGATGATGAAAATCAAATTCTTTGTTATCCTCCTCTTTAAGTTCCCCCATCACTTTTTCTATTTTATACTGGCTAGCAGCCACTAGGCTTTATTTTTTGCTTTGGAATAATATTTTTAATAGTTTTAAAATGTCATTAACATTATGTTTTAAAATGTATAACCCATTCCTATAAAGAGTGCAATATGTAATGCTTGTCTCATTCTCCTTAATCATAATCCAACATGTGTGTGGGGTATGTGTGTGTATCATTATCCTCCTATTCAAGATCCCCACATCTCACTCTATTAGACACAATCACTATCATCCCTAGCTCAAGAAAATGGAAACAAGTGAAATCCTCACGCATCCAGAGAAATTTATCATTGGTTTGTAGACACTCAAATCATTGGTTATCGCAGTAAAACCCTACAAATAAAAATAAGAATACTTATGCTCACATAAACTTCTTATCTAGGGTGGACAACACATCTCCACCAGATTTAAGATTAGGTTTTTTTTTCAATAAAAATAAATGTTTTTAATTTGGTTTAATCCCCACAGATATGTCAAATCATCAAGTACCAAACAACATAGAATAACACTTGATAGCACAAGTTACTCTCTTAGGAGAACATGTTTCTTAGAATAACAAAGAAACCAACTCAAATCCTTTGTATCATCATTTACATTAAAGTTGGTGGAAGACATCAAATAATAAAAACTTCAACATCTTGCATTGTCTTAAGGGGTAAAAAAAGAAGAATACAAATCATCTAGAAAAATACCATAGGAGTGGTCCATTTGACTCTGAGAATAAGATTATCATAACCATAACCATTGACCTTATTGATAGCTCTATATGCGTCCTCCTTGTTGATGAAATTAACAAAATGACACCCCATGATATCCCCCATCTTTTGATCTATAGCCACATAAACACACGTGATATGTCCAAATAGATTGAAAAGATTGTGAAAATCGACATCCATCATATCCTCAAACAGATTCGTAACTCGAACATAATTTTCAGCATTTTTACGACACATAGTTTCATTGGAGTGGTCCACGACACCGCCGACACTTGGAGGGACATAGGTTGATCACTCGGTAGTGGAATAAGTGGTAGTACCTCCAACACTACTTCCACTTACAGTGCGGCCCTCGGTGGCCTTATCCATTTTTAAGGTGTCTATGGCACTTACATGGGAAAGATGCTTGTAAGTTGATTTTGATGTCCAATGATCACCCGTCTTACTGCAGATACGGAAAACCATGAGCACTACACCACCCTTGAATCCAGTGAAGACAGATAACACATCTCCTCCACATTTTAAATCATTGGTCTTGGATCCTGGTGGTGGGGCCCCGCAACATGATTTCTTCTAAGCATATGCTTTTAAAATTCACTGAGGGTTCTTGGTTGGATACAACACCAAACTTGTGCCACTCGCAGTGCTAGAGATCACGTTTGTTAAGGAGCTCTTTGGCCACTTTATGGATACGTGTCATAGTGGTGTGAACCACCTTCTAGATGTTCTTTCTGAACTTGTATTCCATGATATTCTTCATGTCATTTTCATATTTCCCAATGATATTTGGTGGTTCCTAATGAAATGCATGTATTTGTTATCATCCTCTTTAAGCTCCCTCCATCACACTCTTTGAGATGTAAACATTTTTTCTATTTTATACTAGCTAGTGGCTTCTGCGCTTTATTTTTTCTTTAGAATAACATTTTTAATAGTTTTAAAATGTCATTCCAAACCTTGCTAAGATTTTTGAGAAATCTATTTTCATTCTGGATCATCGATAAATGGTTTGTTTAGTCACGATGTAATCTTCCACACAACAATAAACAAAAAATATTTAAAATAATGATCTACAAAACAATAAATATAAAATGTTTTAGTTCTATACATGCTAGCAGCCACTAGGATTTATTTTTTCTTTGGAACAAGGTTTTATCATTTTCAAAATTTCATTAAGATTAACATATGAAGATCTGGTAAAAATTGTTTTTTCAGGGAATCCTCCATGGATGTAAAAATCAATAAGTTAAGGGGTCCACACAATTAATTGTTTATCGCATCAGATTGTGATTTTTTCACTAATATGTAGTTCAAATTTGTGTTAGCTTATTTTTTTCTTTGGAATGTTCAATTGGAGGGAAATCCATATTTTGAATTGATTTAAAATAATAAATTTGAGTTACACTACAACCAAGGTGGAAACCAATACTTGAATATGGGTGAAAATGCTTGAACATTGAATTTTTTATACTTGTACATGGGTAAAAGGTCTTACATGTCATGATGTGATTGGCTACTCTACATAATTATTATGTCAAAAATAAATAACTACTAGATAGTACTATGAAAACTATTGGGTATTGTGTGATCAATAGTCATGTCAACTATTGGACCATGTTCACCTATTGGCCCCTCTCCCCTAACATTTTTCTGTTTTATACGGTCTAGTGGCCACTAGAATATTTATTGCTTGCGAATAAGGTTCCTATCAATTTCAAAATGTCTTTAAGATTAAACCATGCATAACTGGGAAAAATTGTTTTTTATTTATTTCAAAGAAGCCAACATCGATGTGCGAAACAAAAGTTTAAACTATGTAGATATGGGAAAACTCATTCTTTTATTGGTCCATGATCCATGATTGTCTCTTCACCCAAGTTAGAGAAAAAAATCTTTCCCAAAAATAATCAAAAATGATTGCACACTACGAATATTTAAGAACCTTAAGGTAGTTACTTTATTCCATAAAAATGCATAATACATTGATGGATTTGGAAGCAAAGTATATAATTCAAATGCCAATTGTGCGTTTGAATGTTTTCAATGATCTACACATGTTTTTGTGCTCTCCTGCATGTTTTAACCATGTACATAATTCAGTATAAATTTTCAAATTAGTATTATAGTTTCCATCAAATATCCAGTATGTTAGGGCTTTGAGAGTAATTTCTTCTTTGACCTCGTGTGACAAGAATCTTATGTCATCAATCAAAAGTATATTGTTTTCACCATAGACATTACCATAAATTTCAACTATCTGTTGGCTTGTTTTTGTTTTGAACTTACATTCTTGGCATCCCTAAATGAACTTGAAGTGTTGTTCTCACAACCAACTAAAATTTTAGATGAACATGTATTTCACCATTTTTGAATCCATAAATGAAGACCATAAGGCAATGTCAAAATATTTTGATGCAATACTTATCAAGTCAGCACTAAAATATCATTCAAAGTATTCAATATTCCTAGATCTAAAATATGGAACCATATTACAAGGTATTTTGTTGCCAATACTAGAAATTCCAAACAACAAACCTTCAACTCCCAAAACTAGTAATTTCGAGGCTTCCCAATAGGATCTATAAAAAAAATTAGAATCAATTTAAGCTTATAAAAGTGATTAAATACAAGGCATCAAAGTATTTAATCAAAAATAAAAAACAACCTATAAAATAACTTATAAAACTATAATATAATCTCAATCACAGTGAAGATATAAATATTGGCTACTTTTAAATTTGTAATCTCAACATATAAAATAAAGAGTGAACATATGAATTTACAAATTAATATCATTGTAAAAAACATATTGAAATAATTAATAGTTAGGTATTTTCTATTTTCTACAATTTTTGGATGCTCTCCACAACACTCAAACCCTAACACAGTATCTATGTTATGTTTATGTATAAATCGGTCATCAACCACTTATCTTTGAAATGATTTTATCCATTGGATTTCTTCCCCACCATAAATTTTTCGTAGGGTTTCCCTTTCGCAGACCATTATAATAAAAAATGTGTTTCTAAGGCCTAAGAAAATGCCATATCTACTCTAAATAGTTTGGATATCTTTTTCTACAATTTTTTCTTCTACACAACAATGTTCTTTACCCAAAATAATAAATGGTTTGAATTCAAATGCTAATTTTTATTTCAAAGTGTTAATCAACTTTTTAACTTCAGGATGCAAGAGAGATAGCTAGAACAAAATCACATTTCACATTTTGTTGCCAGTATCTTTAAAAATTCCTTGAGCCCACCTTGCAAGTTGAGAGTCTCCTTATTGAACTTGATTGTCAAATCTTTGTAGGATTGGTTTTTATCATAGAGAAAACCCTCCAAATATAAAATAATTAAATAATCCTCTTGGCCTTTTTTTTTTTTCAACTGTCTACAATTTGATATTAACTAATTCAAATAATCAAGATTTCAGTATGTTAACAATTATTGATTGAGACTCCATCTTGGATTCCATCACACTCCCCCTCTACAGGTTCATGTGATGCTCATTTTGTATTAAAAACAACAATCAATTCAAAATAAATTTTAATTCGATGTAAAAAAATATGTGAAACAACTTGATTTTATACAATATTACATAGATGTAGTTGTATATTAGTGACCAATAGGCATAAGCCATTAATTTTTGAACTATTTTTGGGTTGGCAGTCTATGATGGGATTAGGTACCACTTTGTTAACCAACTATAACAAAGTAAGATTTTTTTAATTATCCGTAAATAAATATTAACCAAAAACAAAAAATTAATCAATTCAAAATAAATCTAATTAAAAGATGCATGTTAACGACCACTAGGGTAATACATATTACAAATAAACTACTTCGTTATAGGTTCCTTCAATTATGAGGGTCTTATAAATGGTTTTATTTATAATTGTATATGACTATCATACCATTTTATGTCTGCAAGTTTGTGCGTGACATTCCAAAACCTCCCCATTTGGCATCAAATCTGAAAAAAATTGAAGTTATTATAAAAAAATGTAAAAATTGATTTATTAAAAACATCTTGTAGAGCGATAAATTTATAAAACAAGTATTTCCCACTCACCTTTTATAGATTCATTAGATGGATGGTCAATGACATATGGGGAAACAAGTTGAATTGGTTGCGACATACTAAGATTGACATCATCTCCTCTATTTGTATGTGGAGAGGAAGAGATGGTGTCTTCCTCTATTGTTTGGTTGTCTACATAAATATTGTATGTATTAGTTAAAATGCATTAAACTAATAGAATTGTTTAAAGTGATCTTAATAAATGTACCTTTTTCAAATGAGAATAGTAATGTTTTAAAAACATTTCTTGATCATGTTATTAACCAATAAAAAACATAGATAGACTGGAGTCAACCAAAGCATGCACTGGAAAACTATTGCCATAAAACACTATAACAAGATAATTATCAGAAGTGAATCTAGGAAACATATGAGATGAAAACCCATAAGATCTCTCATAAAGAAAAGGATGTGTCTTTCCTCATAGGAACATTTTCTTGAAGTAACAATTTGCTACTGAAGGTGATCCTTCTAATCCATGGTGATTTCTACTATATCCCCATCATCAAGATCACAATTTTGCACATTAGTTATTGTGTACATAAGACACAAGATCTTAAATTTTCCACTACTGTCATAAAATCTATAATAACCTTCCACAACTGATTCCCCCTTGTCTTTGAATTTTTGCATGTATTTTTTTAATGCCTCTCTTAATATTTTTGAAGAAGCAACAGTAAGAGAACAATAATTACACAATTTAGCATTAGATCTGACAATTGTAAACAGGTCCATTATTGCATCGGAAGTGAGTACATTGGAAAAATTGAAGAAATATGTGATCAAATTTTTTTGCATTGAATGGATTAGTTGATGGAATAAAATATATTGTTAACTTGAGCAGGGAAGGGATATGTAAATTGATAGGTAAAGTATTTAGTGTCTTCTATCCTTTCTGGAATATTTTTATCCATTGCAATCACTTAGTTGTCTATAATTTCTCAAGTTGACGATTGGAGAACCTCTACAACTTCATAATCAAATTTTCTTTTTTTAAAATTTCCACTTCCTCCAGAATCAACTTTTCCTTTTCCTTTATTTTCTTCTCCTAAGAGTACACAAACTAGTAGTAGTGATATTAAAGCACACCATATTTTTCAACAATATGTTTTTAGTGCATTCTGCCAATACACGATTACATGGATATTTAATTTTCATATATTTTAGAAATTTTTCTCTCATCCTTTTTCATCTTTTAATCTTTGGTAGTAAGTATATAAAGTCTCTCGCTATGATGCTTGCTTCAATAGAGTGAGTTAGCCATACTTTCCCTACTTGCACTTTATCTAGTAGAATTGATATCTCCTCATCGGTCATTCCTCTTGCAAGCCTGAAGTAATTTTCCATGAACCTTGCCAATGAATTTGGTTGAAAGTTAGGTTGGTTATCCTTAAGAGGAGAACAAGCCACCCACCGATTTAAATAACTCAATGGTTGTCATTTTTTCCATATGTCCTCAAGTAAATATAGAAATGTCATTTTTTCATGAAGGGTATCTATCTTAGACACTTTGAAAATAACAAGACATTGCATCTCGAAACACTGCATTGAAAGATGAAATAGTATATTTATTTTCTGCATATTACAAAATTAAATTTTAAGAACAAATGCGCTAAAATTAAGTTTTGTTATTTTAAAATCACCTAAATTTTAGTTTCCCACTCTATGCCTCTTAGGAAATTATAGGGATATCCAAATCATTCAAGCCTTGTAGAGTACATCAATAAAATTGGTATCAATCCAATTTTTGTTTACATCATTTTACTTGCTAGCAAATTTTAACAATAACTTCGCAAGGAGCGTGTGAAGACATAATGTGATCCTTTCTAAACTACAACTTAATATGTAATGACTTGTATTTTCTTTCAGCTAAAATTTTTTTTTGGCAAGAAATGGTATGTTGGCCATTAATAATGTAGAATTGCACTTCATCCCTTTTCAGGTCATTTGGATCCTCGAGTTGCACAAGTTCCTTTGTAAAAGGTAAATAGGGAAGAAGAATTACATCCCTCAAAGTGTAGGAATAACATTAATCAACATTGAATAGAAAATAAGTTCAACATTATCATCATCCACAACACAATTGATATTCTCGAGGTGCCAAATGACACCTAGAAACTTCAATTGGAAAAGCATCACCATTGAACAAAAACAATTTTAATTGTTCAACATTTTAATTTTCTGTTTTCTCAAATATACTGGTCCCTTTCTTCAATAACAAAGCCAATTTTTATTCTTTTTAATCCCTTGCAACTTTGACTTAGAGGGATCTATCTCTAATTTAGAAAAAGAAGATCTCCTCAATGTTGTAAATAGCTTTGTATGTTTCGTGCATGAAAGTAAATATTTTCTATCTAATTAATGAAAAATAGTAGAGGTATCCTCAGTTCTATACAATGTTTTGAATACCAAATTCATGTTATCATGAAATTCAAGGGCATTTCAGTGGTATTTTTTTCTGACTACATGAAATTCCCCAAATTCCAGCCATATTTAAGACAAGAGCAGCACGCCTTATTTTCTCTAGAAGCCATCATATCTAATTTATTGAACAATGAAACTTCCAACTCCATGTTAATAATAAGGAACTTATTTAGTATGAAATCAATGCATTCAACTTAAATACACAATGTTTTCTCTTGAATAGCTTTTGAATTTAGTACCATACCGAATTATTTGACAATGTCCTCATCAATATAAAATAACCACAGATCACCGCGGTAATTTTTAGGGGAATCAATTTCTGAAACCATTGATTGTCTCCTTTTTTTCAATCCTCTGCTCATTCAATAAAATGAATTTACATGAACAGAGTGCAACCAATGAAAGACATATTACTTGACAAAGGAATTATAGAAATTAACATTTCATAAGTAATTGGAAAGGACAAATACTATTTCTCAATAGTGCAATAGCAACGAGATGTCATATCTTAATGTCATTATTTTCATAGAGTAAAAGTAAATAAGAATAAATATTTATAGCATAGTGGTCGCCAGGCATACTTCAACCCTCCTTTAGTTATAAAAAACAAGAAAGCATTAATAAATTTTTTTGTTATGCGTTGCACTAAGAAATTTAAAAATTAGTCGCTATTAAATTTAATTTGTTTCAAGTAGTAATTTTTTTCGTAGGGGAAGTGAAGACTAACGAACACTAGAATCCATATATTACGATCACTATAAAAAAACATATTTGAGTTACACTACATCATTGTGAAAACCTGGAATCCAACATGGGTGATAAGGGTTGAGAATTGATTATTTAATAATAACAAATCTTACATGTCGTGATGTGTTTAGTTGTTGTAAATAGGGAATTTTATAGTTCTCATAAGATATATCATGTATATCACATAATTGAAATCAACTATTATAAAGGAAAATGTCTAGCAACCACTATGTTCAATTAGTAATCAAAAGTTATGGTTTCCTAGTATCAAGCCTTAATAGTTTCTTATTTTAAAATTAGTGATTGAATAATAAACAAATCATGGAAAACCATGGTGTCTACTAGGATCCTTGCATTGGCTAATATACGTAATGGGCACTTTAATACCCTTGAACGCAGTGCTATACCATTAAGATTACATGTATTGTATTCTTTTGAATCTACGTTTTTAATCACACATATTCATAAAAGTTTGTAAAATATTTTCTTGTCTTGGAGTATTTGTTTTCTTCTCTTGTCTCGAAACATCAAATAAATGTAGTAAGAATCCTCTCTGGTGGTTGCTATTCTTGTAAAATTTAAATAAAATAATGGAGCATAGTTAGTTTTCATTGAATTTGTTACTACTTGTCCCGTATAAAAGATAAAAATATCCTAGAAGCCACCAACATCAAGATAGTATGTTAGGCGAGGAATAAAATGTAATTACATGTATTATTGTGTTAATTACATGTATTCAGAAAAGTGGTAAATATTTTTAATTACATGTATTCAAGAAAGTGGTAAATATATTTCTTGTCTTTGAATATTAGTTGTCTTCTCTTGTCTTGGAACATCAAAGAAATGAAAATTATTTGTGACTACTAAGGTATCAATGAATTTTTAGCAAACGCTAAGTATTTAATCAATGAAAAATTCATTTTCTACATTATCGACAAATATAAGTGTTGGAGCATAATAATAGAAGTACATATTTTAAACCTGAAGACGTATCATATTCATCTTGGCCTTGCATATTTTAAGAAATTACCCATTAAACATAATAGTCTATAACAATTTACTAAACATCGAGGGTGAAGATGTACACAAACCTTTCTCAGGAATAAAGGATCAGAGGTGAAGAGAAATTCTTGTTTTATGTTTACCAATTATTCATTGATGAGAAGGCTAGCAACCGCTAGCCTCTAGCCTCTATAATATTGGGGAATCCATTTTAACAATGCAAAAACAATCTCAACAATTTTGTTGTCATTATTTGTAATTATTTTATATTAGATGGAATATCCCTAGTAGAGCCAAGTCCTTGAATGCATACCTTCAAGAAGGCTGGTGACTTATGTAGTTTGCATTTGGTATTTTGTGCATAAAATGTAATCCATATATTTTCATATAAACAAAAATTCTTTGCATCTGGTAATTTCCATTAGTTAATGCTGGTAATAAAGAAAAACACATAGTTATGCAAGTTTAGATCATAGTAGAGGAAATGAGCCAGATATCATGAATCCTAATGTAAGAGGTTGCTAGAGCCACTTAATAATCATAATTTAAAAAAAAATCCCTTTAATAGATCATGATTTTTTAATATGCAGATTTTATTTTACACATTTAAATTATGTGGAGAACATATTTTTAAGGGATTTAAAATAAGTACTTTTGAGTACAAAGGAATTTAAGGCAACCCATTACTTGAGAATAAAATCACCTTTTATGGGTTGTCTATGTGGCACCATTTCATTGGATAATTTATTGATGAGACTTGATGTGACTTACTTTATTGGCTAGTTTTTATTTAATTTTTAACTTGAATTCAAGCAACTAATGGTAGCCATGAAAAAATAATGGGTGACTAATGACTAGAAATTTAGTAAAATTTTAAATGTATAAATCAAGTAAGTTTAAGTGCTGGAACGTTATTTTTCCCTAGCTAATGACTTGAATAGTAATGAATTAATTATTGGAGCGACTCCCATATTAAAAATTGTCATTAAAACGCAGACCTTATTAGGGAAAATCAATCTTGTGTGATTAAAATTCCCTTTGTATGCTCTCATTAACTCTAGATTGGACCTTAAATCTTATCTATTAAGATAACTACTAAATAGGCAGATTTTGTGATAAGATTTGTAATAAATATCTTGATTGGCTAGACACATCAAATTTTATTATAAACATTGATATTAAAGCCACTGAGAAGCTTGTATGAATTTTAAACATGCGATGGTATATTCACTCCATATATTTATCTTATTTCTCCCCCTTATTTTCACACCTTTTGGGTTTCTTTCATGAGATTTCATTTATTTTGTCATTGGTGGACCAATGTCACCTTTCATGTAATTTTTTGTGGCTATGAGTGAAATGGGGTTTTACACCAAAATTTTGCATCACTTTTTTGAAAACCTTTTTTGGATTGAATTATAGAAATACCTGGTTGCAATTAAGGGAGTTCTTGGACATGATTATCTTTCTTTATAAAGACGTTTGAGGGTAAATGAGGAAGTTTCTTCAACGTTCGTTTTTCATCTTCTTATCATACACGTAGTAAAGGATTGGGATTTGGAGATGGAACATCACTTGGATCAAGCTAGCGTATAGGGTTGGCATGGAAGTGAAAATGGAAAAAACCTTGAGTGCGTTGTGGCCCTCGCTTTCTGATGCTCCCTATAAAATGTAAGGTTTGGTGAACGCATACATTTTTAGAGAGTTTTTCAAATGGTTTAATGTCCTAAATCATTTCTTGTTTGAAGTGGAAAAATGGGGTGAGACACTAGCAATAGGTGGTAGGTCACTCCACTTGCCTGACTTGGATGTTATGTCTTCTCCGCTACAATAAGAACCGACACGTTGGGATATTCTTCACCGGCAAGGTCATGAGGCATACAATTGGTTAAAGAGTCGGGTTGCTACTGGAAAAGAGCATATTTTTCTAGAACCAGTAGTGAAAATCGTTTCCACATTCGTTTAGGTAGAGGTTAGGAATGCTCATGTGTTTTGGATAAATTAGTACTTCTAAAATCCATCAGGTTATATATTTGTTTTTGGTTATTGTATAGCGTGTCCATTTTAAGTGTCATCGAATTATACTATCTCGGCTTACTAGTCTAGGGTTTTTGTATTCCCAACCATTTCTTTTCTTGGTATTGGCCCTTGCGATTTTTCACCAAAGTATTGCTATATCATTCAAGTTTTTAGACTGACCCTCTCATTGTATCTGTAGTGTAAAGGTAAAGGGACCCTTTAACCCTCCTTTAATTATAAAATATGAGAAATCATTAATAGAATTTTATCAAGTATGCGTTGGACTAAGCAATTTAAATTATTACTCACTATTAAAAATAGTTTGTTTCAAGTTCTCAATTTCTTGGTAGAAGTGAATACTAGCAGCCGCTAGCATCTACATATTCTAGGACATCTTTTTGTTAATGTAAAAAAACAATCTTTATAGATTTAGGTTAGAGGGGCCTTAATGCAAGACAAGAATTATCCTAACAGATGCTAATCTCCAGTCTACATTATGTCACACTTGAAATAATCTATGACATTAAAGCCCACTATCCTTCGAATATCATAAAATGGAATTTGAATAAAATATTGAACTTAGTGGCTGCTAGGCTGAAAATTTATTTTTGGAATATGTGTAATCATGAAATTTGTTAAAATTTGTTATGTTACACGAAGGGAGTATAATAAGCTTCAATCTTAGGGGATACATGTAATCTAGAAAATTGTTAATATCTAGTCATGTCTTTGAATATATTTTTTAGATGATTTAACACTTTTGATAGGAGCTTAGAACTAGGGATTGACGGGATCCCACCCAATTACAAACACGAAAGATAATCAATAAACCACATGAACCAGAAAAAAACAACAAAAACTAATTGGGCTACAAGTTGAGCAAACCCAACATCGACAGCAAACAAAATACCCAACCAATAACAACCAAGGATAGTAACCATAAATTACACTTGAGAGGCTGAGCTACTTGATGGTAGAGATATCCTCCCACCGACTGAGACACTAGTGTGAGCAGTACGCAATAATAATTTTATGTAAATCCCAATTTCCTTTATATACTAGCCACACCAAAGAAGTCTAGGAAAACTAGATCTGAATGCCTAGGTAAATCCAACTTGTCCTACTTGGCTGCCTTCACCAAGCCCCTCATACACAAGAAACTTAGATGTCCAAAGAAAACCACATCAAAACCACATTCTTGGAAGAGACCTTGGCTATCACTCTCCTCGCTTCCTCTATGGCCATCCCCTCATGAACAATTTCATCCAATGATTGACCCCTCCAAAATCCTTCAACACTTCAACCAAATTGACACTGGTACTAGGGATTAATGAAGTGGAGGAAATATATCTCACCTTGTCAATATTATGCCTAACCAAAAGAAGTCGAGACACTAACCAAGAAGATAATTTTGAAGTAACTCAAGCTCTGGATGACTCACTCAAATATTTCTCCCTAGAATCCTCATAATTTCCTTACAGAAAGAACCCGACACCACCCTGAAGATAATCCTAATATGAGCCTAATAAATGCTCCTAAAAACATCATCTCACTCTTTGAGCCTTGCAAGAAAAGGAAAGGTAGTGGAGGGAACTCCATACTCATCTATCAGAACTCCACACCACCACCAACCACCATAAGCAAATGGAATAATGAAAAGGAAGCTAGGACACCAAAAATTAATAACACCTCACTCCCCCTTC
Source organism: Taxus wallichiana var. yunnanensis (assembly GCA_018340775.1). Taxonomy (NCBI): domain Eukaryota; kingdom Viridiplantae; phylum Streptophyta; class Pinopsida; order Cupressales; family Taxaceae; genus Taxus; species Taxus wallichiana. The sequence goes on along the minus strand of CM031234.1, from coordinate 992,126,580 downwards.
CCGAGATATGATATCTAGGAAATATTCCCATTCTTAGCTCGCCCTTATTTCATCAGGCCATCTCTCTTAATGATGACTTAATTACCTAAAAAATTGGTGGCACTATTTACATATCTATAATTATGGTTTAAAACCCACTTAGGGATTTTTCTCAACCAATGAAAAATGTTGGTGATATAATAATCCAACTTCTAGGAAAATATTTTCCCTTTCAAACATCATTTATTACCGATGGGAATCGCGTTCAATTTTAAATCTTCACATCCGATGTTCACCACTAGTTTCAAACAATCCATCAAAGCTTGAGCCTCTGCCTCATTACACATGCCATCCTTTAAAGGAAAGGACCCAACTATTACTAAAATTCCATCTGCATCTCTAATTAAACACCCCACTCCTGATAGGCCCGGGTTAGATTTGCAAGCTTTGTCAAAGTTAAGTTCTCAAAAAGTGGGAGGGGGTGGAAATTTTTGGATGATAAACTCTTGTATTATACCAGAGATATGAATTGGAGTCTTTGGAGGAGAAATTTCTATAAGTGGGACATAGGGGTGGGATTGGGTCCATAATGTTTGCAAACCGATCCGCATTAAAAGTTCCCGAATATGTTTTGCTTGGTCCATAGGGAGAACTTTGACCACTACCTCAAGGTGTCCCCATGGACACTTATTGAAATCATCTAATGAACTCAATGGTAATGGAACTTGGGTTGATGATTATAAATTACTTGTAATTTTTTTACGGTAAATGCTTCTATTATAACAAAGATATGAACATGATTGGTGGAGTATCACTTTCTCTAAGTGGGACATGAGGATGGGCTTGGGTGCTTAATGCTTGCTAAGTGATCAAAATTCAAATCACCCCATTATGTTTCGCTTGGTCCATATGGAGAATTTCGACCCATACCTAAAGGTGTCCCCATGGCCACTTATTGAAAGCATCCAATGAACTCAATGGGAATGAAAATTGGGTTGATGATTACAAACTACTTGTAACTCACCAATAGCCCAAGAACTTGAGTTTGTCCTGTCTGTCTTCGAATATGTTTTGTCTAGTCATATATTTGAATATCCATCAAGTCATTACAAATTGTCCTGTATACAAGACAAAAACTATCCTAGTAGTTTCTAACCTCAGGCCTTTGTGATGTTGCAACAATGTTGATTCAACTAACACATTGAACCTAACAGCCACTAGTCTTAAAATTTAACAAAGCAACTGCTAGGATTTAATTTTTGTTTGGAATTCATGTGATAGAATTTGAATATAGTATTGAGCTTAGTAGCTGCTAGGAATAAATTTTCATTTGGAATCACAATTATTCAAGAAATAATGTAGTGAGAAACCACCCTAGAGGTCACTAGTCATTAAAAATAGTTTTTAAAATTTAAATATAATTACTAGGAGAATTCGAATCATTCTGCTATTGTTGGTGTGTTGGATCCTATGTGTCCTCCACTTACATTTCGAGAGTCATATCATATGGGTTAGGTTTAGGGTTTTATTTTTGTGTCATGCACTAGGGTTAGTCAACACTCTATATGTACCCTTTTATTTCTTATTTATGAGTATGCCAAGACACTCTATTGTCTTTCCTCTATGTGCAAGCTTTGTTTATGTTGAGAAATTTCTTCCACTGTTGATCGATCCTTGTGATTACACCTGAGCCATTACGATTTTTTGGACTACAAATAATTTGTGGTGCATCGGTTCGGTCGATTCTCGAAATTGTTTCATGGTAATGAGATTGGGTAAACATGCATTCATCATTCTAGTTGTGATTACACTTGGTTTCATTTTTTTACTCCTCGTGCAATTTTTTCGATCATTATATTCTAAAAGTTTAGTGCTAACATATTTAATAAGTTTTTCTTCGACATTGTCATTTTTCTATGTTCTTCGTGCATGTACAAGTCTCCTTGTGTTTTTAGGGGTTTCACAGATTAAATTTAGTTAGTTGTGGATAAATTTGGAGATCAGTTAAAACAAGAGGTTATCTTTTTCTGGTTTTTAAATCAAATTTATTAAACTGGAAGTAAATTTTTGGATCTTTGTTTCTAGTTTCTCTATGTTTTTCTTTGCATGTATTTTGCAGAAAACATGTTTTTTTCATTTGTGGCCTGGAGGTTTAAATTTCAGCTCCTTGCTTTCAAACCTAGCGAGCTGCGACTTCGTGTTTTTGGTGAGTTGTTTTGTTTTGGGTGTATTTTGAGTTTTTAGGCTCTTCCCGAGCCATATCCATTCCTCATGGCTCTCCCTCTACCCTATGTCCTTTCCAAGTCGTGGCCATGAGTTTTTTCCTTACCTACGTGACCTCCTCTACTCCATGTGGTCTGCGTGACCTTCCCTACGATTGAATATCTCTCCCTTTCTTTAACCCCGACTTGTTCTAGTCTTCTCGAGCTCCATTCTTTCCTCGAGACTCCTAGACTGTGCTATATCGCCTCAAGATCATCATGCTCCTTCATGTGTTTTTCTTGGCCCTTTCCTCATCTTTGGCTCAATTGCATTTTCTCGGCCGTGCTTAGGATTTTTGCTCATGCATGCCACTCTCATGCTGAGTCTTCCTCTACATGTGCCCCGAGCCCCAAGCCCATCCTCCCTGAGCCTACCTCCAATGGTCTCCACCCAATGCGGGATCCTCCACCCAACTCGGGATCCACCGAATAGTCTCCAGCTCCAACGGTTTCCACCGAGCCATGTGTTGGTTGGTAACTTGGTATTTTTTTGTAAGTTTGGTAAGTTTTTTTTTAAATTTCATTTTTGGTGGGAATTTTTTTTTTTCAGGGGTGTTCAATTTTTTTGGTGGGTATTTCTTTTAAAAGGGAAATATATTTGAATTTTAATTAGGATTTCATTATCTTAATTAGTTTCTATTCATAATTAATTAGATTTAATTGTAATTAAATCTATTTCTATTAATTACGATCTCTTCATTCTCGATTAGATAAAATAATTAAAATCATCTTTTAAAATTAACGTTAAATTCTCATTTTTTTACTCCAATAGGTGTAAATTTCGTCACAAATTGGGCATTTCAAAGCGATAATTTTTTGGTGGTATTGTCAATATTTTTACTAATTGTGCGCTCAAGTGTGCAAAAGTATCACTCGAGCACCTTTTTCCTTCAAGTGATTTTCCGAATTTGGAATATCATCGGGACTCATCTTAAGTTCGTATAAAACTTGTATTTACTCTTATTATTTCTTGTGACTAGTGAGCGCATCCACCATAGTTTTCAACAAGGGGGTATCCTTTGCGACATGAGATGCTTTTTCTCACAACCAGGGATTTGATTTCTTCTCCTTCCTATTTTTTGTAGTTATGCTTGTATATGGTGTCACTTTGTTGTGATCCATGAAACATGATTGTGGTATTCTCTCTTATGCATTATTATGATGATTGCAAGGTGAGTTACTAACTATTTCAAGAAGCACGCTTGGACCTAATTATATCTAACACACTCAACAATAAAGTGCCGAAAGCAGGGGGTTTCTATATTTTCTTGGGTGGTTGTGATTCTTTTCTGCATCCTTCTCTCTCTCTTCATAATGGATGCTTATTCACTTCCTTTGCTTACACCGTTCAACTTTTTCGAGTGGAGATCAAAAATGATTATGAAACTAAGAGGTAGAGGATTATTCCGCATCACCATTAGAACCGAGACTAAACCAAATGATGACCCTAAAAATATAAGTGGTTAAACAAAGTAGTGATGAAGCTTTAGGTACTCTTTGCATGTCTATTTATCCCGACTTGATCTTCCACATTGAGTCATACGAAACACGTAATTCTACGTGGAAAATGTTAAATAAAATATTTGGAAAATAGGATGTCATGAGAGCGTATGAGTTGGAAAACGAACTACTAGGGTTACATCCTATTGATTTTTAAAACATATAACCATATTTCTCTAAGTTTGTCCACACTAGATTGTTGTTAAAGGAATGTCAAGTAGAGAAGAAATATTCTCAACTAATCTTGTTTATTCACTCTAAGTTAGGTCCTGAATATTCTGTCTTTATGTCAAGTTTTTACTCTACAAAAGCTACCTTGGAAAAAGATTGGAATATGCCCTCCTTTAACTTTTTTTCATCCCAACTCATTCGAGAATAAGATAAACTCATTAAAATGGGGTCTCTCAAGTCCAATTCACATGCCCTTGTAGCAAGTACTAGTAAGGAAAATAATACTAAAAAGAAGAAAGAAAAAAAGGATCAACCTAAGAAGGAAACCAAGACCAAAACTAAATTTAACACGAATGCTTTGAATTCTAAGCCTAGAGCACAGACAAACAAGTTTTTGTGTTCCTATTGCAAGAATCCTGATCATAAAGAGCATCTATATATGTGAAAAAAATTGATCACCTTACTCATTTACTTGAGAAAAATCAAATAGGTGTTCCTGAGTCTATCAAACAAAATTCTCCAAAGGTCGAGTCTTCTACTACAAAAGGGTCTAAATCTAATAAGAAGAAAGGAAAGGCCCTTGTAGCCAAAGTTGCTCCTTCATCGATGTGGATTATAGATTCCGATGACTTACATCACATGGCTTCTTCACATGTTGAGTTCTCCAACATTGAGCCTTGTGGTATGTCCCAAATCATGATGGGTAATGACACAACAATGTCAGTTTCCGGTAGTGGATCGGTAGAGATGGATGGGGGAACATTCAACCAAGTGTTGAGTGTTCCTGATCTCTCTACCAATCTCCTATCATTTTACCAAATTAATCACCTTGGTGAAGGAATGCGAGTGGAATTTGGTCCTAACTCGGTGATTATTCATGAGCTTAACGATGACACTACAATGGCTAAGGGAAAGGCGGATCACTATTCACGGTTATATACATTTTCCCACTTTACTTTTGATTCTATTCCCACTTCCTTGCTCACTCATGCAAATGAGGTTAGTAAACTATGATATGAGAATTTTAGACATCTAAATTATCACTACCTTGAACAATTGAGCCAAAATGAAATGGCCAATGGGATACCCCGTGTCAAGTTTTCTAAGGGTATTTTTGAGGGTTGTACCCTTAGAAAGTATCCTGAAAAGAAATTTGACAAAGGAAAAGCCTCGAGAGATACTCGTCCCTTGGATCTTGTTTACAAGTGATATTTCTAGTCCATTTCCATCTCCTTCACTTACTAGAGCTCTTTATGTGCTCACCTTCATTGATGACTATTCATGATATACTTGGCTATATTTTGTTAAGCTTAATTCTAAAGTATATTAACACTTTCAAGACTTTAAGGCTCTTGCTCGAAACATGTGGAATGGTCTATCAAGGTTCTTCGAATCAACAATGGAGGTGAATATGTAAACAATAGGTTCATGGATTTTTATACTTCGATAGTTCATTATAGTCCTTCCAAGAATGGAGTAGCGAGAAAGAAAGAACCCTACTCTTAAGGAGATGGCCACTTGTATGATTCACTCGAAGTCACTTCCTCCGTAGAATTGGGTTGAAGCAGTGAATTATGCTAATTACATTCAGAATAGTGTTCCACACAAGGTAGTAAGAGGGATGACACCCTTTAAATCTTGGTTTAAACGCAAGCCTGATGTTCAGAATTTTTGAGTCTTCGGTTCTAAGGTTATGGTTCAAATTCCCAAGAATAAATGCAAGGCATTGGAACAACAATCCAAACCTTGTATCTTTGTAGGGTATATTGATGGCGTAAATGGATATCGATTGTTGAATCCTACTTCTCATGAGATTTATATTGAGAGAAGGGTTAAGTTTTATGATTCTTCTTTGAATTCTACTTCTCTACCTATTGAGGTTCTTCAACTTGTTGATTCAGATTTTGACTCATCAAATGATGATGTTGTTAAGCGTGCTCCTCTTCCAGATCCTCCCGACCATCAGACCTTTGAGTCTTCCGATTCTGACAGTAGTGATGATGAGGACTATGTCCCTTCTCACTCAAGTGAAGAATCTTCCAACTCTGAACCTAATCCTCTTGGTCCTCTTTGGGCTAGGAAAACTTTGCAAAGTGTTGGAGATTTAGTTGGAGATACTTTGGATATGAGACATACTTGCTCAGATTTCATTGAACCCCACTCTTTCTTCACCTATACTTTTGATCCATAGTCTTTTCGGGAGGATTCTAGTATTCTGAGTGGGATCTTGCCATGGATGAGGAATATTCCTCTCTCATGAAGAATGATACTATAGATCTCATCCCTCTTCTAAAAGGAAGAAAAAATGTTCGGTGTAAGTGGGTGTTACGACTAAAGTATGGAGTAAATAGAGATGTAGAAAAGTGTAAAGTGTGATTAGTAGCTAAGGGTTTTCCTAGATAGGTGGGGTTGATTATACTAAAACCTTTTCATTGGTCGCGAAGATGACTTCTATTCGACTAACCCTTTCCATTGACATAAAAACCAGATGGAAATTCCATCAAATGGACGTTAAGAGTGTTGGTGTGTGTTATTTTCCACATCATTAGGTGAGTCATATCACTTTGGTGAGATCGTAGGTCCATGTGTCATTTAGGGGTCATTATGAGATTCCCTTACATGTCAGTGCATCAGCACGTTAGTGTGTCAGTGCATCAGTGTGTCATATGCATCATTGGGAGTTACACTTATATTCTGTGAATGTAACTCCCCCTCTCTACTCGAGTTGTCATGATTGTAGCACTGGGGGTTACTCAGCACCTCCTTTATGTACATGTCTTATGATCTATGAGATAGAGGAGAGTTTTATGTATTAACTAGGTTATGCCCGTTTGAAAAATATTTGCATGCACATTTGATTGATGCTCGCTCCTCCCAAGATCTCTTCATGCTTCCATTCGCACATCTGTTGATGTGCACGTCATCCCTCATGATCCTCGCTTGCGGGTTTTAAAACCCTCTTTCATGGTATCAGAGTAGATCTTGTGGATCCGTGCACTCATCGATGTTTTATGCATGTTTTCCAACTTCTAGCATGATATTCAGATTTCATGTGTGTTTCGTAATGGCAATTCCGACCGTGCTCTACTTGCACTGATTCGGGCATTTTATACCTCTGTTGGTTCGTGGGTTGGCTCGAGGTTACTTGTGCTTGGTTTTTATGCCTATTTGACTCATTTGCATTGGTGAACTCGCTACTCGGGCACGTTTTTGGATTTGAAGGCTCTTTTTGGTTTTCTCGTGCATTACTTTTGCATGTGTTACCTCTCGCATCGAATCTCTATGCTTGTTTTTAGCACTCTTGGTGCTGGTTTCACACGTATGCGGGCTCAACTCACTACGTGTTCCCGCATGCTTGGATTCACCATTGGCTTCTGTGGTTACGTGCTAATCCAATCTATAGTTTTCTCGTGCCTCTACATTTACTCACATTGTTTTCTTTGTCTCATCGTGGGTACTTCGGCTCTTTGCACTTTGTGGATGTTCTCAGGCTGGTTCATGGCTCATCATGGGGGTTCTTTATGGATCCTTGACCTGCGAGTTTGAAATGTGTTCTTTGCACATCTCACAAGGCTCTTGAATCCGCCATTTGGCTCGCCTTCTGGTTTGGTGCTCAGATCTGTTTAATTAGATTCCCATGCTCTTACCTCGACCTGCATTGTTGCACCAGCTCATGCTTTGGTCTGCCCAACTTGTGTTTCTATTCTTTTCGTGCATTGCTTGACAGCTCATTTTTTGCAATAGGCTCGGATTGAACTCTTTGGCAGTGGCTCGGCCTTTTATTGGGACTGTTGTTTTGGCTCCTGATCAAACAAACTATTGTTGAATCCCTCTCAACATTTTTTGTGCTCTCGGGACGTTGCAGACCTGCGTTTGGAATCCAACAAACTGCATTTTTATTGGAAAACGTTTTTTGTTTTTGCTGGCCATTTTTTGGGCTCTTTTGGCATTTTTTTTGGCAGTGAGGATCTCCTTGGACAAAGAGAACCTCCCACGTGGATCTCCAGCCCTCTGCTCGAGCCTGCACGCTGCCCTTCTTGGCCTTGGCACGTTTTTCCTTCCAACAACTTCTGCAAAACAAAAAAAAAGTTTTTGCTGCAAATACGTTGGAAAACATTTTGAACCCTAGCATTTTTGACTCCAACAGCTCCAAAAAGCAGCTCCTGGGCATATGGCAAGCACCTCCTACCTGCATTCTGGTCAACACAGCTGCAAAACAGTGGTTACACCAAGTAGAAGTGGGTCGTGGCATCTTCTTGTTGTCCAGCTCCTCCATGTGGCATTGGCCACTTCCAACGTGGGCCCCTCCTCTCCTCCACCTACTTTTTTAATGTTTTAGGGTGGTTAAAAAAACAAAACATTTCATTTGGCATGTAATAATTTTATTGTAAGGTTGTTTTGACTTGTATTACTTACCCTTCCTATGCTTGTCAAAGACGGAGGGCGAGGTCCTGGGGTTGGCAGGAGGCTAATCCCCCCTTGCAATAAAAATAAACTATTCCTGAAATTTGATGCCATTTCCAACGAGTACCCACATGACACCCTTTGCACCCATCTTGTGTACTTTTTTAATGTGTTTACAACATCTGTGCATTTTTCAATCAGTTGTGGGAATTGTTTTAATGCCATAACTTTTGACTCGCTGCTCATTTTTTAGCGCTTCCTTGGTCAAAGTTGCATGATTTTTCACACATTACGTGATGGTATTACCAATTTTGTAAAATTAACTAGTTTATAAAGTGCCACATTCTGGGGGGGTTGCTTGTACTCTTGGGCCTACACACACAGACGCATTATCAGCCGAGTCTGACATCTTGCTTTTGTGCACCTTGAACTTTTGATTTTGCATCATGGAGAGTGCTCTTTCTAGACTTGAGCATTATAGGATCGCCTTACAGCCTCCGCCACTTCTCACTAGGAGAGAGACCTATTCACAACGTGCTTTTATGGAATGTTACTTCACCCATGAGGGTCTTTTACCCTTCTTGCTTAGGCCAATTCCTGCACCCGTTGATCATCATCATCTAGAGGACTTCCTCGAAACTTGTGACCATGTCTTTGGTCACATGATGATACATGTCTCTCATTCTCTCTCGGTTTCACGTGGCGATTCGAGATCCACCTCACCGTGTCTGGAGCATTCTTTAGTCCATGTATGGAGACCCTTCACATCTTTAGCCATTGTTGTTGTTGCTGATTTAGTTGTCTCCTCCATTTATTTGTGTGATGACAGTTTCACTAACACAGTTTGCTTGGTTTTACTTCTAATGAAAAGGATTGTGCATCCAGATTCGATGTCGAGAGTACTACGAGAGGACTCTTCTCCTATTTCTCTCACTATTTCGAGACATTGTTGTCACCCCCACATCTCATCAAATATCAAGCATTCTCCTACTTAGTCTCATACAATCATCACACCCGCCTCCTTTCCACTTCTAGTGTGCAGGCCCATTTCACTACTCTACCTTCATTAGATGACTCATACCTATCTGACATCGCTCTTCTATTTGTTGAGCCCCTTCATTGGGATGAGTATCTGCCTGACCTTAGTCGTCTTTTTGTAGATTCCACTTGTGATACTCTACAGTCCCTCATCCATATACTGGGTGTTTCGAGAGGATTTCATCATCTCTAGTTGTTGGGAGTGCCCCTTCTGGGAATCATGTCACTTCCACATTTCCAGAGACCTTCATTGATCCACCCTCAGTTATGGATCCCTTTTCTATTGTGGAGGATGTTTTGTTCCCTTCACATCACTTGGACATCCTCTCTACGGGTGTTCCTCTTCACTCTAATAGTTCTACGCACGTGGCATTACCTTTGGTTCCTTGGCACTCACTTGCTAGACCTATGTCACACTTGATGCACCCAGGACTCGAGTTCTTCATGCTCTGCGCCTTCGGTCTCCTTTGTAGAGTGTGCGGACTTTCAAAGCACGTCATTTCTATCCTTCCTAAGGGTAGGCACATAGTTCGTTGTGGGTGGCTCTTCTTTAGTCCAGAGGCAAAGGATCTCATCATCGACATTCTTCTAGGAGACTTCCTAGAGTTATAGAGTTCAGATCCATCCATGACATCTTTTGTATTCCTCTCATCTCCCTCTTCTTCTCTCTTCTTCTTCTTTACGAGAGATTGCCTCTTTGTACATGGGTACCTTTTTAGGCTCATCTAGAGTTGGTACCCATATTTGGCATCTTTCTTAGATTAGAGATTGTTTTTTCTCTTGTGGTGGATGTTTTTCCCACTGGGTTTTCCTTCACTTCTTGGGACTTCTTCTTGTACATGGGTACCTCATCAGGCTTTGTGCCGGGACCCATTTCTCATTTCTAATTTTCCACCTCATCCTAAGTTACGATGAAGGGGGAGTGTTGGTGTGTGTATTTTCCACATCATCATGTGAGTCATCTCACTTAGGTGAGATCATAGGTCCATGTGTCATTTAGGGGTCATTATGAGATTCCCTTACGCGTCAGTGTGTCAACACATTAGTGCGTCATATGCGTCATTGGGAGTTACACTTCTATTCTGGGAATGTAACTCCCCCTCTCTACTCGAGTTGTCATGATTGTAACACTGGGGGTTACTCAACACCTCCTATATGTACACATCTTTTGATCTATGAGATAGAGGAGAGATTTTGGATTAACCAGGTTCTGCCCATTTGTTGAATCTTTGCATGCACATTCGGTTGATGCTCGCTCCTCTCGAGATCTCTTCATGCTGTCGTTTGCACGTCCGTTGATGTGCATGTTGTCCCTCATGATCCTTGCTTGTGGTTTTTCAAACCCTCTTTCAAAGAGTGCATTAATTCATGATGACCTAGAGGAAGAGATCTATATGGAACAACCTCAGGTTATGTCCATGATCCCTCCCTCGTTTGTAAGTTAAATAAGTCTCTTTATGGCCTTAAACAAGCCCCTCGGGATTGGTAAGCCAACATGGACCCCTTTTTACTTACATCGGGGTTTAGTAGGTGTCACTATGATCCAAATGTTTATATTTAAGGAAATATGACTCCATACTCATCCTTGTTCTCTATGTTAATGACTTGTTGATCATATGAAGCTCTTCCTCTATCATTGATTCTGTGAATATCACCTTGGCCAACAGGTTTTCCATGATTGACTTAGGTCTACTTCATTACTTTCTTGGGATCTAGATTTCACAATCTGACTCGGGAATTGTGATTTCACAACCTAAGTATGCTCTTGACTTGCTTGCTCATTTTTCAAATGTCGGATTGCAATTATTCTCCTACTCCTTTTTTCCAGGGTTAAGTTGGTTTCTCATTGTTCTACTCCCTTGGTTGATGGTACCCTTTATCAAAAGTTGGTGGGGAGCTTGATTTACTTGACTCACACTCAACTAGATTTATCTTATGTTGTTGGGATCATGTCTAGATTCATGTAGGAGCCACATGAGTTACATTGGAAAGTAGCTAAGTGGATCCTTCATTATATTTGTGGCACATATACTGATGGCATTCACTATTTTAGAGGGGTGGATATTGACTTGATCGGGTTCACAGATTCTTATTGGGCTGGTGACTTAGATCATTAGAAATATACCTCTGGCTATAGTTTCTCTCTTGGTTCGGGTCCTGTTAGTTAGTCTAGTAAGAAGCGAGAATGCAATTTTGATATCTTCTACGGGCGAGAATAAAAGGAGCAATTAACACTGCCACAAAAGGTGTTTGGCTATAGGGTACTCGGCGAGTTTGGCATCCATTTTCGATGGCCTACCATTATCTATTGTGATAACACAAGCACTATCTCAATTTGCAAAACTCGAGTTCAACATCAGCGAGATGAAGCGCAATGAGATTCATATGCACTTCATACGAGATCTTATTCATGATGGTATCATCGACACTCATTACATCCAAAAATATGATCGGATTGTAGATTTATTTACCAAGCCCTTCATTGAGGTGAATTTTATTCACTTACGGTCTCTTCTTGGGGTGAGGTCTTATGCAATTTCTCATCTTCTTCGAGCTATATAGTCTTTCTCTTCTTCTTCTTATTCTTCTAGGAAGATCTTGTTTGTATATGGGCACCTTATCAGGCCTTTAGTTTTTGGGCCCCATTGACACATATTTCTTAGTTATTTAGGAGTGTCTTCTTGTTTTGTCTAACTCATCATAATTGCTTTTGCCACTCATGATTATTCAGAAATAAATGTAGTGAGAAACCACCCTAATGGTTGCTAGTCATCAAAATAGTTTTTAAAATTGAAATATAATTACTAGGAGAATTCAAAGCACTCTGTTATGTTCCGCTTGGTCCATATGGATAATTTCAACCCCTACATCAACGTGTCCCCATGGACACTTTTTGAAAGAATCCATTGAACTCAATGGGAATGGAACATGGGTATATGATTACAAACTACTTGTAAATTTTTGATGGTAAATGCTTTTATTATACAAGAGCTATGAACTGGATTGGTGGAGGATCACTTTCTCTAAGTGGGACATGGAGGTGCACTTGGTTCATTAATTTCCATCGACCAATCCACATTTGAAGTTCCCATATGTTCTACATGTTCCATATAGAGAAGTTTGACCCCTACGAAAGGTGTTCATGTGGCCACTTATTTAAAGCATCCAATGAACTCAATTAGAATGGAAATCGGGTTGATATTTAAAAAATACTTGTAAATTTTGGATGGTAAGTACTTTTATTATACCAAAGATATGAACTAGAGTGGTGGAGTAGCACTTTCTCTAAGTAGGACGTGGAGGTGGGATTGGGTCCTTAACTTCTATCAAACGATCTGCATTCAAAGTGCGTCACTATGTTCCACTTGGTTGATATCAAGAATTTTGACCCCTACCTCAAGGTTTCCCCATGGAGAATTATTGAAAGCATCAAATGAACTCAATCAAAATGGAACTTGGGTTGATGATTACAAACTACTTTTAAATTTTAGATGGTAATTGCATTTATTATACTAGATCTATGAACCGGGTGGTGGAGGAGAAATTTTTCTAAGTAGGACATAGAGGTGGGCTTGGGTGCCTAATGCCTACCAAGCAATCCACATTTGAAGCACCTGTTATGTGGTATTTGGTCCATATGGAGAATTTTGACCCCTACCTCAAGGTGTCCCCATGGCCACTTATTGAAAGCATCCAATAAACTCAATGGGAATGGAACTTGGGTTGATGATTACAAACTACTTGTAACTCACCAATAGCCCAAGAACTTGAGTTCATCTTGTCTTCAAATATTTTTTATCTAGTCATGTATTTGAATATCCATCAAGTCATTACTAATTTTCATGTATGCAAGAAAACAACTATCCTAGTAGTTGCTAACCTCAAGCCTCTGTGATGTTGCAACAATGTTGATTCGAATAACATATTGAACCCAATGGCCAATAGGATTAAAATTTAACACAAAAATGATAGGATTAAACTTTTTTAGAATTCATGTGATAGAATTCAAATATACTATTGAGCTCAGTGGCCACTAGGCTTAAATTTTCATTTGGAATCACGAGTATTCAGGAAATAAATGTAGTGAACAACCACCCTAGTGGTCACCAATTATTAAAAATAGACTTTTAAAATTGAAATATATTTACGTGGAGAATTTGAAGTGCCTCACAATGTTCGGTTTGGTCCATATGGAGAAGTTTTACCCCTAACTCAAGGTGTCCCAATGGCCACTTATTGAAATAATCCAATGAACTCAATGGGAATGGAACTTGGGTTGATGATTACAAACTACTTATAAATTTTTGATGGTAAATACTTTTATTATACCAGAGCTATGAACTCGAGTGGTGGAGGAGAACTTTCTCTAAGCGGGAGATGGAGGTGGGATTTTTTCTTAATTTCCACCAAGTGATCTACATTCAAAACACCATACTATGTTCTTCCCGTCCATATGGAGAAATTCAACCCTTACCTCAATGTGTCCCCATTGCCACTTATTGAAAGCATACAATGAAATCAATGGGAATATAAATTGGGTTAATGATTACAAACCGCTTATAACTCACCAATATCCCAAGAACTTCAGTTTATCCTATCTATGAATATTATTTTTAGTCATGTATTTTAATATCTATCAAGTCAAGATCTTGTTTGTCTTGTATACAAGATAAAAACTATCCTAGCACCTCTAACCTCAATCCTTTGTGATGTTGCGACAAGGTGATTCAAATAACATATTGAACCTAACGACCACTAGGCTTAAAATTGAACACAGTGGTCATTAGGCTTAAATTTTCATTTTGAATTCATGCGATAGACTTCAAATATGCTATTGAGATGAGTGTTCACTAGGATGATGTTTTCATTTGGAATAAGGAGTATTTAGGAAATAAATGTAGTGGACAACCACCCTAATGGTGATCAATGATTAAAAATAGTCTTTTAAAATTAAAATATAATTGTGGGGAGCATTCGAAGCACCCCATTATGTTCTGCTTGGTCCATATGGAGAAGTTTGACCCCTACCTCAAGGTGTCCCCATGGCCACTTATTGAAAGCATCTAATGAACTCAATGGGAATGGAACTTGGGTTGATGATTACAAAATACTTGTAATTTTTGATGGTAAACACTTTTATTATACCATAGATATGAAATGGAGTGGTGGAGGAACACTTTCTCTAAGTGGGACATGAAGGTGGGCTTGGGTCCCTTTTTTTTTGAGCGATCCGCATCTAAAGCTCCCAGTATGTTCCACTTGGTCTATAAGGAGAATTTTGAATCCTACCTTAATGTGTCCCCATGGACAATTATTGAATGCATCCAATGAACTCAATGGGAATGGAACTTTGGTTGATGATTACAAACTACTTGTAACTCACCAGTAGCCCATGAACTTTGGTTCATCCTATCTTCAAATATTTTTGTCTAGTTTTGTATTTACATATCTGTCAAGTCATTACTAATTTTCATGTATGCAAGTCAACAACTATCCTTGTGACAACTAATCCCAAGCTTTGTGTGATGTTGCAACAACTCTAATTCGAATAATATATTGAACCTAGCAGCCACTAGGTTTAAATTTTCATTTGGAATTCATGTGATATACTTCAAATATACTATTGAGCTCTGCAGTTTGCCAAGCTTGAATTTTCATTTGGAATCATGATTATTCAGGAAATAAATGTAGTGAGAAACCACCCTCATGGTCATCAATTGTTAAAAATAGTCTTTTAAAATTAAAATAGAATTGTGGGGAGCATATTTAGATTTTCAATCAAGTCATTTTAAATTGTCCTGAATGCAAGATAAAAAATATCATAATGCGGCTTCCAGAATATCATGTAATAAACTTTGAATAACATGTTGTACTCAAAGGCCACTGGCTAAATAATTGGTGTTGGAGTTTAGTTCAATTTTAAGTTTTTAATTGGGTCGTTAATCAATATCTTAAATGCAAATAAAATAATTATCCTAGCAGTTTCTAATCTTAAGTATTTATTATGTTACAAAAATGCAGTGGAATAATCTACAACATTAGTAGTTGCTAGGATTTTAGTATCATGTGATAGAATTTGAATAACATTTTGAACTCAATTGTTGTGATGTAGAAAATATTGTTTTGGAATATGTGTATTCTGGAAAAACATTTAAATTAATCTTGTCTTTGAATATTTGTTTTCTTGGAACATCAAAGAAAGAAAGTAAACATCCACCCTAGCGGTCACTAGTCTTAGAAGGTAGAAATGTAACATCCAAATATAATAAAGGAGCTAGTTAATTTTTCAGTCAGGTCATTACTAATTGTCATATATGCAAGGAAACAAATATCCTAGTGGTCGCTAATCTCAAGTATTTGTTATGTTGCACCAATGTTATTTACTAATATTCAACATTAGTGACTACTAGGCTTCAAATATCATGGTAGGATTCTGATAAATTAATACGGAAATATAAATATAATAATGGTGCTTCGCTTGTTTTTATCGCGATACATTCTAGTTATATCGTATGCAATTTAATCGGAATGTTAGCGGTTCTTATTGTTGTTTGAAAAATGTATTCATGAAACTCTTTAATATTTTTCTTGTCTTGGAATATTTGTTTCCTTATGTTTTCTTGTAATAGCTAGGAAATGTCGTAAACATCGATCTTAATAGCTTTGTAGTCTTGGAATATGTTAATTTATAATTTAAAAATTGTTACTTTATATTGGCTCATTTATTAAGTAAGTCATTACTAACTGTAAATGAAATATATGTTTGTAAATAGAGTGATTAATATATATATTTAATACTATTTACAAGAACATATAATATTCTTACCTTTTTCTAAACATAAAAATTTATAAAGACAATGCATTTAATTATTTCTACGTGGAAAAACAAATATAAAAAACTATGTATAACAACATAAAATCAAGTGAGAATCGAATATTGAAGAATTAGTCATGACTATTTCTTTCATATTAAAAAAATCATTAAAGGAAGTCAAAATGATTACCTAAACTATACAAAAGCAAACCATTATGATTTATAAAAATAATATAGGAATCGAGTTTTGTTGCTAGAGATGGATGCTAGTGCTTATACGAAAAAATAAATGGATGAAGAAGAATGAAAAATCAACAAAAAAACCAGAGAGACAGATAGAAGGGATGAAAAGGGAACCCATTTAATAGACACAAATACTTGAGCTACAGTTGAACATAAAAATGGGTTTTCGGAAGGAATAAATATTTTAAAAGGGATTAAAAATATTTGGTCATGGGTGGAAAAAATGTGGTTTTAGATAGAGAAACGTGTTTTGACAAGAAGATGGAACGGAATGAAAAGGCGCCAAAGGGAAAACAAGGGATGGATTATAGTGTAAAACACAACAACTAGGTGAATAAATAGCTACTATAAGTGCCTCGCCATCAACTACGGTACACATACAATAACATAGATGCTTTTGATAAATACATGTTTTAGTTGTATCTAATATTTTGATGTAATTGATAATGTCTATTAAAACTCTGTATTCTCTCTTAAACATAGTATCAACGAAATTCTATCTACAACCTATTTTTCTTGTCTATTTTGATTTTGTCCTTTATACACTTGTACCTGTGATCTATCCACTATCACTATTTTTTGTCTTGTTTATGCGCCCCAAACATGATTATGATCGTTGCCTCATCTTACCGTTCAAAAAAACCTCCAGGAATCGAGCACTCAGACCAGTAAATTAGTGCTTGCATGTGTTGTATTCTAATTTCAAGAGTTCTTTTTCTATGCTTACAAAATAAAAAAGAAACCCTAATATATATTTCTCGATTTATTTAGTTTTTACAAATGCATTCAACGAAAGAAATTATGAAAAATGAAAAAAAAAAGTGGGAATGGGAAATTTCAAATTTTTAATTTCCCTTCTTAAAGTGAAAGTGTGGGATTATGAGATTTCGAATATTGGTATTTAATGGGGGATTTCACATATTTTACTTTGAATTAACCCATCATTAATATTTGCATTTAATTTGGGGCATATGGTGGGATACGAGGAAATCAAATTGATTAATTTTACCTACTTTAGAAACAAGTGGGACAACAACAAAAGTTTCTTTGTGATCACTCGGAAAACCACAAATATTAATTTAAGGATGATTAAAGACCATTTAGAAAATAGAAGTGAGCATTAGGAAACAAAAAAATGTTAATAGAGTGATATATGCCTCGTTAAATATTAATTTTTATCGTGATTTTAATATTTTTAAAATATGATGCACATTAATTCGGGGATAGCGTGGGATTTGGGGAAATCAAATTTATTAATACTACCTAATTTAGAAATAAGTGGGAAATTGATAAAAATTTCTTTTTGGATTCGTGGAAAAACAACAATTGGTAATTTTAGCTTAATAAAAAACTATTTATAAAACAAAAGTGAACATTAGGAAACAAAAAAAAATTGAGAGAGCGATATACACCTCATTAATTATTAATTTTTATCTAGTGTGAGTTCGATATTTTATAAATATAATGCATGTTAATTCAGGGGATAGTGTGGGATTTGGGGAAATCAAATTTATTAATACTACCTACTTTAGAAACAAGTGGGACATTGACAAAATTTTCTTTGTGGACTCATGGCAAAATGACAATTGTTAATTTCAACATAATAAAAAACCATTTAGAAAACATAAGTGAACATTAGGAAAAAAAAAAAAAAATTAAGAGAACGTTATACACCTTGTTAATTATTATTTTTTTATCTAGTGTAAATTCGGTATTTTATAAATATAATTTGTGTTAATTCTACGAATAACATGGGATACGGGGAAATAAAATTTATTAATACTACCTACTTTAGAAACTGCTGAGACAACATCAAAATTTTCTTTGTGAACTCGTGGAAAACAACAAATATTAATTTAAGCATAATAAAAAACCATTTAAAAAATAGAAGTGAATATTACAAAGCAAAAAAATTAAATTTTAAGAGAACGATATATGCCTCATTTATTATTAATTTTTATCGAGTGTGAATTTGATATTTTTAACTATTGTAATTACAAAAATCTAATAAAATGTGGCATCTTGCAAGTTTGAACCAATTAATTACACAATTATATAATTGACACATTTATTAAGAAATTTTTAATTAGCAATAGAATTAACAAATATTTTTTACCTATAAAAATCCATATTATTAAGTTGTAATTGTAATCCATTAAAATGTTTCCACGTGGCATGAAATTTCTAATATATCTTGTGATCGTCGATATTTTGGAGTTATTAACACTTTACTCTAGAAAAACTAAAACATAATTTTATGCTTCACCATAATTTGAGAGTACCTTATAGATAGGAAAGAAAATAGTGACCACTAAGCTCCATTAGAATGATATTTTTGCAACACCGAATTCAAAATAATAAATACTTATATTTTATAGGGGATCAAGGTATTCTCTTCAGACACGTGTTAATGAAAAACTTAGCATGTCGTATGTTGTCTATCTATTTTTTGAGAAAAATCCTAACGGTCGTTATCCTCTACAAATCCTATGTTTCATTTCCAACAATGTAAATAAATATCTTTACAGTTTTTGATCACTAGTATTTTCATTAACTATAATATTATCTTATTGACAATACATTCCTTCCATAACCAAGTGTGGCACTACATACCATTGAAGGATTTCTCAACTTCTATATTACTCATAAGTTATTTTGTGTCTAACACATAATTTATATTGGTTCGTATCAAGTAAAATACTTAGTGACCGCTAAGCTCCATTACTTGAACAAGATCAATCAAACAGTGGGTGTGAAATAAAATGCTTAGTGACTGCTAAGCTTCAATACTTACCAAAATGAATGATTATGCGGAAAATAGGCTAAAAAATTTCTTGATAACATAAATGCTTTATGAAAAATCATACTAATAGATATTAGCAGTCATTAGGAATTTTCCATAATATATTTTGATGGCAGATAAGTGAGATATGGACAATTTTAATGTCAAAATCTATGGAGGTCTTTGCATAGTCGGGAAGAAAGATGATTACTAAAAATGTTTTCAAGGTGCTCATATAACACCATAGGAACTGCTCAACACACACCTTTGCATATTTATTTTTTAACACATCGGTGTACATCAATGAAAATGATTAGCGATCACTAAGCTCCGCTACTTTTTAGGAGGAGTAGATTAGTGGCCACTAGGATCAACTGATTTTTATTTTGAATATAGAGATCAAACAACAATTCATATTAAAGAAAATTATTAGTGACAGTAAGCTTGATTTCTTTCAGGAAGGAATGATTTTTTGGTAGCTAGGCTAAACAATATCTTATTTCAAACATAGCACTCTAATAACATATCATAGTAATAGATATTATTGAGAACTAGGATTTTTGTGAAATTTTTAGATGAAAAATATGTGAGATACAAAAAAATTTACCGTCGAAAGCTACGAGATGTCTTTTAAGAAAGTAATAGATTAGCGGCCTCAAGTCTAAACTGTTTATTAATTTTGAAAATAGAGATAAAAAATAGCTCATATTAAAGAAATGCCTAGCAATCGCTAAGCTTGAATACTTACAGAACATAGCGCTCTACACTTATTGTTTATTATTAAATGAGAAAGGAATAAATTAGTAGCCTTTAGGCTAAATTGTTTTGTAATTAAGAAAATAGAAATAAAAAAGTTTATATTACAACATATGCTTAGTGGCTACTTAAGCTACGATATATTACTGAGAACATAGTGCTCGGATAACATATCATATGAATGGATGAAATGATGTCGTAAGGAATTTTTCAAGTTAGTTCGTATAAAAAATGCATAAAGCAATTTGCTAAGCTACATTACTTACTGAAATAAGTGGCTTGGTGCTCACTAGGCTCTACTATTTCTATTTTAAAAAAATATCGAGATAATAAAATTCATTTTTGTATTTTTGACAAAGATAAGATTTAGAGAATAATAATATAAGTACATATTTTAAATGTGAAGATGTATCTTGATCATCTTGGCCCTACATATTTCCAAAAATAACTTGTTAAACAAAATAGTCTAAACATTTTACTAAAAATTTAAGGCAAAGATGAACACAGGTCTTGCTCAAGAATGATTGATCTGAGTCCATGAAGAGCAATGCATGTTTTATGTTTGTCAATTATTCATTGATGAGAAGGCTATCAGCTGTTATCCTATATATTGTTGACGAATCTATTTTAACCATGCAAAAAAAAATCTCAACAGGTTTGAAGTCATTATTTGTAATTATATTATATTCGATGGACTATCCTTGGCAGAGCCAAGTCCTTGAATACAAACCTTCAAGAAGGATGAATAACAACTAGAATTTTTGTAACTGATAAGCACCGTTAGTTAGTGAAAGGGAAGGATTTTCTATTGCTACGATCAAAAATTTCTTGTAATTAACATAGCCACATAGTATGGAAATGTTAGATCATCGTAACAGATGTACATCATTTAAACCTAAAGACATGTTTTGTCCATCTTGGCCTTGCATATTTTCTTAAAATCATCCTTCAAATAAAATATACCTAAAGGATCAACCACATATATAGGGTGAAGGTGAACAAGATTCGTGTAATATTAAATGATAGAATTCTATTGCATTGATCAAATATTTCTGATATAGTATGCCCAATGGTGTGTTTGATAAAATAAAAAACTTTTGTAGGCCTAGGAAAATAAAAAAACTAGGTCTAAGTGCTATATGAGCGTGTCAGACTCTCTCCAATCCTCGAAGCTAGTTTGGAAAGATAGCCATGAAAAAAGGGTGACCTTCTTCCATATGCTAATCACATAATTAATAACATGACTAACGACTAGAATTTTTATTGGAATGTGTTTGTTGGATTGATAGAAGTTGATAATGTTGATTGATGTAAGAGAAGTGTGGTTATGCAGATATGTAGTAAATTTCAAGAAGTTGTTTTGCAAATGCGGAAGGTGTTATTACAGAGAATGTTGAAGAGGGTATTGAGAAAATAATGTTAGTGGAAAGCATGTTGTGTATAATTTATGTAGAAGGAATTGTCTATAACCAACCCTGTTGATACAATATTATATCGATCAATTTTTTTCTAGTATAGTGGTTTGTATTACCCAACTATACGATTTGTACCATGAAACAAGATGCAGTATGGAATTTTTAGACTATTTTCATTAAATTTTAAGTAATGAGTTTTTTTTGGTTCAAGACCACACCGATATTTTTTATTTCAAAGGAAGTAAATAGAAGGGAATTGTCTATCCTCGATACTTGTTTGGCTCTTGATGGTGTGATCAAGATCTACACCCTGCTATTTAGTAATTCATAGTTGACGCTTAACTCTTTTTCTTTTTTGTCTTTTGATGTTTTGTAATTGGATGTTCTCCTTGGATTTTTGTCTACCTAGTTTGAACTCATGGATTTAGGGCGTGCTTCCATACTGCCCACTTTTTGGTGAATATTCTTATAACATTTTGCTTGTTAATAGAAAATAACATGTTATTGGTAAATAAATCACACTATCAACCCCAAATTAGTAAATTAAAAGTATATGTAAAAATTATTTTGATTACTCAAAGGAACAAATATATAATTTTTATTTTTCAATGATTATTAATAGTTTGAAGATTAAATTGTGCAGTATCATGATATTGATTACCGAGGTTGTCCTTGATCAGTAGATTATAGACCTGTTCCCACCCAATGTAAATTAATAAATGTATGAATCAATAAATTAAAGTGCTAGAACATTGTTGGTTTGTTGCTATTGAATTGAATAGTAATGAATTAATTATTGGAGGCAAATCTCATATTATTGCTAATGCCACCATAAAAAAACTTGTGTGAATAAAATTAATTTTTATGCTTTCATTAATTATAAGATTAGACCTTAAATATTATATATTGGGAGGGTACTAAAAAGAAATATTTTATATAAAATTGCATGATAAGATTGAAATACATATTTTGGTCACCTAGACTCATCACCTTTTCCAATAAAGGTCAATATTAAATCCCCTAGCAAGCTTGTATTAATTACAAGCATGCAATGGCATAGTCACTCCATATATTTACCGATATGCTCTTCCTTATTTTCACACCTTTCGTGTTTATTTCACTAGATTTCATTTTGTTTTTCATGGCCTTTCCAATGTTGCCTTTCATGCAATTTTTGCGTTGGTGCGTGAAATGGAATTTTATACCAAAATTTCACCATTTGAAATCCATTTTTCAAATTGAAACAGAGAAAGACCTGGTTGTTTATTGAGGGAGTTCTTGGAGATGATTATATTTCTCTAGAGGGATGTCTAAGGGTAAATGCATAATTTTCTTTGACGTTCATTTTTCATCTTCTTATCATACACCTAGCAAAGGATTGGGATTTGGAGATGGGTCATCATTGGATCAAGCCGCGTATAGGGTTGACATGGAAGTGGAAATGGAAAAAACCTTGAGTGCATTGTGGCCCTTGCTATCTAGAGGCTCATTATAAACAGGAAGGTTTTTTGGACATGGCCATTTTTTAGAGTTGTACAAATGGTTTGACATCCTAATGTGATTCATGTTTGGTGTGTCCAAATGGGGTGAGACACTAAGGGCGGGAGATATTTTTCTCCCCTTTCCTAACCTCGGATGATATGTTTTCTCTACTGTAATAGGAACCGACACGTTGGGATCTTCTTCGCCCAAAAGGTCATGAGGCAAATGATTGGTAAAATAGTCAAAGCTACTCTGAAATGAGCATCTTTTTCCAAAACCACCTGTGGAAACCGTTTTCATCCCCATTAAAGTGGAGGTTACGGAGGTGTCATCTAATTCAAATAAATAAGTGCTTCTAAAATCCATCGTTATAACTTTTTTAATTATTATATAGCCTTTCCCATTGCATTATTATAAAATAATCTTGTCTCTCTTACTAGTCTTGGTTGTAGTAATTTTTATATCCACTCACTAAATTTCTAATCACTGCGCACATCAACCTATCACCCAAATAGTGCTAGGTGCTCACCCAAGGCACGTGTGGGAACCCAAAGTGCCTTATTTATGTGAGCATTGTGAGAAGATGATGCCATTGATAAAGACTAGATGCAGAAAAGTAAATGTTCATGCATTCATTATGAAAGCATAGGATGAGTTATTACATCAATATACCCATTGAGATAACAAAAGAAACATCATACAAAGAGCATATCTTATTCCTAACATAAATAAAATATTCAGAATCGAGTCATATATTCATATTGATTATAATTTTAGTAACCAAATTACATTCAAAAGGTTCATAACAAACCAAAATGTATCAAAATAGAGATTTGAATTATGTATCAGAATTCCTATCTATGCTTCCCCTATTACAACAATATTGTTGACCCATCCCTTTAACATGATAACATTCATACAATCCTCTAATGAGAACCCCACTCCCTAAAAACTCCTCATATTTCTACTGAGATCTTCACTTTTCATCCTCTCTATGATGGTTCTGAAGATTCTCTCTTTCTTGACCGTCCTTTCATCTACTCGAGCATCTCTATATATAGGTTTAACACCCACCGCCATGCCTTGCTTCAGGAGGAGATCGTTTTCCAAGTGTCTATGTGGTCCTCCAATAGAGCATGCTTATCCTAATCTGAGCTCTCTAATCTTTATAATGATGTCTTTTGGGAACCTTCCATGTGTGGAATATTCTTTCCTTGACCACCAAGCCTCTATGTTGGCACCTTATCCACTTAGCACACATAGTCGGGTCACATTTTTCATAAAGTGCCTTTAGAACGCTGAATATGGCTAAATTCTCACATCTTGTTGCCCTTCCTTGCATGCACGCCTTGGTTCATAATAAACCCTTCGTAAACCCTATTCTTGTATGATTTTTCCCCACACACCCTTCTCCTTCTTGGTCCCATGTGTGCACGTACCATTTGAAAATTAGCCAATATTTTGGGGCCCAACACCACCCCACACTAAGCTTATTCTTCATTCTCGAAACATACTGATCCTCCAAAGAATAAATAAGAATGGGATGGAGATAGTTTGAATAAAGAATGAAGGAATGAAGAATTGGAGGAATGAAAGAATGGAGAAGGGAAGAATGAAGAATTTTGATAGTGCTTTGTAAAAGGAGTGGGAAATCCTTCCTCATCATTGCCTCGATCTTATCCCATGTATCAACCTCACCCTATGCCTACTAGAGTAGGTTACCTACGATAGCGATGAATTTATCATAGCTCAATTCATCACCCTTAGAATTTAGTGTATCAATAATTCATTCCATCTACTTGCTAAGGTATTCAAGCGTATCCATTCTTCATGTGACCTAGAGGTACAATTCCTTGAGATGATTGATTCCATTTTAATTTCAACTTCTTGCGGATCTTATCCCGCTCTACCATGTTTCCTTTATTCTTCTTTATCTCTTCTTCTAGGAATCTTACCCTATCATTCCTTCCAAACAACCTTTCCTTAACCTCAACTGATACCTTGTCGAGGCCGTTGAGTATTTTCTCATCTAATAGTTGACCATTTACCAATGGGTTTATTAATTTGTTCTCTAGTATCTTCATCAAGCTCCCTGACTAACCTTGAACTTGGGCTCATCAACATGGGACTCAAAATCCCAAGATAACATCTTCCTCATTCTGGGGTACACACTTCTTCTTCAAAGGATGACCACGTAAGGAGTAGGTCTGCAGGGAATGGTACTCTGTAAGCGCACACACAATACCTTACTTGGTTCATTTATGTAACTCATACCTTGATCTTGTTCCACTACCAAGCTCTTACCTCATGTGTACACTACCTTTGGGAAGCTTATTTATAAGCTGGGATCTCCGCCCATGCTCCCATACTCTTTCCCTATGCTTTCCTCCTCTATCTCCTTTAGTATCTCATCGCTTTATGATCCACTTATTTCTCAACTAAATTCTCTATTATGCTTGCTACTTCTATTTTCGAGGCCTCTTATATCTACCCCTTAGTGAGGTTGGGGGTCCTTTGATCCTTAGTATTTACTTCTTCACTCTCCCCTTTTCCTTGAGTGTCTTCCTCTTCTCCACCATTTTCTTCATTTTCTTCATCTTCAGAGTCGTTCACATCGTACATCGATGGCCTTGATCTTATTCATTCTTGTCATCATCCCTTTTGGCTTTATAGGACTCTAGGCTCTTCGTTTCTTCTGAGTTTGCCTCCTTTTCTACCTTCTGCTTCTTCCTAACTGGTGACTCTAGTATAGGAGACTCTTCCTTTTCTTCTTCTTCTATAGAGACTCCTTCCTTGGTGATTCCTCTTGTGCAGGAGGTTCTTCTTACTCTGGCACCTCTTCCTTAGGTGACTTTTCCTTTTCCTTAATAGGGGACTTCTTCCTCCATGCATATGTGCTTGGCTTAGTGCTTGACTCTGATGCACCCATAGATTGTGCTATTTTCACACTTGGTGCTTTCTTCTATAGCACCTCTTCCCTCTCCCTCTTTCTTGGTGAAGTGTTGTTTCTTTCGGTGGGGTCTTCTTAGATGGAGACATCACTCTCCAAGTAGGTGCATTTCTCATACTTTGGTCCGATTCACAAGTATACCCTCATCGTGGTCCTTCCAAAGAATTGGTAGTGTCATGAGTTTCATCACGTGCACCTCATGGGAGAAATACTTCTCCACATAAGCATGCTTCTTAGGATATACCAGCATCCTTCATTGCTTGCGGTGGTCTTGGTTTACCTCATTTAGTTTAAACCTTAGTCTTTTCACTTCTAAACGTGATTGACCCCGCCTAAAAGTATTTCATGGTGAAAGAGAAAGTTATTTTGCACCATGGACCCTTGGTCCCATATGTTAATGTTAATATTCCAATGGAAAAATGTTGGTAGATGGTGAACTTAGCCTCTCCTTGTACTAGTCCAATAAATTGTTCAGAATCCTCCATTCCACTTTGAATGTGTCACGCATCCTCTTGTACCATTTCTCCAGTGCACCTTGTGGGTGGCCATCATGGTGTCACAAGTGTATTTTTTAAATATTTTTATGGGGGAAGGGTATTCATCTAGATACTTCCATACAAACTTCTCTGGCCCATCCGACAATCAAATCTCTGAGAAGAAGATGGTGATGAGGACATTGCCAAACATTATCTTCTCTCCTTCATGTGTGGCACTAATGATTGATTTTTCAATGAAGGTACACAAGTTATATATGGTTCCTTCCATAATCTTCTCGAACACATTCAACTAGGCCTTGTTTATATGTGTCCACCTCTCTTTCCCCTTTGGCTTAGATACTAAGTGCGTGGCCATTATCATCAAAGGGTGGGAGATATCTAAAATATAAAAGTAGCACAAACCCTTCTAATAATCATAAGCCCTGGATTGTCTCCTTAATAGCTTCTTTATCCTCCGGTCATCATCCAAAGGGCTCTCCTTTATAGAAAGGCCAATAAAATTAGAGATAGTTGGAGAGTTATGTGCATTCTACAGCCTACAAAGTAGAAGTGCTCCTCGTGCATACGTGATATAAACCATTGGTATAGATGTTTGGGGCTTGCCAAAATAGTAAAACTCATGACCTTCTCCAATTTTACCTTCACCTCATTGCTATAGATTGGAATCCCTTCTGGTGTCCTCTTATACATTAGACAAATCAGTTCTAATGCCATTTCCTTCTCTATGGTGCTTGTGTGGTGGTTATAGTCTCTCACAATCATCTTCCTCACATGGGATACCCACTCTTTTCCAAGTAACACTCCATCTGGGTATTGTATATCCACATACCACTTTTTATTGAAATGGGTGGTGGTAGTTTGTTTCCCCTTGCCCTTTCCCTTATTTAGTGAGACTTTTGCCTTCTTTGGTGCCATTTTATTTGTTGGGCTAAAAAAAAACTCTTACTTACCCCTCTTCCTTTCTCTTCTCAAATTCATGCCTTTCCTTAAAGAAGAATCCCTTTTCTATAGTGCCCTAGCTGTAGAACCCTAACATAGATAATTCTTCCACAAGATGGTGTACCCTTCTTAACCCTTCTTTTGTATGCCCATGTACTCCTTCCACTCTGGTTCACAAATCACACTAGTCACACACTTAGATTTTCACAATTCCTCCTTTACACAAATATTTCTTCGCAAATTCCCTAGTTTGCAAGAGATCTTCAATATCATAATAGAAAGGTAAACAATAATGTGCCCGACCTTCTACTTATAGCTATTTCTTTTCTCCCGTAATAAATGTTATGTCACCTACCAATGTACTTAGCATTAAATATGGATTTTATCACTAAAGTCGATCTTAAGAGCTCTTTCCCACACACTCCATCCTGTCTCAAAATCCTTATGACCTTTTGGTGTGTAAAAATACTTACCGATCAAGAATTTTACGTGCATGCTTGCAAAACCGAGGGAACTTCTTCTACCCTTGACTTGATTTTTTCCCTCACCTACCTCATGTTGTTCCTACGATTCTCATCCCTTATATGTGGTCTTTATTAAGCTATCCTAACACAAAAATTCCTCATGTCCACATTTTCCACATGTGATCTTCCACACTATGCACCTTCAATCTCGGCCATCGAAACACAACTTCTAATATCAAATTTCACACTACTCCACCCCACACAAAAATACATGTGCGGTCCTCTACGCATACACAACCTTCTAAAAGCAAGAAGTGGTTACCGGTTCACAAGGTGCGCAAAACAACAAAAATGAAGACAACCTGACCCGAGAAAGGGAAACACAAGGAAAAGAAATGCATAAAAGGAAATCCTAGGCTAAATGGCAATACTACCTTATTTACAAACACAAGGAAGACTTATTTATAGTAGGGCTTCAACCTACTCCCATTGAAATGGCCTTGTAACCTCATTCCATTTAGTTCATGTAACTGGAAAGCACCTTATTCAAGGATGTAAAAGATTATATATTTCCCTAACCAATGGAATTTTAGTTTCATAGGATGGCACAAAAACTTGGAATCATATAACATAACCATCTGCCTAACCTTGAATTATTTGCTTTTAATATGGAAATCATGTCATGCTTTCTGTCATGCATTTTCAATCTTCTCACTTCATCTAGAAAGTGATCACCTTTCGTCAGCTGCATTAAATTCTCCATGTGCTCTTGAATTTCTTGTTCATTAGCTAAACCTCCTACACAAGCAATACGCAGCAATGGTAACATGAATTCAACTGGAAAAAAAAACCTCCACGCCAAACACCAATCAAATAAGTGTGGATTTGTTCAACCTTTTGTAGTTTGTCATATATGCCCATAGGGAGATTGATACCTTGTCATCCCAATCTTGTCTTCCCACATCCCAAATATTTTTAGCACATGACTTAGAATTTTTTAAATACCTTAGTAGCTCCATTAGCTTGCGGGTTATAGGGGGTAGTCTTATGATGGGCCACCATGAATTCTACCAACAAAATCATGGTTATTTCATATAAAAAAGTGTACCCTTGTCATTATTCAAGCTTAAAGGACATATATACCTGTTGATTATGTTATCTTATAAGAATCTAGAAGTTATCTCTATTGTACAATCCCTTGTAGGCATTTCCTCCACCCACCTTGTTAATTAATCAGTGAAAGTGATGATAAAGTGTAAACCAGTCCTTCATGCGACAGGTGAAATTGGTCCTACAAAATCAATAGTCCATTTTTTGAATGGTTTTATGTTGGCTATTGACCTCATGGGAATTTCATCCTATCCTCCTGGCTTGCTAAGGCAATGGAAATGGTCACAGGCCTTGCAAAACTTAATGCAATCTTGGTATATAATTTCCCACCAAATCCCTATGAGTAGAATCTTCCGTGTGGTGGCATGCCCTACGAGTGCCCTCCCAATCCTACCAGTGCTTCTTCCATGATTGCAATGCACTCATGTTCTAATAATAATTGACCCAAAACCTCATCATGACCTAACTTATATAAGTCTCCACTAATTATCATGTAGGGTGTGACACGTATAGCTAACTATTTTCTTTCCAAAGCTTTCATTCCTTCCGGTGCCACACCCATTTTGAGAAACAAAACAATATCTTCTAAGTCGAGGGCATGCGCCATAACCTAAACAGTTACACATCTGGCATGACATCCTTAATTCTCAACACATCCTCCCCTGAGTCAATTCTTGACAAATGGTCAGGCCTTGAGTTACTCTTTCCTAGTTTCACAACAACTATAAACTCAAACTCCTGAAATAATAGGACCCACCGACATATGCACCCTTGCAAAATGAGCTTGTTCACCAAGTACTTCAAGGCCATGTGATCTATGTAAAATATGAAGGGTGTTTCCAGTAGATACTTCCTAAACTTATGCAGCATGTATGTCATCTAAAGTGATTTGCACTCAGTAGTGGTGTAGTTGTGTTTTTTTGTGTCAACTTCCTACTTGCAAAGTAAAAGGGGTGATAAAAATCCCTTCTCTAGGTTTTGCTAAGACTTCATTAATGGTTTTCCTTGAGGCATCAACATGCACGTGGAAAGGTTTATCCCAAGATGGAAACCATAATATGGGTGAAATAATAAGTCTATCCTTCGAGTATCAAATTCTTCTTATTGTGCCTCTCCTAGTGAAAGGCACTCTTGTGTTTTAGTAACTTTTCCAATGGCATGAAAATCTTGGCATACCCCTTGATAAACTTTTGGTAGTATCCCATTTTCCCAAGGAATCCACATACTTGCACTTTTACCGGTAGGCTCCCCTAACCTCATAATAAAAATAAATTTGGCAAGATCCACCAACAAACCTTCCTTACATATAATGTGCCCCAACAGGGTCCCAAATAGAGTAGAAAAAACATCCTTCTTAATGTTGAGGGATATCCTCAACTATCAACATCTCTCTCAAATTATCACAATGGTATTTCACTATTCCATACATTGTCCAGTCATTAAGGTATACTTGTAGAAACTTATGCATAAAATCTTGAAATGCTTCGACCACTATGCACAAAAACACAATCGGCGCATTATTTAGTCCAAAATGCATGACAATATAGAAAAAAATTCTGCATTCAAGTGGGGAAGGTTGTCTTTTCTTAGTATTGTTTGGCAATTCTAACTTTATGGTATCTTGAGAATCCATCTGTGAAGGAATATATTTCACACCCATCCACTCCCTCCGTAATCTCCTTAGTAAAAGCAAAGGGAAAAAGGATAAATTATAGATACCACACTCAATTCCTTATAGTCAACATAGATCCTTATCTTTCGTCCTTTTAATACCGATGACCATGGGACTTATCCATTTTGATTCCTCCGTAACTTTAATGATGTCTAATGCTATCATCTTGTCTATCTCCTCCTTAACCTTGACACGAAGATTCAGATTCATTCGATAAGGCCTTTTCCGAATCGGGTGCGCACCTTATTTCAAATTGATCTTCATATCCCCCAAAGAGTGATGAACGTATCTAAGCTCATGGCGCCCATGTGGAAATAAATCATAAAACTCACGCAAGAGATCAATGATTTTTGAAACTTTCTTCGCTCACCAATAGTCTCTAATAGTGGCCTCCTTAGGTGCAACCTCTGAACTAATGTTAACCTTCTTTGTTTTCATGGGTTCATGGTATGCATGTGCTTTCTCATCGAACTATCATAAACTTTGTGCATACCTTCGATGGTTAGCATCCAAACTCTCCATCTCTTCACCTTCTATTACAAAGACTATCTTTCCCTTTTCTTTCTCTATGCATACACACTAAAAGTTCATCTCTTCCGATTCTTCTTCATCAAAGCACGTCTCCGGACTAGGTTCACCTAACAATTCCAATATCCTATTCTCTACCGTAGCTCTATCTCTCATTATAAGGAACTTGAAAACCTAAAATGCCTTATACACTGAAGGTTTAGTACTCCAGTACTCGAAAGCTTGAAGGATATCAACCATCAGCCTCCTCTGTCGATTTCGTGTTTGGTAGCATGTCATTGAGTGAATGTACCATGTGTGCCTATATCCTTAAAAGGTGGAATACAAATTATGCACCCATAAGGAAGGTGATAAGGCCTCAATTCCTCCCATCCATGCTTTCTCACATGCTTGGATGTGAAATGAGGTGGGTTCCTTCCCATGGTAGTGTCGTATTTCAATGTGTGCATTAATTCGAGAGAAACTTATAGAGAACATGATTCTCACCTCACACCACTCTAGAAGGATATCATGATGGGTCACCCACCGACGCACTACGGTCCCAAGAAAGATATAGTTGATCATCCTTATTATTTTGATTTCATTTCTCCATTGATCATCCATTTCCTACAAGAAATCATTAGGGTTAGTCCCTCCAAAGTAACTTGTAAATTTAATTCCTATCAGGTGCCTGACTGAATGCACCTTCACTAACCTTATAATAGATCCCCTTAAATGTCTCCCAATTAACTCATAAGTTATTTTTACCCAATTGTCACACGTCACACTAGTTGTGTCACTCACAGACCGAGCATATAAAAATTAGATAACTCCCTCTATATGGTGAATTATCTCAAGGTTATTGAGAGAGTGCACATATATCGTCTTGAGAATTTCCTCTCCTAAGGGCTCACTATATGGTGCTTCTTTCCCATTAGTAAATGGGATGATGACCTGATCCTCCTTGTTTTCAAAACTTATGTATCCCTTATTGAACTTTAGGTCAGCATTATTATTGTAACACCATTGGGGTGCCTAAGTAATGTTGGAAAGTTGTCTACCTCGAATAGCACCAAGAATTCGAAATCCCTAGTGAAATTTTCCACTTGGATAGTGATAACAACGTCCTTCAATACACCAATGGGCATTTCCTTTTCGTGATATCCATATACAACATATTTGAAGATGATTGTAATATGGGCCTTCCCATTTGATGTAAATCCTCTAGGGTGAGAACATTTACCTCCATTCCCATGTTAATAAAAATATTACTCAGAGCCACCCATCTACAAAAGCATTAAAGATAATATCCTTGTCATAATAAAGGTTGTGTGGAGGAAGGTTGGCATGAAAAAATACCTCTCACACCCTTTACTAGTGCGTGGTACCTTCTCATGTAACCATTCTCCTTGCAAGGGAATGATATTATCTTTCCTTAAATTTTTGCATACTTCTCTAACCTCATCTTGATCCTTTAGTGGAGCCTTAGGATTCTTCCTTTTCTATAATTGTCTTGACTACTCTTTCAGAACCGGATCTCCCCTTGTAGACTTTGAATCACATCCATGGTTTCTTGATACACATCCTTTTGATGAGTAGGGTCCAGATATTTTCCATACACCACCTCTTCTCTAATAACCTGTGGTATTTTTCTTGGTACTTCCCTTAGGCACACAAATTTAGCTCACGTCATAACTAGTATCGGTTCTAGTTCTGATGCACATGCCACCCTTGGCATCTGTTATGAATCGTTCTTATTTATACTCACCATCCTGGTGCATTTTTCTTTCTGGTTTTGCTTTCTCATGTGCTCAAATAACTTCGGGCACTCCTCATACTTGTGCTTCTTTCCATAGTGCTCTGTAGACCCACAACAGCAGGTTTCTCATGGGAACTCACTTCTTCCTTTTGGTAACCAAAAACATGAAATCCTCCTCTAAAACATCTCCCACTTTCACCACCATATAGATGTCCTTCATAGTGATGACCATCATTCTTGGAATTACTTGCGAGGCTAATTTGGTGCACACCAATATCAATGACATCATGTATCTAGTCAATTAACCTAAAATCCTTAGTGTCATGGGTATTAGAGGTACATATCTTATAATAGCATGACACATTCTTACGGATCACGCTCTACAAAGTGGTAACATACTTGCATCATGATATTTGTGGTAAATTACATAATCCACTATCATGGTGCATACAGATCTCTAGGGACAACTTTCCTTTGTATGCCCCTCCACCTCAAAATATGTGCATTGTAGACCATTGTGAGTCTCATGTGCCAAGTTCATAGATAGATTATCTAGCTACTTCAACATTGAAAAAAATTGAGCCTCAATGAAGGGGATAACATGGTATCAATGCTTCTGATGGCCTTAATGCATAGAGCATCCTCTAAGGCCTTGTTATCCAAAATTCACCCCCCAGGGTAATTTTGATAACATGCATCAGAATATTCAAGTCCCAGGCACATTGATTGATTCAGAGCAAACATCATGTTTCTGAGGTTCTCTCAGATATTTTTCTAACTCTCCTGTCCAGGCTGAAAAGAGCAAGCTCTGAGAAAATGCAAAAAAAAAAAGGTTGCAGAAGGCAAGAAGGTTGATCCAGAAAAAATGGTGAAAATCGGCTAAGTCCTAGTCCTAGGAGCAATTGGGACATCTGGGACAAAAAGGTGCGGATCGGCCGAAAAGCCTCCAAGCGGCCCAAATAGCATTTGGGACAAGTGGGACAGAAGTACGCGGCGGGCGCGAAATGCCGGTTCGACCGAGAGGAAAAATTGGCCAACTGCTGAGAGGGTCGCCTTTGGGACATCTGGGACAAAAAGGCGCGAACCGGCCGAACCGGGTGAAATCAGCACAAACAGTCCGAAACAAAGTGGGACAAGCGGGCCAAAAAGGCGCGAACCGGCCGAACCGGGTGAAATCAGCACAAACAGTCCGAAACAAAGTGGGACAAGCGGGCCAGAAAGGGGCAAGTTATCGAGCGCTGAACCGAACCAATGAAATGGCGCCACGTGTCCAAGTTTAAGGGGCCCACAAGCAATTTCAAAAGGAAAGCCCATGAAAGATGGAGGAGAGAGAATTGCTTGTCTAATCAAGCACGTGCCACGTGTCGTCCGGATGGTGAAGAGCGGAAAACATTTTAAAATTCGTTTTGATCTGCTTAAAGTGCCTAAATCTTCGAGATCGCCATATCTTTTGATCCAGAGCTCGGATTTCCACGTTCTTTATATCAACGGAAAGCTGTTGAGATGCTCTACATGATTCTGGGATCAATCTCGAGTTTTGGTGTAGTTTGAAGAGAGAAAATCGAGAAACAGATCTGACATGTGGTAATGGCCAGAAGTGACCTTTCAACAACCCGTTTTAATGCTAATGGGTCGCATTCTTCTTCTGCACGGCCAGAAGTGACATTTTAGCGGCCAAATTAATACAAATGGGTCGCATTCTCCTCCAAAATCACTCAAGCTGGTAGGGTATGGGTTGGTAAGGTATCCCATGCCGTTTTAATGCATTGGCATTCAATGAGGAATGGGCTTGCACGTCTTCCCATGTTTCTGTCTCCTGGGCTCGACCCATGCAATGTAAAAGCCAGATTTGGCTCATTAAAAAAAAAGTTGTTCATTCTTTCTGCTCTGCTCTCCCTTCTTTTCTTCTCTAGGGTTGAAAATGGAGTTCAAACCTCCTCCCTTGCTCTGTAATGGCGTTTTTGCCTCTTATTAATGGAATGATGTTCTCAGGCAAACTTCGGAGCAACAAAACGTGTTTTGTGATGAATCATCCCATCCTTCCTCATTTTTTGCTTGTCCTCTTCTTGCCTCTCTTCATTGCAGGTATTTGTGCATGTTTGAATGTTCATTGCAGGTTTGGAGCTGTGTTCATGGAGTTTTGGGACATTTTCTGTGTGAAATCTATCCTTGGGCCTGTGATGCATCTTTCCATCCTTCCCATTGCTCACCTCTCTTTGTCCCATGGCAGCTTTGATAGATGTCCAACATTCTCCTTCTCTCGTGTATCACCGTTTTAGTGTAGGCTTTTGCTGTTTTTTTTCTCTCTTCTCTCTCTCTCTCTCCTTGGCATGATTAGATTAGGATTAGATTAGCTTGCCCGCACCGGAATAGCTTGTGGCGGTAGTTTAGGAGCAGAACCCAGCCTTTCTCTCGAGATTCCTCTCTCGCCACAAGTCCCCACACTTGGAGAGAGGTTTCCATGTTGTGCAATCACACTGGATGCCCGAACATCAACCTAGAAGCCCGATGTGTGTCCGGGGTGCTGTGATTTTGCACTAACAGCTTTTTAACACTTGGTGGGACCTTAGAGGTCTTTCACTTCATTTTTGCAGGTTGGTGTGTTCCCGTGAAGATTTTAGCCTTTGGAGGCACTTACAAACACATCTGGCAACTCCATCTGATCAGCAACCCATTTCTCTGAGCTTGTAGACCCGTTTCCATACATTTTCATCCATCTTTCTTTCCATCCCTTTCATTCTTTTCCATTCCATGAAGTTGTGCAATCATGACTTCATTTCCATCATGGATTTCACATCAACAACAGCAGTATATTCCACCTCCAACACGTTTTACAAATCCTCCAGATCAGCATGCATACTCATATGAACAGCAGTGCCAAAGTCAGTTTGGCAATGGAGCTTTCCAAGAGCAAGAGTGTGCATACAATGAAGACCATCAGATCCAAGATGCTGGTCTGTTGGAGAAAATCCAAAAGATGGAGGTGGGGATGGTGCAGTCCAGGGCTCAAGCACAAATGAAAGCTTTTGGAATCGGTTATGGAGCACCCTGTCCATGGGTGGGACCTTTTCCAAGGCATTACAGCCCTCAGGAGAAGCTTGACTTCATGATTGCAATGCTGCCTTTGCTTGCACAATGGACAGCAGAAATAGAGGCCTACAGACTTGTTGTTGAACAACCTTGTCAATGGGTAAGTTCTACACCATCATCTGGTTTTTCTCTTTCCATTACTCAAGCAGCATCATCTCATTTAAACTCCTCATCTGCTGTCCCATGTGTTGAATCCATCCCTCCATCCCCTAGTCTTCCACCCCATCTCGATTCTTCTTTTCTTTTCCCTTCCAAACAGTCATCCCCTCCACAAGAGCTAACAGAAATACCCCCTCCTCCAAAGAAACAAGAGGTTTCACCGCCTCCACCACCACACAAAATTGTCAAATCAGTTGAGTTTCAACCTATCCCTCCTCTTGCATTCCCAATTCCATGTGGGAAAGAAGAAATTGAAAAAATCAGTCATCAAGGACAACAAGAGGAAGAGCCAAAAAGAAAAGAAGTGACAGACAGTCTGAAGAGTTGGGCTCTTAGATTTGGGATGACAAAGATCCCCTTGATGGTTAAGCCTACAGAAGAGGCTGAGGTTGAACAAATGGTGGTGAGGACTGATTTTGTTGGAGAAGAAGATCTTGCAGTCCCAACTTGTCCTCTAGAGCAACAAATTGAAGAGTTTGACTTGACAAACTTCATGCTGGAGGAGGAGTTCAATCAAGAGCAAGATTCTCTTCAAACATTGGAGGAAGGAGAAGCTGCTCCAAATCCAAAAGAAGAGGAGCACAATCTAGCTGTGGAGGAGAAAAGTGCAGATCCAAGGGCTTTGAGCACAAAGCAGGCTACAGGAGAACCTTCAGTTCTTCTTTCTACTTCACCTCTCTCAAGTTCTAATACTGAAAAGGAGTTTGATCTCTCAAACTCAATATTGGAGAGTGAAGGAAACCATGGTGGTCAAGTTGCAGATCAAGAGGACACCATGGAGGAAGTTGAAAAAGAACAGCGGGACAACAATGAGGCAGTTTACCTGTCAGTTTTGGAGGACTGTTTTGATGAAGAAGAGCCGGTTGAGTTTTCACCATTCTCTCTTTCATCATCCACATTCCAAACACAAGAGTCTGCTGTCATGAAGGAGAGCATTCATTTACAAAGCACCGCATCTTATAGCAGCCCTTTGGAACCAAAATTGGAAGATTTAAATCTTCCATGTTCTTCATTGGAGGAAGAGAAAGGACAGAAGAATTTCACCATTTCTTCCACATCATCCATTCAAGAGGGTCTACAAGAAGACTCCATTCTTGGAGTTGAAAATCACAGCAATGGGCATATCAAATGGATCAGACCTTGCCCAATCAGGTATTTGGCTTCATTGGAGCCAAAGGAGAAGCCACAACCAGTCATGCTTGCTTCTGAGCATGAGGATGAGCTACAAAGAACCAAGGATCAGCTGCCATACCTCCCCAATCCAAATGCAGAGCAACTAAAAGAGGTATTGGATTTTTCAGTTGATACCTTGATGATTTGGATAGAAGACCAGCTTCTTGTTGATTTTCCATCCATCCAAACAGCCATGATCAGTGCCAAATCAATTGCATGGCTGCCAATTTTGAAGAAAGGAAGCTATTTCTCACAACCAGTTGCAGGGTTTGTTTAGCTTGCCTTTGCTTCCAGCTAGAGTAGAGTAGGTAGATTTGCTTTCAGTAGAAGAAGTGCTTGTGCACACTCTGCATGTTCCATTTGGGGCATGTATGATTTTCAGTTTTGTACATAGTTTTGGTGTTGCTGGTTTTGCTCTTGCACAGTTCTTTTCAGTGGTTTTTGGTGAGAACAACTCCATGTCCGGTGGGTTTCAAGTGGCTCAGAGGGAGGTTTTCAAAGTTCAGATCAGTTGCAGGTTACAACTCATGACTCCATGCCCAATGGATGCTTCAGGCTACTGATCATTCATCTAGCAGGCAGATGACCCCGCTGAGTCGCCAAATTGTTATCCAAAATTCACCCCCTGGGTAATTTTGATAACATGCATCAGAATATTCAAGTCCCAGGCACATTGATTGATTCAGAGCAAACATCATGTTTCTGAGGTTCTCTCAGATATTTTTCTAACTCTCCTGTCCAGGCTGAAAAGAGCAAGCTCTGAGAAAATGCAAAAAAAAAAAAAAAGGTCATAGAAGGCAAGAAGGTTTATCCGTAAAAATGGTGAAAATCGGCTAAGTCCTAGTCCGAGGAGCAATTGGGACATCTCGGGACAAAAGGCACGGATCGGGCCGAAAAGCCTCAAGCAGCCCAAATAGCATTTGGGACAAGTGGTACTGTATACGCGGCGGGCGCGAAATGCCGGTTCGACCAGAGAGAGGAAAAATTGGCCAATCAAGCAAGAGGGTCGCCATTGGGACATCTGGGACAAAGGCGCGAACCGCCGAACCGGTGAAATCAGCACAAACAATCAAAACAAAGTGGGACAAGCGGGCCAAAAGGCGCGAACCGCCGAACAAGGCGAAATCAAGCACAAACAATCAAACAAAGTGGGACAAGCGGGCTAGAAAGGGGTGAGTTATCGAGCGCCGAATCGAACCGAACCAATGAAATGGCGCCACATGTCCAAGTTTAAGGGGCCCACAAGCAATTTCAAAAGGAAAGCCCGTGAAAGACAGAGGAGAGAGAATTGCTCGTCCAATCAGCATGTGCCACGTGTCATCCCGGATGGCAAAGAGCGGGAAAACATTTTAAAATTCGTTTTGATCTGCTCCGTGCCCTAAATCTTCGGACGCCATATCTTTTGATCCGAGCTCGATTTCCACGCTCTTTATATCAACGGAAAGCTGTTGAGATGTTCTACATGATTCTGGGATCAATCTTGAGTTTTGGTGCAGTCTGAAGAGAGAAAATCGAGAAACGGATCTGACGTGTGGTAATGGCCGTTTACCTTTCAACAACTCGTTTTAATGCTAATGGGTCGCATTCTTCTTCTCGCACGGCCGTAAGTGACATTTTAGCGGCCAAATTAATACAAATGGGTCACATTCTCCTCCAAAATCACTCAAGCTGGCAGGGTATGGGTTGGTAAGGTATCCCATGCCGTTTTAATGCATTGGCATTCAATGAGGAATGGGCTTGCACGTCTTCCCACGTTTTTGTCTCCTGGGCTCGACCCATGCAATGTAAAAGCCAGATTTGGCTCATTAAAAAAAAAAAAGTTGTTCATTCTTTCTGCTCTACCCTCCCTTCTTTTCTTCTCTAGGGTTGAAAATGGAGTTCAAACCTCCTCCCTTGCTCTGTAATGGCGTTTTTTCCTTTTACTAATGGAATGATGTTCAGGCAAACTTACGGAGCAACAAAACATGTTTTGGGATGCATCATCCATCCTTCCTCATTTTTTCCTTGTCCTCTTCTTGCCTCTCTTCATTGCGGTATTTATTTGTGCATGTTTGAATGTTCATTGCAGGTTTGGAGCTGTGTTCATGGAGTTTTGGGACATTTTCTATGTGAAATCTATCCTTGGGCCTCGTGATGCATCCTCGTCCATCCTTCCCATTGCTCACCTCTCTTTGTCCCATGGCAGCTTTGATAGATGTCCA
Source organism: Taxus wallichiana var. yunnanensis (assembly GCA_018340775.1). Lineage (NCBI taxonomy): Eukaryota > Viridiplantae > Streptophyta > Pinopsida > Cupressales > Taxaceae > Taxus > Taxus wallichiana. Next base: position 992,087,214 of record CM031234.1, on the reverse strand, counting down.
ACATTCTCCTTCTCGGTGTGTATCACCATTTTAGTGTAGGCTTTTGCTGTTTTTTCCTTTCTCTCTCTCTCTCTCTCTGTCTCCTTGGCACGGTTAGATTAAGATTAGATTAGCTTGCCCGCACCGGAATAGCTTGTGGCAGGTAGTTTAGGAGCAGGAACCAGCCTTCTCTCGGAGATTCCTCTCTCGCCACAAGTCCCCATGCTTGGAGAGAGTTTCCATATTATGCAATCACATTGGATGCTCGAACATCAACCTAGAAGCTGATGTGCATCCAGGGTGCTGTGATTTTGCACTAACAGCCTCACATGGGTCGTTGAAAGTCTTGTGTGAAATTTATATTCTAAACAAGTGTTATCAATCCTCCATTAAACCACTAAACATGATGAGAGGGGTGACTATCATATGATAGATTTAATAAGAGAGTCTTGAAATGCGTGTCATACTCCTACACACTCTCTACTATCCCCTATTGGATCTCCTTCAGTGTGTTGATGCTCTTCTATTCAAACGCAAGGATATGGAACTCAACCAAGAAGGCATTTTGTAGCGTGGTGTAATCCACCTCTATCCGATGGGGGTAATATTTTCGTAATGTGATATGCATGCATCCTGCAATGTCATTGGAAACTAACTTTCCTTCTACTCGAGGTACTTGATCCCCTTCACACGCCATAATAGCTCACACTGTGTATATGACCTACAACATCCTCAACACATTTCTAGTATGGTAGATGCAAATACATATTGAAAAACACTTCCTAAGGTGGTTAAGGCCATTGTCCACCTGATCCAAAACCTTGATTCCCTCTGGTGTTGCCTCTACCACTAGATTCACTAGATCCACTAGGTCTTGAGCCTCCTAATCCACTAGACCCTCAAAATATTCCATCTCCACCAATTCCTCGAGCTCCTACACCACAGATCCACCTCCTATAGCTGGTAAGGTGCTTGAAGTGGTCGTGCGTAATGCTCCCAACATCCCACCGAAATGCACGTCAATAGTTTGTGATACTACACTACTACCATATGTATGTCTCGCACCAATCCCAGATGTGATACCCAAGCTTTGTGTACTTATGATTTGCCCAAATGTTTTTGAGACAATATTCCTCTAAACACAGGAAATGATTGTGCAACCATAGATGTACCAGATGAGAAATTATATCTCTTAGGTGTAGATCGATAACTCCCACCAACACCAACTATGTTAGCAATAATTATCTCTTCATTTATAAGAGCAAGTACCAAGGGTTGGTCACAAGGTGGATTCAGATGCGTGACGATGGATTTCTTTTCTCTAAGAAAAAAACTCTCATCAAAAGTCAAAGGGATCTCTCTTCGTGCTTGCCGAGGTGGGGTAGTACAGACATATCGTGATCCACATCCTCCATGCGAATCTCAATTCCTTCCTAAAACTTCTACCTCCATAAATCCATCACTCCCATAACCTCACATTATTTAGCCAACTCCCTTTCATGCACTTCACTATACTTGATTTGTCTCTCCTCTCTTTTTCAACTCGTAATTTCTGCCATCTTCCTACACCCTAGATTCCTCACCCAATGCACAAAGAAGATTATCTCGGCCATATGGAATGCTTCCAAACTTAGTGTAATGAGAAGGATGTTCATAGGTAAAGGTATAACATGTAAAAATGATCCTCTAGGTTCCTTTAAGAACTCAAACTCAACAACCTCGGGACAAGAATATGTAGAAATAGCATATTCCAGTAGTATAACTAGTCAAAAATATCTTCCGACAATGATCAACAACATGCATCCAAGTCGATCAACAACTTGCATCCTCTAATATTCATCTTGGTTCCACACACAAGATCTATAGTACCCACTTGATCTAGATGCATATGCTGAAATCCATTCATATAGCTCTACTAGGAAGCAACAAAAGAAGGTCTCATAAAACTCATGATACAAGTGCTCTTCTACCCATTTTTGTGCATCGAATCAAGTACAAGATTAAATATTTGAGTAAACTCATCCTCCATGATCTTAAACCATACTTTGACACTATCCAAGGTCAAACACTTTGTCATCAAACATCATTCTCATAACAACATTGAAAATAGGTCCCAAAATAGAACCAAGATATAGTCATATTTCTATCCACTCACTAAGTTTCTAATCCCGTGCGTGCCTTCCTATCACCCAAGTGGGTGTTGGGTGCTCACCTAATCCATGCACAAATTTTGAGCCCCTCCTTTATGTGAGAATTGTGAGAAGATAATGTCATCGATAAATACTAGGATGCGGAAAAGTAAATGTTCATGCATTCATTCTGAAAGCATAGGATGAGTTATTACAACAATATACCCATTCAAATAACAAGAGAAACATCATACAAAGAACAAATTTGATTCTTAACATAAAGAAAATACATTATGGTTTGCACCCATGAGCCAGATATTCAAATATGAGTCACATATTCATAGTGATTAGGATTTAAGTAACCACATATCATTAAAAGAGAGATATGACTTATGTATCATAATTCATATATATGCTTCCCCTATTACAACAATCTTGTAGACCCATCCCATTAACATGATAACATTCCTACAATCCTCTAATGAGAACCCCAGCTCCTAGAACCTCCTAATATTTTCTCATAGAGCTTCACTTTCCATCCTCTCTATGATGGTCATGATGCTTCTCTCTTTCTCGACCATCCCTTCATCTACCCGAGCATCTCTATATATAGGTTTAGCACCCACCACCATGCCTTCCTTCAAGAGAAAATCACTTTCCAAGTGTCTACGTGGTCCTCCAATGGAGCATGATTATTCTTATCTGAGCTCTCTACTCTTTGTAATGATGTCTTTCGAAAACCTTCCATGTTGTAGTGCCCACTTCCCTTTGACACCTTTTGATATTGATCATGACACTCGTCGAATATATTAAGGAAATTATTATAGTTTTGTTTTAATATGATGTTAGATATTTGATCATGGATTTATATTGACTTTGATTCTTAGATGATGCATGATGATTATTAGAGACACTTTATATGTTGATGATGTTATACTATTGGACATGGTTATATGATGGATGTTGTTTGACTTGTGATATTTGGATATTGTGAGTAGCCCTAGAAATGGAAAATTATTAGAGGATGATATAGTTGTTGATAAAAGTATAATGATATTGTTAGATTGCTTTGATGTTGTTGTGATTCATATATCTAGATGATTTTGGAAATTTAATTATATTTATATTATTTTGGATGTTCGATATGGCCATGAGGCCATAGGTATTTGTGTTTTTCAGTTAAAATATAACAACAAACATCGTGGGATTAGAGACCAACCACATTGGAATTCTAGATGAATTCAACAAGGTCACCATGGCAACTAGTTTTGTTTGTAGGTGTGTTTATTAGTGTTAGGGATTCCCATGGGGGGATCACCTTTAAATGTGACTAAGGTATTTTATGTTTTTCTTTTATTTGGTCCCTTTCTGTTTAATGTTTGCATGTGTTTATTTTTATGGTGGATTTACCTCTTTCATTATTTAATTAATGTGGGGTTAATATTGTGAGTAATCATATTGTTTAGTTATTTAATTAAAAGATGTCATAAGAATGTAATTAATAGAGTTGTTGGCCTTGAATTAAAGTGTTGTCACGAATATTATAGACACCTAAAATATTCTTACACTTAGTATTTCATGCAATCCAATCAATTAATGACACTTCATTAAATCCCAATACTTCACTTCATTCTCGAATGCCCATTCACGACACTCTTTCGGTTGTATTCCTCCTATAATCAACTTATTTGGCTAATATCTCTCTTATTAGCTAAACATTCCTCCTTCTACCTTTATACACACACCCAATTCCCTTGAGAAAGCAAAAGAAAGCACATATTCTTGCACTAAAATCCGTTTTCCATTCTCAAGCCCTCCATCATCCATCTTGAAGAGCTAAGCCTCACACCCAAGAATTCTTGAAGGATCGTAGCAAACAATATTGTTCATTGCTATTGGACTACATAGGTCCATTTGATTTAATTAGGAAATTTAGAAGAATAGAGTTCTTAATTTGCATTTTTTTTTATTTCACTATTTCAAAGTTATAATGCTAGTGTAGGCCTTGTTCATTTCTTCATCTTGATGGTACTATTTCTTGTTTCTAGCTAGGTTAGGGAACTATTTTAGGTGGTAGTTCTTGCTCTCAATATAACTTAGGAAAAAGAATACATGTACACATTTGGCATGCCGGTGGGACACTTAGTCCCATGGCATTTTAGTTTAAGTTTCATTGTTTTGGCTAACTTTTGATATGCACATGTAGTAATTAATGTCCATTTTCTTGGAATTTTTTCTCATTTGATATGTGTAACCTCATGTTCATAGCCATAATTTTAATGGGTTATTTCCATTCTTAAGATAACTTGTCAAAATTTGAGATATTGTGAGTTTTCTTGTGTTTGTTGCTGTATTTTGGTTGCAAAGTCTAGTATAAGCACATTTTTATGGGCGTAGGCACGGTTTTCATGGCACAGCACACCGATAAAATATTTTACTCTATTTTCGACCCTACCGCATGCACGCTAACCCCGGCACACAAACCCCTAACTAACACGTAGGTGTATTAACCTAGGTGCAGACATCATTTCATATTGTACCTTCACTACATTCAAAACCTATCAGATCGGTGCACACACCCTAACCAGAGCGCACATGTTGTTTTAGTGGTGCAAACATGTTTCTCTGGTAAAGCAGTTGTTTTATCTGTTTTTTTTCTATTTTTCATCGGAGTGGCGCATACACTGTTTTTGTGGTACACACGCCTCTCTGGTGGCGCAGGCACTTGGTGAGTCAAAAAAATCCGCAGAGTGGCCCATACGTTGTTTTTTTGGTGCATATGTTGTTTTCATGGTGCATACATCTCTCAGGTGGCACAGGTGCACTGTGAGAAGAAAATGTTAAGTGGCACATACGCCTAACCCATGTATAGATGCTAAAAAAGGCGCAGGTTTCCTTTTATATTTTTGAAATTAAGGTGTTGATGTGCTAACATTCTTGTAGATTTATCTAATCATATATTTGTCTTTGCAGGCTATTTTTTAAATGTTTGTATCTGATTAGATAATAGTTTGAGTTGTTTACTTATAGGATTAAGATCACGTATGCTCTTCCCTCACGTCCCTTGGGGTGATCTTGGGAATCGAAACAAATCTTAAGTCCTTTTGATGCTTTGAGGTTGTTAGGAATATATGATTTGGAATTGGTTAAACTTGGTGTAGTTGAGTTAATTTTTTTTTCCATTTGATATATTTTTGGATTTTGAAGACATCATGTATGCTCTTCTCTTGCGTCCTTGGGTGATCTGGAGAATCAGAAATGGTGCCTTCTCTTTTTTTGATGGAAAACTACTAAAAATCGTCATACAGACCAAAACACCATCGCTTGTCAAAGAATGGAGGAATCAAAATAAAAGTCAAAAACTACTAATACAATTGTTTTGCAGGTTGCCAAAAGGTGTTTCGAGAAAACCACACCTAATTAAACAAGATAAAAAGAACAACATATTCAAAACACTATATTGTAGGTTTTGGAAAAGGGTATGTCCCTCTCCGCTCAACTGGAACATAACCCCTTTGGCATAATGCCTTAAGCTACAACAATGGGGGTGGTTCCATGAACCCCAAAGTAGTCCACGCAAGAGGGAACCTTGTGGATGAAACGGGAAGTGCTCTACACTACCTACTTGACTAGTGATTCCTTTGTGAGATAGCATTAAATTTTTACCTATGCAACCCTTTTAAGTACACAATTAGATGCATGTGATGCCCACTGTGCTTAAAGGGGGAAAAGTTGATATACTCCCAAATTAGTCAATGTGAATTTTTAGGTAAATCGTCCCGCTCATGGATAATATTTGTAGCACCTAGGACGACAGAACCACCTAGGAAAATATACTTTGGCTAGGAGCCCACTTTGACCATTCTAAAAACTGTTTTGAGTTGTGAGCCATCATTTTCATCACGAAATGTGTGACGCGTTACTCTGGCCTAGTTCTTCACTTACCTTAAGGTAAGGTGAAACTCTGCCAAAGTAAAGCCAACATTTTTCACCCCCATTTTGATCTGCCTCCTTCACCTTCTTTTGACACTTTGTTGATCAAAGGAAGGGTGACTACCTTTGTGTTACCAATCAATTGCTTCTGCCACTTTTTTGTCCATTTACGCCCATCCATGTTTGCGGCTAGGTAAGTTAAACGTCTAAAGTGTGTGGAGGCGTATTTATATCATTGGTAGCCTTTGTGATCTTGATACCCATGTCAAGATCGTCATCATAGTTAGGATTGATTCATCATTTTATCTCCCTTTGACATGTTATCTCGTTTGCATTATCTTGACATAATTAAGATACTTATGTCATGTTCCTCGTAAACATGATATAAGTTTCCGCATTGTGGCGTTACGTTCCCCATGTTTTAATACATCCTTAGTACACTTTGACTTATTTTGAATTCAAACATTGTCCTAAATCTTAAAAGGTGTCACTTACTTGGTTTGCGTCATTTCGATACCACTTTGACACTAATATCTCACTTCTCCGTGAAGCTTGATAGACATTTCCAATTGGTGTGGTTACCCGGCTTACATTTGTAAGCCCCACCCTTTAACATTTACATCTTGTTGGTTGTTGAACTTGTCGTGGTATCCTTTTATTGGGATTCACATCTACCCTTTGTTAATATGTACGCCTTGTTCATTTCAAGCTTGACATAAATATTTACATCGTGTTGATCACCTTTACATCAAACTTTACACACACATTTTTATATGGTGTATTTACTTGTTGATTGGCTTTGTGTTTCACACTTTCATGATTGTTCCTTATGATTATTCATTCATAAAAATTATTTTACTCGACAATTCCTTTTTATCTCATCGATATTACATCATCACGATGTCTATTTTCCTTAGACATTCGTCGTAAAAATCATGCACACATATCAATACTTACGAAATGTCTAGTTGGTTATCCTTATCCTACCAAAATCAACATGTCACTTCCTTCCCTTTGAAGGAGTTCCGTCACACTATCTATATCTAGACATTTGTGCTAAAAACAACGCCAATATGACTAACTATCGTGTGGTTCCCCATACTTACAAAAATAAGGAACCTAGGTTTAGAAATTCAAATCAAAAGATTCCCATTACAAATAAACCTCGATTGGTTCTTCGTGCTAGATGCACCCATATGGGTAAGTCGTTCCCCACCTTCATCTCATAGTCAGTGGTATGATTTGGACACTTCTGATCCAAATTATCATTTGCATTCCCCCACTGTTCTTCTAATTCTAATCAAAACATTTCCTCTTCTTCTCGAGGATTCCAATCCAAATATTTCCTTTAAATCCTCTCGAGGATTCAGATCTAAACTACTATTTGGATTGAACCAATTTAACTCCAAATTCATCTAATGTGACTCTTATGTCATGGTCCTCCCTATCTTCCCGAAACCTCTTCATCGTACATTTAATATGACTCCTATGTCATGGTCCTCCCTTTCTTCGCAGGACCTATTTTATCAGTCACCTCAATGATGTCTTCTTCCTTTAAAGATATGTGTGACTCTAAATCTCTCCAAGCAAACATCTAATACAATTCTGGAATCATGGTCCTCTCTTTCTTTGTAGGACCCTTGTTATTATTCATCCAATGTGATTCTTGAATCACAGTCCTCCCTTTCTTCGCAGGACCTTCTTCATCAATCACCCCCAATAAATCTTCCTTCTTTGAAGATTCATGTGACTCAAAGTCCTTTGAGTCAAACATCTGAATTGACCCATGCATCGCAATCTATAGACTTTGGACTTAATCCTACTAGTTTACAAATGATATACCATCGTATAGGTAGGTCCACACCACCTTCTTCTACTCCTGAGACATCTAGCTACACATCTTCTTCGTCTCTCACGTCATCTTCTTCTATTAATCATCATCAAACATCTTCTAAGTATTCCACACCAAGTGAACCTCTTTCTTCCAATCAACCCCTGGTGGTCAATCAACAACTCATACTGATTGACCTCTTTGAGAATGAAGAAACAATCAGAACATTTATAGGGGCACATGAAGATATTCCTTTAGAAGATTACGAGAAAGGATTCTCTTTAGACTTCGATGCGCCCACATATTCTGAGAAAAATGTTGATTACTTTTATCATGAAACATAGGAAAAGCCTCAAATCATGCAACTTGATCCTCCTCTTATTCTTCCATCTTCACATTCTTCATTAAGTGAGGAAACTCCTAGGTCTTACATTGATCCATGACCTATCTTTATCATCACCCAATCACTCCTTGTCTATCATAATTCCTCAATCACAATCTCTTATGGGTTCAACACCAAGTATCCCTTCATCTTCGTCTAGGTGTGGGTTGCCTTCTAGTAGCCCTTCCTCTACTATTTGTGGGACATTTTGAGTAGCCCACTATCTTCTATTCTTGGGGAACGCCTAACTAGCCCCTTGTCTTCTAGGTATGGATCACCCCGGTATTCCATCATCTTCTATTCTTGGGCCACATCCTAATAGCCCATTATCTTACATCTATGGGTCACGTCCCAAGTAGCCCTTCTTCTTCTATTCTTGGGACACATATTAGTATCCCTTTGTCTTCTATCTATGGGTCATGTCCTAGTAGCCCTTCTTCTTCTTTTCTTGGGCCACATCTTGGAATCCCTTCATCATCTTCTATCAGTAGCGTGCCTCCCGGTAGCCCCTCCTCTTAAATTCTTGGACCATATCCATTTCATTCATCACATATTTCTTCTATCAATGGTTATGGCAAGCCCATGGTCATTTATCACTTTAGTTATAAATGTCCACGCTTCACTTTCTTCTCCTTCTCAGAATTAGACAAGTCACACGTTAGCTTATAAGAAACCCAAACAATTTCTTAATCAAGCTTAGATCAAAACCATAAAGAGCTATATAGCTCCCAATAAATCAAACAATCTCAAAATTCTAAATCAATCGCGATTCAAGAATGCACACCAACGTAACCATCAAGTATGGTGCAAAGTGTGTAAACCTCTAGATGGGGAATTAAATCTCCCACATATGAAATCCATGTTTCAGAACAAATCACAGTCATTTATTGAGTGTGAACTCATCTCAATCATCGAGATTGGGGATAATATCACTCTCGATAAACAAACGTGTCTAGTCTCCCTTATTAAGGAAGTTGCAAACATTATTGCTGGATCTTACCACACAGAGTGATTTTGTTAGTCCCAACCTCTTAAAACTGTCAAAAATCTAAAAATAAAAAACAATTCAAAAATACAAAAAACATTGAGAAAACACAACAAAAATCAAAGGTACAAAGATCAAACATTGCAATCAGGTATTGTGTACACATGGATGTTTATTTCTTCCCTTCCTTGCTATTTTTCTGCAAGTCTCCCTACCATTTTCATCCCTTCAGTGATGTTTTGGTTATCTTATTCACACGCATTTTGTGAAATTTATCTCTATGGTATCCATTTGACCCTGGTCTTTTATCACCTTGGTAAATTAAAGAACGACTAACCTCTTAGAGATCCTACCACATTCACCATCTAATAAACTTGTTGCGAAGAACTTTTGGACATATTTTTGACGCTAGCCTATTTCATCATCACAATCACTTCCACCTCCTTCCATCAAGCCATCATGGTTCTTAAACCCTGTCAAACAAGAGAGATCTAAAATAAGTTTTCGTAAAGCAAAATAATCAAAATCAATCAAAAATCAAAAGCTAAAAGCTACAAAGCAAAATAAAATTGATATATTACTCTCTCTTGGGGTATTTCCAATAGTCTCTATGGGGATATGGATGCCTGACTGGTAGTAGAGAAATTTTGCAATTATAATCAAATGCATCTCTGTCAGGGCTATGGATGCTTGGCTGGTAGCGGAGTAATGTACGACTATCCTTTCACCATCTATTCACAAAATCACCTTTCAAAATCAATCATTCCTACACATTGGCTAGGGTATCTTCAATTTTTGTCTATTAAATCTCCCTTCAATAGGTAATAAATTCCATGTGCACACACTGGATCTCTATGAGTAAACAGGATTAGTTTGTTACCAAGTGTCTTTTTTGGACCTTGTTCAGACTCTTATTCTAGTCCATATCTTGTCTCATGATTTGTGCCTTTCGCTAATCACTTCTTCATCATGAGGCTTCTAAGATACATTCATATCATTCACATCATTCTTCTACTTCATTCAAAACATCCATGTGTATAAGATTACCTTTTTGCCATGTTTTCAGACACCTTTTTCCCCTTTCACAAAAGCAATCTTCTCCTTCCTTTATATCATGTGCTTTTAAGCTAACTTACATTAGGGGGCATCCTTGCTTCTTCCCGAACTTCATTGGTTTACGTTCACCATCATTTTGAACCTATCCATAATGGCCTTAGGTCCCGCTTCTACCTGTGAATAGTTTACCTTTGAATACTCCCACATAATCGCTAGGAATTTTTACATCTTCTCCTTTCTCATACGCACATGGCCTTATTCCAGTACATATCATCTATCGCTAGGGCATCCACGCTTCCTTGTCTTCCTATACATAGTTTCATAAAACTTTCAAAATCATCCAAAAATTCAAATATGTTCAAAAAATCATTAAAAAAATTCAAATATGTTATAAAAATCATAAAAACATTCAAATATGTTAGAAAAATCATAAAAAACATTCAAATATGTTAGAAAAATAACAAAAACATTCAAATATGTTAGAAAAATCACAAAAACATTCAAATATGTTTCGAAAACTTCTAAAAATTGAAAATCATCCTACAAAATGTTGCTCTTTGGTTCTCACCTATTCATGTGCACGACTCACGGATCATCTTGATCTACCTCCATCAACAAAAGTTAGGTTTCTTACTTTGTCTATACTCTGGGGCACAACAAGTTGCAATCTTTGTTTTGTAGTGCACATTTCTTATTCATCGACTCAAAGTGTCCTCTATTTTCCCTTTGTATGTATCATTTCTTGGGGCACCATCATTAACCCTTGTCATTAATTCCAATAGGTTGGAACTGAAGCTTGATAAAAAAACATGCTATTTGTTTCTCTGTTAGGTTTAGCTTGTTTACTTTCTCATATTGCATTGCATTATGTATGTTGCATGGAGTTAGGCATATTTTACTTTTTCGTATTGCATTGCATTTTGTATGTTGCATGGAGTTGGTGTTTTTAGCAATGGACATTTGTTTGTATATGGTTTTTCATGTCATACTACACTTTTTTTCATTCTTTTTAATAAGGACCGATGATGAAGATCACTAGCAATATGATGAAAAATAAAGTTTTTTAAAAGGCACTAGATGGATGGTAGCTCATGCCCTCTTCCTCATGCACCTTTTCTTCTATATCCCCTTTCTTGTCTTCTTCTCCACACTATTCTTTCTTATGTTCACTCTTTCTATCATCTTATAGATCATCAATTGAGTTCTTCTATCACCCCATCAACAATCGAGGGGCATCCTTCATTATTCTCATTTTTCTTCTATCCCTTTAATATTTTCCACTTGATTATGCTTGTCTAATTTCTTTGAAGTGACATCGCTTACATCACCCCAAAGAGGGGAAAATGTAGACACCTAAAATATACTTACACTTAGTATTTCATCCAATCCAATCAATTAATGGAACTAAGTTAAATCCCCTACTTTGCTCCATTCTCGAATGCCCATTCACAACACTCTTTCAGTAGTACTCCTCCTATAATCAACTTATTTGGCTAATATCTCTCTTATTAGCTAAACATTCCTCCTTCTACCTTTATACACACACCTAATTCCCTTGAGAAAGCAAAATAAAGCACATAGTCTTGCACTAAAATCCTTTTTCCATTCTCAAGCCCTCCATCATCCATCTTGAAGAGCTAAGCCTCACACCCAAGCATCCTTGAAGGATCAAAGCAAACAATATTGTTGATTGCCATTGGACTACATAGGTCCATTTGATTTAATTAGGAAATTTAGAAGAATAGAGTTCTTAATTTGCATTATGTTTGATTTCACTATTTCAAAGTTATAATGCTAGTGTAGGCCTTGTTCATTTCTTCATCTTGATGGTACTCTTTCTTGTTTCTATCTAGGTTAGAGACCTATTTTAGGTGGTAGTTCTTTCTCTCAATCTAACTTAGGAAAAAGAATACATGTACACAAATATGTAAGTGATGTGTATGTTAACTTTTGAGTGTGATACACTCCACCTTCTTGGAAATTAGAATTTGTCCTTGGAGGCTGATTTTGGAGGCTTGTGGGACAAGTTAAACTTGACCCATATCTCTTAAATTTACATAAAAACCTTTCCTATGATTGGAGGATTAAATTTAGACTCTTTTTAATAAATTTTTAAAATTCAAGTTGATTGTTGTAATTGCACTTTTCTTACATAATTTAATTTTAGTCCTTATGAGGTATGGACTTGTTTGAGTGTGTAAGTAAATTTGTCATATTATTCACCCACCTATTTATTATGCATTGGAGAATGAAGTTGAATTTTGTGTTGGAGTTGAGGATGTGTGAAGTGGCATCCTACATGGATCCACCTCACCCTCTTCTCTTCCCTCTTCTATAAAATTTGAATTTCTTGTCTTGTTTTGGGTTGCTTCACTTTTTGGAGACTTCTTTTGGGTGAATTTTCTTGCTGTGTTAGGAGCTCTTTCTTGGAGAAGTTTTTAGAAGATTGTTGCATGCTTGTGTTGGGTTGTTTTTTGGATTGCTTGCATTGGAAGGAGCTTGCTATTTTGAACTTGGAACAAACTCCATCATGGAGAGGTAAGAGCTTGGCTCTTGGAAATACTCTTCTTTTCCCTTTTATGAATATGTAAATGCTGGTATGTTTGTTATTGTTGTGGGTTGTGGGTAGATGGCCTAGGAATGGTGTAGGAGAAGACTATGGGGTTTATTTTGTGGGAGGCACAAGTGTGTTTTAGGGAGGTATAAGGGTGGAGGGAGTTGGGATTTGGGTTCCACCTTACAAAGAAATAACTTGCATTTATTTACTCGTTATGGGGTGCCATAAGAGGTTGGGGAGACATAAGGAAATGTGAGGAATAAGGGGTACTTGGGGGAGGCATAAGGAATGTTAGGGCTTTGATATACTATCTTTTTTGGTGGTTTGTAACTCAGGTGGTGATACCCATTTCCCCATTTGGGAGGCATAAGAAGCATCCCCCATAGTTCTTGCTCCTTTGCATTACATGGGTAAGCCTGAGTTTTGTGTGATGTCTTTCATGTGGTTGTAAAACTGTGGTTTTATTTTGGACTGTGTTTTTAATTTGAAATGTGCATGTTGAAAGATTGCATTGTGATGTGGAATCCTGTTATTTCCATGAGTTGAAATACATTTCTTATTGCTTTGTGGTTGGGGCTCAAGGGCCAATGAAGAAGGATGGATTCTCCTTTCATTGGATGTCTTGGTTGGGTAGAGAGTGTTTCCTTTCCCCTACCTTTGTTGTGATCAAAATTGGAAGAAAGAGAAGAATGCATGTTGCTATTCTGGAGCTGAGAAAAGATAGTTTGACAGTCCCTTGTGAAATGAAATCTCATTGTAACCTTTCCCACTTGAAGTGGATGACCTTGTAAATGTTTGTAATGGAAATATTTTTTACTGACTACAAGTTGAAATTGGAAATGTAAAAGAGTTATACTTTGTATGTTGTTTTGGAAAGAATGTGAAAGAATGACATTGTTTTGTATACTGTACTTTGAAATCAAATGTAAAGGAGGTTATATGAGTATCATTGGAATTATTGGAATTTTTTACCTTGTTCATATTATATTCTTCAATTGGAAATTTGTGTTTATCATGCACTAGGAAGTCCCTGTTTTAAAAATAGAAAAGTGAAACACGTTTGAAGAGAATACATTATTCTATCCTATATATAATATATGTTTTGGAAGAAATAAAAAGGAAGATGTAAAATTTCCATTTGAAATAAATAAATGAATGTAATATTGTTCTCAAATTGCATTGTTGTATTGAAATTGATTATATCAATATATTGGCATCTCTCATTGAAAGGAAGAAATGCGTGCGAGAAAAATACAACATTTTGTCTCTTGGAAATGTGAAAAATTTGAAATCAGAATTACGTTTTGGCATTGAATGGTTTATTTTGAATAAAATAAAATATGTTAGCTTGGAATTGGAATGTATCCTAAATACTTGGAAGAAGAAAGTGGCAAATAAACACATTAAGATTTGATCCTTGTTATTTGTAATTTTAAAACTGGTAATTAATTAAACCAAGAATGCACAGTTGGAACATGCAACAATAAAATGAAAAATAAATTATTGAATTGAATTAGTAGGCCCTAAATGAGTTCAAATAGACTAAAACACTTAAGGAAATATTTCAAAACTTAGCAAAATCGGGCTCAAACTATTTTGCAGTCGTTTTCTGTCAAGAAACAGAAATGCTCAAATTTGCAAGTCAATCAGACAAATTGAACCTTGAATCCTTCCTTAAATCCATTTAGGAGAAATCCCCATGTCTATTTTACATGTTGAGAGTGGAAGAAGATAAAATTGAATAGATCTAACAAGTTAAAATTTACCGATTTGCACTATAAAAGCCTGCAGGCCGTTTTATTAAAATTGACCCCTTAAAATTTATCAAAACCAAATCTATTAAGTTCCCTGCAAAGAAGACGTCGAGAGCTTTCCAAAAAGTCCTCATTTTCCCACAAAATAGATCTCTATCAAAATATATGGCCTTCTGAAGTTTTCTTCACTTGGTGTTAAAATTTGGGGAAATATTTCCTTGGCGGGCCCGCGGCCCAAATGTTTCCCTTGGGACTTAGGAAAAAAATAGGGTTAATTTTCAAAATTTTCTCTACCACCCTATAGCCAGTCAAAGGCTGCCATGTGGCACCATGAGGTGACAACAGAGGGGCAGATCCTCTTTTGAACTTACCGTTTTTGGAAAATTTTGGAAATTTTTTCCAAACTTTCCCTGCGACCCATAACCAATCAGGTGATTCCATGTGGCGTCACGAGGCATCAACAAAGGAACCAATCCCGTTTTATCTTTTACATCTCATAATTTTTTTAGAAAATTTTCCAAGTCTTCCCTGCTATTCTGCAGGCCCGTAGCCAATCAAGGGCTGCCACGTGGCATCGTAAAGTGTCAACAAAGGCATGGGTCTATGTACCCTCTTAGCCCTTCAAGGCTTTAAGTAAATTTTCTCCTTGTGACCTTGCCTTCCCCATGTTAGCTTAGGAGATGCCACATTTCCTTAGAAAAATCATAGGAGTGTGGGTGTAGAGCCAACTTTTCACCTTGTGTGGGAGAATTTGAAAATGTCTCTCGTAGCCCCGCTTTCCCGCTCTTCCCGCACCGCCTTACGGAGTGCCATGTGCCCCTTGGGGACTAGCGGACCCGTGGAAGTGTAGGCACAAATGTGATTTTTTCCCCATGTAGTAAAATTTTTCCAAAGGTCTCCCCATGGCCCACCAACCTGCCCTTTGGGAAAATTTTCACCCTGAGGCCCGCAGCCTGCTTTTGGGGAAAATTTTCACCCTAAGGCCCACCGACCCATAAATTGAAGAATATGAAGAGTTAGGAGGACTTATTTATATCATTGGAAAGGTGAGGAAATTTTCTATCCAATGGGTGTGATTTAGGAAATTTTTAGTGTGTTAAGTATTATAAAAATCAAGTTGAAACTTCAAGCTGTTAGAGAATGGGTATGGTGAGGAATTTTTCCTCTTAACCTATTTGAAATTTATAACCCTAAATTTTGGACCTTATGACCTCTATTAACTATTAATAAAATAAAATAATATTCTAGTAGACTATAATTATTCCATAACCTGTTAGTGACAACTATTGTCTTGAAACATGCTTGTAGATTCTTTTTAAAAAAATATTCCGTAATTTTCCTAGTTAATCATAGGTTGTTCTTGGGTCTCAAGTGGGTTGTTTTAATGGGTGTTACACTTGGTATTCGAGTAGTGACTCAAAATCTTGGACCATTGGGCACACTAGAAAACTTGAGACATAAAACTTAAGCCTAGCACACTTTTAAATCTAGAAAAAAACTTAGTTTAGGAATTGGCATTTTGTCTAGTAAACATGGAAATGGAATAAAACTTAGAAAAATGAACTAAATCTTGCCTTGGTCTATGTAGGAGGCATAGACGGGATGAGGGGAATTTTCACATAGACCTAGAATTACCACCACCGAGATCATGTTGTAACATCCATCCTACCCTAGATTTTGCGAGACTCTTCAGGATGTTAATGTCACTCTCACGCAGAGGATCGGTAGGAGGACATGCAGCCGACATGAAAGAGTCCCTTCCGTTGAGGGTCGTGTATCTCCTCAACCCAACAAGTAGCACGGAGGAGATAATTCCCATACAGAGTCAGCCAGGGAAGAGTCACCATAGAGGGACAGGGGTGATTAAGTTTTAGAGAATAGAGAGAGGTCTCAGAGCCCTAGGCTTGGGGATGAGCATGCAGAGAGACCTAGAGGCCTTCAGACCATAGCCAAAAATCACATCAGGGAGATCCTGAAGCTTTCAACATCACATTATTCTGGTGACATAGGTGGATTTCAAGTAGAGGCATGGTTGGTGAGCTTGAGTAGATGCTTCAAGATTTGTCCTTGTTCTAGCAACATAAAAGATCATGTTGCGATCCATCTACTGAGGGATGGATCTGGTGTCTTGTGGAGGACAGAGGAGCAGAAGCTCCATTTTGATTCTGAGATAGTTACCTAGGAGGTCTTTGAGGAGTGTTTCCGGAGTATATATTTGTTATGGAGGTTCATACATCAGCGGATAGATGAGTTTCATGACCTCTGACAGGAATCTCTTACAGTGGCTGAGTATGAGAGTATATTTCCAGATCTACTCTAGTATGTTGAGTACATGCAGGATGAAAAGGTGCAGATCTATAGGTTCATCTAGGGCCTGAATCTAGTAATTAGAGGTGTAGTGCAGATCCATTGTCCACAGGACATTTGCTTTGAGGTTGTTGAGAAGGCCTATATAGCGTAGGATACTTGGGGAAATACCTTGTAGGTTAGAGACCAAGTCTAGAGCCACATACAATAGATGCAGGACAACAGATCGAGGGGGTCAGTACCTCTTCCTCATGGTGGATATGGTTTAGTTTAGTCATCTTTTAGACCCTAGCAACAATAGCAGTAGTCCCGCCACCTTATAGACTTCCTCAAAAGTTTGATGCACAAGAGATCGGTGTATGGGGCCTCCTCTTAGGGGCCCCATCAGGAAACAGGGTGCCCAGAGAGCTCACTTAATAGGAGCTCGCTAGCAGAGACCTCAGTAGACCATAGCCAAATCATCAGGATCCACACCACAGACCTTCAGAGTACCGACTGGAACTTTTACACAAGGAAGAGGATCAGGTGGGTGTTTTGGTTGTGGTGTTACTTGGGAATTTCTAGAGAGATTTCGCATAGAACCCTAATAACAAGGGTAAGACATAGATCTCAAAGCCTATGGTTTGTGATATGGGGCACAACCATAGGATGTATGTAGTGGTCGAGAACGACCGGGTAGAGCATCGCAGTACGATCATTGAGACTATAGGTAGCATTGGTGGTATTCTTACCTTCATTTTGTTTGATTCGTTCTAATTCTTTTCTTTGTACCATCTTTAGTAAAGTGATGCGAAGCTGGTGGTAGTTAGGAAGGTTCATAGTTGAGATGTTGAGATGGATTACGAGCCAAGATCTTTATATAATCCTTAGTTAATGAGTGTGTGGTGGATCTCGGGACCTTTCATCATTACGTTAGATCTTTGTATCCTTCCTTTGGGCTCTTATGGAGTCATCTTGGGTATGGATTGGTTGTCTAAACACAAGGCTAGAGTGGATTACTACCACAAGATTATATCTTGTGCAAATGATTTGGGAGTTGAGTCAGTGATTTCAGGGGTCAGGAGACCCGTTTCTATTCGCACCACCTCTCGTTATGCATCATAAGCAATGTGTGCAATGGGGTTGTCAAATGTATGCTTTGTTACGAGTTAGTGATAGATCGGGGGATGGGTCGAGTGGACCATCACTATATGATCACCCCATTTTGAGAGATTTTATAGATGTCTTTCTAGGGGAGCTACTGGGGTTACCATCCCCACATGAGATTGATTTTTATATAGACCTGGTTCTAGGAGTAGAACCTATCTCATGAGCACCTTATCGGATGACCACGCTAGAGCTCGTGATCTCAAAGTTGTAGGTTGAGGGCCTTTTGGAGAAAGGCCTTATCCATCCTAGTGTATCCCCTTGGGGTGCATCGGTGATATTTGTGAAGAAGAAGGGTGGATCCTTCCGTTGTGTATTGATTACCATCACCAACAAAGTAATGATCAAGAATCTTTATCCCCTTCCATGCATTGATGATTTGTTTGATCAAATGAAGGGAGCCATTGTTTTCTCTAAGATCAATCTTAAGTCAGTTACCATCACCGAGGATTTCGAGAGGAAGACATTCATAAGACTCGCCTTCTATATGAGATATGGCCACTATGAGTTCACAAAGTGGTGTCTTTTGGTTTAACTAATGCCCCCACAATATTTATGAGTTTGATGAATGGGGTATTTAGGACTGCCTCTTAGATAACTTCGTGCTCATTTTCGTTGATGAAATTTTGATTTACTCATGTACACGTGAGGATCACGATGGGCACCTTCTCCAAGTTCTTCAGTGTCTTCATGAGTAGCAACTGTACGGGAACATGGAGAAGTGTGCGTTCTTTCAGAAAGAGGTGTAGTATTTGGGTCACATCATTTCTGAGGAAGGTATCACCATCAATCCTTCTAAGATTAGAGCCATTATGGATTGGCTAGCACCTAGTACTATGACTGAGGTGCGTAAATTCATGGGATTAGCAGGTTACTACCAGAGATTTGTTTAGAACTTCTCTTAGATTACACACCCCATAAATTCCTTTAGAGGAAAGGGAAGAAGTTTGTTTGGTTAGACAGATGTGAGCAAGCCTTTAGTACATTGAATGAATGTCTCACTACAACACCTATTCTTGTATTGTCAGATTCACAGGGTGACTTCTTTGTTTACATAGATGCTTCCTTAGAAGGGCTTGAAGGTGTGTTGATGTAGGAGGGCGAGTAGTAGCTTTTGAGTCTTACAAACTCAAAGATTACGAGCTTAATTATCTAACTCACGATCTTGAGCTTACAACAGTTATGCACACTTTGGTTCAATGGAGGAAATTTCTGCTTGGTTGGAGATTCACACTTAGGATAGATCACCTGAGTCTTCGCCACCTCTTCACTCATCCCAATCTTAACGCTCGTTAGTGGCGTTGGATGGAGCTGCTATGCGAGTATGATATGGAGATTGAGCATGTGAAAGGGAAGGAGAATGTGGTGGCAGATGCTCTCAACAGATGGAGACATGTGGCTATGGCCACCTCAGTGAGCATAGATTTACAGTAGGATTCTTTAGCAGCTTCCTCTTAGACAACTTCTACATTGCAGTTCGAGCAGGGATCGAGTCTTAAAGACCCCTCGAGGGGAATTTTGATGGTTTTTATTTAGAGGCGGATGGTCTTCTTAGGTAAAGATGCCGAGTTATGTTCCCAAAGTTGGAGGTTTGAGGTAGGACATCTTGGCAGAGGCACATCGTGTACCCTATTCAGCCCATCCTAGGGTGAAGAAGATGCATGCCACCTTGAGACAGTTATATCATTGGAGAGGAATTTGGATAGATGTGGCCCAGTTCATGTCATGATGTTTAGATTTCCAGAGAGTTAAGGCTGAGAATTAACATCCAATTGACCTTCTTTTCCTTCATGCGATACCAAAGTGGAAATGGGACACCATTTCTATGGACTTCATTGTTGGGATACCGATGTCGAGATATCACCACAATGCCATCATGGTCACGGTTGATAAATTGAAAAAAGTGTGTCAATTTTCTCTCGGTGAAGACCACTTATCTAGCTAGAGCAAAGGCATAGGTGTATTTAGATGAGATTGTCGGGTTACATAGGATTCTCATGGAAGATTATTAGTGATCACGATCCTTTGTACACTTCCTATTTTTGGACTACCATGCAACATTCCCTTGGGATGAAGATCAATTTCAGCACAACATATCACCCTAAGATAGATGGATAGACTGAGTGGGTGAGTCAGATTTTAGAGGACATGTTCGGGATGTATGTGATGGATCAACAGTCTAGATGGTAGGAGTACACAGTACTTAGTGGATTTTTCCTACAATAATAGTTTTCGAGATCTATAGGCATGGCTCTTTTTATGGATTTGTATGGTAGAGAGTGCAGAAACCTCTTAGGCCGGGATAGGCTAGAGGACAGGTTTCTCTTGGACTAGATTTATTGCGAACATGGGGCAACAGTGGTTTTGGTCGACAGAGACTACATGAGGCACATGACAGACATAAGAAGTATGTAGATTAGCATAGGACCGATCATAGTTTTGATGTGGGTATGAAGGTGTTTCTTCGTGTTAGGTCACATAAGAGCCCTATCCATTATGGAAAAGTTTCTAAGTTAGGTCGTAGATTCATGCGTCCTTTTGAGATCTTGGAGCGTATTGGCCCTTTGGCCTACCATCTAGAATTGCCACCCATCTTGTCTCGTATACATGATGTGTTTCATGTTTCAGTTCTTAGGAGATATGTTACAGATCCTTCTCATGTGTTAGATTGAACATCATTGCAGGTGCGGGATTAGGGGTAGGGGATGGTGGAACCCATTTTCATCCTATATCATAGGACCCTATGCCTTTAAGGTAGAGAGGTTGATCGGAGTTCAAGTGCAATGGGACATATATGATGAGACTCGCAGCTACATGGGAGGATGTTACTTCATTACGAGTTCGGTTTCCACATTTTTTCCAGCTTACTTCTAGGCGAAGTTAAGTCTAAGGGGAGGGGGATGTAGTTCCCACTTCCCTTTGACACTTTTTGATACTGATCACGACATTATCGACTATATTAAGGACATTATTATAGTTTTGTTTTAGTATGATGTTAGATATTTGATCATGGATTATTATTGACTTTGATTCTTATACGATGCATGATGATTATTAGAGACACTTTATATATTGATAATGTTATATCTTTGTTGGACATGGTTATATGATGGATGTTGTTCGGACTTGTGATATTTTGATATTATGAGTAGCCTAGAAATGGAAAGTTATTGGAGGATGATATAGTTGTTGATAAAACTATAATGATATTGTTAGATTGCTTTGATGTTGTTTTGATTCATATATCTAGATGATTTTGGAAATTTAATTATATTTATATTATTTTGGACATTTTGATATGGCCATGAGGCCAAAGGAGGTATTTTTGTTTTTCAGGTTAAAATATCACAACAAACATTGGGGGATTAGAGACCAACCACATTAGAATTCTAGATGAATTCAACAAGGTCACCATGGCAACTAGTTTTGTTTGTGGGTGTGTTTGTTAGTGTTAGGGATTCCCATGGGGGTAATCACCTTTAAATGTGACCAAGGGATTTTATGTTTTTCTTTTATTTGGTCCCTTTTTGTTTAACTGTTTGCATGTGTTTATTTTTATGGTGCACTTACCCCTTTCATTATTTAATGTGGTGTTAATATTGTGAGTAATAATATTGTTTAGTTATTTAATTAAAAGCTGTCATAAGAATGTAATTAATAGAATTGTTGGCCTTGAATTAAAGTGTTGTAAGAATATGTAAGTAATGTGTAAGTTAACTTTAGAGTGTGAAACACTCCAACTTCTTGGAAATTCAAATTTTTTCTTGGAGGCTGATTTTGGAGGCTTGTGCGACAAGTTAAACTTGTCCCATACCTCTTAAATTTACATACCAACCTTGCCTATGGCTGGAGGGTTAAATTTAAACCTTTTTTATGCATTTTTACAAGTCAAGTTGATTGTTGTAATTGCACTTTTCTTACATAATTTAATATCAGTACTTATGGGGTATGGACTTGTTTGAATGTGTAAGTAAAGCTGTCATATTATTCACCCACCTATTTATTATGCATTGGAGAATGAAGTTGACTTTTGTGTTGGAGTTGAGGATGTGTGAAGTGGCATCCTACATGGATCCACATCACCCTCTTCTCTTCCCTCTTATATTAAATTCAAATTTCTTGTCTTGTTTTGGGTTGCTTCACTTTTGGGAGACTTCTTTTGGGTGAATTTTCTTGCTGTGTTGGGAGCTCTTTCTTGGAGAAGATTTTAGAAGATTTTTGCATGCTTTTGTTGGGTTGATTTTTGGATTTCTTGCATTGGAAGGACCTTGCTATTTTGAACTTGGAAAAAAATCCATTATGCGAGGTAAGATCTTGGTTCTTGGAAATAATTTTCTTTTCCCTTTTATGAATATGTAAATTCTAGTATGTTTGTTATTGTTGTGGGATGTGGGTAGATGGCCTAGGAATGGTGTAGGAGAAGACTATGAGGTTTATTTTGTGGGAGGAAAAAGTGTATTTTAGGGAGGTATAATGGTAGAGGGAGTTGGGATTTGGGTTCCACCTTACAAAGAAATAACTCGCATTTATTTAATCGTTATGGGGTGACATAAGAGGTTGAAGAGACACAAGGAAATGTGAGGAATAAGGGGTACTTGGGGAGGCATAAGGAATTTCAGGGATTTGATAAACTATATTTTTTTGGTGGTTTGTAATCGAGGTGGTGATACCAATTTCCCCATTTGGGAGGCATAAGAAGCATCCCCATAGTTCTTACTCCTTTGGCTTGCATGGTGAAGCCTGAGTTTTGTGTGATGTCTTTCATGTGGTTGTAAAACTATGGTTTTGTTTTGGAATGTGTTTTTAATTTGAATTGTGCATGTTGAAAGATTGCATTGTGATGTGGAAGCCTATTGTTGCCATGAGTTGAAATACATTTTTGATTGCTTCTTAGTTGGGCCTAAGGGGGAAATGAAGAAGGATGGATTCTCCTTTCATTGGATGTCTTGGTTGGGTAGAGAGCATTGCCTTTTACCAACCTTTGTTGTGATCAAAATTGGAAAAAAGAGAAGAATGCATGTTGCTGCTCTGGAGCTGAGAAAATATAGTTTGACAGTCCCTTGTGAAATGAAATCTCATTGTAACCTTTCCCACTTGAAGTGGATAGCCTTGTAAATGTTTGTAATTGAAATATTTTGTACTAACTATAAGTGGAAGTTGGAAATGTAAAAGAGTTATACTCGTATATTGTTTTGGAAAGAATGTGAAAGAATGACACTATTTTTTATATTGTACTTTGAAATCAAATGGAAAGGAGGTTGTACGAGTTTCATTGGAATTATTGGAAGTGTTTACCTTGTTCATATGACATTCTTAAATTGGAAATTTGTGTTTATCATGCACTAGGAAGTCCCTATTTTAAAAATGGAAAAGTGAAACACGTGTGAAAATAATGCATTATTCTGTCTTGTATATAATATATGTTTTCAAAGAAATAAAAGAAGGAAGATGTAAAATTGCAAATTGAAATCAATAAATGAATGTAATTTTTTCTAAAATTGCATTGCTATATTGGAACTGATTATATCAATGTATTGGAATCTCTCATTAAAGGAAGAAATGCGTATGAGAAAATACAACATTTTGTCTCGTAGAAATGTGAAAATTTTTAAATCAAAAGATTGCATTTTGGTCATGAATGGTTTGTTTTGAATAAAATAAAATATGTTAGCTTGGAATTAGAATGTATCATAAATACTTGGAAGAATAAAGTGGAAAATAGACACATTAAGATTTGATGCCTCTTATTTGTAATTTTAAGACTGACAATTAATTAAACCAAGAATGCGCAGCTTGAACTCGTAATAATAAAATGAAAAATTAAATTATTGAATTGAATTAGTAGGCCCTAAAAATTTTGAAATAGACTAAAATAATTATGGAAATATTTCAAAACTTAGCAAAATCGGGCTCAAACCATTTTGCAGTCATTTTTGTCAAGAAATGGAAATGCTCAAATTTGCAAGTCAATTAGACAAATTGAACCTTGAATCCTTCCTTAAATCCATTTAGGAGCAATCCTACATGTATATTTGACATGTTGAGAGAGGAAGAAGATAAAATTGAATAGATCTAACAAGTTAAAATTTACCTTTTTGCACTATAAAAGCCTGCAGGTTGTTTTCTTAAAATTGACCCCTTAAAATTTATCAAAACAAAAACTATTAATATCTATGCAAAACGACATCGAGAGCTTTCCATAAAGTCCTCATTTTCCCAAAACCGAGCTCTCTATCAAAAGTTATGGCCTTTTGAAGTTTTCTTCACTTGGTGTTAAAATTTGGGGAAAATTTTCCTCATGGCGGGTCCGCAGCCCAAATTTTTCCTTGGGCCTTAGGAAAATTTTTTAAATTTTTCAAAATTTTCTCCCCACCCTATTGGCCTATAGCCAATCCGAGGCTGTCCTATGGCACCATGAGGTGATAGTGGAGGGGCGGATCCTCTTTTGAACTTAGCATTTTCGGAAAAAAATTGGAAAATTTGCCAAACATTCCCCACCGGCCCGCAACCAATCAAGTGATGCCATGTGGCATCATGAGGCATCGGTGGAGGAACGGATCCATTTTTATCTTTTACATCTTAGAATTTTTTTGGAAAATTTTCCAAGTCTTCCCCGCTATTCCGCCTGGTCCGCAGCCAAGTAGGGGCAACCACGTGCCATCAAGAGGTGTCGGTGGAGGCGCAGGTATATGTACCCTCTTAGTCCTTCGAGGCTTTAAGTCAATTTTCTCCCTACCACCCCGCCTTCCCTGCACCGACTTAGGATATGCCATTTTTCCTTTGTAGGCTTGCGAGAGCATGGGCGTAGAGCCAACTTTTCACCCCATGCGGAGAATTTGAAAATGTCTCCCGCCACCCCGCCTTTCCTACTCTTCCCCACGCTGCCTTATGGAGCACCACATGTCCCTTGTGGACTAGTGGACCCACGTAAATGCGGGCGTAAATGTGATTTTTTCCCCACTTGGTAAAATTTTTCCAAAGGTCTCCCCACACCTTCGCCAATCCGCCCTTTGGGCAAATTTTCACCCGTGCGCCCACAGCCCGTTCTTAGGGAAACTTTTCTCCCCAAGGCCCACCGGCACATAACTTGAAGAATATGAGGAGTTAGGAGAACTTGCTTATATTAATGGAAAGGTGAGGAAATTTTCTATCTAATGGGTGTGATTTAAGAAAATTTTGAAAGTGTTAAGGATGAGAAAAATCAAGTTGAAACTTCAAACCCGTTAGAGAATGGGTATGGTGAGGAATTTTTCCTCTAAACCTATTTGAAACTTATAACCCTAAATTTTGGACCTTATTACCTATATTAATTATTAATAAAATAAAATTATATTCTAGGAGACTATAATTGTTCTATAACATGTTAGTGAAAATCTGTTGTCTTGAAACATGGTTGTAGATTCTTTTTAAAAACATAATTCCATAATTTTCCTAACTAATCTGAGGTTTTTCTTGGGTCTCAAGTGCATTGTTTTAATGGGCATTACACATACATGGAATATTATTTCCTTTACCACCAAGCCTCAAGGTTAGCACCTTATCCACTTATCATGCCTATTCAGGTCACGTTTTTCCTCAAGTGCCTTTAGAATGCTGAATATAGAGAATTCCTCATATCCTATTTGTTTTCCTTGTGCATGTGCCATGGTTCCTCGTAAACCCTTCTTAAACCCTTGCCTTATGTGCTTTTACCCCACGAACCCTACTCCTTCTTGGTCCCATGTGCACACATGCCCTTTTACACTTAGCCAATATTTTGAGGCCCAATGTGCTTCTAAAATAAGTCAGAGCTACAATTTTTTTTGGGTTTTTATATAGCCTTTCAAGTTGCATTGTTACAAAATCATCCTGTCTGTCTTACTTTGTCCGGTTTTTTTTTGTATTCCCAACCACTTGTGTTTTTGGCATAGGCCCTTAAAAAAAATTTCACTGAAGTATTACTGGATCGTTTGTGTTTTTTAGACTGATCCTTTTATTGTATCTATAATTTAAAGTGAAAGGTACCCTTGAAGCCTCCTATGGTTATAAAATCAATAAATCATTAATAAAAGTTCCTATTATGCATTATAGTATGTAATTTCAATAATTAATTGCTATTAAATTTGGTTTATTTGAAGATGTCAATTTATTGTTAGAAGTGAAGACTAGTGGTCGCTAGCATCAATATATTTTATAATATATTTCAGTCAATGGAAAAAATAATTTGTATAGCTTTAGGATAGAGGAGATAATAATGGATTGATGGCTATCTTCCCATCACTTTAAAAAAATTGAGTTACACTACATCATTGTGGAAACCTGGAGGTCTTCAAAGGAATAAATTTAATTATCTTTCCCTAATAATAGAAGATACATAAATGGATCTATTTCTTTTACATAAACCTCTCCTAAAAATAATCGATGCTGGGAAATTCCTATCATTAAAAACTTTTCATGTTTTCCTCCATACAGTTATAGATATAAACAAAAATTTCTCTTTGTACTAATGCAGTTTTGTTTTTATGTTCTTTAGATATCACCAATTAATCGATGCGAGAAATAGTAGTTTTCTTTTAAAATTATCGTGTTCCAAAGAAATTATTCTATTGTTATAAAAAAATTGGCAAGCTTGGATATTTATCATGTTTTCTAACAAAATTATGGCCCAATGTAATGAATAACATCCATCTCAAAACTAATAATTGTTTACATTTGTTAGGGTTTAGTGCTACTATTGTGCATAATTATAGCTCTGTACCATTCAAATCATCCAAAGGTATTTACAAAAGGATCTACAAACAAAATGGAGCAAGGTGTTAAAACTAACATGGAAAGACATTATTTCATATTGTATAGATTATCAGATGACAAATCAGAAAGTAATATTGTATTACAATTTCTTTATTGAGACATCTATTTGTTACATTTAGGTTCTCTAAGATTGGTCATACCACACATGAACATGTATATTTACATTTAGGATAACATAATGAAAATCACAAAAAAATTTAAATAGATATATGTAATTGGCTATAGTGCTACAAGCAATATTTATAAATGTGATCTAAAGAATTATAAGCCAATTTCTATAAAGAGAATCTGAAGTCGCTACACACTAAGATTGCTTACATTTGAAACTGATGTGGAAATAGTTAGAAGCATCAAGCATCAAAATATTGAGATTTTGTATGGATGGTCGATTTCTCCACATAGAAACCTAATGTTTTATGATTATATGGAAAAGAGAAGTCTATAATACATCCTACACGGTAAGTAAAAAGATTATGTTATGAAGAAAAATGAATATGTACATTGTAGATTCAATTTTTGAAATAGAAGTGTCCAATCAACCTCTAACCTTCATAGTAAAATGGATATTTGGAAAATCTAACAAGTGTTTTATTAATTTTTATTTTCATATAGGATCATCAAAGAAGATTAAGCTAGACTGAACAATACACTAAATATTGTTCACGGTGTTGAAGAAGGATAACAATATCTTCATTATGACTGTAACCCATGCATTGTTTACAGGGATGTGAAGACTTATCACATTCTTTTAGATTATAATTTCAACCCAAATTTGTCAAACTTTGACATTGTGAATTGCATTTCCTCAGCTAAAAACCACACCTCTATCTATGTTATGGGTATCATTTGTTACATTGACCTAGAATATGCAAGAACATCAAGGATGAATAAGAAATCTGATGTATATAGTTACATGATTGCTCTTTTGGTGTTGCTGATGGGAAGGAAGTTGTGGCCAATAACTCAAATCTACCAAATTTGGTAAGATTTATGTTTGTTAATTTTCATTCGAGCTTACATTGTATGTTGTTTAAGTATTTTTAAGGTTTTTTGTCGAAGCAATCAAATGTGGATGGAATTGTCTTTGACATTGCAAGTGAACCCAGATTCTATCAAAAGCATATTACAACACACTCATCAAAATTATTGATACAAAAGTTGCATAAACCTGTAGGGATCTTGGGATTGTAAGAAAAAACTTCCAGTTGGCCTTGCTTTGTACCAATAAATTTGTTCAACCCACCATGCATGACATTGCTAGAGTTCTAAAGTCGACGGCACTAGGGACTCGATCCTCCACAATTTCCTAGTATATCTGAATGAACCAACTGACCCCTAGTAATAATTATAGGAGGTATTTGGATGGATATGCAGATGGTAAGCACAACGATGTTATAGGGAGCATAAGTTGCACTTCTAAAAGCATTTGTTTGTGAGATTTAGTGAGGTGATTTCATAAAACACTTTTTGACTGGAATGAGACTTGGATGGTGTTGTGATGAGAAAAAAAAAACATCCCCTAGAGTCCTCACTTTCCCGGTCTGATTTTCTCAATGGCTAAGACGATTTTCAAGTAAACAATGACCAGTTTTACCTGTTATAGTCTAGATTTTTTTCCATAATAATTCAAACCACTCCAAACCCTTAAAATAGATAAAAGTGTGCCTAAATTTCTTTTAGAAGGGGCAATATTGGGTTTTGGGAAATTTGTTCCTTTTCCACTTTCGAATAGGGATTTTTCATCATAGATAAATCAATCCACTTCCGATACTAGTATTAGTACACTCTTATGTTGCTTCCTTCTCATAAATACTAGTCTCTACTTTGATAGCACCTCCACTACTACTTTACTCAACACTACTTGTATCCAAGTGGAAGTCCCATTCTAGAGGAAACAAATGTATTCATGTTTTGTGTAAATAAAATTGTCCACAAAAGGTGATGACTCCTCATATAAGATTTAAAATTGTATATGTATGAATTTGTAACAAATTTGAAATGTACAAATAGAACCTTTCAATGTAAAGATGATGACAGATCAATTTTGTTATTTCTTGACTTAGAAAAAATACAATTTTTGCACAATGAGTGTTTTGATTAATGTAAACTATAAAATAATGGTTCAATGTATCTCGGGGGTATAAGACAATGTTTCTCACAAACATTTTTATTGTATTGTGTCAAGGATTAATTCATTTTCTTGCTCACGGAAGTGATTTATTTTTATATAGAGAATGGAACAATTTATAAGCATAAATTCTACTATCTTTCGTAGTAATATAATTTTGATATACATAAACTCCCAACTTTGTTGTTTTCTTTTAATGATTAATGAGAGATAAATTTTATAATAATAAATAGTAGTGAACTTTTACAATCTAAACAAACAATACTTGAGTTGTTACAATGTATACTTAGAGGTGAGAATGTAAGTTTATTATGAGTTCTACCAGAAGTCAAAATAACACCACTAGAATTTAAGGATAGTGTCAAATTTAAGGATATGTCCATATTAAACATTGAAAGTGTATGCCTTACACTTTCAAAGTTGGAGATTTTCACTCTGAAAGTGTGAGTGAAAGAGTTCACAATTTCAAGGTGCTAATGAAAGTGCGGGGCTTAAGTGTGAGGCTCAGTACTTTTAGAATGTGGGGCGATATTCTTCATATTGCGTGGATATCTATTTGAAAGTGCGAGGCTCCTGACTATTCATAGTGTGGGGTTCGTAGTTATAAAGTAAAAGTCTCTCAAAATTTCAAGAGTGTGGGGCTCACACTTCGAAACTGTGAGGGTCTCAAAATTTAAGAGTGTGAGGCCCATAATTTTAGAGTGCGAGGATCTCAGACTTTAAGAGTGCGAGCCCTACAATTTCAGAGTGTGGGGCTCATACTTTTAGAGTGTGGGGCTCACACTTAAATATAAAGAGATCATGACTTATAGTTACCAATAGCTAACCTTACATCGAGGATTTTTCACTTTTCATTTAATACAATAGGCTCATAACTTATAAGAGTTAGCGAAACTGACCTTAGATTGAGGCTCATGACTTATAAGATTTAGAAACCGCTCACCTTACATCGAGGCTCATGACTTATAATAGTTACCGATGACTCACTTTAATACAACGAGCTCAACAAATAATAGTTAGCGTCCACTCATGACTTTGAATTGGCTCATGCATTATAATAGTTAGTAGTTGCTAGCCTTACATACTCTCAACATTGAAAATATATAAAATGACAAAATTGGAATCCCATAATAGCTAAATTAGAATCCCATAATAGCTAAATTAGAATCCAATAATAGCGATATTGGAATCCAATAATAGTGATATTAGTGAAATTGGAACTAAAATAATTCCAATAATGACAATATTGGAATCCAATATTACTACTAATGGATTCTAATAATAGTAATAATGGAATCCAATATAGACAAAAATTGAATCCAATATACGCAAAAATGAAGATGGATTTATTCCAATACATGAAATAATAGAATTTAGATTTACCGCAATATGTCCCGATTTAGTGAAATAAGCATTTATATGGGAATCCAAAATCAGATATATTAGAATTTACCTCACTCTAAAGTCCCATATATTGGAACAAAAATTCAAATATTGGAATTTATTATACGAGCTAGTGTCTCAGGCATTGTCTATGTTTTGGACTAAATAGAACATGTATCTGTTTTATATGGGCTAGCAGGTGCTAGGCATTATTTATGATTTGTTATGTATAGAACATGTTTCTGTTTGAAAAGGGATAGCGACCATTGGCCATTATTTATACTTTGTTATATAAAGAAAAAACTTATGTTTTAAATGGGCTAGCAACCACTAAGCATTATTTATGCTTTGTTATACATAAAAATTGTTTCTTTTATACAGTCCAGTGGATGCTAAGAATTATTTATGACATGTTATGTATAGACCATGTTTCTATTTTATATGAGATAGTGAACATCTTCTGTTTTCCTTCAATGGTTGCAACAAAGATAACATAATATGGTGTTAAATTTGACGTCTGTTTAGACGTTTCTTTATTGTTTTTATCCTTAAAATAGTTGTAAATATTTGAAATAACCATCACATATGACTTGCATATTATATATGTGACCATCAATTTTTCTAGAGATTTATTTATATATTAATTATATTAAAATTAGATGTTGGTATTAGGACAGAGATCAAATAAATGAAACATAAAAGAAATTGAATTTCTGGATAATAGACTTGGGAAATCTAAGGATATACACAATCAAAATATGGCCATCCTCAAAGCTATATGTGATTTTTTTGATCAACAAGTCAGAAGCATCACTATGGTGAGTGGAGTATCTAAAGACAGGTAGAGTACAAAAAAGGAAATAAACTAGGTCATCTCATAGTTGAATGTAAATGAACCCACACATGTCACCACTATTTACCTCTCTACAGATGATCAAATCAATAATAGACGGGCTTCAAGAAATAACATCTTCCGGGCATGTTGGATGTGATCAATTTGTTGTTTTTCTATTGATAGTATGTTGTTTTTATGTTGTTTATTTATAGTTTTATCCCTATCTTACCTTTTCTCAGTAGTTTCTCTTTTGACTATTGTATGGCTTATTGTAAGATCTTGATTCTGATCCTTTTTACTACTTTATCATGTTTATCCAAATGGGTTGAGACTCTTTTGTAATAGGGTATAGTCCCTTCAAAACTATTTTCCATTAAAAAATTTAAATTAAAAACTATTTTTAAAAATTAAGTATATACAATATAATTTTGTATTTATTTTACTTAATAGTGTGAAAAAAATACTATTTTACAATTTTTCAATGGTAATTTTTTCTTATAATTCACTACAAACATTATTTAATCATATTGTCACTTATAATCAGTGAAAATATAAATCCTCCCAACTTATATTTCGACAATCTCATCATAATATAATAGAGTTACGCAGTACTTTCATAATAACATATGTATGTATATATTATTGACAATGTTAAGCAATACCATCATAAAAACATTTTGAAAAGTTAAATAGTTATTTAAAATTTTATTGCTTCAAGTATTTCATGCCCTATACCACATTCAATCCCCGAGACACTATTTTTGGTAAAAATCAGCCATCAACCATTTATATTTTGTACAATATTTGTTTCTACTTTTCATCCCCACCATAAAATTTTCAAGAGGGTTTCCCTTTGCACCTAATGTAATATACATAGCGTTTTTAGACCCGTATGAAAATTATTTCTACTCCAAAATTTTCTAGGTCTCTTATTGTTATTCTTTCGACTATATTGCAGCTTTTCCTTTCCCAAGTGAGTCTTTGATTCAATACGGTCGATATTTTTTTATTAAATTCCATTGATATATTTTTAACATTAGTATAAATGAGATTGTCAGACAAGAATCCCAATTAAAAGTATGTTGATTATAATTTTATAAATTCTGACAGGCCACCTCGCAGATGACAACTTTCATACCAAACCTAAATGACATATTCCTATTGTATGTTTTGTTTATCCCATATAGCAGGTCCTCCATATCCAAAATAATTAAATAACTCTTATTTTTATCAAGTAGGGAAGTAAACAATCTTTTTTTTTCAAAGGGCCACATATCATTTACAACCAATTGAAATAAACAACATTTTAGCTTACGGCTAACAATTACCAATTGATATTACACTTGATTACACCTCCTTTACACATTTATTAATGCATTGAAAATGTGAGCATAATGTATTTGAAATAAACAATCATCAATTCATAATCTACTTCTTGCTATTGAAAATGTGAACATAATGTATTTGAAATAAACATTAATCAATTCATAATCGATTTTATGATGTGGAAAATGAAAGCTTAAATGGATAAACATAGTGCTTTCTATGGTGATGTGGTGAGTAAAATATCAATTATTTTATGTATTATAATATAAATTCAGTGACCATTAGGATAATTCTATATTCATCGAACCACCCACTAGCGGAAAACATTCCTCATCGGAGATGAGGATTTACGACCGTTAGGTTATGCCATCATTGGGCTTAACTAGACTTAGTTGGAAAAAATTTAATGAGGCTAGCCAAGTGATTATTTACATGCGTATGAACTATATCAATCCATATGTAGCTCTATTTATGACGATGTTGAAGCCAAAACAATATTAATTCAATGTAAATTTTCGCATTATGTAGTAGTGAATAAGTGAAACATCAGTAGATAGTATGCAGCTTGAAAATCAACAAGTAATTGATGAATGTAAGGTTTTAAGTCAAACCATTATTGTATTGAATGTGGATGCATAGAGCCCGTGAAGCTATATGCTTTGTTTTAATTTATTATCGTAGCTTACAAATGGATTTCCTTAAAAAAATTCTTCGACCTTATGAAAAAAATATAAACTAATGTCTATCACTTATCATTTCCTATAAATTCATGGGCCTTATAAATAATTTTGTTGTAGAATACACATGAATATCATACTAGGTTGTGAGTGTTTATTCATACCGATACCTCCACGCCCTCCATAATTACATTTTCTAGTTGTTTGTTTTCTACATAATCATTTATTATCTTATAAATTTATGGGACTTATTAGTGTTTTTTTAAAATTCACATGATTAACATACCTAGATCTCGATGGCATATTCATGGCCGATATTCCCACATCCTCCACATATGTCATCCGAATTGTAAAAACAAAAGTTTGCAAAAACAAATTGAAGATAGAGTTCATTAAACATATTGATAAAATGATTGAAATCAAATCACCATGTTGAATTGGTTGTGTAAAGATCACGATGAAATGGTTTTATATC